>OY728143.1:578909964-580158231 GCA_963277665.1 Viscum album
AAACATTGTTCTATCATTGAGGTTATAATAGTAAGGTTCATGAAAAGTGATCTATCATTGAAGTTCATGAACGGTGTTCTATCGGTGAGGCTCTAACAGTGAGGTTCATGAACAATTTTTTTCCTTTCTCAAATTTTTGAGTTCATAAACAGTGTTTTCATCTTCCTATTGTTTCGCCCCTTTAACGCTTCCTTTGACATAAAATTAATTTAAAGCATTATTTTAATGACACTAAGGCTGATTCAAAGGCCATAACTCTTATATTAATTATTCCTAAGGCTTGGGATTTTTTTTACTTGATAAAAAAACATGGTTTAAAGCAATCCACTTATAATGGTAAATTAAGCATATCCTAAACCGTCGCTCCGTTAAATATTCAAAAGGGAGAATATACTGTCATCCATTTTTCTTGCTCTTTGTTCTCAACTATGAGATTCTAGAACCTTCCATTCTATTCCATAGGATTTTCGTAATCAAACTTCCTCCTAGGATTTGTTCCACTCTATTATTTATGTAACCAAGCAGTATCGATCAATCTTTGACATAAGGTATGATCTATCTTTATTCTTTTGGGTTCATCTCCTTCTGTTTCTACTCACCCATTTATGGAATTTTACCCCAATGTTCCTAATGGGATTTTATTTTGTGTTGACCAGTGTGGTGGTGTCTCTACATCCTCAGGTGGATACAGTTTCCATGGGGGGAGGAGATTATAACATGTTTTGTGGTCCATTCTCATATAAAGAACGTCAAGAACTATTTGTGGTAGGGGATTCATTGCTTCCCTTTTTTACGTGCAAGTGTATTGTTATCATGTTTTATCTCACTGGAACACAATGTAATTGACATAATTAATATTTTAACTGGATAAATAAATTGATATAGATCATATGTTATTGCCTCTTGTTTGATAGATTGTGTGACATCCTTACTTGCTTTGTTTAACTATTTGTTCATGATGGAAATTGGTAAATAACTAACCCATAATTAATTGATAATTGTTGGATGTAGATAAAAAATAATTTAAATGAATCTATTTCTTCTTATTTTAATTTGATGTTAATCAAATTGGCGCATTAAGAATGTTTAATTATTTATGATAACTTACTGATTAGGATTCCTGAATTTGGAACCTACGAATTATAATCGGCTAACCCAAGATGGATTAAGGAAATGGTAGTTTGATAAAAGATAATTATTTGAAGGTTTCCATGTTACCCACTTGAGTTTTAAAGGTCCAAGATCGAAAATTTTAAGATGTTTTTGTTTTCCTACTACTTGTGTTGTAATGTGATCCAGGATGGCTGTTGTGATATGTGGGGGCATGGAGACATTTTGGTTGTGGTAGAAAATGATGCCTAGGGTGTCGAGATGCATCTGTTTATGCATGTGGGTGTCGGCGAGGACACCATGGACGATGAAATGGGATATATGTGATTGTTGAATGCTTGCTGCTTCTTTTCTATTGATTATCTATTTTACATTTCCCCACCGCCTAAGGCAGCTGGTCTTGCTTACCCTTCTTCTAAAAGAGGTGAAGACCCACAGGCTATGCCACATGCTTTATGTGTTTATCTTCTCAAGGGATGATGGGTCTATGCTCTTTCTATAGGTGGAAAATAGTCGACGGGTAGTACATCTACTCGCCGTGTTGATCACCCTTGGGTTTAGTAGCATAGAATGTTTTTCTAGAAAGCGTTGTAATGTGGGAAAGTAATTTTGTAATGAATAATTGAATAAATTATGTCAACCCATGGGGCTGGATATTGCTGGAACATAATAACGAGGTTGTAATTTTTAAGAGACAGATGACTTTGGGTGTAATACTAATGATATTTAATGTGGAATTTTCATTGGATAATTAATTATTAAAGAATTAATTAACCCAAAGTGAAACTAATTAAAAAGTAATGAAATAATGTATAAATGATCTTTAAAAAGTTGTGTTCTTATAGGATACCTAGTCTTAGAAGTAGAAACCTGGAGTCTGAGAGACATTAGCTGCAGTTCAGTATAAGACTGTGTTATTCACATAGTGTGGTTTTAAGCAATAATATATTCTGTACCTTTTGTGTTTCTATATGGTACTCCACCCTGTCTGTAAGGGAAATTGACACACTAGGGATTCTGAGCCCTAGGGGGTGTCATCCCCTAGACTCTTATGGGAGGATGGATGGATGAATACCCCCTTTGGCCCCGATATCTTATCTTGGTAGTTACTTGTGCTTGTAGGCACCATAGTTAGTTTTCCTCATATATGTGTGTAAACGGTTGTAATGGCTTGTGGTTATTCACACACATTTATTCGAGATATAGTATCCTATGAACTACAACGTGTATAAGCTCTGATGGATTGAGGATCCTTACTTGGTGTATGGGATGTAATAGATTGAGGTATAATGCCCAACATGTGATTCACGTTATGGGAGATGTGGTGGACCCCGAAAACCACCTAGTTACTTTCTTTCATGGAAGTTTTGGTTTGGTTTCATAAGGTGCATATTGTGGTGCTTCACCCAGGTGTCTGTGGGAAGCCTTTTTGGAAAGAGATGCTTATGATGTACGACGTTGGGGAAAAGTGGAAAAATGGTGGGGAAGTAGTAGTAGGGTACGCTTGATATTCTCTATTATATTATATAATCTTGAATGTGTTACTTAGTGAGAGTAGCCTTGGTGAGGCTGGATACATAGTTTACCTATTTAGGTAATGAGTTAGTTTCACTTATTGTTCATTGTGTTTTAGCATACTTTATTTAGTTTTTAATGGGATTCTTTGGTGAGGATCCTTCTGAGTATACTGGCACACTCACCCTATGTATATATAATTTTTTTTTCAAGTCACTTGAAGCAGAATGGGGATCAATCTGGTTTCTTCTAGCTAGGGGTTGCATGTGTTGTTTGGGCTAGTGGTTTCTGTTGTTTTTACTTTTATTTGGTACTTTCTGTTTTCCCCTTCCAGTTGTTGTAGTTTTTCATCTATCTTATCTCTCTCTTATGCATGTGTTCTCTTAGAGGGTAATGAATCACATTTGTGTGTTTACTAAACTCTCAGTGCTAGTTGCCAACCCAGGGCCTACTGGAGGCGGGACTCAGGGGTCATTTTCTCCCATTACACATTGTCGGTTGAGGAGGGGTACACTTCATATGGAGGGGGTCATGACAGAGTGTTATCAAAGATCTAGTAGAAGGATATAATAGAGTTTAAAGTTATGCATAGGTGATGTTGCTTGGGTTTGAAGGGAAATAGTGTCATTCATGTATATAAAGTGATGTAAACACTAGTGACCAGATGTGACATAGGCATTTAGGGACCCCTATGATCTGATGTACGAACAGTTATGTTTACAAAGGCTACTAAATGGGGTGATACTAGTTGCAGGGTAGATACCTATGAATGGATCATGAATAATTCTTCTTTGTGCCTGTGTTTGAATGTGTAGACATCGGGAAATGTTAATCTAAAAAGAAAAAAAGAAAAAAATTAATTAATTAATGTTGAGTCTTCATATTCCTGGTTTAGAAGCCGTAACTGTTTGTTATTTTATAGGTATGGCTCTAGGTTGACGTCCTCGCCAGGACCGCATAGAAGATGTCCACCAGTATATTACAGCAGATCACCACATGGTAGAGGTTGATGATGATGACACTTAGAGGAAGGAACTCTGAGATTTTCAGTACTACAGTCTGTAGAAGTACGGGGGATCCATTTCAGATGCAGCCACAGAAGACTAGTTAGAGGAGGTCGAGATCAGCTTTAGTTTGATCAGTTTCTCGGAAGGATCATTGGGTTTCCTTGGTTGTGACGATGTTGTGTGGAGTAGTGATGCAATGGTGGTTCTTGTTCCTTAGGGATTGCGAGGAGTCATCGATCTCATAGGAGGAGTTTTGAAAGAAGATTAGAGAAAAGTTTTTTTCTTCGATCACGAAGGAATCCAGTCGCCATGCACTTTTTACACTTCAACAGGGGAGATCTAGTATGAGTGAGTTTGGAATCTATTTCAGGAACCTTTTATGATATGCTTTGGACCTATTTCCAGATGAGGAGGAGAGGGCGAGGCATTTTGAGGAGGCTTTGCATCCAGAGATCCAGTATCAGGTCACCCCATTTATTCTGAAGACATATATTGTGGTGTTGGTGAGGGTTCAGGTTGTTGAGAGGACTTTGGCCAGAACTGGATCATCCTGAGAGGGGAGTCATCATGATTCCTCACGAAGCAGATCTGTGGTCCGGGGTTCCCGGTTTTCAGGGAAGAAGTGTTTCCGTTCAACCAGGGGTAGGTCCCATCCCTTCACATTTGGTTTCTATAGAAGAAGAAACTTTCAGGCCTATGCCAAGGGATCATTTACTTCTTTTTCTTGTGGTGGTCGAGGTCATCAGTAGCGGGAGAGCCCAAACTTTCAGATCAGTCCTCATGCACCAGGTGCTCAACTCCAAGTTCCTCCGTTGAGGCAGTTCCAATCAAGGAAACAACAACAGGTTGCACCATCCTTATATCTACAGAGGGTAGATGGGGTAGGAAGAGGTCAACCCCATGATTCTCCCCACCCTTAGAGAGCAGAGTGTGGTAGTGGTGGTGGTCTTCATCCGGGTCAGAGAGGCCGTGGATAAGGTCTTGTTCGGCTTCACGCTCTAAAATTTCCAGCTCCAGGTGATCCAGACATCATTCTAGGTACCCTTGGCTTTTTTTCTACATTAGTGTATGCCTTGTTTCATTAAGGAGTGACACACTCCTTCATATCACCTACCCATGTCCATGCTTTGGGTCTTGAGGTAGAGAGGCTTCCAGTGCCCTTGGTGTTGACTACGCCAGTTGGAGGTCGAGCTGACTTGTTTGAAGTATGTTAAATTGTGAGCTAGTTTTGGGGCAGCACCGCTCTTGGGGATATTTACAATGATTACAAATAGAATCATATTATTTCATCCTCAGTATATATTTGTTGTATTCAGTGCAGGAAATCATTTATTTCTTCAAGAAGAAGGTCATTTTCTTTGGTGCAGATGGAGAGCCGGTGGTGTTTGTTGGCGAGCGAGATCCTCGGATGGGTCAAAGGCGCATTCCATCCTTATCATCCATGATGGCTGAGATTATGCTGAGTTTTTTAGAGGTCAAATAGTTTGAATTTTCTAGGGTCATCGAAGAGTACCACGATGTCTTTCCTTAAGAGGTTGTAGCATTACCCCCTCGATGTGAGATCGAGTTTGGGATCAAGCTACAACCAGGAGCATATCTTATCTCTATGCCTACCTATAGGATGGTCCCTTCTAAGTTACAAGAGCTATGTATACATTTTGATGGTCTATTACAATGCGGTTTTGTTTGGCCAAGTGTTTCACCATGGTGTGAACCAGTTGTTTTCATGAAAAAGGCTAATGTTAGTTTGCTGTGTGTGTGTGTATTATCATCACTTAAACAAAGTGTCAATAAAGAATCAATATCTTTTTCCACGGATTGATGATTTATTTGATCAACTGAAGGGTGCAAGTTGGTTATCAGTGATTGACTTGTGATCAGGATATCATCAGATTCGTGTGAATGATGAGGATATCCCGATGACTGCTTTTAGCTGTCGTCATGGGAATTATGAATTTGTTGTAATGTCGTTCGGCATAACGAATACTCCAGTTGTGTTCATGGGATTAATGAATGCTGTGATTCGTGAGTTCTTAGACATGTTCACGGTAGTTTTCATTGATGGAATACTTGTGTACTCTGCATATAAAGAGGATCATGCAGAGCATCTACACGGTGTTTTGAGAGTTCTTCGTCAACATCAACTGTTTGGGAAGTTGCTGAAGTGTGATTTTTGGGTTCGATAAGTCTATTTTGTGGGTCATGTGGTGTCCTAGTAGTGAGTTTCTATAGATCCATAGAATATAGAAGAAGTTGTGTCTTGGGAATCCCCCAAGACAGTGTCAGAGGTACGATGTTTCCTTGGTCTCACAGGATACTACAAGAGGTTCGTAGCTGATTTCTCATGAGTTGCGACTCCTCTAGAAGCTTTGACCTGGAATGATCAGGCATTAATATGAACTGATCAGTGTCATGTATACTTCATGTATCTAATGGAGAAGTTATTAAGTGCTCCCGTTCTTTGTCTTCCAGCTGAGGGAGTTCAGTTTGATGTGTTTTGCGATGCTTCACATCTGGGGTTGGGTTGTGTTCTGATATAGAAAAGAGAAGTTTTTTCTTATGGGTATTAGTAGTGACGTCCCCATGAAAATAACTATGCCACTCATGATCTTGAGTTGGAATCCATGGTGTTTTATATGATGTTCTGGATACATTACCTCATTGGTGGGCACTTTGTGGTTTTCACCGATCATAAAAATTTGAGGTATGTTTTCTACGAGCAAGACTTGAACCTATGACAATGTCGGTGAAAGGAGTTCATACAAGAATAAAACTTCAAAATATAGTATACATTTGGAAAAGGGGAATGTTGTTTCCAATGGTTTGATTCGGAAGTCGTGTAGTGATGTGGTGCGTGAATCTGGTGACTGCAGGAGAGTAATAAAAGAACTACCAGCATTACATCTTGATATGGGAGAAGTTGGGGTAGAGGCTATTTTTTTCAGATGATGGTGTAGTCATCTCTCATGAAGAAAGTGGAATATTCCCAATAGGGTGATCATGAGGTGGAGGTGTGGAGAGACCGGGTTGTTTGTGGTGAGGCCCCTGATGGTTGGTTGGAGGATGAACAACACCAAGTGTTGTATCACAAAAGGATTTTTTTTCCTTTAACGATGCGTGAGATGGTTCTTAGTTATTTTCATTGTATTCCTTTAGCAGTACATCCTTTTATGAAAATGATTTACTGAGCCTTGAGAAGCCGATTTTGGTGGCTTGAGCTGAAGTGTGCGGTAATGGAGTTGTGTCTCAGTGTTTGGTCAGCCGGAAGGTGAAGGCCGAACACCCTGTTCCTGATTGTTTCTCCAGCCCTTAGAGATTCCTCATTGGATGTGGGAGGACATATTAATGGACTTTGTTTCTAGTTTTCCTCAATCTCTAGGAGGACATGCTGCTATATGGGTGGTAGTGGATAAATTAACAAAATCGTCCCACTTTAAACCAATCAAGGAGTCGAGATCAGTGGATGTTTTGTCGAGGAAATATCTGGAAGAGGTGGTGAGACTTCATGGAGTCCCAAGGATGAACATTTCTGAAGAAGATCCTAGATTTACTTCTAGCGTGTGGAGAGGTCTCCAGCATGCCTTTGGTTCTCATATATGCCTTAGCACTTCTTTTCATCCTAAAATGGACAGTCAGACAAAATAAACTACCCAGACTCTTGAAGACATGTTATGCTCTTGTGTACTGGATTTTGGAGGTTCGTGGATGAGGCACTTACCCTTGGTGGAGTTTTCTTACAACAATATTCTTCACTCCACCACTGGTATGGAACTTTTTGATGCTTTGTATGGCTGACCATTCCGTTCATTGTTGTGTTGGACTGGGGTAGGAGAGTCATCAATTCTCGGACCGGAACTGGTGAAGAATACAACAGAGATGGTTCAGGTGATTCATGAGAGGATGAAGACAGAACAAGATCATTATAAATCATATGTTGATCAAAGGAGGAGGCCCTTATAGTTTGATTTTGGGGATCACGTGTTTCTAAAGGTGGCTTACCTTTATGGGCAGCAAAGGTTCTGACATGGGAGTATGCTTTCACCCCGCTTTGTTGGGCCTTTCATGGTGTTAGCTTGTGTTGGAGAAGTAGCGTATCGAGTAGCACTTCCCCAATAGATGACTCGGATACATGATGTTTTCCATGTATCACAACTCCTTCATTATATTCATGATGACTCTCAATTCATCGATTGGGGAGAGATCGGTGTTGATGATGATGCAACCTTTGAGGAGTGATCTACAGAGATCCAAGACTGCAAGAAGAAGGTGCTCTGCAAGCATTATATCCCCTTGGTTTGTGTCTTGTGGAAACTCGGTGGCATGGAGGAGTTTACCTGTGAATGTGAGTCATATATATGTTCTTAGTACCTAGAGTGGTTTGATGCTTAACTCTTTTCATGTATTGAAATAGCCTTTGTGGTTATAAACCATTCATGTTCATGAGATGTCTTCCTTTTTTAATTTTGTGGCCTGCTCTCTTTTGAGATGTGTCTCGATGGGTGGTTGTTCAAACCCTGTTTCATTTTCACTTTAGGTGGGTTTTGAATTATCGGGTGTGAGAATGTTTTGAGTGGTATCTGATGTAATGAAATAGACATCTCTGCTCCATTATTTGTGAAAATATGGTGTTTGCGGTGTTCTGGGAGGGAAAGTTGACTTATCCCAAACAATTTTACAATTTTCCCATTTTTGAACAGTTCCATCAATGAACAGTTCCAACAGTAGATTGTTGTGAACAGTGCATCAAAAACCTTCTGTGAATAGTGGAATCGGTGACCCTCAGTGAACAGTTCGAATGGTAGACAGTTGTAAATAGTGCATTAGTAACCTTCAGTGAATAGTTCCAATGGTGAGTTCCAACAGTAACCTCTATTTCCTTTGGAAAATATCCAATTCTACCAAGAGTTCCATCGGTGAACAGTTCTATCAGTAACCCATAATGGTAACCTATCTTTCCATTTCCAAATTTCTAATTCCATGAATAGTTTCATCGGTGAACAGTTATATCGGTATCCTCTAACAGTAACCTCTCTTTCCTTTGCCAAATCTTCTATTCTATGAACAGTTTCATCGGTGAACACTTCTATCGGTAACCTCGAATGGTAACCTCTCTTTCCTTTTCCATATTTCTAATTACATGAACAGTTCCATCGGTGAACGATGTTCTATTAGTGAGGTTCTAATGGTGAAGTTCATGAACAGTGATCTATCGGTGAGGTTCATGAATAATTTTGTAATGGTGAGGTTCATGAACAGTGTTCTAATAGTGAGGTTCATGAACACTATTCTATCGGTGAGGTTTATTAATAGTGTTCTATCAGTGAGGTTCTAACGGTGAGGTTCATGAACAGTGTTCTATCAGTGAGGTTCATGAATAGTGTTCTATCGGTGAGCTTCATGAACAGTGTTCTATAGGTGAGGTTCATGAATAGTGTTCTATCGTTGAGGTTCATGAACAGTGTTTTTCCTTTTCTGAATTTTGAGTTCTAGAATAGTGTTTCCATATTCATACAGTTTGGTCTTTTAACATTTTCTTTGATGTAAAATACATTTAACGTCTTATTTTATGAACTCTATGTCTAATTAAAGGGCCATAACACCTATATTAATTATTCCTATGGCCTGGGATGTTTTTACTTGGTCAAACAGTGTTGTTTAATGTGATCCACATTTAAGGGTAAATTAAGCATATCTTAAACCATCACTCCATTAAATATTTAAAAGGGACAAGATACCTTCCTCCCTTGTTCTTATTCTTTGTTCTCGGCTATGAGACACTAGAACCTTTCATTCCATTCCATAAGAGGTTCATAATCAAACTTTCTACTAGTATTGGTTTTGCTCTGTTTTTTATGAAACCAAAAAGTATCGATCAATCTTTGACATAAGGTATGATAAATTGTCATTCCTTTGTGTTCACCTCATTCTGTCTCTATCACCCTTTTATGGAATTTTACCCCCATGTTCCTAATGGGATTTTCTTGTGTGTTGACCGGTGTGGTGGTGTCTCTACATCCTCTGGTGGATACAGTTGTCACAGGGGGGATATCATAACCTATTTTGTGGCCCATTCTTTTATAAAGAATATCAAGAACTATTTAAGGTAGGGGATTCATTTTATCTTTTTTCTTTTACGTGCAACTGTATTGTTAGCATGTTTTATCCCACCGAATCACAATGGAATTGACATTATGAATATTTGAAATGGATAAATAAATTAATATCAATCTAATGTTATTGCCTCTTGTTTACTTGATAGAGTGATATACATGGTTTCTTCGTTTAGCTATTCGTTCTTGATGGAAATTGGTAAAGAACATAAACTGAAATTAATTGATAACTGTTGGATATAGATAAAGAGGCAGGTAAATGAATCTAGTTATTATTATTTTGATTTAATTTTAATCAAATTGGCATAGTAACCATGTTTAATTCATTGTGATAATGAACTAATTAGGTTTCTTGAATTTGGAACCTGCGAACAATAATCAGTTAAGCAACGATGGATTAAATTACCGGTTGTTTGATAAAAGCTAATTCCTTATATGGTTTCGAGTTACCCTCTTGATTTTTAAAGTGGCAAGAGCCAAATTGTTATGTTTTTTGTTTTCTTACTGCTTATGTTGTAATGTGAGCCTAGATGGCTGTTGTGATATGTGGCGGCATGGAGGCCTTTCAGATGTGGTAGGAAATGACACCTACGGTGGCAAGATTCATTTGTTTATGCATGTGGGTGTCGGGGAGGACACCAGGGATGATTGAATGGGATCGATGTAATTGCTGTATGCTTGAGGTTTCTTTTTCATTGATTATCTATTTTATTTTTCCCTAATGCCTAAGGTATCTGGTCTGGATTTACCTTTTACCAAAAGATGTGAAGACACATGCGGTATTCCATGTTCTTTCCGTGTTTAGATTCTCAGGGGAGGATAGGTCTACACTCTTCCTATAGGCAGCAAATACTCGACCAGTAGTACATCTACTCACCGTGTTCAGACCCCTTTTGTTTAGTAGTATTGAATTTTTTTCTAGAATATCTGGTAATGTGGGAAAGTGGTTCTGTAATGAATAATTGAATAAACGGTGTGTACCCATGGGGTTGGAGTTTGCTAGAACATAATGATGAGGTTGTAAATTTAAAGGTTCAATGTACTATTGGTTTGGATATAATGAAATTTAATATATAATTTTCATTGGTTAATTAATGTTTAAGGAATTAACTTATGTAAAGTGAAACTAATTAAATGGAAATGAAATATTGTATTAAATCTCTTTAAATGGATGTGTGCTTATAAGAAGCCTAGTCTTAGAAATAGTAGCCCAGAGTCTGAGAGACGTTAGCTGCATTTGAGTCTAAGACCATGTTCTCCACATAGAGTGGTTGTATGCTACAATATATACTATACATTTGGTGTTTCAATATGCTACCCCGCCCTGTCAGTAATGGAAACTGACACCCTAGGGATTCTAAGCCCTGGTGGGTGTTTTCCCCAACATTCTAGTGGGAGGAGGGATGGAAGACTACCCCCTTTTCCCCACTCTATTCTCTTGGTAGTTACTTGTGCTGGTAGGCACTACGGTTATTTTTCCCCACATATGTGTGTAGAGGGCTATAATGGCTTATGGTTATTCACACACATAGTTTATGGATATAGTATTTTATGTACAACTATAGGTGTAATGTGTATAGGTTGTGGTGGCTTGAGGGTCCTTACTCGATGTATGGGCTGTAATTTCATGAGGTGTAATTCCTGATATATGATACACATTATAGATGATTTGGTGGCTCCCAGAAACTACATGCATACTTTCTTGCGTGGACGTGGTGGTTTTGTTGCACGAGGTTCATATTGTGGTGCTTCGCCCATGTTTCTATGGGCAAGCATTTTTGGAGAGAGATGCTTAGGACGTATGCCATTGGGGAAAAGTGGAAAACCTGTTGGGAAGTAATAGTGGGGTACCCTTGATATTCTGTATTATATTGTATACTCTTGTATGCATTACTTGGTGAGATTATCCATGGTGAGGTCGGTAACTTAGTATACCTGTTTATGTGACGAAATAGTTTCACTTGTTGTTCACTGTGCATTAGCATGCTTTCTTTAATTTTTCACGAGAGGCTCTGGGGATGATCCTACTAAGTGTACTCTTATACTCACCCTATGTATATATAATTTTTTTTTTCTTTTCACTTAGAGAAATATGAAGATCAAGGTTGTTTTTACTAGCTTGAGGTTAAACGAGATGTTCTGGAATGTGGTTGCTCCTATTTTTACTTTATTTTGGTTACTTTTAGTTTCCCCTTCCAGTTGTAGTAGTTTTTCATGACATTACATATATGCACTTGGGTTTTATTTTTTATTTCAGTTCTAAGTTAGAGTTGGTTGGTGTCTATCTTTTCTCTCTCTTTCTCATGTGTTCTCTTATAATGTAATTCCTCCCATTTGTGTGTTTACTATACCCTTGGTTCTAGTCACCAACTCGGGTCCTACTAGAGGCGGGACTCAGAGGTAATTATATCCCATTTCACATTGTCGGCACAGGAGGGGTA
Organism: Viscum album; assembly: GCA_963277665.1. Lineage (NCBI taxonomy): Eukaryota > Viridiplantae > Streptophyta > Magnoliopsida > Santalales > Viscaceae > Viscum > Viscum album. The sequence goes on from OY728143.1 coordinate 578,922,148, forward strand.
TTCTTTGTGGGGATCAGGTCATGACACACACTGTGGTTCATCTAATAAGGGATTGGGTTGTGACTTTGATAGAGTTCCCTAGACCATAAAAATAACTGAATTCCATCACAATAAAACCCCTGTCCTCCTAGATGATACCTCCTCCAAATATTGTGCCGATATGACACACTATATCTATATTAAGCTTGAGTAAGAACTTGTGTACATTCCAATATACACTATTTCCCTGTGTATTTCTTCATTCTAAAACAATGACCAGATCATAGTGGGTGATCAGTATCCTAATGGAGGTGGAAAACTCCCTCCATTTGATCAATAATCCATGATCAACTATAATATGGAAAGTTTTATCACTAATATAAGGCGAATAAAACCTCCACCCATGGTTCATAGATTTATTGTGAGATTCTGAAATCACACAACTTCTTATAGATGAAACCATTCTACTAATCTAAATTTCCATAGAAGAATCATTAATGTTATGTAACTGTAAATATGTGAATATATCTAGAAAATCCATTTGTACCGTGGCCAACCAAATAAACTAAAATCTTACATTTCAGTTTTTATTAGATATAAGATGGTGAAAATATCATATGGATCAAGGAAATTGTATCTTCATGAGTTCAACTACCCCACCCATGATCTCAAGTTTGCAGAAGTGGTATTTTCATAGAAGATATGTTGGTTTTACCCAATCAGTAAAGACTTTGGGGTCTTCAAAGATCATAAAAGAATGATGCATATATTATCTCATTAAGATTTGTATATTTGGTAGTAGTGGTGGTTAATGGTAAAAAAATTGAGATCTATTACACCAGGGGGAAAAGGGAATATAGTTTTTAATATGCTATAATGGAAGTCAAAGAGTGATGCTATTTAGGACTATATATATAAATAAAGAGTTATGGACGATCTTATAGTGATTCATATTAGTTCAATAGAGGATACTAGTAGAGTTTTCTTGTATTATATGGCTATATATTCATCTTTGTTATAGAAAATTAAAATGGTACATCTGTAATCACTGTATCATGATCTATTTGGAACCCTATTTTGTATTTATGTTGAGATGGTTTTTTAGTGAAACTTTTGTTGATATTGTTTTTTCTTATAATTATTTATCTTATAGTGATGTTGTATGATTTTTTGATATGTATCACCTAAGGATGTTTGGGTTTCTTATTGAATTTTTATTTTATGTTTGATTGATTCTTGAGGATAAGTATTCTTTGATAATTAACTAACACAATATATTGATACATCCTATACTTTTACATTGCATATTTTGGGTACTATATGCTCCATGAGGAGATTTGTAGAAATATATTGGAGTTGGAGATAATTGTTTAGTCGGAAGGTATGCTTTTGGGTGTGCCCTTATGCTCTGCTTGGTGAAGATAATATTGGAGGAGTTCAGTTTTCTATAGTGTGGTGTGTTATTACATGATGCATTTGGAAATGACGTTTTTCTTATATAATGACATGGGGAATGGTTCGTGAGAGTTTTGTTTCACACTATTTTACGGAATGAGTCTCATTGGGTAATAGTTTATATAGATTTCAGAGTGTATGTTCTTGATTAATTCTTGGTAATTCTCCCGTGACATTTGTTTTTCCAAGGTTATTCAAGTTGTAGTTTGGTGGTAACAAGATTTTTTGAGTTTACCTTTAACATGTTCAATTTCATTATCACTCCTTTTGATTAATCTCTTGATTAATATAATGAAAGTGGGATTGGGGAGTGGTTATATATATAGTGGCGTGATATTTTGGTATACAGGTTTCTTAGTTATTCTGATCTTCAGTATATTGTAGTTTGATTCTATTCATTACACAATGTATTAGTTTAGGGTTCATCAGATATATGGTGATAAGGTCATTAATTGCACTGTGTTTTTAGAGGAACGAGTATTACAACATGACCATCATTGTTTTGTTGTAGATATCATTTACTGTGTTGAGTTAAGGAAGTATTAACCATGTGATCTATGGTAGGTAAGAGGATATCACACTATGATTTTTAAAGTTGAATTCAATTTAACCCCATTATTTCATGATCATGATAAGTGATTCTATAATTCCTTAAATTTACATTTATATTATAAATTCAAGATCCCATTCAAATTTTTATTAAATCCTTAGACTTACATTGAACACTATTATACTAGTGGTGTATCTATAGAAATCACAATCTGTCTATTTATTTTATCTGGCCATTAGCATAAGGAATCAACACATTGAGATCAAATGTGAATATCTATTATCTTATACATGGCTCTCTCTAGTATTTTTTTTCTTGTAGAGGGTTTTATAATTATGTAGATTCAATTTTATTGGTGTTGTGTGGTTCTTTTTATGGGGAATGGTTTTTCATAGGCCATGTTGGTTTTCTTTCAAACGCCCCATTATTTTAGTATGTATTTTCTTTTAAATAAGTTATTTGATTTTAATAGATTATGATAAGTGCCACACCAAGATAAAATAAAAATTTCCATATTTAATAATGGTAGAATACTGAAATAAAAAATTAAAATTATTGCATAATAACTAAATGGAAGATAATTTGAAATATTACTAGAGGAATGAAATTAAAAATTAATAAAAATACTACAAGGTTTAGATTATCATCATCATGATCTTATAAGAAGATCATACCACCATTTATGACAAAACAAATTATCTTTAAAAAAATATGATAAACATCTAGAAAAATAAATTTCAAAATAAGATGAAGGGTATTAGATAGGTATGTATTGCTATATATAATAATTCAATATGACCATTTGTTATACAGTTATTGGATATATGGTCATTGGATATGTGTTCATTTGATATATGATCATTGAATATACTTGTATCGAGTATCTATATTGTCAATGTATAATTGTTAAAAATGAAATAAAAATGATATAATTCACATATAATAAATAATTCTAGTATTAAATCATAATAAGTAAATTAATTAAAATACTTATTATAACAATGTGTATTGTTATTTAATATAGATTGTTAATATTAATATTATTAAAGAATGATTTGATTTGTTTATAATATTCAAATAAAGATTATAATGGAAATGGGTTCATATAATGGAATAGTTTAGAGATAAATAATTTTAATGTTATTTGATTAAAATCATTTAAGGTCAAAAAATAGTTATTTTTTAATGAATTAATTTTTATAAGTATTTTATATTTTTCAATTTAATAAATTAAATTTTTATCATTTAAAAGATAATTATAATAAATATTATTGTTTCAATGTATAAAATTATATTAACACTTATTTATTTAGTAGTTTATAAGAAATAATATTCATAAATAATATTTTTTATAAATTCATTTTTCTTGAGAAATGATTTTTTCTATATTTTTTATGATTTCATGTAAAATTTAAAATTATCATATTTGGAAATAAAATTAGAATAAATTGAGTGAAATGTTTTATCCCACATGTGGAAATAAGGTAAAATGATCGACTTGATTTTCATGTATAAAAATAATTTATCATGGTAATGGTTTAGCACCATGGTAAAGGGTGAAATAATGTAAAGTGGTTAAATTAAGGGATAAAGAGTTAAATATCATAAATTTTTTTCTCAAAATGTGTGGATGAGAGAATGGTTGACCTCCCATAGTTTTCAATTACTCTATCATGTACACACTTTTCTAATTGCATAAACCACTATAGGGATGATATATTAAATTAATTATTCTTTAATAAAAGTTGTATTTTTAGAATATTACTATATACTCTTATTCAATCCTTAGTATAACATGTCTTTCTTGGTTCAACCACCTTCATGAACAATTATTTACAATCATCTCTATTTCCAAAATGAATGAATGTTATGAAATTAATGCTATGGATAAAGGATATTATAGTGTATTTTTTGAATATGGTTCTATAAGGGAGACCATAAATGAATGGCCCTCATAATATAACATGATTTTATTGTAAAACTACTCAAAACATGTGAATCATGTCGGTATCATCTTCTTCCTGTTATCAACTATTATAGAAATCTTACTTTATTTTATCATGTTCAATAATGATTTTTTCTTTTATAGAACATTTTTCTTTTGAATCACCACTTGAGGAAGAAATATTACCTTCCAATTTTCTCAAAAATCTTATCTTCTTCCATCATGATGTCATCATTTTTGGTTTGTACTTCCCATTTTTTTTATTTTTGTACTTCACATTATAATTTCACAGATTTATTCATTATAGGTCAATCTATAAAAAAAATTAAATACATCAAAATTTGGAACACTTATTTAGAAGATTTACATTATATATATTTTTTTAGTTTTTAGATAAGATTGATATGGTTGATTTTCATCAGTCTCATCCTATTCATCCTAGTTACTTGAAAAATCATCTTTTTTTTCAATAATCTCAAATTTATTCATGGATTTAAAATCCATTTAATCCATATATTTTTCTTACAAATTAATGATTTCCTCATATCATAAATCAATATGGTATTATACAGTTCATAAAGGGATATATCATGAATTTATTTAAATAAAAATAAATTTTAATAAAAATATATTTCGAATATTCCATATTTATTTTCTAATAACATTTTATTAATATATATTGTCCCTAAAGCCTTTAATAGGACTATCATGATACTACAATGAAATTGAAATTAGCATTATAATCTTCAACCATTCCTATATCAAAAAAAGTTACCATATATATTTTAAACATTTTTTTTGTTTGTTATTCACCGTATAAATGATCTCATTCCTATCCCACCATAACTTAAGAATCTGTATCCCCATTACTATTTAGTGTATGTTGTCACAAAAAGAAAATGGCATTAAATATTTTTCCCTTCTTTATAAGGATTCATCTTATCATAAAATTTCATAGTAGTATCCCACGAAATTGGTGGAAATTTCACAGTAGAAACTTCACTCAATCCATGTTTGTATGATTATTGAAAGGGTTCAATATGAAAATTCCAACCATTGAGGTGCTTTCCATAAAAATAAAACACCTATGATATTAATAAAATACTTATTTCCATGATAAACTACCAAAGAGTAAAATATAAGGCATATATCTATTTAATTCCACTTGTAGATCATGGATCCTTAATTTTACTAACTAGAGGGAGTATGTGTAAGTAGGGTGAATATATAGTACATGTTTTATTTTACAAATTATTTCCTCAGAATCAATACACTACTTCTATTTAATGACTTTACTCTCGCCATATAATCTTTTCCTCACCCATATGAAAAGGTGTGAATGATAAGAAACAGAGGAAATATTTTCACAAGGGTCAACCATAGTGTGTGAGTATACTTTATCCCACGTTTCACATTGGTCGAGCAAATTTTTTTTATCAATATAATTTTTTTGAGCTTATAAAATCCTGAAATTAGTATACAAGTCTTTAGTTTTATTATCCAATTATCAATATAGGAATGATCTAATTTTTTTTAAAATTACCCCTTATTATTCAAATATAATTCCAAAATTCATGGATGAATCAGATCATTAATAAAATTTATGATACTTATATATAAAATAAAAAAACCTCCATATGTTTCTCAATTTCCAAAATTATTAGAATGAAGTAGTATTAGAACAAAAATCCTCTCAAATAAGTAGAATGAGTACCATATGCATGAGATAATGCATGAATACATTATTTTTTTATCTCCTAAGAAGCAATAATATTAATTAATGATGGTATAAACATCTTGAAATAACCTATTGGAAAATATGAATGCATCTTAGGTAAATGTTTCTTAATAAATCCCACCACAATATAGAATCATATCAGCCTCTATTTAAATATTTCTCACCAAAAAACCTTTTCCATTTTTCCTTTTACATTATTATTCATTATACATAATATATTTCTATATAGATTTTAGTAACTATCATGATCTTTGGTAGGAATAATTCCTCAAATGAATCAGTTAATAATTTATTGATTAATTTATAATTTAAAATAATTTAAATTGTATCTCAAAAACATATTTTTAATTCCCCTAAAGACCCAATCTTCAATATTTTAATATATAATTAAAAATTCCATTTTAGTATCCAAAAGATATTATTCTTGTAATTACCGTGAAAAATATAAGTTCATGGATGCGTGAAACATTATCAGATGGACCACTTACATGTAGTGTGGAACACTACTCAATATTTATTTTCTTGAAGAATGATGACACACATGGTTGTGATATATAATCCATGAAAAATATATTAATAAAATCATCCTAATTTTATTTCATTAGATTATTCCAAAACAAGAAACACTTTTCTTATGAAATATTTCATAAATATTATAGATTACATAATATATCATGATGTAGATTGACCTTGTAAAAATACCATGTTAAGCTACACTATTTGTAACACCCCAATCTCCCATGTTACACTTCACTTTGAATAATACAGTAGCATGTGTTGTATGCATCTTCGAGTTATAACACACCACAACCAATCAAACAAGCCGTTATGAATAGTAATACCAACATTTTTAAATTTTATAAATTTTATCATTCAAAATGGACTTCATTTTTGGATTCAGAATATCGAAATTAACTTAGGGTGAAATTTTGGTGCTTTTCAGAAAACTTTCATATTTTGATGAATAGTGAAAATTACTAAATTTTAATTTAAAAAAAAATTTTATTCGAAATAATTAATAGTGATAAATTATGAATTTGAGTGGTTTTAAGGTATATTTAGAATATATTTTTACCATTTAATACAATGTTAGTCATTTTACGTATTTTCACATTTAAACAAGACATAAACAAGTGTCAATCTTTTGATAGTTATTATTTCTTAAAAACAAGCTATTTGTTTTGACAACGGGAATTAATTTTTAAATTAATTAATGAAACTTATATGTTTTTAATTTGGTAAAATAGACATCATTTTTGAATTCATAATATCATATATATCTTGGGCCCAATTTTTGGTATTTTTCTGAGACACATCAATTTTTCATGAATAGTGAAAAACACTGAGTTATTGGTTAAAACCGGATTTTTTATTTAAATAATTATTTATTTAATTTAAATTAATTTATGTAAAAATAGATACATAAAACTTATATAAGTTCACTGTAATTCATTGAAGTTAGTTTATAATAATTTTAGATATATAAAAATTTTATTGAACATTTCACTGTCTTTTACCCACCTCCAAGGAGAATTTGAAAATTCACATAAAACATAATTTTACCATTTCTGTAAGTTGAATTTTGAAAATCCGAGAGACGCCGTTAATATCAAGGATTAAAATGCGGTTCAATAAGATAAAATTAATTTTTGGTGAATAGTAACTTTTTTACTTTTATTTACCGCAGTTAAAGGTAAATAGGATAATTCAAGGTAAAAAGAATATTTTAATAATTCAAAATTACCTTAACACATGTTATAACCTTATTGTATGAGTAATGTCTAACCATGGGCATCTTTGGGTCGATTTTGGGACCCCATGGAGCCACTTATGAATGATAATGACACTATAGATTAATTAATTTAATGTAAAGGCAAAATTGACATAAACAAAAACCTTTAACTAATTAATTTTTATATGGTGTTATATAAGTAATATTTTTGACTATAAATATTCATTGGAAAGAAAAAAAGATTTCCTAAATCATGGTATTTGTTTTATAATTTTTAAACATCGAATAAATTAAATTATTAAGGACAGTATAATGATGCAGTATTTACCCCATTAATAAATGATTTAAATAAAATATATTATAAATATTAAAATAATATCCAAAACATGTCCAATTATTATTGGCTGATTTTATTTATACCATGAGTCATATTATCTTTGACTCTAATTATTTTTGGACCTTTTAAAACCAAATATAATTATATAATAAAATAATATTTTCACACTTTCCTAAAGAGCTCCTCCCCCCCCCCTTATAAAAGGAGACCACTTCTAACCAATTCATCACGCATATCAAGCCATTAGGCTCGTCCAAAATCTAAAAAATTAAGCTCCCTACATCTCTATCCTCCTCCTATAAGCCTTAAATTAGGAAGAAGGCACTTCAAGGAGTCCATTTGGTTCAAATAAAAGGAAGTTACCCAAATTAAAGGTAACAATTTCTCTTAATTTCTTATCTTTTATTTTACTTCTCCAACCCCTAAAATCTTTTTATTACTTTATTTTAAAACAAAACCAGTATAATAAATATACTAGTATTTTTTATGAGATATATTTGAATTACACTTACACACACCTCCATCTAATGGGTGAAGAACATAATGTTTATGTGGATGGAAAACTAACGCCTCACGAAACGATGATTGTTCAATTACCTCCTACCTCCTCTCATGGTGGCCATTATGATGAAAATGTATTTATATATGATATATATTATGTTTATTGTTTCTTTATTCTTCTGTATTTTAATTTTATTGCATACCTTAATGGTTTCCATTATGAGTAAATGTGATAATTTCATTTGAGGAAGTGCGGAATACCGCCCCCTCAAAGTGATATGAGTCGTTAATACCATATGTGGGACATATAAATGATGGAGTTAATGATATTATATATTATATTATACTGTAATTATAATATAACTATGTATCGTTATGTTTTAAGCCCATTAAAATAATAAATAGAGATGAATGTAGCGTTAATGCGTGCGTACGACTTACTGTCTCCATGAACGGTACATTTCATTCTTACCCCAAAATGATATGTACTATTATAAATACATGTATATATATTATATATATGATATCTACATCATGAATATCATTCTGGATATAATGATATTTTAACCATGTGAACAACTTGTAACTATAAGGTGTTCATTTTTTACTCAAGTGCCAAATATTGACAAAATGAACGTTATTAACTTAAATGATTACATAATGTTTATAACATGGTAATAAGTGATATAAAAAGAATAAGAAACTTTAAAAAGGTTCTTAATAAAGTTTAAATTAACTTTAGTTTATTATTCAGGATGTTAAAGAATGAATGGGTCAAGTCGGACATGAGGTAAGTGGTTTTCATCTCACTCCTTATTTACGTGAGATTCATGCCATATTTCCACTATTACCTTTTGTGTGGTGTATGTACTACCCATAATTGTATTCTTTGTGTAATAAACTTCAATTTATGTGTATTAACATATTCATTGTATGATACCTCTTTCATGGGTTGTATGTTTCATAAGTTACCAAATTGGTAAGGGTTAATTTCCCAATATCTTTATTATCTGAGGTTGTTTTTACGTAAGTATCTACTGGGACATATTTATTATCCATGTCCATGTTTTATGAAATAGTTTTCAAAGGGATTATTTTAAGGGTATTTTTTAATAAAACATCATTTCAAATGTTTTAAATATTTATTCTTCTAAATCTTCCTCATTAATGTCCATGTATTCAAAATGGGGTTTAAGGATTTATTTATATGGAATTTAATGTTTTTAAAACGACAATTCCTTTCAAAAGTTTCAAATTGGTATGGGAAACTATGATTAAAAAATGTAATTAAATGACTTCTTTTCTAAATTGTGTGACTTTTAAATGTTTTCATGAAAAAGGTGTATTTCACTAAAAGAGTTTTAAAAATCATTTTCATCCATGTCAAGATCATTTAATTGATCTTAAACTTCTTTTGAAGTTGATTTATCATGATACAAATCATCCATTTTGTGTTTAAGGTTTTGTGATATGTTTGACAGTTGATGTGTTATTTTTATTCCATTCGTGTTTTATGGGTAAATTATTGACATTTCGTATGCTAGTTTTAATATGAATGTTTATGTTATATTTCATCCTCTTATTAAGATGAATGTGTTGGACTATAGTATATTCCGGGTTGGGGTCCAGTTACAGCAGACCCTCCGGGTTGGTGTCCGGTTATTAGAGGCACTCCGGGTTGGTGTCCGGTTATTAGAACCACTCCGGGTTGGTGTCTGGTTATTAGAGGCACTCCGGGTTGGTGTCCGGTTATTAAAGGCACTCCAGGTTGGTGTCCGGTTATTAGAGGCACTCCGGGTTGGGTTTCGGTTACTGTCAGCTCCTAGGTCTTGGCACAAGGCCGTGACAATGAAATTATAGTTTAGAATTATGTATTCCATCATTATGAAAGTGGTTAGTGATATTTCATGTGATTATTAGACTAGTAGAATGTCCATGTGAATAAGTAAATGGCATTATTTCATTTTATTTCTTCCATATTATTCTAAAGTTCACGTTTAAAAGGCTTTTATATTAGTTATACATTGCCTTAAATTTTTATGCTTATTTAGGAAAGTTTTCTCTGTATTATTATCCTTACTGAGCATTTGAGTTCACCCCTTTCAATGTTTTATTTTTCCCTGGATTCCAAGAAGTGTATTGTGATTGATATGCAGGGTTAAGACAAGGGATTAGTGGCGTTCATAAAGGATTATTTATGTTGTTTTGTATGTTCTGAAGTGTAATGTAACATTCATGTATGTAATCTATTTTCCAAGACTGCTAAACTGATTGGTCCTTCCGGACTTGATTCCTTGTAATCATGAAAATGTATTAAAATAATGCACCGAATCTGGGTAACTGGGGTGGGGGCATTACAGTTGGTATCATCGGAAGTTTAGAAATAACCTTGGAATCTAGATTTAGATAAAGATTGATTAGATCACATTACACTAAGATAGACTTTGAGGATTATTATAAAATAACTTCCTAAAATTTTGGTATTGTAGAGATTTTGTGAGTTTTCTGACCAATACATCCTTGTTTGTATACGAGCAGGTAGAGGCGGCTCTGGCACAGATGTACCTAGGGGTAAAACCCGAAAACACCGCTTTGAGCTAGACTCGAACAAGAACTGGTGCACAACAACTGGCCTTGCGACACTCTTGTTTACGACACTTCCAGGGGATATGCTTAGGATAATTCTCATTTTCATTACAAACTGCTATGAAGAGTTTATGAGTATATACCTCCACATTGAAAACATTTTTGTGATTATGGATTATATCCATAAACTATTCAATTTATGTTAGGTATTTTACATGTTTGGAATTATGAATTGTGATTCATAAAATGACTTAGTGTATACCATTGTTTAGAAATGGTGCCCAGTTGAAGGAATGAGAATTCAAGCAATACGTATGATCCAAAGAGTAAGAAGGGTCATATCATTCTTGGTTTTAAGACAAAATTTAGAAAGGAATTAGTATCCCACGTATTATCATCATATGAATAAATAATATCAAAAGATCAGTAAAGAACTCTTTGAATCCTATGGATTTAAAGGGATGCCATAGAAGATAAGGATGGTAGAAAGAAATATGGAGAAAGGGAATAAGGGAAAGAAGGATTTTCCAATATGTGATAAATGTGGAATGAATCAGCATGGTAAATTCTTGAAGGGAATGTGAGTTTTTTATAAGTGTGGATAAAAAGGACACCAAGTACGTGATTTCAAGGGTAAGAAAAAGTTTTCAAATGTACAATGCTTCATCTGCAAGGAGTTGGGACACTATGCAAACCAATGTCCAAATCATCAGAGTACGCACCAAATGATGCTATTGGATAATAATAATGTTATGATACTACCACAAATGAAGAGGAATGACTAGTGTTCTTATGTTGATATTAAAGAATTATTTCATTTGAGTGTGCTATCAACGATGTACTGGTTATATGAATTATGGACATAAATAATAATTGTACTGTAGTACTATTTCATTGAGGATTTCAGATTATATGGTACTATGAAAAGTGACTCAACAGCAAGTTAATTTTTTTTTGAAAATACATGGTTGAAGGAAAGGCAATCATTAATATGGTCTTGATACTAAGGTAGTAATTTTGGAGTAAGAGATGATTGTTTTGGATGAATTATATTTGATATTCTTGACTACATTAGAACTGATTAATGGTTTTTTATTTCATCATTATTGGAATATTCAATGTTTTTGGATATAAGGAATAATGGAGCATGAATATAATCAATAATGTTTTATGGCAATTCAGGGTGTTACCATATTTTAAAATAATACATGATGAAGGTGTTCACATACTATTACGTGAAAAAAGGATCTTCATTGTGTTTAGCTACCTTATAAGTTTTGGACTGTGAGTTTGGGCAGAAGTATTTTGGATAAGTATAGTTTGCGATTATTTTTGTATTTCCATAAAAAGGACAACCCAGAGGTCGGGTGGCAACCTGTCGCGTCCGACATGTCCAGAAGACTAGAACCCACAATCGAAGGGCGACAAGGGTGTATCACATACCACTAGCCCACGTGATGTCCTAGATTGAATAATGTAGTTTTTAATGGGTCTGATATGTGAATTATAAATTCATTATTTTTGGAACCCTATATTATTTGGATAAATAGAATATATATATATATATATTTTAAATATTTTAGAGTGAAAGATGGGTTTGTAGTAGGAAATAGTTGAAGCATGAAAATCTACTTGTCAAGTATATATATACATATAAATAAATATATATATATAGTTCATCATATTTTATGGATAAATTAATTATTAAACTTTAGGGAAGGGATCTTAAAACCAAAAATGTGTTATCATAATACCTTACCTTTTGTTGAACTGATGGTATTCGAAATCATCATAGATTGGTGGCTTTGAGGCCCACAATTCTACAATTTTTTGTGATTGATAACCTCAATCACTCCCTAAAAGTATTTATGTTTTTCCTCCAACTAGGATTCTCTAATTTCCAACAATATTCTTCTAATCGAGATCATAATTTGGTGGTGACCCTTTCATTTTCCTTTTCCTCTTATTAAGACTAAATTTTATTAACCCAATTTCCAATGTGGGTTTTCCCATTAATATATTTTCTATTTTAAAAGTTTTATTTTCAAAGAACAATTTCAAATTGAGAGGATGCAACTTATTTAAGAACGAGAGAATGTAAAGCCCCATGCTTCCATGGTACACTTCACTTTGAATAATACAGTAGCATTTGTTGTACCCAACATCGAGTTATAACACTTCACAGCCAATCAAATTAGAAATAATGAATAGTAATACCCACTTTTGGAAATATTATAAAATTTATCTTTCAAAATGGACGTCATTTTTGGATTCGGAATAACGAAATTAGCTTAGGGTGATGTTTTGGTTCTTTTCGGATAACTTACATATTTTGATGAATAGTGGAAATTACTAAATTTTAATTAAAAACAACTTTTTTAATCGAAATAATTAATAGTGAAAAATTATGAATTTGAGTGGTTTTAAGTTATATATAAAATATATTTTTACCATTTAACACAATGTCGGTTATTGGATGTAATTTCACATTTAAACCAGATATGAACATGTGGAAATCTTTTGATACTTATTATTTTTTAAAACAAGCTATTTGTTTTTAAAACAGGAATTAATTTTTAAATTAAATAATGAAACATATATGTTTTAAATTTGGTAAAATAGACATCATTTTAGAATTCATAATATCAAATATCGCTTAGGCTGAATTTTTGGTATTTTTATGAGAAACATCAATTTTTTATGAATAGTGAAAAACACTGAATTATTGGTTAAAACAGATTTTTTTATTTAAATAATTATTTATTTTATTTAAATTAATTTATGTAAAAAGAGATAAATAAATAATATATAAGTTCATTGTAATTCATTGGATTTGGTTTATAATAATTTTAGATATATAAAAATTTTATTAAACTTTTCACTGTCTTTTACCCACCTCCTAGGAGAATTTGAAAATTCACATAAAACTTAATTTTACCACTTCTGTGAGTTGAATTTTGAAAATCTGAGAGACACTGTTAATATCAAGCAGTAAAATGTGGTTCAATAAGATAAAAATAATTTTTGGTGAATAGTAATGTTTTTACTTTTATTTACTGCGGTAAAAGGTAAATAGGGTAATTCAAGGTAAAAAGAATATTGTAATAATTCAAAATTACCTTGAAACATGTCCTAACCTTATTGGATGAGTAATTCCCAACCATGGGCATATTTGGGTCGATTTTGGGACCCCATGGAGCCACTTATGAATGGTAATGACACTTTAGATTAATTAATTTAATGAAAAGGAAAAATTGATAAAAACAAAAACCTTTTAGTAATTAATTTTTATATGGTGTTATATAAGTAATATTTTTGACAATAAATATTCATTATAAATATAATAATATTTCCTACATTATGGTATTTTTTTTATAATTTTTAGACATCGAAGAAATTTAATTATTAAGGACAATATAATGATGCAATATTTACCTCAATAATAAATGATTTAAATAATTTCTATTATAAATATAAAAATAATATCCAAAACATGTCCAATTCTTATTGGATGATTTTATTTCTACCATTAGTCATATTATATTTGACTCAAATTATTTTTGGACCCTTAAAAACCGAATATCATTATATAATAAAATAATATTTTCACACTTTCTTAAAGAGCCCCTCCTCCCCCTTATAAAAGGAGACCACTTCTAACCAATTACTCACACATATCAATCCTTTAGGATCGTCCAAAATTGGAAACCTTAATCTCCCTAAATCCCTTTCCTCCTCCTAGAAGACAAAAATTAGGCAGAAGGAACTTCAAGGAGTCCTTTTGGTTCAAACCAATGGAAGTTACCCAAATTAAAGGTAACAATTTCTCTTAATGTATTTTTTTATATTACTTCTCCAACACCTAAACTATTTTTATTACATTCTTTTATAAAACACCAGTATACTCAATATACTAGTATGTTGTTATGAGATATATTTGAATTACACTTACACACACCTCCATCTAATGGGTGAAGAACATAATGTTTCTGTGGATGACAAACTAACACCTCACGAAACGATGGTTGTTAAATTACCTCTTACCGCCTCCCATGGTGGTCATTATGATTGAAATGTATTTATATATGATATATATTATGTTTTTGGTTTCTTTATTATTATGTATTTTTCTTTTATAACATACCATAATGGTTTCCATTATGAGTAAATGCGATAATTTCATTTGAGAAAGTGCGGACTACCGCTCTCTCCAAGTGATATGACTCGTTAATACTATATGTGGGATGTATAAAGAATGGATTTAATGATATTATATATGATATTATATAGTAATTATAATATAACTATGTATCATTATGTTTTATGTCCATTAAAATAATAAATAGTGAGGAATGTAGCGTCCATGCGTACGTACGGCTTACCGTCTCCATGAACAGTACATTTCATTTTTACCCAAAAATGATATGAAATATTATAAATAAATGTATATATTTATATTATATATATGATATATATGATATATACATCATTAATATCATTCTGGATATAATGATATTTTTACCATCTGAACAACTTGTAACTATAAGGTGTTCTTTTTTGACTCACGTTCCAAATATTGACAAAACGAACGTTATTAACTTAAATGATTAAATAATGTTTATAACATGGTAATAAGTGATAAAAAAGGAATAATAAAATTGAAAAAGGTTCTTAAGCAAGTATAAATTAACTTTAGTTTATTATTCAGGATGTTAAAGAACGAACGGGTCAAGTCGGACACAATGTAAGGGGTTTTCATCTCACTCCGTATTCCCATGAGATTCATGCCATATTGCCACTATTACCTTTTGTGTGGTTTATGTACTGCCCATAATTGTATTATTTGTGTAATACACTTTAATTTATGTGTATTTACATATTCATTGTTTGATACCTCTTTCATGGGTTGTATGCTTCGTATGTTACCAAATTGGTAAGGGTTAATTTTACAATCACTTTATTATCCGAAGTTGTTTTTACGTAAGCATCTATTGGGACATATTTATTATCCATGTCCATGTTTTATGAAAACGTTTTCAAAGGGAATTTTTAAGGAACATTTTTTACTAAAACATCATTTCAAATGTTTGAAATATTTATTCTTCTAAATCATCCTCATTATTGTCCATGTATTCAAAATTGTTTTTAAGGATTTACTTATATGGAATTTAATGTTTTTAAAATGATAATTACTTTCAAAATATTCAAAGTGGTATGGGAAAATTTTATTAAAAAATTTCTTTAAAGGTCTTATTTTCTAAATTATGTGAATTTTAAGTGTTTTCATGAAAAATGTGTATTTTTCTCAAAGAGTTTTAAAAATCGTTTTCATCCATGTCTAGATCCTTTAATAGATTTTAAACTTGTTTTGAAGTTGATTTATCATGATAAAAATCTTCCATATTGTTTTGAAGGTTTTGTGATATGTATGACTGTGGATGTGTTATTCTTATACCATTCATGGTTTATGGGTAAATTACTGACATTTCGTCTGCTAGTTTTAATACGAATGTTTATGTTATATTTCATCCTCTTCTTAAGATGAATGTGTTGGACTAGTATGTTCCACGTTGGGGTTCAGTTATAGCAGACCCTCCGGGTTGGTGCCCAGTTATTAAAGGCACTCCGGTTTGGTGTTCGGTTATTAGAGGCACTCCAGGTTGGTGTCCGTATATTAGAGGCACTCCGGATTGGTGTCCGGTTGTTTGAGGCACTCCGGGTTGGTGTCTGGTTATTAGAGCCACTCTGGGTTGGGTTGCGGTTACAGTTAGCCCCTAGGTCTTGGCACGAGTCCTTGAAAAAGAAATTAAAGTTCTGTATTATGCATTCCATCATTATGAATGTGGTTAGTAATATTTCATGTGATTATTCGACTAGTTGAATTTCCATGTGAATAAGTAAATGGCATTATTTCATTTTATTTCTGCCATATTATGCTAAAGTTCAAGTTTAAAAGGCTTTTGTTCTAGTTATACATTGCCTTAAATGTTTATGCTTATTTATGAAAGTTTCTGATGTATTATTATCCTTACTGATCATATGAGCTCACCCCGTTCTATGTTTTATTTTCCCCAGGATTCCAAGAAGTGTATTGTGATTAATATGCAGGGTTAAGACAAGGGAATAATAGCATTCATAAAAGATTATTTATGTTTTTTTGTATGTTATGAAGTGTAATGTAACATTCATGTATGTAATCTATTTTCCAAGACTGCTAAACTGATTGGTCCTTCGGGACTTGATTCTATGTAGTCATTCCAATTTATTAAAATAATGCAACAACTCTGGGTAACTGGGGTTGGGGCGTTACACTATTCACCACTTTGGGTCAACTGTATGTCTAAATGGATTAATCATATGCCTCAATGGTTAGTGTATTGAACATTCTTGACCCCCAATGGAAAAATGATATTCAATGATCAATGTATGGAACACATGAATAAGTAATTCACCTTAAGTATTCAATAAAATTCACACTCTATCATGACACAATTCCCCTTTATCTTAACAAAATTACTCATATTCCTCAGCACCATTACAAAAGATTTTAGGTATCATTACACAACTTTTTAAAATATGAAGGTTCCCGTAATGTAGATATTGAGTCCTTGTATTTATCTTTTCATAGAAAATCTATTCACAAACTCAACATTATATAGAAAGAGTATTTCCCAACATAACATTACAAAGATTCATAATATTCATTATTACATTTACACGGTTCGTAGATTACCTTTATAAAGGCTGTGTAAAAACAATCTTACATTTATATGGGTAGTCGCGATCTCACTTTAGAATTAAAAAAATATAATAAATATGAAGGTAACTTTATGCATGGGTATATAATTTTTGGTTTACCCTTACATAGATATTAAAATTATCTCAAAATATCTTTGGGCCTTATCACCTTCATCCCAAAAAAATCTTAGCCATATTTTAACCTGTCTTGAGGACTTCCAACTTACATTGGATGTTATAGACAACACTCTCAAAATAAGTTGTTTTAATTAGAATAAATATTTTCAAAACAAGAATAGATTTTATTAATAATGTTTGATAAGAAAGATATAATAGAAAATAAAATTTTAGTTCATTATCCCCTGTGGATTTTCTATTATTTAAAATAGCTATTTCTCAAGAATAAGAAAAAAATAAATTCTGATTAAAGAGACACAAAATCATACCCTATGTAAAAAAACAAATATGTCACCCCTTCACCATATTTTAGAGTAGTGTTTTAAGGAAATTCAAGTCTCAGTGACAGGAAAATTTTTAACCAAGTGATAATGTGCACTCCCCCTCAACCCATGAAAACAAATCATCAACTAACACCATATTTTCAAAATAAAAACATCTAATTATTTAAAAATACAAGGAAAAAATGAAATTAGTTTTTCAATTCTACTCTCAATTTTGAAAAAATAATCCATGGATTGTTGGGGGTTCCTCTAAAAGAATCTAATTAATGTTCATGGGGCCAAACATCCATGTACATCCTCAATAACTAAATAATTCTATAGGGATAGTCATGGTAGATATATCATCTAAATGGGTATGATGGGATCAAATTATAGCTTTACATATCTTTTATAAAAAGTATCTTTAATGAAATGATATTTGGTATCAATATGATTAGACCTCAAGTATTCCACATATTCTTAGCGAGGTTTGTAATACTTTTATTAGGATAATTAATTTTGAGAGGTTTCTCAATTTTCACTGATAAATAATCTAACTACTCTTTCACCCCAATAATTTGTGTGTAAAAACTAATAGAAACACCATATTAAACATTATTTGTAATAATTGTGAATAAATTATTTTTATTGTCGTTCTAACTCACTACACATTCTCTAAAGCAGAAATTTCCTCCTGAAGTGGGTAATATTTCATGAAAATTTAAACAACTCTATTTTTTATATGTAAAACATTGAAATATTTCAAGTATTATTTTTGAAGATAGAAACTGAGTCAGTTTGGGATTTCATGGCCTATAGATTCTAAGTGAGGATATATTAAAAATATGAAATAAATTATATCTTTCCATAGAAATTTTTATAAAAAAAATGGAATAAATCACAAATGAAGTCTTAGATGGGTTATCTGAGTGTTCCATCATATCTGAAATGTTGGTTTTTCCCAACCCACATTGTATCCTTTAAGATAATCTGATGTTTTTTACATGTTCTAGTGTTAGGATAATAATTAAATATATAAATTTAGTTAATTTGTTAGTTATTATTTTTCATGACCTAACTCCCTACATATTTAAATATAGTTATGGGAAATTCATAGGGTTCATTTTATTACCCAATGAATTTGGAGAGTAGGAATATATTAGAGATTTGGAGAATGATGTCCGAAGTATGGATCAATAATAAATACTGAAGAGTTTATCTTCACCAATATAGTATTTGGATCACACCAACAACATCGACCTTGAAGTATTCTTCTTTATGGATTGATGAAAATTAAATATAGAGAATTTTTTTATGTGGATTCAATCATGCTGTTTATTTCAAATCAATTGTGAATTGATCCTTTTAAAAAATTAAGTCATGGGTCAATTATTGTTTTTGGTTATTGAATTTATCTCCTAGAGGTTAGGATTTGAAATTTCTATTGTCAATCCATGATTATTATTATTACCCAATCATTCTAAATTATTGAGTTGTAATCAAGAAATAGTTAATGATTATTCCCATTGTTGTGATTTGTAAATTTCTCCCACCATTATTCAGAAAATCATCTTAGGAAAACCCATTTTCTAGAGGGTCAACATATACACAGTAAACGGCCATTTCATAATATTTATTTGGCATAAAAAATAACAAACATGGTTTAGGTTCAGGATTGATGATGTGATCAAAATTCGATAATGATGTTGGATGATTTGATGTTATATTATAGGAGGCTGTTTTATGGGGTTATAATTATAATGGTATGTTCCCTCATAATCTGTTACTTTTCCAGTTTTGGTTGTTGGAGGTGTTTGGGGGAGGTTTCAAGAGTTTTTAGTGGAAGTTGTCGGTTCATCAGAACTTCTATTAGAAATAAACATTGTCTAAGTGTATTACACAATGTCTAATACTAGTTCACATCTTGTGTGAGCCTGTTTCATTACTTGTAGTTTTTCAGGGTTAAGTAAAATATAGTCGACATGTTCATCAATGAAACTAAACCTTGAGTATTTTATGATGTGCAAGGGGATTATACGTCATGTAAATCCCCAATGCAGTGTAGTTTTAAATGATCTTTCGTAGAGAATTTTCATTCATTTGGCCATGGATCATTCTTTCTATCATTTTTAGAGAACCCTTGGTGCCTTAAAGAGTTCTTGAAACCCTCATCCCCCATCTTCAACCCATTGGTCCCAATGGATATTCCTTTGTAATATGTTGTAGTCCCTTCTTTATTCTTGGTATGTTTTCTTTTGTTCCTCTCCCAAAGATTCACTATAGTGAAATTTATATAGGTTAGGGTGCATTCTATGGTTCTTTATGGTATTTTGTTGTGGTCTAGGTGGATTAGTGTTTTATCTTGGAGCGGTTGTGGTTTGTGGGTGTTCTTCTTCACCCAACAGTGTGTAGAAAGCCAACAATGATTCTTTGAGGTATGAAATCCCTTGTTTATAATTATTATGTATCATGAAGGAAGGGTTTTATTTTTTTACCTATGGGATATAGTTTTTGTTGCTTAATTAAAGACAAATAATTCTAAAATATAAATTGAAGTGTAAAAATGGGGTTTGAATCATATTTTTTTATAAATTTATCAGCATAGTGATATTTTTAATTATATATGATTGATGTAAATTGAAAATTATGGACATTATAATATTTGTTTTCTAGATTTATGTGTTGAGATTGATTATTTTTTTGATTACTGCGATATCACCAGAAAATGAGAACTGTATAACAACATTTGTTTGGCTAATAAAATGGTTCCCCTAGGAAAAATGAATTTTGTTGTAAAATCCCTAAAATAAAGTGTAATATGATAAAATACCCACTGTAAATCAGTAAAATGATATTCATGTGTTGCGACATGTGTCCATTCTTAGGGGACTATGATGAGTGTTTGTGCAATGTAGGGATTAATGTTTTATGGCCATATATTTGGGGTGGTGAGGTGGTTTTTCAGCTATTCTCTTAGGGTGATGATGTGGTTTGTGTGTGGTGATTTTTGGGTGGTGATGTGGTGGTTTTATTATTCTATATGACAGTGTAGTGATGGGATAATTGATTTATAATGATTGAAATTACATGGGTTGGTTTGTCTAATGGGATGAAATTGGTTAATGAATATTTAAATGATGGTTCTTGCATTTAGAGGTGGCAAAAAAGGTGATGGTGTTATGAGTTGGTTAGTTAGTTTTTGAACACATAAGTTGGTCTTGAGTGTTTGATATTATATATATATCCATAGAGTTTTATATTCTTTCTATTTCTACACTAACTCTACCCACATAGAGAACTATGTTCCGAAACCGACATAGTCACATAGGGAGGTGTTTTTCCCAGTATTCGGTGAGGTGTACAGATGGATGGGTAACTTCCCTTTCTTGGTATATCATTCAAGAGAGGTAGGTATTGAACATGATATGATTTAAGGTTGATTTTTAGTAAATTAATTGGTGGTTTTCATAGCTTATGTGTTACTGGGATATATATGATCATGATTGTGGGGTGGTAGCCCATGTGTTTGCAGATGAGGTGTGATGGCCTAGGTGTTTTGGGGAGAGACGTTGTCAAGCTTGTAGGGTGACATCCCAAGTGTATTCGGGTGAGGCATGACATGGTCATTCTTGTGCGGAGGATATCCCATATGTATTCATGTGTGGTTTTTTGCAACTATACATGTGGGGCCCTATGGTATAATAAAGAGATGAGAGGTCCAGGACATACGATGTCGTGTGTGAGAGCGACATACTAGTGGGAAATTAGTGAGGGGAACCCTTATCGAGGTGATTCCTATTATATTATATAGCTTCATTTTAATTATTTTGATAGAATTCCTTGGTGAGGTTGAAATGGTTATTATACCTTGAATGGTGATTTTTGGCTCTGTTGTTTTTGAATTGCTGAATTACTATGCTTTATTCAAAAGTGTGTGAGATACTTTGGTTTTCCTTCTGAGTATACTTGTTTTCCAAACCTGCACATATAAAACTATTTTAAAGATTTCTGTAGAACTATGTGGAATGTGATGGTCTTTACCATATAATATCTTTAATATTTTCTATGTAACTTATTTAGCATTACATTTTGGTATTTACGTTGGAGACATTTATCTATATCACTTCAATTTATATATACATGTGGTGTGATTTTGGATTTATTTTATATTATGTGTTGTAGTTTTTGTCAGATGATTTATCTTATCTGATGATCTTATTTATATTATAGAGGGAAATACCTCCCATACATGATATTTCTATACCATCAGTGCCAGTCACCTACCTGAGGCCTACTGAAGCCACGAATGAGTGGTAAGTAACACTCTCCCATCATTTTGGTATCTTTGGAGTTAGGGGGACATGAGACAGTGGTATTAGAGGTTGGTTGAGTGATATGGTGTATTTTATAGATAATAACCATAAGAATCACATGGGATGGTTTGAAAATATTTATAGTTCACCTCAATATATGACCTAGGTATGGGATATTAGGATCGACACAAGATTTTAGCCCCGCCGTTATCGACTACATGGACCCTAAGCTTATTGAATATCAAAGTGAAGTGTACCTATTTGCAGAGTAGAGACCTATGAGAGGTACATGCATCAAAATGAATTGTTTTATTAATTGAATTTAGTTGTTTTAGGAAGAGTGAAATAGATAAAAAATGAATTTAATGAGTTAAAATGAATATTAATAAAATTCTATGCTACTGGGCATATTAAGATATTTGTTTTCTTTTCAACTATGAATCCTATTAATATTTTGTGTGGGGATCAAGTAGTTGAGGTTCAGTAGGCTGATCGAGTTGATCACCATAGGGTTGATCCGGTTGAGGAGGATGATCAGTTGAATATCATGTTTCATGATTTATAGATGTATGTTTTGGGAAATTATTAGGGTAGTGTCTCCGATGAGGAGAGAGAGAGAGTTGGAATTAAAATATCGAGATTTATTTGAGTATGATCTGATCCGTGAAGAAGTATTGAGTCACTTTTGAAGTCATTCAGATGTAGGGAGATGCACTTTAGTGGTGAATGTAGTATCTGGGAGAGTATAGAGAGGCATGTTTTTTGTGGGTTAACTTCTAGATGGAGTTCAGGGAACAGTTCCTTTCGTCGACCATGAGGAAATTAAAGAGGTTGGATTTTCGTTCTCTTTTGTAGGGGAGCATGTCTGTGTGGTAATTGGAATCATGTTCAAGGACCTTATTTATTTTCCCCATATAATTTTCCACATGAGGAGTCTCATGAGATAATTATTGAGGATGCATCCCATCTTTCTATCCAATATGAATGTACTATTTTTATGATTTCATCATATTTGGAGGTTCAGAAGAAGGTGGAGGTGATTTAGTGGATGCACTCACAAGGAATGTTTTTTGTGGTAGGGGTACCAGTAGGGTTCCCCAAGGAGAAGAGTTTTTTGTGGTAGGTCTCAATCACCATGAACTTCTAGGTTCCATCCGGTAGGGATTTTATCTCAACAACCTCTTTTCCATCCTTATGGAGATAGTGGTTTCTGTGATTTTCTGAGAGTTTTGTGCCAGGGGTTTTTGGTTGTAGGGTTCATGGACATCACCATGACCAATTCCCAATGGTTCCTAGATCTCAGTTTAGTGGAGGTGGATAGATTTAGTGTGAGTATCAGTTTCAATTTCTAGTGAAATCATTTCAACATCATGGGTTTTAGGTGTTTTCTCTTACAAGGGGAGATAGAGTAGGTAGAGTCCAACAACAGGATGTTATTCATATACCTGGAATAAAACTAAAACATGGTTGTAGTGGTCTTCGTCAACATAGAGGTAGAGGATATGGTTGTAGTCATTTTTAGGTAGCAATGGTAGCAGTTCTAGAGGGGACATATATCATCAAAGGTATAATCTGTTTATTTAGTAGTTTTGTTTGTGACTTGTCTAATTCTGAAGCTT
Organism: Viscum album; assembly: GCA_963277665.1. NCBI lineage: Eukaryota > Viridiplantae > Streptophyta > Magnoliopsida > Santalales > Viscaceae > Viscum > Viscum album. The sequence continues at coordinate 578,946,081 of OY728143.1, forward strand.
CACACTCCATTATTTCACCAACTCTATCAAAAAATCTAATGCTAGATGTATAGAGGCTACATTTTCCGTGAGTGTTGACTACACTAGTCAAGCGACAAACCATCTTGTTTGATGTGTGTCATAGGTGTAGACTGATCATAAGGCCACATCCCCCGAATGGGGATATTTTCTTGTAATATATAAAGCTATAAAGTGTCACCCTAGAAATTTATGATTTTTATTTCATACATGTTGTTCTTGAATACTTCTATAAGCGATTAATGTTTTCAAATGTGGATGGCCACCATTTGTTTTTTTAGAGTGGTTTTCAGGAGTGTAGTCAGTATGTGGAGCCCATTAATTCTTTGTTTATTGAGTTTTTGGTGGAATTAGTGGATGTTAAGATGGAAGAGGATCCCAGGGTCATTGGGGAGTTTCCGGATGTTTCTCCTATGGTGGTTAGGACACTATCCCCTTGATGCGATGAAAATTTTGGGATATACTTTCATCTTGGTGCATCTTGTTTTTTTATGTATCATTTTCAAATGACTCCTTCTGAGTTGTAGGATTTGAGGATTCAAATAAATGATCTAATGAATAAGTTTTTTTATAATTCCCAGTGTGTCATCGTGAGGTGCTCTATTGTTGTTTTAAAATAAGGTGGATGGTAGCATATGGTTGTGTATAAACTACCAGAGATTGAATCAGGGGGTGAAAAAAAATTACCCTCTTCTAAAGATAGATGATCTTTTAGACCAACTGAGTGGGGTGAGTTGGTTTTCAGAGACTGATCGATGGTCTGGATACCACCAATTGACGGTGAAAGATGGATATATCCTAAAACATTCTTCTAAATTAATGTATAGGAATTCAATGTTTTAGTCATGTTTTTTGATGTTATGAACATTCCAGATATGATAATCAGGATTATGAATTCCATGTTTTATGAGTTTCTTGATATGTTTGTCTCGGTATTCATCGATGATATCAGGATATAATTAAAATTAGGGGAGGAGCATGTTGAGCATCATATAACTATCTTGTGGGTTCATCCACACTACCTGATCTATGGAAATTTGTCCAAGTGTACATTCTGGACATGATAGGTGCACTTACTCGGGTTTGTGGTGTCTCACCAGGGCGAGGATTGAACCATCGAAGGTTGTAACAGCTGTTTCATAGGAATCACCCGGTAATATGTTATAGGTTTTTAGTTTTCTTAGTCTTGAAAGATATTTATTTGAGTTTTTTACTTGATTTCTCTCATGTTTCAACCCTGTTGATAGATTTTACCAGGAAATAAAAATATTTTTTGATGATTGATTTGTTCCAAACAGCATTCATTTACCTGAAGGGGAAGTTGGACAGTTCTCTAGTTCTCTGGTTTCCTGAGTAAGGGGTGATTTTTGATGTGTTTTGTGGCACTTCCCATGTGTTATTAGGATGCATAAAAAATAAACTACAAGAAATTATCACTTATAAGTCAAGGTAGTTAATTATTCAAGAGCTAAGTATGTCTCCCATGATATATAGTTAGAAAGAGTTATGTTTGTACTAAAGATTTGGAAACATTACCTCATTGGATAGTCCTCTATGGCCTTCAAAGATCATAAGACTTTGAGGTATATCTTTTCCAACATGATTTTAACTTATGGTAGTGGTTGTGGATGTATTTTATTCAGGATTATGATTTTTAGATCACCTATACCTCATGAAATGGGAATGTAGTGAAAGATGCTTTGAGTAGGAAGTCTTGGAAGGGTGTTTTTTAGGAGTTTGGGGATTTTTGGAGAGATGTTCAGGAGTTAGAATCCTTTCACAAAGATTAATGATTATATGGTGGTAGAGGATTTTTGTTTCGGATGAGGGTTAATTATTTTCAGATATATCAGGTGGAGGAGTCTCAATGGGGAGACTCAGAGGCAGAGGTGATGCTTGCTCGTTTGGCCACTATGATGCTCTATAGGGATGGCTAGTGGATGGTCATAACTGGATGTTGTATTATGGGGGGATGTTTTTTCTGGTAGTAATACATGATTTATTCTTTTTTGAGTTTCATAAATCACTATTAGTTGTACTCCAAGTAGTTTCCAAGATGTATCATGGCTTGAATATGTAGTTTTGGTGTCTTAGGATGAAATGTGAAGTGGAAGAGTTTGTGGAAAAGTTCTTTGTTTTCTATCAATTAAATGTTGAGCATCAAGTTCCTAGTGATTTTTTTCACCCCTTGGATGTTCCTAAGTAGAAATGGGATGACGTATCAATGAATTTCATCATAGGGTTACCCAGAACCTAGGGACTTTTGATGATATCTGGGTGGTCGTGGATAGGTTGATGAAATCAGACCATTTATTAGAGATAAAGGAGTTAAACATAATGGATTATTTCCTTAAATGATGCATGGATGTGGTGGAAAGGATTTATGGAGTTTTGAGTTCCATTGTATTAAATCGGTATGTTTTCGTTACCTCATGATTCTAGAGGAGATTTCAGCATTCTTTCGACACTCAGTTACACATCAACACTAAATTCCACTATAAAAAATATGGGTAGATAGAACAAACAAGCTGCACATTCAAGGATTTGTTGTGGGTGTGCAACTTAGGCCTTGGTGGATCTTGGGTGAAAAGCCTACAATTAGTAGAATTCGATTATAAAAATAGATATCACTCTTACATTGGATTGGACCCATTTGAAAATTTGTATGGGAGACCTTGTTGTTCATCATTGTGCCAGAGGGAGGTTGGAGAGACAAAAGTTCTTGATCTGAATATGGTGTTGTGCATGGTAGAGAAAGTTCAGCTAATTTTTGAGAGTATGAAAGTAGTACCCAATCAATATAAGTCTTATACAAATCACATTAAGAGTCCCTTGGAGTTTAAAGTGGGGGACCATGTGTTCTTGATGGTTTCCCCTCAACATTGGTCACATAGGTTTTTTAGAGGGATTAAGAATTATCCTAGGTCTTTTGAGACCCTTGAGGTGTTGGGGAGAGTTGGAGAGATAGTGTATCAGTTGGAATTACCACTATGGTTAGAGAGGATCCAAGACCTCTTCCATATCTCTCATATTCATTAGTATCTTTATTGTGATACTCATGTCATTGAATGGGGGGATTTTGATATCATGGATGATGTGATGTTTGTGTAATATCTAGTATAGATCTTGGATGACCAAGAGAAGTAATTTTATGGATGAACGATTTCATTGGATCGTGTGTTGTGTAGGTATGGTGGCCTAGACGAGAGTAATTTGAGAAAGATATGAAGATTCGGGCCCATCACATAGAGTTGATTTGAGTTTTTATTATCTATTTTTTTATTTTCTCTGTTTTTCTTTGTAGTGTGATGTTTATATCCTTTTATTTTATATGATGATCAATTTTCCATGTTTTGGGATGTGTGTGCAGTGATGTGTGATAATGTCCCATCATATGAAGAAGGGAGGACTTGATCCATAATCGAGATGCATTAACTGTGACGTAATTAAACCATGCGGTCAAAGATACATGCCCAATACCTGAATTAGTTTTTATATTTTCATTCCTCTATTTTTCTTATCTCTGTTTTTATTTCTGATGTGATGTTTATATACTTTTATTTTATGAGATGAGATATTTTACATGGTTTGTGATTAGTGTGGTATAAGATTTTAAAAAATCCTAACATATGATAATGGGAGGAGCTGATGCCCAATCGAGACACATTAACTATGATTCTATTAAACCCATGTGGGTGAGTCAGTGCCCCTCAGAGCAGATTGTTTCTTCACATGGAATATATAATTCCTTGATTCATGTGTTCCTGATGGTGTAATTTGCTGGTAGTATTGGTTGTTGGATTAGGATACATAGATATTGAAAATATTGGGTAATGGTTGTGTGGATGTATGTTTGTCTGAGAAAAGTCATCTTTTAATTTTTATGATGTGGTTTTATATCGTGTTTTGTGGTCGTTTGGGTTGGGGTTTTTGGCTCGTGGTAGCATTTGAGGTATGACGAGACCCCTAAGATGTATCTCTCGAGGAGGTTTTTTAGATACCTTTTATTATGGTATTGGAGTTGGATTATTGATGGACTGAATAGTTTTATAAATAACTTATGTAATGGTATATTCCCTCCTGGTATATTACTTTTCCAATTTCTAATGTTGGAGTTGATCGGGGGAGGTTTCGGGAGTCTTCAGTGGAAAATGGATGTGCATCAGAACTGCTGCCAGAAATACACAACATGAAAATGTATTACACAACATGAAATGGTGGTTCATGGATTGTGTGAGTTTCTTTCTAGATATGTCAATTTTTAGGGATAAATAATAATATAAAACAAGTTTTCAGTGAAATTAAACCCTCAGGATTACAGAATCTCAAAGGGTATTACATGTCATGTAATTCCCAGATGCAGTGATGTTTTAAAAGTTATTTTTCGAAACAATTTAATTAATTCATCCAATGATCCTTATTCCACTCAAATGGGGTGATCTATGGGCCACCAATGGAGTTCTTCATGCCCTCTTCCTCCCTCTTTGATCCATTAGTCCCAGTGGTTGTTCGTTTAAAATCTATGGCAATCCCTTCCATCTGTTGGGTAGGTTTTCTTATGTAATTCTCCTAGGGATTCTCTATGGCGATGTAAATATGTTTTGGTGTGTGTGTGTTGGGTTTTTATGGTATTTGTTTTTGGTGTAATTGTATCCATGTTTTATCATCGTGTAGTTGTGTTTTGCGGGTGACTTTCTTCACCATGCAGTATGCAATGAATCGACACCAATTCTTTGAGGCTGGGAATCCCCCATTTCTTTTTATTGTGTATAATGCTGGAGGGATTTTATTTATTTACCTATGTGTTATGGTTTCATAGATTAATTAATGAATTCTAATTGGTAAAATTGAAATTGAAAGGTAAAAATTGGTTCTATCAAAATCAATTAATTTTTATTACTAAATATGGGGAAAATAGAAACATCAAGGAGGTCTAAAAAAGTAGATACGGAAGGCATATATAATGAAAATATCTAAAACACCTTTAGGAATGTAATCAAAAATATCAAAAAAAATTAGTGGGGTCTCATTGGAAGCCTTTTGAACTAGAAAATCATCCACATGTTTCCCTTCAATCCATATATGTATGATCTCGATGTCCTGTGTGAGTAGGGCCTTGTATTCGCGGAGTGAGTAAGTGATTTCACAAGGAGTGTAAGAGAGTCCCTTGAGTGAGATCTATATGATCTTGGATTCTATCTCTATATCCACCAAGTTTACCTATTTAAAGGATAAAAATTTTAGATTGGATAGCATGGTCTCCTCCTTCCCCTTAATAGAGTTTCCATACCTATAATTAGAATTGAATCCAAGAAACAGCACCCTTGAAGGGTCATGTACAACCCCACATCCCTAAATGAAAATTTTATTGCATGGGCCATAAATATTTAGTTGAAGTATGATATTTGGGGGTTTCATCTCACCCAATGGACTATCATTTTAGAACCGATGGGATTGGAGGGGTGTCTTCTTACCTGGAATTGCCTGAGGGAAGGAGCATAATTCCATTGGCCTCAGATACTAGCATGGTCAACCACTTGGTTTTGGGTCATCACCTCTAAGGAAGAAATATAGGAGGGTTTCTTATGTCTAGATTGAATTATATCCTTATAAATAGACCAATATCTCACTATAAATAGGAGGGATCACACTTCCACCTATTTTTAATTAATAGAATAGCTAAACCACTCATTAAGGAACTCTTAAATAGAATTTACATCACAGTTGTAGCTGATAAAGTCTCCCACCATACTCTACACATATGGATCCCCATCACTTAGAAATAACAAATGGGTTTTGGTTTCTTATTTCCTAGATATATATTAGGCACATTTATGAGAAAGGTTTAGGCCTTTCCCTTTAATCTCCATCATAGTGGAGATTGCATAGTTTTTTATTCTCCATATAAGAAAGTTGATTTTCATAGGGAATTTCCTACACCAAAAATTTTCTCCCCATGTTATTTTATTCTACTGCTCAGATGACACCCTCATAAAAGCTTTTTATGTGAAGGTATCTTAAGATATACTTTTGAAGATACTATTATATAGGGTTTGATCCATACTAATACCATCATATACTCTCAATTTGGTGGGATTGATAATGGATTGTATAAAAGAGGGATGTAAGCTTGTATGTTTGAATGTATAGACTGAGATGGGACACCTTAGAATGCTTAATATTTTTCCTTACAAATTTGACTCATAGAAGATGAAGTATCCATATCCTTATAGTAATTGATTATACTATTTTTGGACTGGTATGTGGACATAAAATGACTTCCATAAAGAATATTGGGTTCCCTCTAGCCACTCTGGGGTCATTTCTATATTTACCTTTAATAAAATTACTCCAAAGGGAGAGGCCCTAAATCACATTCCAAGAATTCATGAATTGAAGATGATACATAGTGTCTGATATGTTCCTCACACTAATACCTCCATCACTGACGGTCTTTCTAATTTTTTCCAAGAATCCTAGTGATATATACCATAACCTTGCACATCCCAGATATATTCACATAAGACCTTGTAGATATATTTCATAACAACTTTAGGCACCATGATCACAGAGAGAATGCTCATAGGTATGGATTTTAGAACACAATTGAGAAAGGAAAATTATACCACTAAACAAGAAGAAAACAATTTTTCAAGTTATTATAATTATTTATGATATTTCTAACAATTTGATCAAAATATGTGATACCAATTCATATAGGGGAAATAGGGCCTCCCAAATACTCCATGGGAATGGGGTTTTTCTGGATACCTATGATAGACTCAATGGTACTCCGACTGTTGGAGAAAGATGAAGGGAGAAACACATGTATCTTACCTTTGTTAATGAATTTCCCACTCCATCTATTCTAATCCTCTATAATCATGTTAAAACATATTATATAGGAGATGAAACCATTTATGAAAAATATCATTTCATTAAGAAAGGGAACACGATATATTCTTGAGAAGTGAGATGAAAAATGAAAAGGCTTGATGATGTGACATTCACAGTAGGAGATAAAAAATCAGCTAAGGCCATCTTGATTAATGATATAGAATGTGGGTGAGAGGGGATATCCATACCTTAACCCTTTTACTTTGTTTGAGATATCTATACTTCCACCCTAGGAAGAAAATGATGAACCATGTAGAGGTATAACACTGAAAGATTAAATCAGTAATCCATTTGGAGAAAACCATACTCTTTATAGTTTTTATTATGAAAATACCTTCAGGGTGATCATATTCTTTTTCCATATCCATTATATGAAAATTTTTGACAAAAAAAATTCATTTTTATTCCCCTATCATATCCTAGGTTTTCACATACCCCTTGAATGTAGCGACCCTAGAGAAATGTATGCTGTTCTTCTGAGACCTAGGATTGGGTGAATTGGGAGAGTTTTCTATTGATGGTATGGGAAAAAACCTTTTATGCAACATTTCATATGATGATATGTCTATATTGAGAAATGAAAGATGGGTTCTTCACATTCGATACATTGATCTTGGTTGTAGGAAAGGAAACTCGGGGAGGAGACCCACCATCAAATAAGTCTTGAATATATTTTACAAGGACTTCTTTAATTATTTCCCAAGAGCTATCATAGATTGCCCCTAGAAACCCATCCAGACCTGGTGTACATTACTTATTAATATATTTATCCCATTCCTATATTTCCATTTCTTCAAAATATTTTCCTAGGATATCATTGGTCTGGTAGGTGACCATCCATGAGATAATATTTTAAATTTCACCCTATCCTTGTGTATACCCATGCTGTATAGAATCATCAGAAAATCATAATGAGTTATAATGAAAGTTCATCATACCCCCAATAATTTCTAGATCATTGGTGAAGGATACATCATTCAACCTGATGTTTGAGGACCAAAAATTATGTTTCTTTAGTCAAGAAATAGATTAAGTAGGTGTTTTTATCCCCTTCCCTAAGCCATGTTTCTTGGGACCTTTTGCATAGGAAACTTTCTTTTACTAGAAACATTTCATTGAAATACCACTTCTTGATCAAAAGGGAAGAAAATTATTATTCATACAAAAACTCCTCTTGGTTCACTTATATTTTCTCGATCTCCCTTTTAATTGTATTAATTGTGCTATAAAGGGGGATAGTCTTGACTCTAATGTTTTTACAGTTTTTTTGTTATTGTGATATTGTGAGTTGTACAGGACTGATTCCATGCTTAAAATTATGGTCTTTCAGGGATTTGATTTCATTCGATATAAGTCTTGAGATTTATACTTTTTTGATATTTTTGTGATGTCCTCATAAAATGAAAATGGTATAACCAATTATATTTGGATATTAAGATGGTTTCCTAAGAATAATTACTTGTGTGATAACATCCCCAAAAAATTTTAATGTGATAAAATGCCCACTGTAAATCATTAAAATTTTCTTGTTGTGTTGTGATGTGTGGATGGGCTTGTGGGAAAACGATGTGTGGTTGGGGAATGCATGGATGATGATTTGTTGGTCATGATTTTGGGATGGTGAGGTTTTTTGATGGCTATGATTTTGGGTCAATGAGGTGGTTTGTGGGCCATAATTTTAGGGTGGGGATGTGGTGGTTTCTTTGTACTGAATTCCCACTTAGTGATGGTATAAATGATTTATAATGATTAAAATGAAATGAGTTGGTTTAGTAATGGGATAAAAATGGTTAATGAATAATTAAATGATAGGTTTATTGATTAAATGTAGTTGGAGCTAAATAATGAAAAAATGAGATGATTCTATAGAATTTTTGGAATTGTGAAATGGGGCTCATGGATTTCTTTATGGTGTTATGAATTTAGAGGAGGTAGAAATTATGAGAGTTTTGTGATTTGGTAAGTTAGTTTATGAAACCATAGGATGGGATTTAGTGTTTTAAATTATATATATAGATACATTTATATTCTATCAATTTCTATATGCTCCACACCCATGTCTAGCACTTTGTGGAGACACCCATATAGTCATGCATGAATGTTCTTTTCCGATATCAGGTCATTAGTATGGATGGATTTGTACCCTCTCATTCCTTATCTCTCATCCTGGTGAGGAATTTATTGTACATGATTTGATTTATGGAGTCATTTTAATTCATTAGATGATGGTTGTGATAGCCTAGGTGTTTTCGAGCAAGACAAGATTGCGCTTGTGGAGAGGTAGCCCAGGTGTTTGTGGTTGAAGAGTGATGAACCTATTGTTTTAGGGTGATACATGATTGTGCATGTGGGGAGGTAGCCTAGTTTTCCTCGGGTGAGGTGTGATGTGTCTGTGATTGGGGGGTGTCGAGAGTAGGTGTCTTCGTGCATGGTATGTTTTGACTATTCTTTTGGGGAAGTGTGGTATATGGAAGGGATGGGATCATTAGAATGTACAAAATTGGGTGTAAGAGTGGAATATAATTAGAAAAGTGTTGCGGGGTAACCTTATCGATGTGATTACAATTATATTATACTAGTTGGTTGGAATTAATTTTTTATCAGTCCTTAGTTTAGTTGGGATGGTAAGTATACCATGATAAGTGTAGTTTGGTTCTGTTGTTTTCTCATAGGTGAATCAGTATGGTTCCTTCACATGTTGAAAAAATACTTTCATTTTTCTACTAAGTATACTTTTATGATCACTCTACATATATAAAACGTTTTTCATGTTTCCAGGAGGACTAGACAGACCTTTCTGTACTATACTATCTTAGATCCTTGATAGTTACTGAATCGTTTCTTTAGAATTACATTTGGGTATTAACTTTGGAGACGTCTATCTGTATCATTTCTACTTATTTATACAAGTGGGATGATTTTTAATTTCTTTAATATTATTTATTTATGTTTTTTGGAGGAATCTTATGATCTCCCAATCCTATTTATATTATAGGGGGTAATTCATCCCATACATGATATTTTTATGCCCTCGACATTATTCACCAATTGAGCACCTACTGGAGGCTAGTCTCAAGGGTCATTATCTCTCTCCCCTCATTGTGGTATCTTTGGAGGGAGGGGTCATGAATAGAATTTAGGCAATATGGAGTAATGAAAGATAATTACTGAGTAGATTGAGTGGCCATTATATTTCCACTAGTAATGGATAGTCTGGTTTGATTCTAAATATGCATTTATTAGTAGATTTAGTGGGGAAATCAAAGGTGATGTCAGCATTGGGGAATCACATAATATCTAATGGGTTCTAAAAAAGTAACTTACATACACAAAATTCATTATGAAGAAAAAATGTCATATATTTTACATCAAATAAGAGGCTAGGGTTCACACTAAGTTAAATATATTACATCGTGTAGTGGGTTCACACATCATGTGACCCTTAGCCAGTTATCTCAGTGTGTACATTGTGTACGTGTACACTTTTCAATGGAACCAACATGTAGTGTAATGGAATTTATCATCATTTTTTCCTTTTCAGGAATATCAGCGTACACTAGGATTACACTACTAGGAGTCCCTAAGGACCCAAACACACATTTTAAGGATCATACATCGTTTACTTTAGAATGAACATGGTATTTGGTGGGGCAGCATACTGAGTTCCATCCCAACCCCTACACACTTTGTAATATGATTTATAACCCATTTACTTTGGTAAGTACTCTAGAATGACAAATTCATGGTAATAACCATGGCGCATAGGCATAACCAAAGAACAACGGTTAGGGTAGATGGCCCATGCTATGTTCCGGTTGACCTTTACATTTTGTGTACCCCTAGTGGACACTGTATTTATATAGAGGATTAAAATCCTCATGATATGGTGAGACACATGCTATTCGAGACTCAAGGAGACCTGTCATATAACCCATGGTACACAACGTTTATCCCTTTCAAGGAAAGCCACCTCCCTTAATTTTCCATATTGCGTATCACTTTCTTTTAGGTTTGGATATGGGCATATGAATATCCAATATTGAGTATTTTTCTATTTATGACATAGTGGTATTCATTTTTTGGAATAAAATTTATTATTTGAGGTTATTCTAGTGGTTTTTTTCTTTTAATGATGTTTAGCTGGTGACAATAATTAGTTGTGATCGTCAGAGGGTTTCTGGGTTTATAAACACCAATGCCACATCAGGGTGCTGGTATAAATGTCTATTTACATAGTTATAGTTGGAATCCCCCATACTTCATTGGGTGATGGACCTCTATCTATGGAGTGGAACCCTGTATCTTTAAGATGTATATGGGAGTAATTCATCTACTAGAGATATCTCTTAGATGTTTGTGGAGAACAGTGGAATGGTTCGGGACATCCATTATGAGTTTTGAAAGGTCACATAAGATACAAGCTAGGATATAGTGCCTCCTATACTATATAAGATACTGGTATGGATTAGGCCCTCCACCTTGATTCTACTGAGGTTGTGCACAATGTATTTAATCAATAATAATCCTTTTGAGGTCCAAGAAGACTCATCATTTTTAGCTTGGATGTGGAGATAAAGATCACATTTCTCTCTTTATTTATGCTTCCTAAGGAGAGCATATAGTTTATTTTTAAGGTTATTGTAACATATTTTGATTGACATGCCTATGTTTCTTTGAGATGACTTCTCTATCTTGACGATTTGTCCTTTTTTATTTTGAGGTGTGATAATGGGTTTGTATATTCTCACTCTAGAATAGGATTTACCCATACATGTTGTGTCTTATTCACACACCAAATAATTAATTGAAGTACTAGGTGGGGCAGGAGTAGGTAGAGATTAGCTGGTGACAAGTTGAAATAAATAGACATCATGTGGATCCTGGAGTAGTTTTTGGTTTCTTCTTTGGTTTTTTGTAATGTTGGGTTCTTAAACAGTTATACTGGGCTTTATATGGAACATTTTTATTATGTTGTATTTCTTATTATACCCTGATATGGGATAGTTATTATGCATGGATTTAATAAATGACTATTCTTCCTTTATGAATTTATTTATGTGTATGTATATGCGTTCTTGTATACATGTACTTTAGGATATGACCTCTCATGTGTTTGATATTCTTACTCAATTTTCATCTCTAGACCCCTACCTATTAGAGGTTGGAATAAGGCATCATTCTATGCTTACTGACAGTTAGGAATTCCCTAGTGGGCCAGGTCATGATAGAGTGGTATTAAAGGAGGACATCATAGGGCTGGAGTTTGGTGATATTCTAGACATGGGGGTTGGTTTGGGAACTAAGGAAATATTTCTAAAGTGTATCTAGTTTGGACTTTAGGCCATGTAAATAGTTTTTAGTGTAGTGAACGATGTATCCATTCACCGATACTTTTAAAAATTTATTATTGACTTTGAACATATAGGCACTAGTTACATGACATACATTAGTACATGCATTATATAGGAATGGGTTTTGGATTCCATATCTTTCATAAGTTAACTACCCAGATATTCTCTTTAACTATGGTATGTCTTGATAGTTTTCATGTTTCCTACATGATGACAAGTATCTAGTATTCTAAGAAAGTGTCATGAAAATTAATATTTGAGCAAATGTGGACTTCATTTTATGACCTATTCTTGAGGTGTTCCATCTAGGAAAGAAAAGAGAAATCCTTCCACAAAATGAGAAGATCATAATCCCACCTCTAGTGGCCCAAGATGGTGATTTTATTCATATAGAGTAGTCGATAGATTCAATAGTACACGAGAACGGTTCATATAGGTTTAGAAAATTTTATGAATTACAATCATAGAGAAATCTCATGTTTTTTAGTGATCCAGAACCTTAATAAGAGGAGGACTTCCTCAAGGTAGTGGCTTGGGTTTTCCAGCTTATGTGGAGCCTGAATGATTGGAGGATTGTACTCAAGAATAATATTCTTTGTAGTGTAGTAGTTAATTCTAGTTGTACCAAATGATGAATCACTTGTTCTACATAGACATAAAATGTTTCAAAGATATAGATATCATAGTTTTCATAGTGGTATAGAATACCTTCTTGGGTTTTTGAGGAATAGATTGAGATTATGGAGTGAGAATATTTCTTTGTTAGGTTCCCTATTGATTATGGACCTAGTAGTTTGGATTATCTATGGTGATACACGACATCATTAGAGCCATGTGGTGGTGATTGTTTTTGTTTCAGTCATTCTTAGAATATAGACTAATTTCCAACAAATATGGGTTATTGTGATGCGATATAAAAAAATACAGGTGAGTCATTGCCACCCAAAGTGAATATTATCATGGTGCAACAATTTAGTACAATTGGAATTTATGTTTTATGTTGTTTTTGTGTGATAATATTTCAGAGAGATCCTTAATTATAGAGATCATACCGACATGATGAAAGACAGCTTCAAGATGTATGGGCTTGTGACCTAGAGGATTTAGGTATATTTCAAGGTTTGACCTATGTCTTATATACTCTAGTTATAGTTTGAGTATTATGTGATTTTATTTTCTACAGAATAAATTCCTTAATCGAGACATAGTGATTCCATTGGATCATTTTTTCTCGACCCTTGAGTATGGATGATTTTTTAGGGAGGATCAATGCACACACAATTCTACATATTTTCTAACCTTTCTCTAGGAGAGTATAGATCCTCTTGTGAAATATTTCCAATGGGTAGTGAGACACTATAACATTTTCCTCAGTATAGAATTGTTTTCTACCATTAATGAAAATTTTATTTTTACTCGACAGTCATTCAGTGTTTCCATGTATTTCTGAATTTTTTCCTTATTTGGTTATAAGGGATCTCAAGTAGAGAAATATGAGCTCAAGTTCTAGAGGATACAACCATTTTCTTATCTATTATCTATTATGACCCTTGGAGATGAAAATGCTATGATCCTTGACTTCCTGTGATGTTGGTGAGGTACAGGGATGTCCTCATTGAGGGTATTCTAGGATTACACACCCATTGAAATGTTTATTTCTATATTGACCTATAACCAAGGATAAAATAGTATATCTGTTAAAATATCAGATGAACCTATGTAGCTATAAGAGTTGATGGTGTGATTAGAGAATTGGCATGGTTGTGGCTTCGACAGACCTTGTGTATTTTTTAAATCATCCCAGTATTGTTCTCCTAGAAATAGGATGATTTCTTGATCTTATAAATGTAATAACATTGCCTTATATAGGTTATTTTCCGGAATAATTTTCTACCATAATAATTTATGTATTAATTGATCTATGGTTAAGGGATAAGTGGTTCTCAAATTTTGACCTCAGGATGGGTTTTCACTAGAGAATAATGCGAGAAGGGGATATACCAAGGGTGGATTTATAAATTCACTATGGTTCATTTGGGATCTCGGTGATACCTTTCATTGTATTTGATTCCCCAGTGGTGTTGTGAAACTTATGAACTAGATACCTCAATGCTTATTGGATCAGTTCATGGTAGTCTCTATCAATGACATACTTGTTTTCTCAACAACTAAGTTGGAGAATATGTGACCTTTGAGGATGGTACTAGAAATGATCCAAGAGTAATAAAATCCTAGGAAGCTCTTGAAATTTTGGTCACTAATACCAAAATTCCACTTCATGGTATATGTCTTATAAAACTAGAAAGTGATAGTGGACATGGAAATGTATGAGGGAGCACAAGTATAAAGTCCACAAGAGGGAAAGGTCATGGTATTTGATTATCACAACAATGTTTTTCATTCATTGTTGTGGAATGAGGTTATAGAGTAGTTAACCTCTTTATAGTTGACCCTTCATGTAGATGATGGTACAACATACCTTTATTCAATTTTTGTTTCCCCTCTACTTCTTTAGTGTTGAAGGTAGGTACAACTTGGGGATATCAATTTAAAGATCATTGGGACTAGATATATATACTATAGATGTTGGTGATTGGTATTTTAATGGAGGTGGAGAATGAAATACCTATTAGAGGATATAAGATGACACTAGCCATGTTGAGAAAGGATGTTATTAGTAGGTTTCATTTATTCACTTATCAATACATATATGAGAGGTGAGTATGTTCAAAGATCCTTTGGCATTAGGTTCTGTATCCAAGGATGTTTTCCAATGTTACAAAGTATATGTGTTGACCTCTCACCTTCCAATAGGTGGGGGATGAGTTTTTTTGATATAATTGGAAATGGGATGGTACCAATATTGTGTTTATGAATGGGATTCAATAATCGATGAAAGGCCATGATGTTATTTGAGTAATCATAGACTTACTCACCATGTTTTCAAATATATTTACCATTTTATGGAAAAAATATATGTTGATTGTTTGGGACACCTGTGTTTGGAGGAGGTAGTCTGGCTTCATGGAACTTACTTGATGATTGTTTAATAACATGATGCTCACTTGATTACATGATTATGAAGAAGAAGTGGGAGACCTTCGATACTCAATTTCAGTTGAGAAAATCCTTCTACAGTAGAAATATGAATATTTAAAGTGAAACACTTTGTTTCTAGAGACTAGTATTTATGTTTGCATGCTTTTTTGGAAACATCTTGAAGCATCATATACCATCTATGGAGTTTTTATATCAGACCAGTTACCACTCAACCATTGGTGTATCACTATTCAAGACCATGTATGGGATACCATTTTGGTCACCACTATACTGGTCAGAGCTAGTGGGTAATAGAATATATTTACTAGAGTTATAATGGAAAATGGTAATAAAGGTGTAGTTTATCCACGAGTGGATGTGGAATTATAATAATATTTAAAAGTATTATTAAGAATAAAAAAATGCATTTGGAGTTTGATAAGGAGGACATGAATTCCTAAAGATCTCACATTATTGAGGTTTTTAAATATATATTAAATATGTAAGGATATATTTGAGGTTCATTGGCTCTTTTACAGTTATTATATATGGTTAGAAATGTAGAGTACCTATTATCCAAAAAAATGTAGTTCTAATTTCCATGTGGTGTATTCCACATGTTGTATTTAAGGAGAAATGTACATGAATCATTGCACAATGTTATCCAAGGTGATCTAACACTGAGGGAAGAGTTTCCTTTTTGAAGGATTCCATTGGTAATTGTGAACTAGGAGGAGAATACCATTCAAGGTAAAGTGTTTTTCATTTTGTTCTAGTTTGTTACCATAATGGGATCTACTAAGAGACCTATTTAGAGTGGGAGACATATATGATAGCTTGACATACTCACTTTTGAGTAGGATTTTTCTTTTTAGGATGAAATCCATTAAAGATGTGGAGAATTTACAGAACCTTTTTCCTTGTAAGACTTTGGTATATTTTAAAGAATATTTTCACAGCCAGGAACTGGGTCATCACATGATTCTAGGGCCATGAGATACTCGGAGTGGATGTATTTATGATATTAAAAAATAATATATCTCAGACATGTAGTTTTTATAAAATGACAGAATAAGCCCCAAACAGATTCATGATTGGGTGATATGAGATTGTAGTAAAATCTAGAATACATGTTTCACCCTTGGTGCTCATAACCTTTGAGCTAATAAAGTATTTGGATTATGAACGCATTTGGGAATAAGAAAATGAAATAAATTAATTTATTAGTTATTATTTTTCATGTACTAACTCATTATCAATTTAAATTTAGTTAT
Source organism: Viscum album (assembly GCA_963277665.1). Classification (NCBI taxonomy): domain Eukaryota; kingdom Viridiplantae; phylum Streptophyta; class Magnoliopsida; order Santalales; family Viscaceae; genus Viscum; species Viscum album. The sequence goes on from OY728143.1 coordinate 578,962,660, forward strand.
GGGAAAATCCTATAGGTAGAAACATAGAGCTATGGATTTTGAGAGAGATAAATGATGAAATATTAGGATAATGATGACTGGATTTTGGATAAATGAGTGGTAATAAGGATTTAACCTTTACCAATAGAGTTTTTGGATCTCTCCAATAAAATCAACCTTAAAGAATTATTATTTATTAATCTATCCAAACTTGAGATAGGCAATTTTTTATGTGGATTTATTACCCCTATTTATCACACATCAACCGGGAATCAATCATTCTAAAAAATTATTTATTAGGTCGATAATTTGTTGGTGGTATGGATATTATCATACTATGTTTAGGAAATGATATTACTTTGGTTAATACTTGATTAATTTTATTCATTATCCAATCTAATGGTAACAGAATGAGTTAATGTTAACAACTATAGAGGTTTGTTCCTATTGTTGTGTTTTGATTATTTCCCCCACCATTCTTCATTAATTCATCATTGACAACGATTTTTTATGATGGTTCCAAATATACTAGTAAATGGTGATTGGAAGAATTTTATTTTGGAAAATGTATCATCAACGTGTTATTAAGTTTGGGATTGACAATGTGATCAAGGATCGATGATGGCAGTAGATGATCATATGTTTTATTAGAGGAGGTTGGTGCAAAGGGTTAGCATTTTGGTGTTGTGAAGCCTTAACTGTTGATTAATTAGTGGATTGGGTGGATGATATAATACCAAGAATGACAAACAGACTCGGTCAATCCCAGATATATGTTTATTGGAGGATTATTTTGTGTGAATTGAACATTATGGTAATGTGAGTAGAACTATGTAAAAGACAGTGGGATCTGAAAATACCTGACGTGCACATTATGTAGTCTGAAGAACCCACAATTTGAAGTATCCCCTAGAGTGGATATAAGGTTTTCCATTATTTTATGTATCACATGCCATGTGGTGGGACAACACATATTATGAACCACATCCAAAAAACTCAATGTTTATATAGAGAATACACCTAGGTGGCCATGTACCCCCACATGACGTGTACTGGGATTAAACCCAATGTAACCCTTTTTCGGATGGCTCGATGTGTATAGTAAGTACCCTCTTATGAGACCATATGGACCATTCATAATGTTATAGATTCACATACAATGTACTTTGGAAGGTACAAAATCTTCGGTGGTACCACATGTTGAGTGCTAGCCTAGACCATACACCTCATATAATGTGAAGTACACATCATTTACTCATGAAAAAATAACATGGGTAGGACTAGAAAACACATGACGACTATTTGATGAACTCTACATTTTCTTTTACCCTAGTAAACACACCATGTATCTGGATGATGAATTACCATGTGAGATAGAAATATATATATAGTTCCAGACATAGACAAACACACCATGTGCCTTATTAAACATTACCTATACCATTTTTTGGAAATTTATAGCCCTTGATATTCTAACTTGTATATAACATTCATAAAGACTTAGATGTGATCCTGTGAGTAACCTATCTTAAGTAGTTTTCCACATATGATGTAATGGTGGCCTTTTTTTTACATTAGAGATATGATGTGAGGTGATACTATATGGATTATTATTTCAACAATGATTATCTAGTGATAGAAATTGGGTGTGATCATCAGAGTGTTACTAAGGTTATAAACCCCCAATGATCCACTTGGGACTGATCCCCTATACTCTATGGATCGGTAGAGTTATTAAATACATATAATAGATTGGTCATGGAACCATTATCTACAGTGAGTAACCCTTGTCTTCAAGAGTATTCGTTCTTAGAAGGACTGTGGAGATTAAGATCCACCTCCTTTATTAATTTGGTCTTCTTATTAATCATATTATGGTTATTATTATGACTTTTGTCTCATCTTTTTAATAGAATTCTTTTTTTTTTCTAATGAGGTGACTACTCTCTCTTAATGCATTCTATTTTTTGATTCCAAAGTTTCTTACTGGGCATATAAATACTCACCCCTAGGTTGGATCTCCCCAAACAAGTCATGTTTTATACATATGAATATAAATTCACTGGGGTACTAGTTGGACTCAAAGAACACGGATACTAGTTGGATTCTACTTATTATATATAGAACATAGATGGATCTAGGATTTACCATTGGGCAGTTTCCCTTGTGGTGTTTGTAAGTAGGGCTCTTTTTTTAGTTTTGGTGGGTCTGAATTTATCATATTATTCTTTTTATTTAGTTATTTTTCTTATATAATTTGGGATAGATTTTATGCATGAATTTATTGTATGTGTTTTTTTAACTTTATACAATTACACTTGTGTATGGGCATGTCTGTGTGTTTATAGGTACTTTTTCCTAAGACATCTGATGTTTGTGATATTTGTGCACAATTCTAATTTCTTGAACCTATACTATTATAGGAATGCATGGAGATTAATTATAGGCTTAATGCTATCTGGGGGGCCCTTGTTGGGTCAGGTCACGAAAATAATCACATACATAATCATCATCTGTGTACTTGGATGGATTTAAATTATTTCCCTTATCATAAATCATCCCATAACTCATATTCCCTTAGATATATCTTATACTTTTCTATCATCCATAATATGTTAATCATTTGGGTCACTCTAATATCTTTTATAAAGAACAAATAGATAAACTATATCTTTCATGAAAGTTATTCGATAAACTATAATTCTAATCAGTGTTTTATAATCTCTTTATTTTAAAATTAATCCATGAGTGTCATTGGTTAGTTTTAGTCACACGTGAATGGTTATAAATAATGTATTTCACTTTTATATCTCAAACATTTTAATAAATATCTAGAATAATTTTCATGGGATTATAAAGTGACATTATATTATTGAAGGACTTGTAATACCAACAAGTATCTACACTCACCCAACATAAGTATTGATTTGTTTGGTTGGAAATCTCATTACAAGAATTCCCATGATAACATATAAATATTTTATCAGTTTCATTTAATGTTAAAATGAGCATAAATATCTTCAGTTATTTCATATATTTGTTGTTGTAAATTTTCCCTTGATGATACATAACCGCATTAAGTATTTTTCATGTCTTTATTTACAATCCCTTAGGGATTGTTTAAATCCATACAAATATTTATCCAATTTACACACTCTCATTCCACCATCATTAATAAAATACCAATAGGGTTATCCACATAAAATTACTCTTCATGATCACAATTAAAAAAAGAAATAATTGAAACCCATTTTATATAATTAATATTTTATGTAACTTTAATCATAAATAAACAATTATATAACCTCAAATATTTCAAAAAGGGAAATGGTTTCTTTAAAATAAAACCTTTTGGGTGAATGTATGCATTAAACTCAATTCTTAATTTCATTGTAATGAATTTTACACGATCATAATTTTTTTTAAATACACTTGGTTCCAATGATATTTTTTAGTAGGTATCTGAACAAGGTCTCAAGTGGAATTATTCTCATTCTATTCTAGCTCCACATAGATATATTTAATCTATTAATTATGAGGAAATTATATGTCCACTGAATATGGATCAACACGAGAGATTAGAGAAATTTATTTTTAATATGTATCCTTTATCTAGTCTGAACTACTAAAAATTTATTTCTAATAACATTACCTACTTATATATGTTTTTTTAGATTTTTATATTTTTTTCTTATCACTCTCAAAATCCTCTCATTTATCATCTTTCTAGAAAAAATTCATCACCTCCCCAACCTGATTCAGGAATTTGGTTTCCTTTAATTGATATTTGTAGGAATTTGAATTCTATTTCCATTATCTTCTCTATAATTATCAAAATTTACTATTTTATTCATCAAATGTGGGATCATGGAGGATGGTAATGATGAATACAGAGCGCATCATAATAGATTACAAACTTGAAATTAAATGTTATTAACTCATAACACAGATAAATAAGAAGACTTTCAATTATTTTTACATCATAGCTCTAAACCACCTTTTTATGTTTTCTATTATAGAATATGAAACCCTTTGCATTTGATAGGTATCAAGGAAATATATCCTCCATAGTTCTTTCATCAATCATTTTTTTATTAAATGCTTTTATCTTTATAAGGAAATTAATTCTAAAGACTCTAATTTTATTCACTATTGTGTTCATTTTATACTATATCTTATATGAGTTTGTACTTGAATTTCAACTAAGAAGGCATAGATGTTTGATTTGTATTGTTGTGAAAATAACATCCCTCCAAAATAACACTATCATTAAAAATTTAGAAATAATTTTTCTCAAAATATCAATAATTGTTTTGTTCATCATCTTAGAATACCCATTATATTGAGGTGCATAGGAGATTTTTGTTATTATATTTAATCCTATAATTTCTTATTTAGGATTCAAAATAGTTTCTAGTGTATCCCTTCCCATTATAAGTACATAGTTTCTTAATGTGAATTACATGATCTCATTCCAAATCCCTTGTAAAAATTGCGATCATGTCCACAACTTGTGATTTATTCTTTTCGAATAATAATCTTTTTATTGTTTTAAAATTTTATGTGAATCTGAAAAAAAATTAATGTCACCTCATATGGGTTTTTTTCTAACAAATCCATGAAAACACGAGGTACCTAATTTAAGAGATCTTAGTGATTATGTATCCATTATTTAATTCAATACTTTAATCATTTCCCCAATTATAGGTATCACTGATCAAATATCTAACTACTCTAAACTAGGGTAGACCCATCACCACACATTCTATAGATATATTACTCAATTATTGTAACAAATGTGGTGAAGTATTGTATTCTATAGATTGTTCTCATCTCTAAAAATAAGATAAAAATAATTAAAAGAATCTACAATATGAAATATATTACCAATGGTTTGTTCTACTATATTTATAATCCTTCCACCTTCCATTTTTTAAAAAATATTTTAACTTATTAAAAATCATCCCATTTCCCTCATCACATTACTAAATCACACTTAAAATATTTTTCATAATTCCATTAATAAATAAAACCTATTGGAAATTTTTTCTATAAGATTCAATCATAGTTGAATCAACTCCTTTTGTTTCAACTAAGATTTCATTTCCAAAGGTCACTATACCACCATATTATTCTCCAATGTATTTCAAGATCTTGGTATCTCCTTTAATGTTTGAACGACATCCATTATAAAGTCTCTAGGGTCTCTTCCCCTTGATATCTCTCAATACTACCTCTATATAGATTATTTTCTGAATTTCTTGTCGATTGATTCTTATCACCATAAAATATTTGTTATTATTGGCCTTGAATCATGGTCAAACATTCCTCCACATAATGAAATTTATATTCACACATTCTACGCATCTCCCCATGAAGTTCAAACCTATTTTGGGTAGAAATATTATATGATTTTTTTATTTTAAAAAGAATGTTGATTCTGTTTTCTGAATATCTACCCTTAAAATATTGCCTTCATTGATTCTAAGGGTGTTTCATGTTATACCAGTATACATTGAGTTTTTATCCATATTATCATTAACATAATTTATAGCATATGAATATAGTTCTTATAATAAATTTCTGAGTCTTCCCTTTAAAATATACTTATAAATTAGGCATAAAATTATGCCTCTTATTCATATGTCTTAAAGAACCTTACTTCTTATATAATCTCTTATTAACCTTATTTGTAATAAAATTTATTTTAGAGTTTATATCGTCCCATATTTTCATATAATTTTTTATTAATCCTACACTCTTAGGGTTAATAGTTTTATATTTTCAGTTATAATAAGTGCATAAATTACTAGATTATCCATAATATTTCTCCAATTATTCTAATAATACTTATCCTTTACATGAACATATTTGAAAAAGTCGATATTAATTTTTATATTGGTCCTATCAACAAAAACATAACATTATTTATCAATAATAATTTCGTTTTACTAAGTAAAAATATCAAAGTATGATTAATATATAGTTTTTTTTCTAATTAATCCAATTTTACCTTGGTCATATTTATCTCTTAACATTAATCATGTTTTTCTCGTCAGAATTCAAAATTTTATTTCTTTAGCCAAAAATATTTGTTCTTGAAACTTTTATCTTCTTTATTATGCTCAATATTATTTGCTATAAAGACTTCAAATTAAATATTTAACCATTGAGGTATTTAGTTATCATATTCCTCTTTTTTTCTCTGTATAATCTATATTTTTTGTTTTTAAAAATTTATATTAAGTTTAGTTTATTTTTTAGTACATTATTCTTATGACTGGTCACCTGACGATAAACTATTTACATTTACTTTACTCAACAAACATATCTTTTTTCCTTATTGATATATTTTATTTGGTTTATGACTTCCACTATGGATTTCCTCTTCTTATTCATCTTTTGATATTATATATTTCTTATTCTTATATAACTCTATATTAATGTTCCAAATTATTCCACATTTGAAACACATAATTGGAATTATTCTTTTAAATTTATCATTTATTCTTATTGTATTTTTAGATATGGAAGCTATTATTTTCATATAATTTTTATCAATATCATCATTTTAATCTGAGTTACATGATGTCTCTCATTCCTTTACCTTTATATTCAATTTATAAATACATTTAACATTCATTTTCTCCGTAGTTTTTATATTCAAAATCATATATTTTTTAAACTCATAATTCAAGAAGGTATTGTGCCTCTCATCAAGGGATATAAATTGAATTTCTTCTAAATAAGTGATATTTGGGTCAAATATATCTAGAATGTTCCTTATTAATGTTTTTAACACATTTGATTCATTAATATTATCCCAAAAGTCATTTATATGACTAACCAACTTATTTACTCGAGTTAAATAGTGATGAAAATTTTCATCTTTATCCATTCTAATATCTCCAAATTATCCCTTCAATATTTTAAACTTTTTTATATTTTATAGATATATCCCTTATACATATTCTAAATAATATATATCATTTTCTTAGTTCTCTATAACAAAATCACCTTTTTGTACACAATTTTAGACAAAGATAATAATATATCATTTCTTGGATTCCCATCTATCTCAAGATTACTCTTTTCTTTAAATGTCAAAAAAATATCCATTTAAGTTGGTGGAAATCCTATAATGAAAAAAATAATTCAACTAATGTCCTTTTAATAATAGAAATTTTATAATTCAATTCCTCAACCCATGAACATTCCTTAAAACGATGAAATACACACATCTGCTATTAACAAAATTAATGTTCTCTATGATACATCAAAAAAAGAGTAGAATCCCATCAGGTAATTTACATTGATACATCCTATAAAGACTATATCATCTATGATACTATAGAGGGGGGAGGGGGAGGGAGGAGGGAGTGGATTTGTAGTATATGTTTTATTTTAAAAACCATTATTTATAGTGAAACTCTTTTGAACAATTCAATTACTGATTATATTCTTATAATATCATCCTCAAATGTATGAAAAAGTATAAAACAAAATAAAAACATAGATTATTTTTACAAGGTTCATACTTAATGTGACAGCCGACACTTTATCATGTTTTAATTTTTTTTATTGTGAATCTTTTTTTATCACTTTGAAATTATACTAATTAAAAATTCCCAAAATTAGAATAAAAGGTTTGAGTAGGTATTATAAACATCACTTAACATGAATATTACATGTTGTTTAGATATAAACCACATATTATTAAATGATTATTCCTACAATCTTGTATGAAAAATATCTTCCATTTAATTCAAGAAACTTCTATATTAAATAATTGACAATATTCTAAAAGTTTTCCAATTTCTAGTACAATTATAGTGATTAAATAGTATATTAGCCTTCCTCTCACTAAAATAGAATGAGAAAACATGAATGAGAAGATGAATACATAAACTATTCTTCTTTCTTCTCATTTGAATGAATATGGATTAATTGTAATATTTTTATCTCACATTGTCCTCTAAAAACAAAATTGTAGAATCGGTGAATGGTTTTTAAGAATTATCACCTCAACATCGTACTATACTAACATCTCTGTAAAACATTTCCACTCAAATTTCTTATTCATTTTCCATTTTATACAATCATTTATTTTAAAAAATATGTTTCCATTTGGATTTTAGAAATTACCACGATATTCAGAAGGTACAATTCCTCAATTGAATCAAGTAACAATTTACTGAGTAATTTTATTTTAAAATCATTTAAATCCTTGGTTAAAAAATTCATTTTTTTGTCATTAATACTCATACATAGTTATATTAAGAGAGATTTAAAAATTTTGACATCATATTCAAAAAAAAAATATTTCTTGTAATTCCTTTGAAAAATATATGTGTATGACCACATGATTCATTTCCAAGAAGACCTACCTATTATGGTGTCAACCCATCTTAAATTTTCCATTTCATAAACCATGATCTCTTGATTGATCATGATAAATAATCCAGGATGAATGGATTAGTGGAATTAATATAATTTAATTTCAATATATTATTCAAAATCTAGAAACAATTTTCCCCCAATATACTTCTTATATGTTATATAATTATAAAGATTATACTAATGTATATCAACAATGTGAAGATACCTTGTGAAGCTATTTTATGATCCATTTTTTAACAAATGAATGACTAAATGTATCTACTTTGTGACTCTATGCTTATTGTATTGACCACATCTGACCTACCATAAGAAAAATAATTTTTAATATTAGTGTATCGACCCCATGAAGAAAATACTAAACTATACATTAAAAATAAAGGTCACACTCTACATTAAAACATCACATCTTTTTCTTTACACATAAACTAATATTTATTTTTATGATTATTGCGGTTCCCTGGAACCTTTACAACACTATTCAAATATATAGGTTACCTAGACAGAGCTCGTAAGTCCTTGACATTACCTACATATATCGAGTTGCTTTATAACCATACCATTACATAGTAAGAGTATTTCATCTCTAACCATTATGTATATTCACAAAATACTTTATTACCTTCACAAAACAATTAACTTTCCTTTTATGTAGGTAGTGTAATTTAAATGTTATCCTTATATGAAAAGTGTACATACCACTTTTCTCTTACAATTCTTGTATAAATATGAATCTACCATTAAAAATAATATATAAATCATAATTTTTCCTTATATAGATAATTAATCTTATAAAATATACTTAGATCCTTATGAAACACTTCTATGAACACATAAGGGCTTTCATAGCCAATCCTAAGGCCATCTAATATTCCTCAAATATTGAAGATAAAATTTACGCAATTAGTTTTTTATATTATCTTTAATATAAAACAAAAAAATAATATTTTATATATAGGTTTCATAAGAAATAAATAATAAATAATCAGAGGTAATATTAAATCAATAAAATGACTCATGTAATAGTCAATTCAATGATTTTGAAAATGAAAAAACGAAAGGGATGATAGCTATAGTAAAAACCGTACTGGGATTCCCACCCAAATTTATAAATCTATGAACAATAATGTGAACCATGTTGAACTCTTTGACATTCAATGGAAGGGAATCAATCTATTATGTAAACACATGCCTTCATTTAATGGGTATTTTGATCCACTAATTTATATGTAGTGGATAAATAAAAAAATAAAAAAATAAAAAATAAAAATTTCATTATCTAGTTCTAAAAGAAAAAAAATATGGTTATGGAAATTTATATTTAGGATGTTAATTTATATAAATGGGGGTTCTTAATTAAGAAAATAATTAAAGATAATGTAATTAAATCCTTCGAATTGTAGTAATTTAGGAATAAATTTTTCAATACATATTTTCCTTGAAAACATAAAACATATATAGAAAGATAATTTCATAATATAAATCCAAATTAGGATGAATCAATTTTTACCTATAATGAAAAATTTACAGGATATAAAAGAAACACTTTTGGTTTTATTATTTACCCTTAAAAATGACCGTTTCTTTAATTTATTTCAAGAATGATTCTGATAAGTGAAAGCTATAAGGTACATTAGTATCTATGAAGAAATTTTTTGAGGACATATAAAGGTATAAATGAAAATTAGAGAGTCCCGTTACTTTTATGGTCTTTGGGAAAATAAGGGGAAAAAGGAGTTTCATAGAAAATAAAATGATAAAACAGATAGAGTAAAAGAGATTCTTCTTCTAACGTTTCCAAATGTGTTATGTAGAATGGGTGGAATTTACTCTTTAGAATAGGTAAATGTTTCAACTGTAGAAGACAATTCTATCAATTTAAGGAATTAATAAGAGATAATAAGAGTCCATGTAATGAAATGGATGGAATGAAATCTAAGATTAATGCACCACTCTTACTATGATGGTTCCATTTTATGGATAATGGACACTAAACAAACCAATGAACTAATACAAGGTTGTGGTATTAAATTAAATGTTAAAAACATATAAATCCATGGAGAAAAGGGAACACCTATCCAATTAAAATTAATAAAATGGGTTGTGAAAATTATGTGGTGAAAGGTACACTCATTATCCACTAAAGAAATCTTAATGTCTTATTTGATTCTAATTACACCCAATCTATTATATCTATACTATTTTCTAAGAGTATAAAATCACCACCCACATGGATAGATATTGAATTATTGATAAAAAACTCAGTGGTATGATTATTTCATCCCATGTATATAACTCATATCTAATATAATTTGTAGGGAATTTTCATCCAATAACTATTATTATTATCCCTTTATCAAAATTTTATGAGATTTTTGGAATGGACTAGATCAATCTATATAGATTCCAAATTAGTTAATAAGATAGGAAAATCACATTTCATATCCAAAACTAACCCATTATCTTCTATCACTACAAGGATGAATATTAAACCACTATGGAAATATGTTACATTTGATGGGTCTTAATGAACAACATGAGGGGTATTTAACTCAAATGGTTGGGGAGAAATTCAATGTGAAAGATATGAGTTCTGTATATGTTTTTAATGGAAGAATATCATTATTTTCAATTAGAAGAATACCAAAATTAATGATATGAAATTAAGAGTAAAATATGGTAGAAAATATGTCACAATAAATAAAAAGTCCATATTCTATTGGGATTTCTAGATCTATTCATGAATAAAATACACTTTCATTAAGATGACGGGGTTCCTCCATTACACTATGATCTCTTTGTGGATGCAATATATTATTGGTGGGATGAATGTATTTTTATGTGGTATATATATTCCTTGAGGACTGAAATTCATCTGTAAAAGGAAAAAATGTTCTTTTGAAATAACATACTTGTGGTACACACATGATTCTTATATGACTACATATTCTGGGAAGTAATTTATGGGGAATTTTCAATAAATAATGAATACTTACTTCATGATGTAAAAAATATACTTTTTTGTATTAATTACATAGACATTAATATAAAACTTATAATCTATAACAAGGGATTAAATAGTTAGTTGGAAGAGAATTTTGAATATAACCCTTCTAGGAAAACATAGGTAATATCTAAATTCAACTAATAATAATGAGTAATGTGTTCACATAAAATAATTTTTCTTATAAACTCCCCATATAAACACTTTAACAAACCACTCACATGAGTCCATTTGTGAATGGTTCCAATGAGGTTCCTATGTGGAAGGTTATTCGTGAAAAATCCTTTGCGAGTGAAATCCTTTAAGACCCACCTCTAACAGATCATAATTTCCCAAAAAACACACCAATGTTATGTGAACATTGAGGTGAAAAAAATATATATTTCCCATTTTTCAATGGTAAAGGTCCTCTATGGATTTTACATTCACTTGAACACATTATGTAGGTACCCAAGTATGGGTAACCTATCCTCCCTTGTATCTATTTTTAATCCCAGGTCATTTAACTAGTTTGAATTGACCCAAGTGATATCATCAGCTCACTTTCCCTTTGTCTATAACCCAAAAAATACCATTCAAGTAAGGCCACCACTATGAACTCCTAAGACACATGACCGGGTCATTTATATCAACATGGAACCCCACAATTGGACATTCCCTTGAAAAAATTACCTTTATAAGAAATATTATCCAATAGATAGGATCTTTAGGGTAATCATGATCATTTATTCCTTTTATAAAAATGACCCTTACAATTAGGATATAAGAGAAAAATCTTATTCTTCATTTTTCTCATTTTATTATTCCCATATCTTCCACCGAGTTAGTCTAGGCCTATAGTGGACCTCTTTATTCCACTTAACTATCAAAATATATATTATGAGCCACCTACTAGGCATAATATCAAGAACCTTTATTTACACGAGTCACTAACTAGGTTAGGAACATTCAGAAAGCATATAAATATTATTTTCAAATATCCTTTACACACTCCCAAGAAAAGAGAAAACCTCATAATAGGTGTAATACCCATCTAATATATATATGGGATTTCAATAAAAATTCCCAAACTCTTAACTAATATGATATATTTTCCATGATCTAATCATTACAAAATGGTTTATATTCCCTATGATTAGCACCATAACCATTTTTGTTTAGTTAATAATTAATATGATGAACCAGAAAGGGGAATCTATATAAATTTTCGACAACAACCATTTTTATGAACCTTTAAAAAATTTGTCATTGTTATGTGAATTTAAGCATCATAACATAGCATTGTTACAAAATGACATTAAATTATATGGACCCGTCATATCATTTTAACTTAAACAATGAAACATGAACTATATATAATTTTATTCTTGATAACTAGGACACGAATGATGCCTCCTTGAGGTTAAATCCTAAAAATTAGGTATTGGATGCACAATATTTAAATTTTATTCACCTGGTAATGGATGCATGACTTTTAAATTAACGACATTGGACTTCTATCACAAGAATTTAATTTTTTCCCATCAATTGGAATTAAACTATATGAGTTATGATTTAGTTCATAGGTATATATAAGAATAACCATTATCATGGTACTGATTTCTATTCCACAACACCTACAACCTCCCTTAGTGTATATAAATTCAAGAGTCCCTAGTTGTTATTTTATAAACCACAGTAAAATTACCATGTTGATAATGATGGAGAAAATATAATAAATTAATATATTCACATCATTTATTTGATTTGATCGATCAATTTCAAGGTGGTAACTTGTAGTAATACTATAGTTGTAAAGGATTCATGATTATATCATAAATCTTCCTAACTATTTTATAGAAAGAAATAATTATCCCTAAAATGCTGATATGAAATTGAACTCTTTTCTTCTCAACTAATGTGTATCCCAAAGTGTCAGTGGTAATTTACAAGTAACTGGAATCCCTTGGAAAACATGAATACATTGACTCAAAATGTAGTGGGAATGGGTTCACTTAAAAAACAAAATGGTATACCTAATGAGAATATTTTACCTTTGAGAGTGATCTATTAACCATTCTCTCACTTGAGAGGCTTCACTGACATGTTTTTTATTATGATTATTATCCCCTCCATGAAATTTTGGAAACCTTTTAGATCTTCCTTCAATCCAAATAGAGAAATCAAAATATGAATCAGAAAACTATTGGTGCTTTGAATAGATATATGCCTTCATCACAATGACTTATATGGCCTTAATACCCAAGGAGATATTCCCAATGACTGCGGGACTCTAAAAAAAATTCATTAGTGCCATGATACTAGAATACCAATAAAATACATCATTCCAAAATTGTATGTATCCCAAAAAAGCCTTTCGGTGATGAAGCCTTAATAATCATCCCATTAGTGATGGGCTACAAAAATAAATGTGGAACCAGTGACAACCTATAATCACTCCATGAGACTATCCCCAAAGCATAATAACTCATTTATACCATACCATAGTGAGGGGTAAGATTTTATCAATATCTGCACTATTATCGAGAATATTCCATGGTGGGTTCTTACTATCCTCTATCATTTCCATCTTTATTACACCCCAACCCCTTAAGAAAATTTTATATTGGACACCCAAGGGATCCTGGACCCGTCCATCCAGAGAAGAGAACCTAGAAGATGTCTCACCGATGGTGGTATCTTATCAGAGATAGGGATCAGTATTATATTCTTATTCTCGCTATATAATCCCAATAGCATATCTTGGATATGACCAAAGTGAAGACTCATAATCCTTCACAAACCCACAAATCTACCAGCATATCTTAACAATAATTGAAGAATATCATCAATATTTCCAAACTTCTACTCAATAATATTCCAATTTAATTTTATAATCAATATTTCCATCAACATAACCTGTATATGAATGAAGATCAACAATGGTCTCATATCCTTAGTCATATAAGATTCTACTATTATATCCTTATGGTAGTATAAGATCATACATATATTACTCCTCCTATCAGAGAAGTTCAATGACATATCCCGATAATGACATTGGTTTAGGATCATATCCTTGATTTCATAAATATATACCATCAACATATCCAAGTTTTACAGAAGGATAAGACTTATTTCTCTCCTAATAACTAGAAGAATCATCAAAATATTATGATAAGAACATAATGGAAGATGATATTCCCACCTCTATTAAAAAGATATATCAGAATTTTCTAAAACTATCTATGAAGCAGGCTTATATCCCAATTATAATCTAAGATATTACTCTATATATACCAAAGTATCCAGATTGATAGGCTTATGTTGCTTAAAATCATTTTTTTGGTATTTTTAGAAAATATTATTTTATAGGGTTAAATTGGTATTGTGCACATTAAAAAAAATATTATGCCAAACCATATTAAAAATTAAATATTTTTAAATCCCACCACAACATCACATAAAACAAAAATCAAATCGTCAATCCAAGATTCATTATACCACCAAGAGGCACATTCCTAGAAGAGACATGCCACCTTGGGTCAAGAGTCATTGTCATCATTAACTCTGGGCATCTACCAACCAAATCTGTACCATTATCACCTCCAGGAATACAATAGAAAAAGAGAACCAAAATTAAATTAATTAACTAGGAGAAACCCAACACAACATCACCATAAAACAACCAAATAAGACCTCAAATAAAAACCTATTACCATCAACCGTTACCCGGACTATGACCCCACTACTTTCATATTTCACAAATGACTAACAACCATATTTAATAAAAAATATACCAACATAAGTATAAAATACTGAAAAGAATAGAAAAAATAATTTTTCTAGAAAACCAAATAATGAATACCAAAAATAAACTTCAATTTAAAATATTAATATAAAAGTTATAGGAAATATAAAGATGACTTCAGACCCCGACATCATCATAAAAAACAAAGGGGAACTAGAATCAATTAAAAATTAAAATGAAGAACTCAAAACAACTAAACTAAATGAAACAATGAATCTACCCCACATGATCTTTCACAAAACTTCATTCGTTGGAATATTTTTTATCTATAGAATAAGGGAAGTGGTCTGGAACTGATTAGGAATGGATGGACCACCCATAAATATTGAAGGGACCCCTATGGATGACCCCCAAATGAAATAACATGGTTCCTAAAACCATGATATTTCTATAAATCTAGGATAGAGAACATGGAAATAATTGACATGTTAAGTAAGAAGGTATATGTGCTGTATAAAAAATATGTAATGAATCATGAACCTAAGATGAATGTTGTTACGGAATTTGAAGGGGAATCCATAAAGACACTAAAATTATTAAGATGATGGAGAATAATCCAAATAATCATAAAGAACTGATGAATAGATCCTATGGTCTAGATATAACACACATTCAACCAGGGAGAAACCTGAGAAGGAAGGATAACATTCTCAAGAGAGCACACAAAGAGAACAAAAGATCCATTATTAAAATAAATAGGGCTCATGGAGGGTTTTTGACATATATCAATACAAGATATGAACATGATCATATCTACATCCTAGTCATAAGTTTTCACTATAATATTTCAACAACTACTGATGATGCTCCTCAGGATATCCTGGTGGTTATAATAGGGATAGATGGTATTCATGCATTATCAAAATAATCCCATCATAAAATTTTAATAGAATCTAAAGTTCAATCCCATATTTATGTGTGAATCATACAATATTGGTATATCCTAATGATTTTAGATGCTTCTCCTAAGAGGAATCCTACCCATAAAGGTCCATACACACACTATATTCCCCAAACACGATCATGGTGTCATCCCCAATGACCTAATGAAGAGTATTGATATGGATATATTCCCATGGGAAATTTGTGATGTAAGAGATGTTTTACGATCCTACTATATTCATTTGGGATTTTATTTAGTCACCTTAATATATTATTATAGAGGACCAAGATTCATATAGTTCCTCATTAATTGGAGAAGGTAACCATTGTAATAGAGGTCTTTATTGTGGATCTTTTTATCAATAACTCTGAAGGTCCTCCCGAAGGTACCCACCATGATGGTCCCCCCATGTTATTATGATGATTGAATATCCAGGTCCACCCCATGGTGTAGGTTGAAAAGTTACTACATATAATAGTAATATCAATAGTAAATAAAGTATCCCCCTTACCAGGAAGTCAATATTCAATAATTCTAGAGGTCCTCACTATAGAATCCAAGAAAAAAAATTATGGAGGTCCTGCATATGCGTTTTTTACAAGGTACCTGTATAAAATTACTTATCTTCCTAAGACAATGTTCCTACCCATGTCATCGCCGCTTTGATTTTTCCCCCATATAGAGAGGAAGTCAAGAAATAAATTCCACCTACATAAATATTCTTATCTATGGTCAATAACATGTCATATCAAAATAAGAATAGTCCTAGAAAATTTTCCATATTCACACCTCCCTTATATCCTTTACTCATTAATGCATCTATATAGATTTTGAATAATCAGTATCTTATTTACAAAATAGAATCAAAATATCATTTATGGTCATATTAGGTGATGGAACCCCTCTTATAGGTTGAGGGTAATGCCCTGGTAATATAAAAAAAGATGGATGAAGAAAGAACCCTAGTTAGTTTCCTGGATATCACCAGCCCCGTGTATGAAATTCCATAGATTTTGAAAGAGGAATAAACACAATATATGTTTCATAATTTATATGATAATATATTAAATTTAAAGGATTTTATTTACATATATGAATTTTTTTATTCATTCTGACACACTAAAAAAACTATTCCACTTATTTTACATAGTTGATTTTTCAGTGGAATAGATCCCAATTTTTGGGAATAAATGGGATTACATATAGTATGATTTATTGAATTACATAAAAGTTCTCTTCTAGAGAATCACTCAATCCCCTACTACTATATATATTAAAGGATTTTGTTTATACGTATCTTTACACTTCACCCTAATCATTACCCAATAATAAACATTTTGAAATCATATTACATTATCATTACTTTTGGATATGTCTTAGGTAATAGTTCTATATCCATTAGTTGGTCTGCCTAATGAAATATTTGTATCCCTAAGGTGAAAAAGAAGTGTACTTAGTGAGATTGATCAATTAGGAAACTCTGGAATCCGACTATCGACATGGTTGAACAAGCCTACCATTTAGGAAAAACAACACATGTAACAATGATTACTCATTAATTGAAATCATTGATCTCCCTAAAAGGACAATACATACCTCTCATGCTTGAATATAGGCCTAAATTTCTTATAACGATGTGATAAATGATTCATAAATATAGTTATAGGAGAAAAACCAGCCCACCGGTCAATGAGAATTATTTATACCACCACCAACCCTGATATTATAATATCTATAACAGATCTAGGATGTGATAGTTTTGGATCCATTTCAACCATATCTCGCATGGAAGAGGGAATTATTACCTCCTCATCCTCTTAGGATGATAATGTTTACTATATTAGGATCTATGTATGAAGAAGTACCAATGTATTTTCACCTAACTCATGATAGATATCATTTATAAGGATAATATTCAATTAAAGAAACTAGAGGGTCTTTCATGATAACCATCCATTGAAAAATTCATTTGAATCTTTGTAAGGTTCAAAAGTTAAAATGAACATCCAAGAAGGTAAATATCATGAAAAATTGTGATATATCCCTTGATGGATATTTAGAGAGTGAATAATACCCATACTACTATGAGGTGGTCCAGGATATGATTATTATTTCATGTTTTTAATTAGTGAATTTAATTTACATTAATCATATGGATGACATTTATAATGAATCCTATGTCTACAAAATAGATGACGATCCATCCATTAAAAATATGGTCTCCACTAAAGTACATGAATAAGGTGTGTGTAACTAGAATCATAGGTAGAATTATGGTCTAGGATATCCTTTGAATATTGATCTACTACCAACATAGTTAACATTGAGAAAATATAAAGTAAAAGGAAATGATATATTCCACCCACCCTTAAATAAATACGATACTCTCACAACTAAGGAGAATTTAGATTAATATGAAATTGAGTTGGGGATGCCTATGTGAATCAATTATAAGTTACTCTGATGTAATATTATTAATGAGTGTAACTCACACATCATGGAAAATATTTCACCTTTAGAGAACATATTTAATAAGAGGTAGAAACAAAAAAATAAGAGTATATTTTATCCACACTAATGACGGAAGGTAAAGAAAGAAAGTTTATCTAAACCCAATGGGAGATTATTGTCATGAATTTTTTATACCAGGGAAGAAATAACTTCTATTTCAAGTGAATTACCCTAGATTGAATCATCCTGGATTTTAACAATTTTAATATTAAATTAAACCATACAAGGACATACCTATTACCTCCACTAAGGAATCAACTCTGGTAGTTATGCCTCTAGATATCCTTTAACCCATTTATTCCCTTTCAACTTGAATAGAATACATAGAAGTGATACATTCACCAGTCATGTTGTACATGAATCAGTATCCTAATTTAGTGGGCATGTTCCCATAGATTACTAATTATTAGAATACCAATATCCTAACATTATTGGGAAATGGGACAAATAACATTACCTCACACACTTCTTTTCTCAGTGTGACCCTATGATGTGAACAATGGAGAATTAGTAATAGGAAAATACGAGGTTATTTGTACTAACCCTAGTGGGACTGATATTATTCATGTTTAATGATTTTCTATATAGATCAATTTTTAATTAGGAAGGTTAATGACGAAGGATCCTTTATCAGTTATTCTTGGTACCGAAGAAGAAAATTATACTTCACCTATTAAATTATTAGTAAAATTAAAATTTTATTGTTGTATATATAATTATCATATAGAGAGGATTAATTTATTCATTGAATATAAAACTACCGTAGGTGTAGTTTTTATATACCTTCATAGAGAATCTTATTGAATTGTTGCAAACACTTCTAATTCCCTTGAATAACCATGATTTTTTTTCAATTTATAATAGATTCATAGTGGATAAATGATGAAATAAAATAGTCAAAGATAAAGTCTTGACCGGAACTGTTGATAAAATGGAGAAACATGGTAGAGTAGATTCTGAATCTATCATGATGAAACCATCATAAATAACAACCCGAGTACCCTATCCCACAAAATATAACACCATACATCCCCCTGAATGACAAATGATGTAACATCACCCCCATCAAGAGGGAAGGAGTAATTTCACACAAATATTGTGGGACAAAATAATAAAATTTATTATTTATAAAGAGAGTAGGGTCTAGGATATTTCCTCATTTCTATGGATAAAAACTTACTCATGTTAGTGGATACTAGGAAGCATATTGAATTCAGTCTAATAGAATAACAAGATTACTATTTATTCCCTTGAGTGTTGGGGAATAATATCCAATATTTATTTTAGTTCCTGAAAATTCTATTTAATATGGTTCACTCTTGATAGGTTAATATAAATAATCCCCCGACATAGGTGGCATGTGTATCTACTACAACACTAGAAGAAAAAAGAGAATAATTGTAGGTTATAGAGAGGCGTGAATCCAAATTTTGATGACTAGATGACAAAAAAATTGCTCATTTATGAATTTGAGATACATAAGGATATACTAAACATTTTATTTATCACTTTAGTTCCTTCTACAGTACATGATATGACATATTTATTACCACAACCCTCTAAGAGTCATTAAAAGCATCACTAGTGAATCAAGGAATATGATTAAGATCCCTTAATGATACCCAAACAAATAAAAGAAACAATATATTTATTTATAAAAATACTAGGAGGAAATGGACCATACCTCAAAAAGAAATAACAACCACAATCCAATAAAATTATAATTTCATCTGATGAAGAAACCCAATATGAATCAATCAGTTTTTTCCATATAACCAACCCCTATATTGATGTTGATTACGACTTTTATGAACCTATGTTCCCCACCAATATTTAGTGATGTGGTCATAGTGGATGAGGATTTCAATGAAGATGAGTTCATGATAGAACATGATTCTCCCAAACCATTTATACTAATTCTATATATTCTTAAAAAACATGAATACAAAAACACCAAGATGCTCAATAGAAACATTAATATAATTCTGAATCATCTAGGTATCATGAAGACCAAATCATGTCGGGATTAAAAATGTTATATATTATAATTTCCAGTAAATATTGGGTCACATAAAGGATGTTTTATCCCATCCCACACAACATAAAAATATTCCCCAACATCAAATGAAAGAATGAATTTTTATGCAGTCAGCATCGACCTCTAAACCCATGTTTAGAGAACTAACTCAAGAAAATAAACATAAAACCATGTCCCAAATGTATAACACTATTGATTAGTTAACTATAGTACTTATCAATATTTCTATATTGTATTCCAATACAATATCCATAAAACTCAAGGAATTATTTAGTTAGAAAATTATAATCCTCTAATATTTTGAGGCCAAAGTTCCAACAGTCCAGATATATCATGTGGATACTAAAATTATCAAATTACATATAGTGATTTCCTATGGGGAATTAAATTTGATTGATAAAAAACATGGGAAAATTATACAATTGAATATAATTTACAAGATTGTTAATAGTAATATCCATCAGTATTTAATTTATAATGGTTATGGGAATTATCTGATACCTCTCCAAACCCTTGATCCCCTAAGCTAGAGTATGGTTAACATGACTTCTTCATGACTAAATATTTGAGGGTACTATAAAAGTGAGTATAAACCTCATGATAGAATTATAGTCATATACTATTTTATATAACTTTTTATGTATCCAATTTTAAAGTGGTTTTTGATTATAGATCCTTCAACATCTTAATTAAGTGGTGGATTTTCACATGCATGTGATATGGTATTCATTATAACATTAGTTCCTTAAATACTCAATAGACATAAATTTTGGGTAAGGAATAGTGATTATAAATCCTTTGAGTCTAGGTAATCTCAATATTTTGATGTATGATTATATAAAATAAATTATTAGAAGATGATGGTAGATAAATCCATCCATATAAATCCTCTCAACAGCCAATAAGTTTCTCCTTACAATATATGAAGTGGTATAATTGAGTATTATGATGCTATCATTAATATAATTGTGGGAATAAATACCTATCAAGGTATTAGTTAAGTATTATGGATCAAATAGAAAATAAACCAAAGAATCCAATAACTTTAACTTCTTATGTTGGTCCTGTGGATTGTATTATAGAGAAACCATAAACATTGAAGGAAAATAAAACTATGTAGTCCATGCATATCAACATGGACCCAGAGAATCCATACTACTGTTCTAGTCAAAAAAATATTTATTCAAGACATATGGGTTTCTTCAACCAACTGGATATAAATCCTAGAATAATATGAAAGGAATGGGGTTTAAGAATATTCTCTTCTATTTTCATTATATAACTTACATCATATGAGCTTTAATATTGAAATGAATAATTTTTTTAAAATAAAGATAATAATTACGTTCTATATATATTTATATATATAGATATAATTCATCCTCATACTCCTAATGATAGTGAAGATTAAGTGGATGATATCATAATTACTCATCCTAAATTTGTGGAAGGTGTTTTTACCATCATTATTAATATTAGAGACATTAATTAAAGTATAGTGGAAGATCCTCTTCATATTTTGATTACTGCCTCTATCACCCCTAAAAAATAAGAGGCATAAATATTTTTCTTGGAACAACATATAGATTAGTTCACATGGAACTATACCAAAATGACATTGGATCCCAATGTGGAACCCATAATTTTGGACTTCAAGATTACCATTGTAATAAAAAATTATCAATAAAGACAATGAATCTGATTCACACTAAGAAGGTAGAATCCAAAGTTGGTAAAATCATTAATACAAACATTATACGATAAGTCCAATATGAAATTTGGGTCACCATTATTGTGCTCTTAAAGAAAAAAATATGGAAGTCATATCATGTATCGATTTTTGGAATATTAATCATCACTACAGAAAGGTATATTTCCTTATTTTTATCATAGATCTACTGATAGAAGTGGCATCCAATTTTTAGACCTCTTCTTTGTAGATGTGAATTTGAGATATAACCAAATGTGAGTAGGCCATTAAGATGAAATGTCCACCTCCATTAAGGCACTCCAAAGGTATATTTTAATCAGGTAATTAAATTTTTCTTAAGGAATTATGGTGGAATATATCAAAATTCCATGAATTATATCTTCAATCCCCTTCTAACGTTATGTTTTATAGAAACATTAGTGATGTTAATCAACTTCATGGTATCCTATTCTAGCATCGAATTCAACCATGAAAATACTAAGGTTATACATGATATTCCCCTCCTAGAAACATAAATTGTTTGAGGGGACTTAATGGATTTCTTGATTAATCATGTTCTTCATGTAAAACATCAATGAAATGTGTTATCCATTCAAAAATTGGATAAATAAATGACTTTCCTGTCACTAGGATGTATATTTCTAAAAGTAATTTGAAGATCACAATTAATATCTCTTACATTAACCATTATTTATTCCTCCAGTAGAGGGAAAACCTATCATCCTTTAAATGGAATCCTTGGAGAGATCACATGGAACCCTCCATTTAAAAAAATGATATAGTTACAGAGATTAGTCTTTACTATCTTATTAAAATAATGTTGGATACCAAGAAACTATATTATTAAATCCAAAAATTCTTCTTATGATAATTTTTATAGTGTAGTGGTTAAGACATTACTTACAATTCCATGAGGCCCTCTTAGTCTCTCATATCAACCTACTGAAATATATCCTCAGTTATATGATGTTAATTAGAAATATAAAATATTGTGCGGTTCTCCTAAAATAGTTAGTTATCTATTTCACATATCATAAGATGATCAAATGTAGGCGTATGTATTTTTCCTTACAATACATGATTTTCTAGAGAGGAATATAGTGAATAAAGAACACCCTAATGAAGATATAGCTTCAATAAATGAAAGTTTCCAATCATATGTGTTCTAATTTTATTGTTTTATAATAGTCTAACATATATAAGAGTTGAAAACCAAAATATCACTCATGTTTACATGGGAATTTTACTCATCTCTTAAGTCAATGAAATTATTCCATAATCCTATCTCCAATTAGTAGGATGAACCAACAAAGAGTTAGGATAAAAATCCCAAATTGTAGGATTGTATTTTTCCATGAATATAACAAAAAATTAGTTAAATATAAAAGGTAATTTAGTTTTTTTATAATTAAAATAAATGGTGACTATACCATTAAGAATTAAGAGATGATTCCCTTTTTTGAATATGTATCAGAGTTTATGGATGAATTACCCTTTTTTCAAATATTGTATCTTATACAACAGTCATATACAACCCAATATGATCTAATGTAGTATACATATATAACTTTATCTGATCTAGACTAGGAAGTGACAATAATTCTTACCGTACATTATGTGGTAGTCTTTTAGTTTGTCAATAATTACATGGAAGAGATCAATGTAGTTTATAAAAACTATGATTATGGTGTAATCTAATCCTAACAGACCAATAACATAATTGGATGTATTTAATCAATAATATAATAACAATAAAATAGAATTATCCCATCTGATCAGGACAATAAAGAGAATATCCAATAGCGAGTAGTAATATTTTTCTTTAAGGATAATCTGAATTACAGAAATGTTCTCTATAACAGATTATTTGAAATGTTCATTCCTATATTCATTAAATTCAAATAGGCTCCAACATTTATATAATAATTTTTTATATAAACTTATGGTGCTCACAATTTAGACAACTATCTATTCCACCAAATCAGTTGACTTGATCACATTTAGGCATTAATGATATAATACTGCATGGTGTTTATGAATAAATTCAATTCTTCATAGATACATATCAATATCAACCATCAAGGCCCAAACAAATTGCACAATACACAATATTATTTTATATATTGGTTATATATATCATGGGGTATTATTCACTAACTACAGTCGGCTAGTTAAAATATATCTTTAGAACCAATGATTTCTTGTCCATGTGGGATGAGGCGATATCCCTCATGGACGTCAGAAAATAAAGAAATCATCAATTTCATGATGACTGATATCATTAACAGATTTAGTGTACTTGACACCTTATTTATGGATAATGAATCAAATTTTTATAGTTTATAATTGAATAAGTTGTATCAAGAATACAATATCTCACTCAGCCACTGATCCCACTACCAATAAACCATGAACTTGTAGATCGAGGTGTTAGAAATTCTATCTAATAGCCTCTAGAATATGGTGGAAAATGTAATAAAATATTTATAGAACACATATTTATAATAACTTGGAATATCATACCCTAAACCATATTATTACATAACTAAAAACATACAATTTTATGTGTTAGACATTGGTATTCTTTCCTATTAATGTTTATCTAAATTAATTTCTCATTTCTATATGAAATTGATAATCTAAAGACATTTAGTCTCAAATATGATAGGTGGATTTTGAGTGACTCGATGAGAAAATGTTACACATAGTATACAATATTAAAATCCACTTGAACGAGTTTCATGAGTGTTAATCAAGAATGTTTTCATCTACTCAATCATATAGTGAGAATTAGTGTTGGATATAAGAACTCCCATGATATTTCATAATAAACCTATGAAAATAGAATTGAAATGGAAAGGACCTTACACTGTGCACATGATCTACTCCAATAGATCTTACCCAATGATTACAATTTATGGAGATCATATCAAACCCATCACTAATGTACTATTTATCAAGAAGTAATTTTTTAACATCACATTGGGTTCAAAATTACTCTTTAATTGACTTTAAACATATTATTAAACCTCATTGTATGTCCTTAAACTAACTTACATATTTATCCAATAAATATAACTATAGAATTAATAAAAAAAAGGTTAATACTCTATGATGTTAATCATAATGATATATAGTCTACCCCCACAAAATTTAAACTATTTATAGTGATCTATCTTATGTTACCATGAACTACATTAATTGATATTTTCTATATAACATAGATAAAAAAACCCTCCCTTATATAAGAGATCGATCAAGATAGTTCTCTCATTTCATTCCTTAGGGATTCAAGGGTTATATCTGTATTAGTTATCCATAAGTTCATGTTTCACGTAAATTTTGACCTAAAATAACCCCATATAATAAGATTGTGTCAATTTATTCCTTTTCCATTTTGATATGTAGTGATTCTGAGATCTCCCATCATAGAACTATCCTGAAAATCAATTTTCATGAACAATTTTACCTTCGTGATAAGACCATTAGAAATTCAGGTTGGGTTACATTCATCCCTATATCACCAAGACCCTTATTCATTTCACTCCACATTTCATATACAAGAAATAGATTAGTTAAAATTCCTCACACAAACTATTCATGTCTTGAATCATGATCTCACATGATGTACAGTGATTCCCATGACACTTATCATGGTCTCAGTTGAAAATTCTAGTAACCCCTTTTATCATGGTATATATACCTTTACTTATTCATTTTTGGTTTTCTGTGATTATTTCACACTAATAAAAAGTTATATCACTTTGTGCATGATCCATATTTTTCAATAAATCCTACATTAAATGACCTTATTCTGTGACCCTAAACTTCATTGAATCTAAATCCTTGTTTCATGACATTAAACAAAATTACATATGGTACATCTTGTAAGATGTTAAAATACCTAGATTAATCCATCCTATATGACACAACATGCCAACATGAGAATAGATCCATGTATGGGTAACCCGAATATACTTTCTATATATAATATAATACTAGGATAAAATTCTTCTGTAGTAATTAACCCTAAAACTCCTATTTTGGGTAAAATGAATAGATTATTTTCTGTTTCCAATAACATATGAGAATAAAAAATACCCTTCATTATATACGGGACAAATCCATATATATAATATTTATTAATAACTACATGTGGCTTGATACATATCATTATATGATATATAGTGGAATCTAGAATCACTATTCTAGGAATAGTCTTAAATATTATTTGATTTATTGATAGGGATTAGAATCTTACTCAATCACATTGGGTTTATCAAACTATATATCACTAGAATGATGCCACCCAATCTTCACCTACACATTATTTGTATGTGGGTATATACTTCAAAATAACTTTTCATGGATTAAAACATGTTATTTTTGGAAATGTAGTGATGTTTGACCCATATAGTTCAGACCTAGTTCAAAACCATCATCCATTTCAACTCCTTTTCAATTTACCTTAACATCATAAATTCTATAAGCACATTAATAGAATTTAATCGTCACTCTTTTAATACCCCCTTATCAAAAACCAAAAACCATATATAATGTATTTTTAATTTTCTTAATCATTTAAAGACTACTAGTATAGTGTGAATATGGCTCAAAGGTTTATCTTTTCATGGTAATAATATTTATACTACCACATTCTGCATTTCGGACCATAAACATTTTTCATCTTAAGGATAACTTTCTCTAACCCCATATTCCCAAAAAACATAATAATAGAACTCGTTATAAAAAATTTAGTGAATGTTATTTATCATAATTCTTGTTTTATTTCATTAATTGTTTATTAAAAAACCTTAGGTTATGATATAAATCATTTTCACTCATTATTATAATTTTATTGGGTGCTCTTATCTCACGAGCCCCATCTTGGGTTTCATGTCATCCTCATATTTTTTCAAAGAAAAATGACTATAAACTATATGAAAACTCCCATGAGGTGGTTTATACTAGAATTAGGAACTTCATTTACATTGAATTATTCTTTTCCCTTATATATATACTATCTCTATATTTTATCAATGTTTTATGGCCTTAGACTATATAAATATTTTTTGTAAAAACCATGAACCTAAACTACGTGAACCTCTCAATGTGGAAGAATATTCTATCATTAGGAAATACACTCATGTTATGATATATCTTCATTTTGGGATTGATTATCTCACTCTTTGTAAATTCTTGTATGACTATAAAATTAACAACATTGGTCTAAAGATGTATGAACATAAACTTCATCCCTGAATGGTTCAAATTAAAAACATGAAAAATATAAATAAAAAAGCAATAATGGATTATCATATAAAAATAATAACTTGATTCCTATGTAAAATTTAAGTCTCTAAATTATATTTCAACCCCCCTAATGAAGTAGGAAAAGGTTATAACACAAATAGAATTAGGTAAAAAGAATGTGGGCCCTTATTTTGGAACATAAAATGTAAATCTCTACTCGTTGGACTCACTAATATGGGAAAAATCTCAAGGATAACATATGATACTAGCTCTAACAAACAATATTAATTCATTTGATTTTATATCCATTAATATTAATAATGAGTTCATCACACCGTGGAATAACCATTATGCTGATTAAAGCCTTATTTAATGTAATTTTTTCTGTGAACCCAATTCATTCCTCCATAGTTTGAATCGTCACAAAAATTTCATGGATATCAGTAGTGAGAATAGTTGGATACAAGAAAAAATTATTTTTTATAATTATATCTATTCCACCATATTCATCACCACTAATAAGAGACATGTTTTTATAAGGAGGATATGTTCTTATAATCCTATACTCTTTTGATTTGCATCATAGTAGAAATGGTCATTTGAATTTAGTGAATGGAAACCCCATATTTACTGAACTCATTACATCATATATCATATCAAATTTTTTGAGTTATTATATATAAATTTTATAATCAAAATATTCAATTATATTTGAATACACTCAATGTAACAAATTCATGCATTTTACCAATTTTCAAAGGAATAACATCACATCTTATTCTTAAACCATTGATGGACCTCATCACATGAACTTATACCACATAACATAATGATCTATGCACTATGAACTTAAACTATGTGAATCTATCAAATAGATTGAGAACATTAGTATTGTTATCTTCGTTCATTTATCATTTTTTCCATACCCATTATATATAGACTATGTCCCTATTCGATCAAATAAGTGTTACCTTGAACAACAATAATCCTTTAGTATACGTTTTTAACATTAAACACCAATAACCATTGGTTTAGGAACTATATCATTAAAAATTAATCAACATTTCTTTAGGGTTTCTACATCAGTCACAATATTCTTCCATTCAGGTCATATGTTTTTCACTCATGTTTCTATATATAATGCATCATCATTTGGTCAAAGTTATTGGAACCTAAATTCAATCCCATAATTTTAAAACTTCTAAAATAGAAAAATATAAAAATTAAAAGATATATATATAACTCACTAGTTCAATGTTTCAAAGGGATACTGTGTAAAAATTAGAGACCCACTCACAAGGATGTTCCTTGCACTTCCTAGAAAATTATTTTTTTCATTTGAAAAGCAAAATCTACAAAACATTTTTGGATAAAACATGAAAAATGTGGTTTGAGAAATATATGATATCCTAACCACTAATCCACAACAATATTTATATTAGGAACAACATTAATATATAAATTAATAAAGATAAATAATTATTTTGGGGTCTACCATATAAACATTGGTATATTAAATCAATGCTCACTAGATCCCTTGAACATGGAAAAAATTAGAGCACCCTTATATTCCTCCCTTGAATTAATTCAGGTAATCCATGTGAAATCTATGACGGTGTGATTTCATGGTGTTTGATCCTTTATGAATATTGGTAATATTATTACAAAATGACCTTTCATGATTTTCATTTTATTTAGTCACTCATTTCCATCATATCTAAATGAAGCAATGGTATCTTATGGTGATGGTATATATGCCATCATATTTATCCATGATATAACTATCTAATATCTCACATCTATTAGGAAACCATATCTTTTATATGGGTGATCTAACTTTATATTATGGTGATGATTTATATGCTAATATATTGGGATTTCATATATATATATATAAGTTTACATGCTATGGAGGAGAAAAAATTATATGATCCTTTAGCTCACAGACTCATCCTGAATTATGATGATGGTAGATATGCCACCATATTTGGACCACCTATATCTATATGAGGGAATGTGTTAGAGTGATAATGTTGAGTTAATAAGGATATCTTATGACTTCTCCATTCCTTATGGTTTTTTGTTTGGAAAATCACAAGCACTTTTTTTATGTTTTGAATATTTTTATGTTCTGTATTTTTTCTTAAGATCTAGAATTGTCATTCCGTTATACTTATAGATATGTCATTCCAATTTTCCATTTTTTTATACATACAGATCTATCTTTACGAATTGTCATTCAGTTTTATGATTCAAAATTTTGTGTATATGTTATTCAGTTTTATGATTCGAAATCTTGTGTATATCTAATTCAGTTTTTATGATTCCGAATCCAGTGTATATATGATTCAGTTTTTATTATTCTGATTCCGGTGTATATATTATGCCGATATTTAATACCAATTCCGGTGTACATATGATTCCGATCTTCAATACAAGTTCTGGTGTATATATGATGTCGATCTTCAAAACCAATTCTGAGGTATATATGATGACAATCTTTATGAAACTGAATATGAGGTATAAGTGGATCTGATTTTGTGATTCTGATTTCGGAATAAAGAAGATAACTATTTCAATCTGATTTACTTTTTTTTATGATAATGTTTTCTTGATAATGTTAGAGTTGTATAAATGTATCATTCCAATGATATCAGATTCTGTGTTTTCTTACACTTAACATAATTTTTGTTACATGAAACAATGTGGTACAATATGCTATAAACTAACCGTTATATGTTTTCCACATGTTCAGGTCCCTCCAAAATTTAAGGAAAAATATGACTGTTGGAGAAGTGCTGACCGTTGGGAAGTTTTTCATATAAATACAAGCCCATTTGAATGAGAAAAAAACTTAATCATTGAAAACTGACTTCAAAAGAAAAATTTGTGATGGGATTTATAGATATAGAGGCTATTATAACTCTTAGTGATTCATGTGGATATCGTGAAAAACTTATTCAGGCATGAGCAACTTGTTCAGACTTTCTTTGTGCTGACTCCGATCGTGCTGATCATGGGCTTCTAGGATTCGAAGTCAGAGGTTTTAATTTCCTTCTAAATCAAGGACTTGCAAGGATAGTAAGACAGATACCGATCTTCGGATTGAGGGCTTATAGGGGATTGGGTATGACAGAAGTTCATGAAAGTATAAATCAAGGGACCTTTATCCAAGGTTGTGGGATACCCTTATCTTTTGGTTAAAATAATGTTATTGTTACTTGTTTACTATTACAAGTTGTTTTAATTCCGCTTTTGTTTGTTAACTTTGTTAAATTTGGGAAGTATAAACTTCTTATACTTCGTAATTCCATTAATATGATTATATTACAGATTCTATACGCTTTATGGGAGAATCTTTATTTCATGAAAATAGAAATGGTTTCATTAAGAGGTCTTGTGAATGATTGTTTAACCCTGTTAAACAAAACTTTAAAGGTTCCAAAGGAATTTTAAAAGTATAAAATTCACCCCCTCTTTTATTTTAGTAAATAATTTCTACATATTCGATCCTACAATTGGTATCAGAGGCTGGTGACCACATACCTTGTACCAATCCTACAATTGGTTTCAGACTAGGTCTCGGAAAAACCTATATTCACATATAAGTTTTCTTCTTCATTTTTTCCTTTTCTTAAATTTATCATATTTTTTTAAAAAAATTTAATACTAATACGTTTTCTGTAATGAAATATCTTTTCATAATGGCAGGAATTATTATTGGATCATTAGACACTCTCAATCCTACTAGACCACCGATCTTTGATGGAAACGACTATGAGTACTAGAGAGATAGAATGAATAATTTTGTGATAAAAACAGGTGTAGACAAATACATTATGTTAACAAGAGATTATAAGATTTCTGATATGGAACTTAGAACCTTTACTAATCCATAAAAGGTGGAATACTAGATGAACTTTAAGGTACGTAATACTTCTCTATGTTTCATGAATAGAAATGTATATATCCAAATTTTATCCTATGAATTTTCCAATAGTATTTGGATGAAGCTTGGAGTTACTCAATTCAGAACATCCAAAGTCATTGAAAATAAAGAGCTATGTTTAGAGCTAAGTATCATGGTTTCTGCTTCCCTTTTGGAGAACCCATATGTAAGGTACAAAAGAGATTCATGACTACTATCAACAGACTACAATAAATGGGTGAGAAAGGTTTAGATAATGAATCTCTTGTAGAAACAATAATTTACATTGTGGCTAATGAATGGGAATCCAAGAGAACTGTTATAGATTAGAATATGAAAGTCACTCAGATTTCTATTAATGAACTGTTTGAAACTCTTCTTCAAAATGAAACCAAAATGAAGAGATATGAAGATAACATTAAGAAGAAGAATGGAAATGGAGGTGTTTCTTTTACAACTACATCAAATGATATGAAATCCAAGACTCTTGAGAGAATTACAAGATCTAAAGCTAATAAAGTTGTTGTTCAATATGAATCTAGTGAAAGTGAAACTTCAAGTAATGAGTTATACAATCTTGCTCGATGGATGACAAATATTATTTCGCAGAAGAACATTCAATATAGATACAAAAATAAAGATGGAAAAGATAATAAATATGGAGAAGTTACATGCTATGAATGTAGAAGAATCAGTCATATCAGACCTGATTGTCCCTTTCTTAATAAGAGAGACAAGAAAGACAAAAATTTAAAAAGAAATAAGAAAAAGATCTACAGATCAAAGCATAAGAACATCTTGAAATCCAATGTCACTTGCAGTGCCATTGGTGGATATTATTCTGATGAATCTTTAGAATGTGAATCTTATGGGAAAAAGAATATTGGTTTAATTGACAGAGCTCCATTTCGAAATCATGTCCTATGGCTAAGGTACAAACTACTGAATCCTTAACAAATATGTCATTAATTGAAAATTTTCTAAATAGTGGTTTTTCTTCACATGAAGAATCTTATTCATCATATAATTATAATAATTCACCTTCCTATGAAGATGTTTCTAGATTTAATATGTTGTTAGAAACGATAAATTGTAATGTTTATAAATAACATGATAAGGAAAACTCTAGAGAATCTATTTTAACAAAATATATTTTAGATATTTCCAAAGATCTTGATAAATAAAATGATGTTTTAAATAATATTCCTGAGAAACATGAGGAAGTTTATTCTAAGAAGGATACACTTTCTATGTATCTTAAAAATTTGTTTTTAGAAAAAGATATTTTAGAGGAGAATCTTAACCCTAAATCTATTATTCTTGAGGATAATAATTTAGTCAAGAGACTAAAATATAAAATATTTTCCTTGAAGCAACATCTTTCAAATTTTAAATCTGGTAAGGAAAATTTTGACAAGATGTATTCTCATATCTGACCTCATGGTAAAAATCAGGGTTTAGGTTATTCTCATAAAAAACCTATTTCAAAAAATAATGATTTTTCCATCCAGAGCCCCTTTCTGTACTACATTCCAAAGTGTTGGGCATTGGAAGAAAAAATTTTCTTTAAATAAAGTTCAATCCCTTGGGTTTCATAAAGCATATTTTTCTAAACAAATATAGTTACCCAATATTTTATTATCAAATAATTCTAGATCCAAGAAAGTTTGGATTCTGAAAGCCTAAATCTCTCTTTTCCATGAAAATGAAGGAAGTACTAACAAGGAAAGCTGAGTCCAAGGATTATTGGACCATATGAAATTCTGGAGAGAGTTTGATCAGTTGCATACCAGGTGTCTTGACCTCCGAGTTTATCTCAGGTACACAATGTTTTTCATGTTTCGATGTTGAGAAAGTATATGCCAGATCCATCTCATGTTTTGAGTCCAGAGGTAGTTCAGCTTGAAGAGAATCTATCTTACGAGGAACAACCGGTCCAGATTCTTGACCACAGGGAGAAAGTGTTGCGGAATAAGGTGATTCACCAGGTAATGGTTTTGTGGAAAAACCACATGATTGAAGATGCAACATGGGAATCTGAAAATGCAATGAGGGATAAGTACCCCCATTTATTTGATATGTAAATAAATTGCGGGGACGCAATTTTCAAAAGGGGGGAAGCATGTAACATCCCATGTAAGTAATGAATAATAGATATTTTTATCTATGCCTATTAATGAATTAGATAGTGTTTTAGAGGCTTAAAATGAAAATAAATCCAATTTTAAGCATGGAATACACTAATATTTTTAAAAGATTGTTTTACTGCCTTTTAATGGAAAACCATTTTTAAATCTATCTTTTGAAAATTTTATAATCCACATTTGTCAAAATAAACGTATTATTTATGATCGGGACATCAAAATTTACTTTGTGTGAATTTTTGGTATTTTTCGATAAAGCTCATTTTTTTAATGAATAGTGAAAATTGTTGTATTTTAATTCAAAACCTCTTTTTAATATAATTTTTTTATATGATTAGATTATCTTTTGAATTGGATTTAAAGTGAAATTGGAATATATTTTTACCATTTTATCCATTGGTGGTCATTGGAATCAATTTCACTTTGAAATTGGACTTAAACTAGTGTCAATCTTTTGATACTTATTGTTTCATAAAAACACGCTTTTTATCATGACAGCGGGAATTAATTATTAAATTAATTAATGTGACTTATATGTTTTTAATTTTGTAAAATAGACTTCATTTTTGAATTCGGAATATCAAATATAGCTTAGGGTGAATTTTTGGTAATTTTCTGAAAAACATCAATTTTTGATGAATAGTAAAACCACAAAGTGGTACTTATAAAAACTGATTTTCCGTTTAAATGAAAATTTTCCATCATTGTGTTTTTAATTTCAAAAATCCGACATACATGGTTGTCATTAAGAAGTAAAATTTGGTTCAATGAGATTAAAATAATTTTTTTGTGAATAGTAACTTATTAAGTTTTTAATCGCGATTAGTGGTAATTAGTGTAGTTTAAGGTAAAAATAATGCATTAATAATATGAGATTAGATTGAAACATGTCCTACCCTCATTTTTTGTGTCATGGCCGACCAAGACGAGTCATTGGGAAACTTGGGGACCCTATGGAGACACTTTGGTTGGAAAATGACATTAATTTCTTTTTATTTAATGTAAAACTAAAAATGAGACAAACATGAAATATTTTACTAAAACAATTTTTACATGGGGTTATAAAAATCAGATGTTTGACTATAAATATTAATTGGAAATATAATAAGATTTCATATATCATAGTATTTGTTTTATAATTTTTAGACATTAAATAATTTAAATTATTTATGACATCATGATGATGCAACGATGACCTCATTATTTAACGATTTATATAAAATGGAAAGACAATGTAATATCTAAGACCTACACATGTCCAAAACCTATTGGATGAGTGGATCTATAACCCTTATCACCTTATCCTCGAATTATATCAATGTGGGACCTTTTGAATCCGAAACTCCTTTTAAAATAAAGTAACTTATCTTTACTTTCGAAGAGTGCCCCTCCTCTCCTCTTATAAAAGGCCCCCACCTCTACCTCTTTTCCCACACTCCCAAAGCCTTTGGCTCGGCCAACCCCTGCCCATTTACTCTCTCAACATCCATCTCCTCATCCTAGAGCATTCCCTTTGGGCAGAATCCTTTCAAAGGAAGCCTTTAGGCTCAAATCAAAAGAAGTTACACTTTTAAAGGTAATTCATTCTCTCATGTTCATTTGTTTTATTTTGCATCTCCAACCCCCTAAACTCTTTTTATATACTTCTTTTGTAACAACTACAGTATCTTCAATATACTAGGATGTTGTTATAAGATTTATTCGAGCTACACTCTCACAAAACTACATCAAATGGTTAAAGAACATACAGTTTCCATGGACGGCGAAATTCTGCCTCCCGAAACGATGAATGTTCAATACTCATTTGACACCTTCAAAGGTGGCCATTATGATGTCACTATTTTTATATATGACATATAATATGTTTATTCTTTCCTTAAGCTTCTGTATTTTTAATTTATGGCATACCATTATTGTTTCCATTATGGGTAAACACGATATCTTCATTTTTGGAAGTGTAGACTACCGCCCCCTGAAAGTGATTTGATTCGTTAATACCATATGTGGGATGTGTAAGGATAAATTTAATGATATTATATATTTTATTATACTGGAATTATAATATACTCTTATATCATTATGATTCCATTCTAGAAAATACGAAATAGAAATGGAAGTAGCGTTCATGCGTACGTACGGCTTACCGTCTCCATGAACGGTGCATTTCATTTCTTACCTCTAAATGTGATGTAATATTATAAATACATGTATACGATGAATATATATGATATATATGTTATCCAAATAATTAATATCATTCTGGATATAACGAAGCTTTGACCAAATTAACAACATGTAAGTGTAAGAAGTCTATTTTTGACTTAAGAACCAAATACCGACAAAATGAACATTATTAACTTAAATGATTACATGATGTTCATAACATGGTATAAAAGGAATAATGAACTTGAAGAAGGTTCTTAAGAAATTAGAGATTAACTCAAGTTTATTATTCAGGAGATTAAAGAACGGTCAGGTCAAGTCGGATACGAGGTATGAGACTTCGTCTCAATCTCCTTTCATTGAGGCATATTTTATTTTATACACAACATTCTTTTATACGGTGTATAAACCCATTTGACTTTCACGCTTATTCAAAAGGAATCTTTTTTATACGAAGCATTTTACAAAACGACAAAAGGGAATGTTTTCTTGTCGTACGTATGCGGCGACAACGACTTCTCTGCCGCCGTGACCATTATTGGAGTTTCAGCTTCCTCTACAAGCCATACCCTTTTTTAAACGAAAAATAAATACCATGTTTTACTTAGGTATTGAAAATGGTTTTCATAATGTTTTTATTATATCAATGTGTTGTATTGATATATCGTGATTGAAATGTGGAAATTTTATGTTTCCTTTATGCATGTTTTATGTGATATGATTATGTTATGGTTCTTGGGCATTATTATGAATATGGGTGGTTCCGTGATAAACTAAGGGCGGGTGAGCCCGTTATAGCTCTCCAATGCATTGGGTAACACGAAGGAGTGAAACGTTAAGGTTTCTCCGAAGAGATTTAGGGAATATACTGTGATAGGGATTCCAAACGTAACCAAGAGGGTTACTCCCTACGTAAGAATGTTATGAATGCCTCAAGTTACCTTTATGTCTTATGATTTATATGATTTGTTCATGATTTTATAAGGTATGTTAATGTGACTATGTTTTATGGGTAAAGTATGATTTCATTCTTATGAATATATGAACTCATTTTTCCTTTCCTTGTTTTTTTATATAACCCATACTGAGCTTTTTATGCTCATCCCATGTTTTGTTAATGTTTTTCACAGGTCACGGGAAAGGTACATGATAATATGATAGTGTCAAGGAAGTGTCAAGAAAGAATCCATGTTTTATTTTCAATATGTTTCCATTGATGGGAAAAAGAAAACAATCTTTTATTTTAACCACTTTGTTTAAATGTGGGTTGTAACGCATGTTTTAAGAACTAATTCTCTAAAAATATAAACCTGAAAAGATCCTCAATGTGTAATCTTGTCATAACTCAAGATTATGTAAGGTTTAAGGCTAGGGCCTTATACAACCAATGGTACATAGATAGTGGATGTTCCAAGCACATGAATGGTAACCAAAACTATTTCAAGAAAATTTTAAAAACTAATTGTGGAAGGTTATCTTTTGGTGATAACTCTCAAGATAAAATTGTTGGTATAGGTAACATTATTCTTCTTGTTAAAGTTGTTATATAAAATTTTCATTTCTTAAAAGGCTTTTTGCAGAACCTAATAAGCATAAGCCAATTTTTTGATGAAGGTTATCTTGTGAATATTAGAAATGATAAATGTTTAGTTCAAAATTCCACGGATTAGTTTATTTTCTTTTCCCTTAGAACTGAGAATATGTACAACATGAACCTAAAAGACCATAGAATTCAAGATATACCTTTCTTTAGTGCCTTTGAATATCAATCATGGATTTGGAATAAGATATTAGGACACCATAACATAAGAAATATTAATAAATGTTTTAAAAAATAACTTGTTCGAGATCTACCATAACATAAGTTTGATTCTACGAAGGTCTCTAATACTTGTCAATATGACAAGAAACATAAATCTAGCTTTAAATCTATAGGTTAAGTTACAAATTCTAATGCCTTATAGTTAGTGCACATGGATTTATTTAGTCCAACCCAAACATGAATTATTGGAGGCAAATACTATGTGTTTGTCCTAGTTGATGACTATACTAGATTTACTTGTGCCTATTTTCCCACAATGAAATCTGATGATTTTTCTTATTTCAAAATATATATAGCTCAATTTAAAAATGATAAAAACCTACCATTGATAACTATTCATAGTGATTATGGTTGCGAATTTCCAAAATTCTGATTTTGAAAATTTTTGTAGTAAAAAAGGTATTACTCACAAGTTCTCAACTCCAAGAACTCCTCAAAAAAGGTTGTTGTCAAAATAATAAATCACATTCTTTAATATATTACAAGAACAATGTTGAATAAATATTCTATAGCTGACCATTTTTGGGATGAAGCTGTATGTACTGCTTGTTACACTATAAATCGAGTTCTAATAAGACCGTTTCTTAATAAAACACCTTATGATTTGTGGGCTGGCAGAAAACCAAAAACTTCATACATCAATGTTTTTGGTTTTAGAGTATTTATCAAAAAATCTAATGATAAATTAAAAAAAAATTCACCCAAATCTGATGAAGGAATTTTCATAGGTTGCTCTACTAACTCTAATGCATATCGAGTTTTTTTATAAAAACACTTGCACTGTGGAAGAAACAATACATGTTAATTTTGATGAAAATGGTCCTTTTGTTTTCAATCAACCTGAATCTTTTCCTCATATATTTTCAATAACTGATCACCATCCTTTGATAGAAAATCATTCAGATAAGGATAATGTTCAAGAAAATTGTTCTGAAACATTTACTCCTGAAGATGTTCTAACTTATGTTGAGGAACATGTTTTTCAAAATCTATGTTAGTTGTTACTTAGGAATCATCCTAGTGATAATATCATTGGAAATGTTAATCAACCAGTAAGGACTAGAAGTTCTATAAGGAATGAATTTGAATGTGTTTCATTTCTCTCCCAATTTGAACTGAAGACACCTGAAGATGCCTTGGGTGATGAAGATTGGATAAGGGCTATGCAAGATGAACTCAATGAATTCATAAGAATTAAATTTTGGACCATGGTTGAGAAACCAAACGAAAATTATATTATTGAAGTAAAATGGGGATTTAGAAACAAATGCGATGAAAATGGAGTTATTGTTTGAAATAAATAAATATTGGTTTCAAAAGGATATAACCAACAAGAAGTCATAGACTATGAATAATCCTATGCTCTTGTAGAAAGAATTGAATCTATTCGTATTCTTCTATCCTTTGTAGAATTATTTAATATTAAACTCTATCAAATGGATGTTAAGTGTGCTTTTCATAACGATTATGTATAGGAGGAAGTCAATGTATATCAACCCCCTTGTTTTAAAGATAAAAAATATCCTAATCATGTTTATAAACTTATAAAAGTTTTATATGGGCTTAAACAAGCCCTTAGAGGTAGGTATGATAGACTTTCAGGATTTTTGATTCAAAATAGCTTTGTTAAAGGAACTGCTTATCCAACCCTTTTCATTAAGAAAAATAATAAAGATTATTTGATTGTTCAAATTTATGGTGATGTAATCACCTTCAGATCAAATCAACAATCTTTAACTGATTCCTTTGTGAATCTTATGAAATCTAAGTCTGAGGTGAGTATGATGGGTGAGTTAACATTTTTTCTTTGTTTTCAAATTTCACAAAAACTAGAGGGAACATACATATCTCAACATAATTATATCAAAGTTCTTCTAAAGATGTTTTGGTATGACAAAATTAAGAGTATAAGTACTCCTATTGGAACCTCTAATACTCTTGATCTTGATGAATCACGAAAACTTATAGATCAAACATCTTATAGAGAGATGATAGAAATCTTATTGTACTTAACAGCTAGTCGACCTAACTTAATGTTCTCAGTATGCTTATGTGCAAGATTTCAATAAAATCCTAAAGAATCAAATTTAAAAGCTATAAAAATAATTTTCCGATATTTAAAGGGAACATTAGATTTTGGACTATTTTATTCCACTAGAAATGTTTTTGAACTTAAATGTTTTTCGGATGCTGAATTTTGTGGTTGTAAAATAGATAGAAAAATTACATCTGGAACTTTTCATTTATTAGGATATTCATTAGTTTTCTGTTCTTGTAAGAAAGAACATTCTATTACACTTTACACTGCTGAAGCTGAATATGTAGCAGCTGGAAGTTATTGTGCTCAAGTGTTGTGGATGCAAAACACAATCACAAACTATGGTATGAGTTTTACTAAAACTAAAATTATGTGTGATAACACACGTGCCATTTCCATAAGTAAAAACCAATAACATCACTCTCGTGCAAATCACATAGATATTAGACATAACTTTCTTAGGGATCACACACTTAAAGGGGATATTATTATTCAATTCAATAAAACCCAAGAGAAACTTGCTGATATTTTCACAAAACCTATACCCCCTGATAGATTTGAATACATTAAATAGAAGCTAGGAATGATTTCTGCAAGTTAGTCATTCATATGTACTTCTTGTTAAAATCATTTCCTAACATTAGATTACTACTAATTTGAGGGGGAGTACATATGTTTGTTTTTTTATTTCTTTTAAATCTTTATTTCTTCATTTTAATATTTCATATTGGAAAATTTCAGATTTGAATATTTTGGAATTGAAAATTTTGGTTTTGAAAATTTTGGAATTGAAAATTTTGGAATTGAAAATTTTGGAATTGAAAATTTTGGAATTGAAAATTTTGGATTTCAAAATTTTGGATTTCAAAATTTTGGATTTGAAAATTTTGTATATGAAAATTTCAGATTTGAATATTTCGGATTTGAAAATTTCAGATTTTAAAATTTCGTATTTGAAAATTTCGTATTTGAAAATATTGGATTTGAAAATTACGGATTTGAAAATTTCAGATTTGAAAATATCGGATTTGAAAATTTTGGATTTGAATAGTTTGGATTTGAAATGTTCTGAGAAAAATTTGTAGAATACCGATAAATCTCTCAGAGTATTATAAAAGGTAACATTTCTTACTCTCTATTTTCATTATTCTATGTTTTAATTTTTGGTATTTCAAAATTTCATATATTTCATTTTACCTTACATCAAAATATCGTAATTCATATTTTATATATCCATTCTCAATCATCAGATCAGATAAAGTTTTTCTCAGCCGTTTTATTATCTTGTCGAAGTTGAAAAGTCATAGATATGTCTATATAAGGGGTGCCTTGTTTTTAAGTATCGCACTATCCTTACTGATCTTAGTGCCGAAGTTCTTTTGCCGTCAAAGATTTCATTCCAAAGTTCTCCATCACCCTGAATGGCTCCAGAATCCTTAGCAGATCAGATTCCGGTTAACAGGTAGATTGAGGACTGGTCAATTTTTCTGGAAAGGATAGTGTTCCCTAAGTTCTTTGAAAATTATGACCCCCTTATTTCTAAGGTGATAAGATCTAATGGATGGTAAAGTGTTTGTGTGGCTAAGGAGAAATCGTAGGATCCAATTTATTCTAACCTCCTTATTAAATTCGATGAATCTATTATGTTTATTCAAATGAACGGTAAGGATATATTTTTGTTCAAATGCTATTATAAATCACACACAGTCCCTTAAAAGAAGGCAGAAAATGTTCTTAACATACTGTATAAAGGGGAGGCTATTTGTTGCTCTCAGAATCTCTTTGAGAAGGAATGTTCTTTTGAGAATGTCAAAGCTTTGGATTTTCTTGGTATTAAGTATGTTAAGAATCTGAAGATTACAAATCTTTCAACTACCACTAGATAGTGGCTCTCTGGATTCAAGGATTTCTTAATCCATGAAAGGGAGATAAAGATTCTCTAAAGATATGTGATTTCTTTCTACTAGACTTTCTTGTCAACCTAAGGAAGATCAACTTGGTGAAGTACATCTTTCTCACCATCCAAGAAATAAAAAGTGGAACCATCAGATCACAGATCCTTATATATCCAGCAACTATTACTGGGATAATTGTTTTATGTCTTCATGAAATTAATGTTCCATGCCGGTCAGTCTCAAAACCTTTCAAGATTTTGTTGCTTAGTGACGACACTCTAAGGAGGATGTAAGTAGAGTTTATTCCAAAATCGAAAATCTTTGATGAAATGGTTTTCCAGAACAAATGTGATGTTCTGTAATCCTTAAATATAGTTCATAAGAAAAGGAAACTTGATGAACTGAGCTTTCCAGTACTGGGTCCTACTATTACGGTTTCAACACCTCCTCCTGCAAAAAATACAAAAAGCTTCTTAGAATGAAACAGTTACAAATTGGAGAGAAGTGGAAACTACTGGAAAGGAAGGAGATCCATCTTTTGGTCTAAATACTATAGAGGCTAAGGCATTAAAAATCAAGAAATCAGAAAATATTGAGAAATAATATAAGGATAAGATGTTTAAGAAGAAATCTTTGGAAGAGAATGTTTTTCAGTCACTTCTTAAAGATGTAGAAAAGAAATCCCAGGAAGTACCGAAATCTCTTGTTGTTCATAAGAAACCCGTGACCACTCTGGAAATTCAGAAAGATAAGAATTTCCTAGACTTATCAAAACTAGTTCAATAAATGTAAGATCAAATAATCGAAGATAATGATGATGATGTTTTAACGGAAGTGGAAGATTATGTTGGAACTCCTTCGAGTTCTATTAAGAAATATGCTTTAGTAGAAGAAGTCGATGACAAAGTTGAATAAATAGAAGATGAGGAAGAAATAGAAGATGGGGAAGAGGATGCAGTTTTAGATGAAGAAGAAGTTTTTTGAACTAGAAGAAGATGTAGAGAAAGAACAAGTTCAACAACAAGCTGAAGAAGAGGAATAATTTCAAGAATAAGAGGGAGAAGGAGGATCTCAACATCATGCATTTGAAAAAGAAGAATATGAATAGGGATATCTAAATGTTTTTAAAGTATATGATGAATAATCTCCAGCTCGAGACCCTCTTAAAGGAATATATGTTTTTGTTTCTCCATCTGATAAGGAAACTCCTCAGAAGTCCTCTAAGAGAAAAGGGAGACCAACTTCCTTAACTGCAAGAGCAGTAGAGAAAAAAAGATGTTTCAAGATATATGCCCCCTTCATCTGTTGAAAATGATTTTGTCAAGATATCTTTATGAAATTTGGTCAGCACCATTCCGGTTCTTGCAAACATAGATTCCTAGAGCCAAATGACGCAAGAGACCCTGTATCAAAATATGGAATCGACCAATATTCTCATAGACATGGTTTTCAAGCAAGAAGAAGACTTTAGTAATCATTTGATTGATTACAAATCTCAAAAGGTGACTTATAAGAATGTCATTATCCATACCAAAACTATCAATGACGAGATAAGATAGTTCGATGACTTCATGGATTCAACAAAAGGAGCATTTAATACTTGTGCAACTGAGTTCATCAAGGTCAAGAAATCAATCTCTGTGAGAACTGGTCAACTCAATTATGTTGCTCGATCTGTTAGCAGTGAGAAGGAATTCAGAGCCGAATTAGAGAGAAATTTGGCTACTCAAGAAGAAAGGATCTTGTCTTTCAAAAAAATCAAGATCAGGAGATTCTGTTGAAAAAGTTTGAAGAAGATCATAAGGAAGTGAAGAATGTCAAAGCCTTGATAAAGAAGATGTTGTCTCAGCAGAAGAAGAATGGATGATTTTTTTACATTCCGATGTTTTGGTGTAATGTAAACCCTATTTCTAAAAATTTTCTTAAGAAGTATCTTACATACCTTTCTTTTTTTGAATGTATGATTGCTTAACCTTACAGGTACATCTTACACTTCTCCATTCATTTTTCTCTTTTTAAAAATCACAAAGGGGGATAGTTTATTTAAAGGAATAATTTAATCTATGAGAAGGAGAATCTAGTAAGGGAGAGTATGGCAAGAAATGATAATTTCCAACTAAGTGGGAGTATTATTTTAAGAAGAAATGTTTATCTAAGGGGGGGATATTCCCTTACGAAACACTGAATTCAAATATCAAGAATATAATCCTTGGGAAACATATCCTAAGGGGGAGTTAGTCGTATTCATCCTAAATCTTATTCAAAATGGGAGATAGGTTTTTTTTACTTGTTTATATAATTCAATATATTCTTCAATAGAAAATTTGTTTGTGCTTTCCAAAAAGGGGGAGATTTTTGAGTCAATAAGGATATCTGATGAATTCTCTATTACTTATGGTTTTATGTTTTAAAAATCACAAACACTTTTGTTTAGTTCTGAATATTTTTATGTTCTGTATTTTTTCATAAGATATGGAATTGTCATTTTGTTATACTTACAGATCTATCATTCTGATTTTCAATTCTGTTATACTTATAGATATGTATTTAT
The DNA here is from genome assembly GCA_963277665.1 of Viscum album. Lineage (NCBI taxonomy): Eukaryota > Viridiplantae > Streptophyta > Magnoliopsida > Santalales > Viscaceae > Viscum > Viscum album. The sequence continues at coordinate 579,006,767 of OY728143.1, forward strand.
GACTTGTCATTCAGTTTTATGATTCCGAATCAGGTGTATATGTGATTCAGTTTTTTGATTCCGAATCTGGTGTATATATGATTCAGTTTTTATGATTCCGAATCTGGTTTATATACGATTCAGTTTTTATGATTTCAATTCCGGTGTATATATGATACGGATCTTCAATACCAATTTCGGTGTATATATGATGCTGATATTCAATACCGATTCTAGTGTATATATGATATCGATCATCAATACTGATTCTGGTGTATATACGATTTTTATCTTCATGATACCGAATCTGGTGTATTAGTGAATCTGATTTTGTGATTCCGATTCCAGAACAAATGAGATACATATTTTAATCTGATTTACATTGTCTTAAGATTATATTTTCTTGATAATGGTATAGTTGTTTAAAAGTATCATTCCAATGATATCAGATTCTATGTTTTCTTACACTTAACATCATTTCTGTTAATTGAAACGATGTCACAAGATATATTATAAACTAACCGTTCTACGTTTTCCACATGTCCTAGTCCCTCGAAATTTAAGGAAAAAGATGACCGTTGGAGAGGAGCTAACCTTTTGGAATTTTTTCCTATAAATACAAGCCCATTTGAATGAGAAAAAACATAATATTTGAAAACGGACTTTGAAAGAATAAAGTAGTGAATTGATTTCTAGAGAGAGGATCTTACAACTCTTAGTGCTTCATGCAGATGTTGTGAAAAACTTGTTCAAACTTACTTTGTGCATACTCCAATCGTGCTGATCGTGGGATTTCTGGATTGAAAGACAGAGGTTATGATTTCCTTCAAAATCAAGGGCTTGCAGGGATAGCAAGACAAATATCAATCTTCGGATTGAGGGCTTTCCTGGGTTTAGGTAAGATAGACTTCTTTGAAAGTATAAATCAAGGTACCTTTATCCAAGGTTGTTGGATACACTTTTCATGCAGTTAAAAGAATCTTATTGTTCCTAGTTTTCTATTACAATTTGTATTAATTCTGCTGTTGTATGTTAACATTGTTAAAGTTAGGATGTATAACCTTTTTATACTTTGAAATTCCAATACTCTTATTATATTATAGATTCTATACGCTTTAAGTTAGAATAATTATTTCATGAAAATAGAAAGGGTTTCCTTAAGAGGTCTTGTGAATGATTGTTTAACCTTGTTAAACATAACTTTAAAGGTTCCACATGAATTTTTAAAGTATTCAATTCCCCCCTTCTTGTATTTGAGCATCTGATTTTCACATATTCGATCCTACAGATAACGTGTTAGTTCATATTTCATTATTTGTTCAAAAATTTAAAAATTACAGATTAATGGATCCATTCTATTAAAATGTTCAAATATATGCTACTATCATGAAATTATCATTTTTTAATTTATAAGATGACCGTAACCCAATGGTCCAATAACATGGAAAACAGAGGAATTGAATGTAGTTAAAAAGATGAAAACTTTTTCATTCATTGTTAAATGGGGGAAAATTAACCATAAGAATGATCCTTTTCCTTATAAATATAAAAGAAAATATAATAATGCAAGTGAAGACTTCATTGAAAGGATTCAATTTTCTGATATCAGTAAGTTAGCTAATGCATTAGAGGAATCACCAAGTGATAATTGGAGGTCCCCTTGCCTGAAAACATTACCCTTTTCTAGAAGAGGCATTTATTTAATGAATTTTACCATTTTTGTGTTCCTCCACTTGATGATCTTGAGTATGGTATAATATTTTGATTATTTTTCTTTTAAATTTTCTTTATAAAATGTATGTCTATTAATTTCCTTGATTATGTTGGTCACAATTTCATAAATATACAATTCCTTACAGTTCTATTTATTAAGATCATTAGTACCCAGCTCCATAGACCCCACATTATAGACTATGTCATTGAATTGGTGGAATTTTCTTTCTTGAATCATCATTTTCTCTCAAACAAAAAAAATATAAATTATAGAGTGCAATTTTTGGTAGTCAAAACCAACTACATCAAAACAAAAGAATAGTTGGATAAGGATCTCAACCTTTTCACCAATCTCCTCTATCTATTTTTCAAGGAGGATATCATGGACATTGCAGTAAGGAAACTTCCCTTTATTTGATCTTACACAAAATTTCCATGATTAGAGTGTGGGTTATTTATTTTTGGATATATAGAAAGGGATAATTTCCTCCACATAAGGACCTATTTTAGTTAATGAAATAGGTGGAGAGAGTTCTCCACAATAACTTCACAACTAGTTTTATAGATTGAACCAATAGAGAAAACCTTTATTAATGGATTTATTTCTTCTGATATAACATAATAATAACTATTGATATAACTAGTTATTTTAGTTCATATAATTATTCTCACACCCCGTTAGATATAGATAGGGTATGATGGTGTAAATTCTCCATGTATTCTTCAATGATTCTCTCAAGGTCCTCTAGTTCAACGGTCTATTCTAAAAAAATTACGAGTAGTTAAATTTGATAGAAAATTTTATTATCACCCATAAAATTGGTTTACCTAGTGCTCCATTTTGACAATTCTATATTCATGCATAGGATTAGTCCTATGATAATCTTGTGGGAGAACCAGGGGCGGTAATATAAGTTCTAACTTTTTAGCATCACATGATTGCATCAACTGGTGCTGGTGAATGACAGAATAGTGTTTTTTATTCCAAACTCCATTAAAGGTAAATGGGGAAACATTTTTTAGAAACATTAAATTTTTGTAATAACCTATATGAGATGTAAGTTATTCAATTTTCATGCTCATTAATTCTATATTTGGGGACTACATCAAGGAAGTAAATTTTTATTTACCACTCATCAAAAGATTCATTACCATTTCCAAATACTATCCTACAGGGTGCATCATAATTAATTAAAAATATGTGGAATAAATACTTAACATTTTAGAAACCTCATCGGTTCTTATAGATATTGGTCGAATAATGAAAAAGTTGAGTAGTTTGGGGTGGAATGATAAACAAGGAATGAATTTAGTATTAGAAAACTTATAATAGAATAAGTGTTCCACTACCCACCATATATGAAAGATAATGTTCAACTTATACAATATATGTTAAGACCATAATGAATATATCCTAATATTTGATAAATTGTGGAAAGTAAAATCACTACTAGGTTGATTAGTTTTCCAAGTTACTATAGTTTTTCCATCACCAAAATTAAAAATATAACACTTGGGAGGGAATCATTAGTAAATAAGATCCATCTTCTTCATAACATTTGAAATAATTCCTCTAATTATAATTTTGGATCCATGTTCACAATGATTTCATACCCCCATGTGGTGTAGTATCCTACTTCTTAGATATCCCAATATGATCCTTCAATATATCATGATCATTAATATATGAATATAATCTTATTCTTGCCTCCAATTTTGATCCCATTGGACTAAAATAATATTCCCAATCATTACTTAAATGGTATAGTTGAGTAGGGAAGAAGATCATTTTTTAGTATGCGGTCTGCATTGATCAATAAATAAATCATCAAGGGATGCATTTTTTTGAGTTTATCTATATATTATAATTGAGTAGGAAAAAATTATACAATTCATGGAATGAGATTCTCCCTAACTATAATAATATCTATATGTTAATACATACTTCACCATGTGGTAAGTGGAAATAATTTGTGTTCAAACACTAATGATTATCCAATTCTGAGAGTATCTTGACTGGTCGATACATCATAAATGGTGAAGTATATGATGCAAGATATAAATTTATTTCCTTTATCATTTTTATTAATTTCGAGAGTATTTAATGATCCCATAATGCCCAAGACCATTCCCCACAGCAGATACTACTAAGGCACTGTTCCCACTTCAAGCACCATCATTCACATTGATTGTCCACTAATTTGGTCAATAAATATGAGTAAACATAAATGATGGGTTGATGAATATCTTGTTGATCATTAAAAGTTAATATAAAACAATTAATGATAAAATATATTTCTTGAAAAAACCACTAGAATAATTTTTCCTTTAGCTGAAATGCTCATATGAATATAGTCAAGAGAATATAAAAACCATGACGATTACTGGTTGTGATCATAAATTGTATTGAAATGGATTCTAGAAACCAATATTCGTATATGGATATACTTTTAGATAATATGAAATCTTTAATATATGGTTTTACAAGACACTTTAATGTTTTTTGATATATCATGTGATATCAAGGGTGGAAACTGATATTTTCAACAATAACTTCCATCCATTTGGTTGAGTTTGATTAATTATAGATATGAGATGATCTAGAATACATTATACTTTTATATATAAACAAGGGTAAAATAATACATATATAAATATTAATATTGACTATAATATAAAAATTTTCATGTAAGAGTAATATGAGAGAGATAAGTCACTGTAAAATGCTTCACAAAAAGGTTTTACAAATCAAAATTATGTGGTTAACTCATATAGTTATTTAATAGAGGTGGTTTGTCTACAAGGTGAGACCATTTGTGAATTTTTTTCTATGATAACTTAATATGTCTTATGTGGAATATAGAATATTTTATTTGTCACTTATGGGATGAGGGACCCTCATTGACCGAAAATATATAGGGTGAATGTAATCTTATGTTCACCACATGAAAATTATATCGCCCCTCTGACTTCTATATAATAAATGTATCTTCATGCTAATTAGACGTAATGTAGAGGGTTTGATTTTTTGATTCAATAAAATATTATTTTATAAACTATAATAATATAATAGGTAATTATATAATTTAATGAGAAAAATATGGAAATTGAAATGTCACTGAAGAAGAATTATTCACAAAATACCATATTTCATCATAACTGTGTGATTCATTCACTGGAATACGTCATTTATATATTTATGATGGGGTTATTTTATAGAAGAATGTATAACGACCCATACTTTACATACATTTTTAATACTTCAAAAATTGAAGCACACTTATTACAACATATGATAAAACTACAAAGGACCGTATAGGTATAGTGTCTTTAGAAACTGGGAAACATAAACAACTGGTTCATAAATCTTCTACAGTGTCTCCCATTTATTTCATCATATCTAGGGTCCCTTTTAGCATATTCTACTTAATATCCATCTTCCTGACCCGGGGAAAAGAAAACAGAAAAGGGTGAGCTCAAATGCTCAGCAAGGGCAAATAAAGGAAATAAAAATCATATCATATCTTTTTGAAAATCAAAACCTGCAAAAGAGATCATAATATCTTAACATGGAATAAATCATAGAAGTGAAAATGAGATCCCTATAATCATAACATAAAACTTGAAACTTTGTGGCATGCACACATAATCATGGAAAATCATTTCTTGATAGTCATGACTCATCGCCAAGACTATCTTAGTGGACAAAGTCCCTTTCTGAACCGAGTTCACTCCTCGTTTCAGTCCTGTATCACTGAACCGAAATAACCTTCCGTTCCAGCCATGTCTATCTCATGAGATATAAAATCTTTACCCAATGCATTGGAGGGAGATATAGGTCCCACCCATCTTATAATGAATCCTTTCTTATGTGTGCCACATAATCATAAAACATACATCATCGCATAACACATGAAACAAAAATGGGAAGATAAAGGAATTCATAAAAATAATTCCATCACAACATGATCAAATCAATGTAATAATAGGGATAAAAACAGAACCCTTTATTATCTTAGATGGAAAATAATTTTGAAAATCACTTGAACTCCATTCTTGAGGAAAATATCCTTTCTTCTTCAAAAACATTTTTCCTTTCATAACATGTCATACAACTTTAAAATAAAAGAAGTTGATTAAAAATAAACTTGAAAACTTGTAAAGGAAGCTTCTTGGAAACAATGTTTTAAAAATCCATTCATGCCGTATAAGTTAAAAAAACATTCTTCGTACTTTTTTCGGAAAAGTCAAAAAGTACCTCGTACGGAAAAACGACAAAAGATTCCTTTCATATTCTTTACTAAAAACTCACCTAAGGGTAAAATTGGATTTAAACTATTGCAAGTGGATGGAAACAATATTTCATATTGAGGGAACATGGATGTGGATGATAAAATACACCCCAGTAAATACTTACGAATAAACAATCTCGGATAAAAATGAGATTGTGATATTTCCCTTACCTTAGGTCCGATTAGCTTTGTACGTGTCCGAAGCTCCTCTTCTTTGGAACGCCTCTTTGAATCCTCCACTTAAGGAACTATGATTGGTCTTTGGAGAAGACCAGGACCTCTAGGATTATTCTAGGGAAGTGGAGAGGAGAAAATGGCAGGGGTTGGCCGAGCTTGAGTGCTCAATTTGGTGTGAGGAGGAGGGGGAGGAGGTGCCCTTTTATAAGGGAGGAGAGGGGCACCTTAGGAATATCTCAAAATATTATTTTATATTAAAGTCAAAATCGGTTTATAATGGTTCCAAAGGGTCTTATTTCGAAGATAAAGTGGGGAAGGGTCGAAATAATATCAACCAATAAGATTTAGACAAGTTTAGGGTATTATTTTAACCTTATCAATTAGATTTAACTCTAAGTTAATTAATTTAACTTTTACAGTGTCTTTTTGTTTTCTTTCACTATATGGTTAATACACTTACTATAACATGCCAAACGAACCCCAAATTGTTTATTATTAATATATATATCCTTATCTAAGTCATTTGGCCGAACCTTAGATTTTGAGGAATAAAATAACAATTAATAATATAATATTTGATTTAAAAACTATTTTGTGTCAATTTTGACACTATTTGATATATGATTTTTGTGAAAGTCATAACAGAATTATATGTTCTAACCAAGTTGATTAAATCAACACTAATATATCATAGTAACCTATAAAATTAGTGGAATTCATAAAAAGTCTTAAATTACATTTATTTTTGTATTTATATTATCAATTATGTCAATATTTCATTAATAAGATAATTACTTCATCATCTTTGTGTCATAAATAAATTAAATTATTTGATGTCTAAAAATTACAAATAAAATACCATCATGTAGGAAATCGTTTTAGCTTTCTAATGAATATTTAAAATCGAATTTATCTTATGTATAACCCCATATTAAAAATGATTTACTTATTAAACTTTGATTTTAACTATTTTAACCCTTCTTTAAATAAATTAATAATAAATGTCCTAATCTAATCCAAGTGGGCCTAAATGGTCATATTTTATTCCTAAGTTTTTTTTTGGTCGAATTACACTTGTCCAATAGATTTAGGACATGTGTTAGGGTAATATTAATATCATATTTACCCTTAGTTACCCTATTTACTATTAACCGCGGTAAAAAAAAGTAAAAAGTTACTATTCACCAAAAAATTATTTTCATCTCATTGAACCACATTTTAGTCCTTGATATTAACCGTGTCTCTCGGATTTTCGAAATTCCAATCACAGAAGCGGTAAAATTAAGTTTTATGCAAAATTCAGTTTTTAACCTACCACTTAGTGGTTTCACTATTCATCAAAAATTGAAAGTTTTCAGAAAAATACCAAAATTTCACCCTAGGCTAATTTCGATATTCTGAGTCCAAAAATGAAGTCCATTTTGAAAAATAAAATTTATAAAATTCCAAAAAAGTGGTTATTACTATTCATAACGGCTAGTTTTAATAGCATAATGTTGTTTAGTGAAACTCGGTATTGCGTACGACGCAAGCTATCGAGGAAGGTCGCGATTGCGTGTAAAGCAATCCAAACAAGTGTTGTATAGAAAAAGATTCCTTTGATGATTTATATAACATAAAAGTCTCGGGTGTTACATTCTACCCCCCTTAAAAAGAATTTCGCCCTCGAAATTCGTCACTTTGCAACAAACAGATGAGGATACTTCTCCCTCATCATATCCTCAAGCTCCCATGTAGCTTCTTCAAGTTGGTGGTTTCTCCATAAAACTTTCACCAAGCGAGTGGTCTTGTTTCGTAGGACTTTTTCGCTACGATCCAGAATCTCTATCGGCTGTTCTTCATAAGAAAGATCTTGCTCCAGCGGTACAACTTCTGAGCTGAGTACATGTGAAGGATCTGGTATGTACTTTCTCAAGAGAGATACATGGAACACATCATGAACTTGAGAGAGATTCGGTGGAAGCGCCAATCGGTAAGCTACCTTCCCAACACGATCTAATATTTCGAAAGGAACGATATATCTAGGGCTCAACTTCCCCTTCTTTCCAAATCTCATAACCCTCTTCCAGGGAGATATTCGTAAGAACACTTTATCACCCACTTCAAACTCTAGGTCTTTTCTTCGTTTGTCGGCATAGCTTTTCTGTCGACTCTGAGCTGCTCTTATGTGTTGTTGAATAGATCTGACCTTTTCTGCCATTTCATCAACGAGATCAGGTCCTAATAGCTTTCTTTCCCCAACTTCATCCCAGCAAGTTGGAGTCCTGCATTTCTTTCCATAGAGAGCTTCATAAGGAGCCATTTGAATACTGGAGTGAAAGCTATTATTATAAGAAAATTCCACCAAAGGTAGGTGTTGATCCCAACCTCCTTTGAAATCCATAGAGCAAGCTCTCAACATATCTTCTAGGGTTTGAATTGTTCTCTCAGACTGACCGTCTGTCTGGGGATGATAAGCAGTGCTGAAACTCAACTCTGTATCCAGAGTATGCTGAAGACTTCGCCAGAACTTCGAGGTAAATCTCGGATCTCGATCAGATATAATAGAAAGTGGTACTCCATGTAATCTTACCACTTCCTTTACATATATCCTGGCAAGCTGATCTAGAGAGAAATCCTCTCTAATAGCAATGAAGTGTGCAGACTTTGTAAGACGATCAACTATGACCCAGATAGCATTATTTCCTTTGGATGTTTTAGGAAGTCCTGTGACAAAGTCCATAGTGATGTTTTCCCATTTCCATTCGGGTATGGGTAATGGTTGTAACATCCCCTTAGACTTCTGTCTCTCAGCTTTAACTTGTTGACAAACCAAGCATCGAGAGACATATTCAGCAACATCTCTTTTCATGCCATCCCACCAGAAGTACTCTTTCAGGTCCCTATACATCTTCGTGCTTCCAGGATGAATAGATAATGAAGAACTATGAGCTTCATCCAGCAGCTCTTTCTTTAATTCGGGGATGGGAGGAACACAAACCCGATTCCTGAACTTTATTATCCCATCACAATCAAGGTTGAATTCAGGAACATTTCTCACCTTCTTTTGTAACTCGGCATCTTCTTTCTGTGCCTCTTTAATCTTCACATGTATAGATGGTTGAACATTCATTTGAAAAAGATAAGATTTTCCCCTTCCATTATAATTCCAAGATCCATCCTTTGTAAATCCATAAATATTGGATCTTTTGTGATCCTCATCATGGATAAACTAGCATGGTCTTGTCGACTTAATGCATCTGCCACCTTGTTTGCTTTCCCAGGGTGGTAATGGATTGAGCAGTCATAATCCTTAATCAGCTCCAACCATCTTCTTTGACGCATATTCAACTCTTTTTGTGTGAAAATATACTTTAAACTTTTATGATCAGTATAAATATCACACCATTCACCATAAAGGTAATGCCTCCAAATCTTTAATGCAAAGATTACCGCAGCCAACTCCAAATCATGTGTTGGGTAATTTTGCTCATGGATTTTCAACTGTCGTGAGGCATAAGCTATCACCATATCATTTTGCATAAGAACACACCCCAATCCCTTCTTGGATTCATTACTGTAGATCACAAACCTTTCTCCACTACAAGGAAGTGTGAGCACAGGTGCACTGGATAACCTTCTTTTCAACTCCTTGAAATTCTCTTCACATTCCTCTGTCCAGACAAACTTAACTCCTTTCCGAGTCAACTTGGTGAGTGGATTAGATAATCGTGAAAAATCTTTTACAAAACGTCGATAATATCCAGCCAAACCAAGAAAACTTCGGATCTCAGTTACTGTTGTTGGTCTCGACCATCTTTCGATAACCTCTGTTTTTGCTGGATCCACAGATATCCCCTCTTTTGAGATTATGTGACCCAAAAATGCAACTTTTTGAAGCCAAAATTCACACTTGGTAAATTTGGCATAAAGCTTCTCCTTTCTCAGGGTCTTCAATATAATTCTCAAGTGATCTTCATGTTCTTCCTTGCTCTTTGAATAGACAAGAATATCGTCTATAAAGACTACCACAAATTGATCAAGATAGTCTCTAAAGACTCTATTCATTAGATCCATGAAGATAGCCGAGGCATTAGTAAGACCAAATGGCATCACTATAAATTCATAGTGTCCGTACCTTGTACGGAAAGCCGTCTTTGGTATATCCTCCCTTTTGACCCTTAATTGATGATACCCTGAACGAAGATCAATCTTGGAAAAGTATTGAGCTCCGCGTAGTTGGTCAAACAAGTCATCAATGCGTGGGAGAGGATATTTGTTCTTGATAGTGATCTTGTTAAGTTCTCGATAATCAATGCAGAGTCTCATTGATCCATCTTTCTTCTTAACAAATAGAACAGGTGCTCCCCAAGGTGACGCACTAGGGCGTATGAATCCCTTATCAAGATTCTCTTGGAGTTGCTTCTTCAATTCCTGCAACTCAATTGGGTCCATTCTATAAGGTGTCTTTGAAATAGGCAAAGCACCCGGTACGAGTTCTATTGAAAACTCAACTTCACGATTTGGTGGAAGACCTGGTAATTCCTCCGGAAAGACATCATCAAACTCCCTTACAATGGGCATATTCTTAATCGTGAGTTTCTCACCAACCATTTGAGATAAATAACCTTCATTTAGTGGGATCAATACCCATAAGATGGAAGAAATTTCCACTGGAAGGTTATGTTCATCCTTGCATTGGTATACGATCGTAGATTGATCTGGAGTATGAAATGTGACTTCCCTTCTTTGGCAATTGATATGAGCTCCATGTAGAGAAAGCCAATCCATGCCAAGAATCACATCAAATTCCACTAAAGGAAGGATCACAAGATTTGCAGGAAGCACTTTCCCACAAACTTCGATCGGAGAAGAATTATAAACTTTTGATGCAATTGATGTGCCATTAGGTGTTGTCACAGCTAATTCAACATCTAATTGTTGAGGTAGTACGGTGATACCCTTAGAAAAGTCTTCAGAAATAAAAGAGTGGGTGGATCCAGAATCAAATAAAACATTTGCTACTTTAGAGTGGATGGTAAGTGTACCTTTCACCACATCGTTATCGTACTCCACATCGCTGATAGAAATTGCATGTGACTTTCCTTTGTCTTTAGCCTTAAGATTTTGTTGACGTCGACCATCATCATCAACCCTTGGATTTGGGCATTGATTGGCATAATGCCCCATCTCCTTGCACTTGAAACATTGAAGTGTTGTAGGTTCATTCTGTGTATCCCTTCCTTTGTTTGCATCATTAGACATCTTCTTCCCATTATCACGGCATTCAAATGCCCGATGACCTTCCTTTCCACATTTAAAACATTTTCTTGTCCCTTTAAGACAACTCCCTCCATGTTTCTTTCCACACTTTGAGCATAATGGAAAGTTCATCTTCTTTTCAGTGTGCTCTTTAGAGTTTCCTTTGAATTCCATCTTCCTCTTCTTATCAAACCCATGTGACTGATGGGTTACTCCAATCTCCATCTCGACTTTGAGAGCACATCGAACGATTTCCTCGTAGCTATTGAAGTCCCTTATGGCTAACGCCCTTCGAAGACTTGGTTTTAAGCCACTAAAGAATCGATCGATCTTACTCTCAGGTTGGATAATAATACCAGAAGCGTACCTTGCAAGTCTTGTAAAATTTGCTTCATAGGTACCAACAGATTCATCATCCCTTTGCTTCAGTTCAAGAAACTCTTTCTCCATCTTTGTTCGGAGAATACGAGGGAAGTACTTATTGAAAAATAAGTTCTTGAACTCGTCCCATTCCATAGACTCAATTTCATCCCTTTGCCTTGTATTCTTAACAAGATTCCACCATTGATCAGCATCTCCTTCCAAACGATACACTGCTAGGATGACTTTATCATGCTCAGAACATTGAAGAACTGAAAATATCTTTTCAGTAGTACTAATCCATTGTTCAGCAACTAATGGATCAGTAGACCCGCTGAAAGAAGGTGGACACTGCCTCATGAAGGATTCAACAGAATGTTGCTCCCTCCTTTGTTCGTTTGGAAATCCTGCATGATTCATAGCTTGAGAAAGTTGTGTGAGCATGGCTACAAGATTTTGCATTCCAGCTCCCATATCGTTTGGTTGCTCAGGGGGACAATCATTGCATTGCCCATCGCATTCCGCATTAACACGGTTCCTTCGGGTTCCAGCCATTGACTAAAACCAAGAAGAATAGTGTGAGCAACACTAATTATAATAGGAAACCACATAATTCAAGAATAAAATTTTCATGCTTATGGTCTTATCCTAGGTTATTCAAGGCCATTTCTAAAACACTAAGATTGTGTACTATGCTTAGACTTATCCTTAGGGTTCTTACTAAGGCTTTCATATCCTAGTTTCCAAAGGTTGACTATACCTTTCCTCTGATACCAACTATAACGACCCATACTTTACATACATTTTTAATACTTCAAAAATTGAAGCACACTTATTACAACATATGATAAAACTACAAAGGACCGTATAGGTATAGTGTCTTTAGAAACTGGGAAACATAAACAACTGGTTCATAAATCTTCTACAGTGTCTCCCATTTATTTCATCATATCTAGGGTCCCTTTTAGCATATTCTACTTAATATCCATCTTCCTGACCTGGGGAAAAGAAAACAGAAAAGGGTGATCTCAAATGCTCAGCAAGGGCAAATAAAGGAAATAAAAATCATATCATATCTTTTTGAAAATCAAAACCTGCAAAAGAGATCATAATATCTTAACATGGAATAAATCATAGAAGTGAAAATGAGATCCCCATAATCATAACATAAAACTTGAAACTTTGTGGCATGCACACATAATCATGGAAAATCATTTCTTGTTAGTCATGACTCATCGCCAAGACTATCTTAGTGGACAAAGTCCCTTTCTGAACCGAGTTCACTCCTCGTTTCAGTCCTGTATCACTGAACCGAAATAACCTTCCATTCCAGCCATGTCTATCTCATGAGATATAAAATCTTTACCCAATGCATTGGAGGGAGATATAGGTCCCACCCATCTTATAATGAATCCTTTCTTATGTGTTCCACATAATCATAAAACATACATCATCGCATAACACATGAAACAAAAATGGGAAGATAAAGGAATTCATAAAAATAATTCCATCACAACATGATCAAATCAATGTAATAATAGGGATAAAAACAGAACCCTTTATTATCTTAGTTGGAAAATAATTTTGAAAATCACTTGAACTCCATTCTTGAGGAAAATATCCTTTCTTCTTCAAAAACATTTTTCCTTTCATAACATGTCATACAACTTTAAAATAAAAGAAGTTGATTAAAAATAAACTTGAAAACTTGTAAAGGAAGATTCTTGGAAACAATGTTTTAAAAATCCATTCATGCCGTATAAGTTAAAAAAACATTCTTCGTACTTTTGTCGGAAAAGTCAAAAAGTACCTCGTACGGAAAAACGACAAAAGATTCCTTTCATATTCATTACTAAAAACTCATCTAAGGGTAAAATTGGATTTAAACTATTGCAAGTGGATGGAAACAATATTTCATATTGAGGGAACATGGATGTGGATGATAGAATACACCCCAGTAAATACTTATGAATAAACAATCTCGGATAAAAATGAGATTGTGATATTTCCCTTACCTTAGGTCCGATTAGCTTTGTACGTGTCCGAAGCTCCTCTTCTTTGGAACGCCTCTTTGAATCCTCCACTTAAGGAACTATGATTGGTCTTTGGAGAAGACCAGGACCTCTAGGATTATTCTAGGGAAGTGGAGAGGAGAAAATGGCAGGGGTTGGCCGAGCTTGAGTGCTCAATTTGGTGTGAGGAGGAGGGGGAGGAGGTGCCCTTTTATAAGGGAGGAGAGGGGCACCTTAGGAATATCTCAAAATATTATTTTATATTAAAGTCAAAATCGGTTTATAATGGTTCCAAAGGGTCTTATTTCGAAGATAAAGTGGGGAAGGGTCGAAATCCTATCAACCAATAAGATTTAGACAAGTTTAGGGTATTATTTTAACCTTATCAATTAGATTTAACTCTAAGTTAATTAATTTAACTTTTACCGTGTCTTTTTGTTTTCTTTCACTATATGGTTAATACACTTACTATAACATGCCAAACGAACCCCGAATTGTTTATTATTAATATATATATCCTTATCTAAGTCATTTGGCTGAACCTTAGATTTTTAGGAATAAAATAACAATTAATAATATAATATTTGATTTAAAAACTATTTTGTGTCAATTTTGACACTATTTGATATATGATTTTTGTGAAAGTCATAACAGAATTATATGTTCGAACCAAGTTGATTAAATCAACACTAATATATCATAGTAACCTAGAAAATTAGTGGAATTCATAAAAAGTCTTAAATTACATTTATTTTGGTATTTATATTATCAATTATGTCAATATTTCATTAATAAGATAATTACTGCATCATCTTTGTGTCATAAATAAATTAAATTATTTGATGTCTAAAATTACAAATAAAATACCATCATGTGGGAAATCGTTTTAGCTTTCTAATGAATATTTACAATCGAATTTATCTTATGTATAACCCCATATTAAAAATGATTTACTTATTAAACATTGATTTTAACTATTTTAACCCTTCTTTAAATAAATTAATAATAAATGTCCTAATCTAATCCAAGTGGGCCTAAATGGTCATATTTTATTCCTAAGTTTGTTTTTGGTCGAATTACACTTTTCCAATAGATTTAGGACATGTGTTAGGGTAATATTAATATCATATTTACCCTTAGTTACCCTATTTACTATTAACCGCGGTAAAAAAAAGTAAAAAGTTACTATTCACCAAAAAATTATTTTCATCTCATTGAACCACATTTTAGTCCTTGATTTTAACCGTGTCTCTCGGATTTTCGAAATTCCAATCACAGAAGCGGTAAAATTAAGTTTTATGCAAAATTCAGTTTTTAACCTACCACTTAGTGGTTTCACTATTCATCAAAAATTGAAAGTTTTCAGAAAAATACCAAAATTTCACCCTAGGCTAATTTCGATATTATGAGTCCAAAAATGAAGTCCATTTTGAAAAATAAAATTTATAAAATTCCAAAAAGTGGTTATTACTATTCATAACGGCTAGTTTTAATAGCATAATGTTGTTTAGTGAAACTCGGTATTGCGTACAACGCAAGCTATCGAGGAAGGTCGCGATTGCGTGTAAAGCAAGCCAAACAAGTGTTGTATAGAAAAAGATTCCTTTGATGATTTATATAACATAAAAGTCTCGGGTGTTACAGAATGACCCCTTCATAGATGGATTTAATTTTCACTAGGATTAATGGATTCATTCACTCCCACGTGATTCCATCTTGACTAAATTACATTTTTAATGGATGACATTATTATTTTATAGTTTCATATTCTAGGTATTCAAATGGTTCTAATATGGTAACATGTCCCAGGAAGGTGTTTAAAAAGAGTTTCCTATAAATACCAGACATATTATTTGAAGAAGAAAATAAATTATTATTTGGGGTATTAGTGAGGTATTATTTGATAGAAATCATCTCATATACAATAGGGTATTTGAGAATTCTTTTTGGGAGCGTATTCTATCCAAAGAAAACCAATGTAATCATCAAATATTCCAATGATTGGAGAGGGAAGGGTGATATAAAAGATCTTCATATCCACTCCCTAAATGTATAAATACTTTACAGATAGTACCCTTTGTAAAGGAATCCAACATGGTTCCTTCCCGGAGGTCTATCCATTAGGCATCCACTGTGAATGAAATCTTTTTAGACTCTACTATAAAAAATCATAGATTGCCAAAAAACATTATAAAACTATGTGAAAATTGAGGTACCCAAATATATCATATCCACTTTTTGTTTCATATGACCATGAAGTATTTGATTCATGCTTGATCACATCATAATGGACCAAAACTATGTGAAACTGATTCTCCCTTGCATCCTTTCATCCACCCATGTCATCTACATACACATATTTAACCCATGAATTTTCATCTAATCCATTTCTCTAATTTTAGAGCCCCGATAAAGATTATTCTAATAGGGTCTCCACCATGATATCTAGAGATACACGACTAAGTCTTTCACATCAGTTTGTATTTCTTTGATCATATATTACCTTGATTTAAGTCGCTTCTAATGAAATCCTTCCCAATGGATAGGAAAATCTGGATAATCACATTACAATTGGGGTCTATGTGATGAGGATACTGACAAAACCTCTCCAAGAGTAAACTTCTTATCTTGGATACACATATCAAACACCAAATGGGATTGATCATCTATGGGACATACTTGTCTTACTTAATAAGACAAATACATATTATGACCCTCTTACTATGTATAATCATATGATACTATCGTCAAATGATCTTCTAACATTGTTAGGGACATTTTTAAAATATATTTATAAACTGAACATGTATCTTTCTTAATCCCATGTAATACCTAGGCCTCTTACTAGTTGTAAGATCCATACGATCCATGTAAGGTCCACCCCTATATAAACAACAAATCTAACTTATTCTATAATATTACATTTGATTCAATTATACATAAATGTGAAACATTCCATGTGATTAAAACTATAGAATATTTTATTTAGTTACTAAAACACAAGTTGAACTAGATAGGGCTATCCATACATGACTATGAGACAGACAATTTATAGACACCCTTTTCTTAGTAATCCAAACTGCATGACATTAAACTACATATTATAATGTTCTTACCACTTTTCATTAAACCGCATAGATGGGTCATGTAACATCACGATAAACTATAAAAATTTATATATATGATACATGATCTATAATAACAAGGATATAAACTATTATTTCTAGAGGTTCAATCCCAACAACATAGGTCATGGGTTAATGAACATAAAAGAAACATCATTCATTCATGGATGTAAGAAGTTAATAGAAACCAAATTAGTCCTTGTCGCATGACCTTAAATATGTAACCTATCTTGTTATGAGTATCTAAACTATGAGGTTTATGATTGTATTCTTAGGGATATATAATAATCCCCTTTCGATGTGGCCTGATCATAACTATATAACTCATTTTAACTTAATAGATAATTATATATTCTGGAGATACAATATGTGTTTCCATAAACCAAAGTATAGTCATTATGTAAGTTAATGATAGATATCCTATGATATATGAATATATTCAAATAAATTCAGGGTTTTGATAAATCACATTATTCATGGTAACTAGTAGTATAATTTTTACTTTGATTGACTCACAAATATGTCTTAAATCTTTTTGAGAGTACTAGACTAGGAAATAATTCCCATGAAAATGGTGAGAGGATCATAACCTCCCATCCTATCATCACATTTCCAACCCAATTAATTTGTGGTAATGTCCCAGTGACTACCTAAATTTGGAATGAAATTCCCTACCAACTCAAAACACTATTGGCATGGGGGAATGTTAGAAATAGTGGTAATATATTTATGTATTTCCAGAAGGTTTTTTTTGTATTATCCTAGATCATAAAGGTGATATTAAAATCAAAATCATTCAAAGTAATATACTCATATCAAATATTTATTATATAATGGCCTTAATTTAATTGAATGAATTGAATAATGAACCCCAGGAGAGTATTGATCATGTTTTATATACCATATTACATCACTATTTGGTGAACACGTCCACTTTATTAAGAAAAATTATTGATTAGTGCACTTATACATTGATAATAGATAAATTATAAAGAGAATGATTAAGAAGAAGTGTTCCATTACATGTATTGACAAATTTTATTATTTAATGATATGGGTTCAATATATCTCAATGAAAGACATTTGATCTTTATATCATCAATAATGGATGAAATTGGATGAACTTATAAAACATCATTATGTAATATATATAGACATTATGAAGTTATTTTATTACATCCAGAAATTAAAATTATTTTATTATCTTCATGGATATGTTTAATTGAATCTTACATGATTACCTAAATAAATGTATCTTTAGATTTCAAGATGACATTTTTATATCTTCCAAGATTAAGTAAAATTTAGAAGGACATTTGATTATTTTTCTATATAACTTGTGAAAGCAGAAGCATTATTCCATATTTATAAAGTGAAAATTTTGGATATATATAGTATCATTATTGTGTCATTTTTTCATAGAAGATGGTATATATGTGAATCCATCAAATAATATGGTTATTAATTAATTTTCAGGACCGATCACTATAAGAGTGACCCATAATTATCTCATATTTTTTGGATACTATTAGTGATTTGTTATAAATTTCTCACAATTATAAATTCCACTAACCAAGTAATCTTATAAGGGAGTGAAGTTATTATACAATGATGATTGTGATGATTTTTATTGGATCCTAATAGAAGGGTGGTGATTTCATTTATACTCACACTACATTATAATAAATAAGGTTTTGAGATAAATAATTGCATATGAATGATGGTATTGTGACATGAAATCATAAAATATTTTTTTTGGGTAGCTTATGAAGCACTTCAATTAACGGTTCTGGAAAAAAATTACCAAATACATAATATGGACAAATCATTGGTACTATTTTCATTAAATATATAGATTAATTATCTTAATAGAGAAAAGTGTGAAATATATATTGATCAAAATATCGTCAATTATATATATAGAAGAAAGGAATTAATCATGCACCAAAAGAGATGTTTGGAGTTGATCAAGGACAATGACCACTCAATACTTTACCAACATTATAAGGTAAATAATGTTGTTGATGATATGTGTAGGAAGGATCATTCTACCATATCTATGATGATCATTTAATTACACCCATTACTCCTGTATTTGAGAATTATTTACTGTGAAATAAAAATGGAAGGGGAAAATTCATAACTCTTCATAGTTATTTCTCAAACATGCATCCATATGGAGAACTATATATCAAAAAATGGGGATATTTATTTTAAAAAGTATGTATGAAATGTTCTAGTTTTCATCCTTGATAATGATTTAACTATATTATTCCAGAAATGAATATGTGTGCCATCAGTACTAGGATTGAAAAATGATTTGTTGGATGACATATATAACTCCACATTATTTATGCATCAAGGATCCAAAATTATATATAGATATCACAAAGACCATTAATGTGGACAACCATGAAGAGAGATATATTTTAGAATATATATCATAATTATTAGTCAACAAACAAGTTACCTTTTAACCTTAGAAGTATATGGGGATGATGTAACCATTACCCAAACCTGAATGGTTCTATTTGGATAAATTTTTATCATATAAAAAATTTTCTAATCATCACATTAATTACAAAATATGCCTCACTCAATCAAATTACCATGATATATATAAAATAACTGTTACGGTACAATATAGTACCACATTCCATTAAATCACATCGATATATGATTATTAACTTGTTTTTTTGGAGAAGTTCTCAACATGCACAAAATATTGAGTTGATATTAATATTTGATTATCATCCTCATATGGATGGTTATTGTAAATGAACCATTATTAGATGGAATCATATGCTAGGATCTACTTCAATATATTTCAAACTAGTTTGGGATTAAAATATCCTATTTTTTTATTTTTTATATAATTTTATTTTCTAATAAAGATTTTAAATAGAACCTTATGATTCTATATATAAGAAGAGGTGTAGAACTATAATATGTTTGGATGAATTTAAATAGTGTAAGAATAGAGGAATGAATAATTCCCAAAAAATGATAGAGAATATTTAATCCATTCTTTTACACATTAAAACTACAAAAATATGATAGAACAAATATGCTAATAATCCTCATAAATATTTATAGTTTGAATCATAGGAAAAGTTATACCTTCAAATATCAACATGGTAGAGGGTTATGAATTTTGGGAAGAAGGGAATGCTGATCCTGAGGTCTATTAGCACATTAAAAATCCTTTATCTTGTGAGGATGTTAGCTTATCACATTGCACTTCTACCAAACATATCCTAAGTGAATCATGTGTTTTCTGAATCAAATTTTTTGAAGTACAAATATGATCCATCACATTTACAATTTATACATTTTTTATAGAAATAAAATGATATCTCTTTTGTGGTATAATTAGTGTAAATATCATTTTTTAAAGATAAATTACTTGAAAATAAGACTAATCACTAGGTTAAAGTTCTATGTAGTATTCATAAGTCTGAGGAAGCAATGTGGGATGTCAAAAATGTATTTTGATATAATCGCCCTCATTTTTTCAACATAAGAACAAATTTTTGAAATTGTTATTATTTTAAGGGTGGTAGAGTGTTGCAACCCATGCTAATAGAATGTGTTTCCCTTTAAATAAATTATAATTTTTCAATTTATCGTGATACATGAAACACTGAAATAAAATTAACAATGCCTTATTTTATTATTATAGAATATTGAAGAAAATGAAATTCTCTTCAATATAACTAAATGCAACATAATTAGTAAAAGTAATAAATTAATGACACCACTATTAAATAAAAACACTAAAAGGTTGAAGTTCCCATAGTCATGAATTTCTATGATGATTATACAACTAATGATAAATATAGAAAGAATATAACAAATTAGAAACATGATAAATTTTTAGAAAAAATAGAGAATATAGTAAATGATTTTAGAGATATATTTGAGGATATATATATGATATTAATATGCCCATTATATATATGATCCTTGGATGTATGGTTATTTAATATACTTTTATTGAATATATACATTGAAGTTTTGTAATAGTTAGTAAAAAATTATATATCTGCAAATTGAAATATAATATATAATTTTAGAAGGATTTATATAGAAAATAATTAAATAAAATATTTTATTACAATTTTATATATTTTTTTCATTATATATTATTATTATTAAAGTAATATTTTTTTTATAAAATTCATAGAATGATTATAAAAAAAATATATAGATAAAATTGAATGGTTTGATAACAAATATTTTTATTAGGTTGTGATTAAAATCCATTAATATGAAAATGCATATTTTATAAAGTATTTTTTTCTATGTGACACATATTTTTTTATTTTAATAAATGAATTGATCACATTTAAATGGAAATTCTAATAAATTTTAATGATTTTATGTATAAAATAATTAAATTAAAACCCATTTGTTTTTTAATTAATATAAAATATTACTAATAACACCTATTTTATCAAAAAGTCATTTTCCTATTAAAATAGTTGTCCTATATATTTCTTATTTTCAATTAGAAAATTAATTTATCATATCTAGAAATTGAATGCTAATAAATGGATTGAAAATTTTTAATAATAACTTTGAAATTATATTTGGAGTTCAAATTCATTTTTGGCATAGAAATAAGTTTCATTAATAAAAGTTATTCATTTTAGTAAAAGTGAAAATATTTAAAATAGATAAATTATTTATTAAAGACCAAAAATATCATAAAACATTGTCTCTAAACTAGTTGATTAGGGTATACTTTACCAAAATACATCCCTTATTAATTATTTTTCCATTTTCATCCACGTTATACGTAAATATAAATTTTTTACATATTAAAGAATTATTATTTACGGTAAATCCTCCAGATCGAATATTAAAGGACCCCTCTCCCCACTCATCAAATTTTAATTCAGTTTTTATTAAATCCATTACCAGACACCCTCTCCTAAATCAATAGTATATAATTGATAGTCTCTGGTATGAATAAAGTGACTTAAATACTTATCTCTTTAGGGACCTCACTCGACAAGAAGAAAATTCATCTAAAATAGTTTTTATTCACTACATTTTTCAATCATCCTCTCATAAAAAATCTTTTTAATTGTCATACACCATAGTAATTTTGTTCCATTAACATCATTATGATTATTTTAAATGTTTTCTTACTATAATATCCATCTATATTTTTACTCATTTCAAATCATAACTTGTCCTTGTCTGGGTTTATTCAATAACCTACATATATGATGCCTTATTGACTTATATTTTAAGAAAATAAATGAGAATCCAGATAATAATAAATTTCATACATGAATGGTCATCATAATGTTACATGTTATTATTACTATATTACTCAAAACATATTCTTCTTGGATTCCATTAACCAAAACCATAACCATAACATCCATAAAATGATAATGAAACTAAATAAATAATTGAAAACAATTATTACAATACCTTAAATAGTTTGTTAATTATGAATTTATTATCAGTGAATGTGGATCAATATCTCCATTATGAAACTTTTATGAAACAACCAAAATAATTAACACCTGATTATGAAAATATACATTAACTATCTAATATATGTTTCATAAATATTTATAATCAAATATAATACAATTTAACATGAATGATTAGGATATAAAATATGTTATTAAGATGGTTATTTTATTACATGGGAGTTTAAAACACTATCATGGATGTTAGAAGTATAGGTAATAGTTTTTTTCAATCTCAAATTAAAATACAAGATGTTTATAAATTAATTTAAATTAGTTAAATTTTATTTTACTTTAAATTAAAACCCAAAATATTTTCTTATCCTATGGTAATTTTTTCATTTTACATTTCTTCTTACAATTTCACCTCACTTTGGTTTTGAATTCAACTGAAAGGATTCGAATAAGTGTAGCTGAAATTATCTCCTCATTTTAGTTATGAATCATTATCTTCTATGTCCATGATTTTCATATGTTTTAATATATTACTTATCCCTACATTTATAACTTCATAAGTTCATTTTCTATTAATTTTTAATTTTGTTAAAAATTTGAGAAGGTAATATTTTTTAACATTTTTTCCATGGTCACATTATCCCACTAATTTCTTCAATTTTCTTTATAAATAACAACTTACTTGTTTTCAAGTATCATTAAATTAAATTTGAAATAAATTATAAATATTTTTAAAAACCATTGAATTATAAATTATTTCATTTTAAAATATATTAAAATATTGAAGATATTTCTTCAAATTTATCAAGGTATGATTCTTATGAACTTATAATGTGTTTTTCATCTATGTAAATATCCTATAATGTTATTTATTGTTTAATGGAGATATAATCTAAAGGTAAAAACCACTTTCTTTCTATGGGAGACATATTATCATGAATTAATGAAATTCCCATAATGTTCATTTCATTCACAATAATTAATAAATCTATGAAGGATATTTCAATGTTTTCATCTTTACATGTTACACATATGTATGGTTTTTCATTATGAGTCAGGTGGTCCAAAAAAGAAATAGATGTGAAATGTATTGGGTAAATATTTATATCTAATGAGAATAAATAAAATAGACTAGTGATTAAACCTAATCCACTTGGTTTATGTTAATGGGAAGTAAACCCAAAAAACATACTATAAGACACTTTCCACAATCTAATTATGGTATTGGTAGAGATCCTTGACACAAAAATTAATTAACTATTATCATTATTGTGTCATATTAACATGTTATTCTAATTTTCATTGTTTTGTAACCAAGGAATATGGTAAATTTAGAATGATTCCACATTATTTTGCCACATTTTTCTTGTTATTTTGGAAGCCTCGTGTCACAATTCATGATTTAGGATTCTGTTTTTACTTTTTATGATTTAATTATATTATTTCTATATAACGTTTTTACGTTCTCATAGCCACATGTACAACTTGTGCTCACTTATCATATTCAAATTATATCCCTTATATTAATAAGTTATTGGGATTTTGATCTCACCTTTAATTATACTTCCATTAACTAGGTAATGTGGAATATTATTATTTATGATATGCTTAAAAGGGTACAATGTGAAAAGAATATTTGTAGGTCACATTAAAGGATGTTTGAAAAATAAGTTTTTTAGGTATGTAATCTCTAAAGACAGTAAAAATATTATTTTTAGGGTGTGATTTGTTTTGAAATATAAATAATATTTATATAAAATGAAATTATATTTATATTTTTTTATATGACCACATACTCTAATACTTAAAAAACATTTTCGGGTTCAATGAGAACCTAAAATGCCAACCACCAATCATAATTTCAAGATGAAAAATTCAAAACTTACACAAAAACAAAATAAAAATCAAATTTCAAATTTAAAAGTAGATAAATGGTCTGATATGGTCTTCCATGTGGCATGAAGTAGAAAAAATGATGCCTCAGTGACCTTAGATTTTACCCTTAAACCTCATTACATCATTACTGATAGTTTAGAAGAAAACCCCTATAAGAAACAAGATCTTATAATAATCCAAATGCACTATTATATCAATCTTTCACCAAAGGTACAAACATTACACCCTATTAAAAATCAAGAACATTATAATGAAAGAGAAATACCAAATAAGAGGTCACCATCACCACTTGAGAGATCACAAACACAATAAACAACATATTTAAATTGCCTCCATATGAAAAAACTCCTTGATAAATGACCTAGAACAAAAAACACTACAAATTGAATAAAACAAACCATAATGATCACCTAAAATAATTTGAATGAATCCATTATATATATAATCACATGATCCTATTGTAAGATATTCTATTGGCCACTACCATCATCACCATCCCAAACCAACATGAATACCATCATGCCTTACCAAATTTAGGGTCCAATGTGGTGGGTCCTATAAAAATATATAAGTTGGAATGAGGTATATATAACCTCCTAAGGTTCAAATAGACATTAAAATATTATAGATAGTGGTGAATGAATAAATAACACTAAAATCAATGAAAACTCATTAATTATCTAATTAAAAATATTTCACCACAATAATGAACCAATTATGGTTTCACAGATACCGGGTTAGGATTAAAGTTATGATGATGATGTTCCCTTAAAACACCACCCAGTGTATGAAGTTTACTCCATCTATAAGGGTTAAAACCAACTATAACATGAGGATACCAATAAATATGGTGGAAATGATTGAATATAAAATTTTATTGTTTATGAAATAATGATTAAATTTAACACCATAAATTTTTGGTTGGTGTGGGTTTCATTTTTTATTGATATATATTCGGAATTTGTTTAATGAAGTGTGATATTTATGGTTATTATGGTTGGTAGAGATGATTTTACATGATTAGGTTGTGGTAGTTATGGAAGGGTTATTATGTTCCGTATTATGGATGGTTATGTTGAATGAAAGTGTATTTGTAGATGTTGTGATAAATGTGGGAATAATATTTTTATAAGAATATGAGGTGATGGTTTGGATTGATGATAGGGTATCATTTTAGTTTCTTTTTAGCCGGGAATGTGGTGGAAATATATAAAATTGTATATGGATGAGAAGGTTGTAGTTAATTAATAATGGGATAATAATAGTAATAAAAAATGGATGTGATTAATAATTGATGTAATTAATTAATATATAGAGGTAATTATTATGGTAATTTGAAATTGAGGAGTAGAATGAGGAAATTATGGATGAAGAAAATATTTTTAATGAATAATGAAGGGGTTTTACATTACATATATATAAATGAATGCAAACTAAATTTAATGAGGCTGGTAAAACGCAACTAAAAAAATTTATCGATTTTTTGGATAATTGGGAAATTAATAAAGTTTTTATTGTATTTTTTATTGATATATGGGGGTTTTGGTGTTATATATATAGTAGTGGTTTCTAGTGAATTATAGTTGTCATGCAATGACAGTTCTAGGTGATCATAGTATTGGTTTGGCTTGGACCCTGTAGTTTGGATTTTGTGGATATGTGGCATTCATTTTTTTTCATACAAAACAATATGCATATCATATAACCTTATATAAACCCATATCCATGTGGGTTATATGTGTTTTTATGAATATCCATGTCAGTGAGGGAACATATGACTTACTACTTCAACTTCCTTACTCTCTTTTCTTGGTGACATATAGGTTATGGTGAATCATTGTAGGTATATGTATATGGGTTTTAATGTATTATAAATTATTATGTAATATACCAAATCACATATTTAATAATTTTTGATGATAAAAAATGATGGGGGATGTTTATTGTTTTAGTAGGGTTCAAGGTTGATTTCTTTTATGTATATGATTCCTTACTGTGATAAGGAAATTATTTTTCGTTGTTGTGTGGTATGTGGTTATTGTTTTTTTTATTGTTTTGTGATGGAATTTGATTATGGAGATGTGATAAATATGATGATGTGGTTGTGGTATGTGTTACATGGTTTTGATATGGGATATTACACGTGATATCATATATGCTAAATGCCTTGATGCACTAAGATGTTTATCATTAATTAATGAGAGTGATAAACCAATCGAGAATTAGTTATAGGGTACCTTATTTACATATATCATTTTGGTATTATATTATTATAAATTGATGCACCAATGGATGAATTATATGTAGTGATGTTGGGTGACTGTTTACCTAGTATATGTGTATATTTTTTCAACTATTTATTCATTAAATAATTTTTATTCCCCTCCCTCATTTTCATGATAAGTTTTTAATAGGATCCTACTGTGTATTCTTGGATACTCTCAAACACACAAAGAGAGATATATATATATATATATATATATTTGTTTACTATGTTTTCATAAGGGTTTTTTTTGAATGATATAGATATCAGTAGCTGATGTCTTAGAGTTGTTCTTAGAGTAATTACAATAGGATATATCTATTGGTATTTTATTCTATAGACCTAGGTTATGTACAAATTTTTTAATCATTGTATAATGGGTATCAAATTATATTTTCAGAAGATTAAAGGTGGTTTATTTTATATTCCTTGGATTATGAGGCTAATTTCTTCCATTTATGTCTGACTATAACCTAAGTGCTAGTTTCCAACCCATTGAGTATTGGAGGTAACATTCAATGGTCATGATCATGATCATATTAATTACTGACCATGTAGTGGTTTCAATAATAAAAATTTCATTAAATTAGTTCCCACACTCAAAAAATGATGATAACATGGATTGGAATAAGGAAATAATAGAGAGTTAACATCTTTCGAATTCTATAATATCTTTAGTTCATAGTGATAGAAATGGTCTTCTCATACTAATAGATAGAGGGAACATCACTTATTTTTCATATTTCAGTTAATTTTTCCATTAGTAGGGAATTTTACCATATAATAAGTAGAGTGTGAAAACCCTCATCTCCACTAGGGTGTATTCTAATATAATCAATCTATATGTGTGTCCTTTAATTCAGTTTCATGCTAGGGTTACTTCTTCCTTGAAATATGTTACTTTTTCCTGAGTAACATCTAATTTGGAGGATGTGGTATAACTTTTTTGGCAACAAAGGTTAACTAAATAGGCCTCCAGGATGATTCAAAATTGAATAGAAATATTTTGAAGGAATGAGTTTTTTTGGAAACCTACCTCACATATAAAACCCTCTCAGGTATCATTCCAATTGCCTATCCAGGTCTCACTCTTGGAAATCAGTTCCATACCAATTCATGGAAAATTTATTCTATCACACCACATACCTATATTCCTTAAAATATGGTCTCACTTACCAGTGCTCATTTTTCACCCACATGTTTTAAAAATGCCTCACACAACCCCTACTGACAAAATATTTATTCCATAGAAGCCAAAAATCTCATCAAGGTTACCAATATGATTTCAAGGAGTTAAAGAAAATACATACGTTTCAAGGACATCCTTTAAGAAGAAAAAATATTCCATAAATCCCAATATGTAATATGTGAACACTAGTTCACAAAAATATCCATATACGCTCTTTAATGTGCACCTAATTTTTTTAAATATACACCTTAGCATTTTAAACTCACCATATGGTGATCTATAAAATAAAATATTGTTGATATTAATTTAAAGAGGTGTATATGGGTCATTTTATATTTATACAATTATAAATCTCATGATATACCAATTCCCGTGGGATACAACTTAATTTTGTGAGAAGAACCCAATTTATGTAGAATCATTATATAGATTAGGAGAAACACCATGGGGCCCATATATTCACTCTGTGGAGTCACTCCTAGGTTTTTACTCTATAAGAAACATAGCGTACCCTTATGTGGTATCCTTCCTAACAAAACCTCAAGCAGATACATACATGTCCTTTTAAGTCACACCATGGTTCCCCACATGACTTGGTCACCTATCAAAGATAAATTGAACTCTTACACCCTATTGGCCTAGAAGACCTTCCTCATACTATCATGGACCATTAAAACTCTTCAAAATCACATTATTTTAGGCCACATGAAGGACCTTTTTATGTACATGATTTGTTCACTACACTCT
Source organism: Viscum album (assembly GCA_963277665.1). Taxonomy (NCBI): domain Eukaryota; kingdom Viridiplantae; phylum Streptophyta; class Magnoliopsida; order Santalales; family Viscaceae; genus Viscum; species Viscum album. Next base: position 579,035,208 of record OY728143.1, read on the forward strand.
TTTGTGGCCCTTACAATCATGTATTCCCTTGATAATGGGTTCTTCACAAGTTTATCTTTTAAATCAGAAAAATCCTTAGGGTGAAGTCAATATAATATCTACTCAATAATGAAGATCTGTAATCTAGGAGAACAAGTTCCACTTTATATAAACATTATTTTCTATCCAATCCATATTTGTTTTTATGAACCACCCCAATGCCAACCAATTTCTTAGTTAGCCTCTATTGGTCCAATTAATGAGTTGTGGTTGTTGATCTGATGTAATCCCAACTCTTCTTCTAATTACATTATAGCTCCTGGGAAATAATAAATCCATTCCCCTAAATACTTACCAATAGTTATACGATAATCTACGAATGTAACTCTAACCTAGTTAGTACACCAATATATTCATCATGCACATTTTTTACAGTAAATTAGAAAATTACACTCATTCATAATCCCCATAGATAACCATTACATGGAATCCATGACTATTATTCCATTCCATAACAAATTAAACTACTCAAAATATATATTATTCATATGGTCCCTAATAATAATATATAATGGTATTCTATGCATAAATTTTAAAAAACATCATTGGTCTTTACTACATGACATTAAAAGACAAAACCCTTGGTCATAGTTTCACATCATTGAAAGTAACTATTATAGTCCTCAACACATGACCATATAAGTCACAATACTCCTCATTAAATGTCACTGAACTACTGGGGTATTTACTCCCATCACATTAATATATATGAATACCCTCTCATGGGCCCAATCCTAACTCCATAACACATTCAAAATACTTGCATGGTGATAAATTCTAGATTACCAATTTATATAGATTTAAACCATAACACAACCAATAAGTGGTACAATGATGGAGAACCTACCATATATATTATGTTTTAAAAAGTCAATGGTTTCAATATATAAATTTTTATAAAATGAGAACCCAATATTGGTACTATGATTGATTTAATGAACATGATTCAAATATATAATAGAGCTGGAAACTAGACATTATGTTTCCTACTAATAATAACCAAATTCCCATCCTCTCATTTTATATGAGTATTACTGAAATTGAAATTAATTATCTTTTCTATACCCCTGAATTTGGAATTTTGAACTATATAAAACCAAACCAAAAATATCAAAAAAAATGTGCTTACAAATTTTTAAGGAGATTTGGAAAATAATTTTCCTTTAGTTGAATATGATAATAATAATATTTATCACAAATAAATTTAAATTGAACATTTTGATTTGTGGTATGATTATATATGTAGATAACCACAATAATTGACTCAGGATAGTTACATGATAATTATTTTTTTGTATTTAGTTTAGACTCTGGGAAAGAAATTATAGGTGAATATATATTGGATGAAGGCTATTGAATGTCATTATAAGTCCTATAAAAATTTAATAATGATACCCTTGGAGTTTAATATTAGAGAATGATTTATGGTTTGGAAATTATAATTTTGGGGAGGTAAAAATATTTATTCTCTATTAATTGGACCTTAATATTTTTCATTGTAGATTAGAAAAGTGCATACAAGTTGGAATTTCAACCGAGGATGGAGTTAGTTCACAATTTCCTTTATGTATCGAATATTTAAAAATATATTCATAATGAATCCCATGCCATTGATTTTTATGGGATATACAATAAATATAATTTGAATTTGTGGAATAACCTATAAAAATATGGGATAATCAATAGAATGTCTAGAGATGGATAGTTATTCTATTTAAGTTTATATTTTAGAATAATGATGGTTAGGAAGAATATTTATGGTATTAAGAGTCACTGTTTTGAGTTTGATAGCTAGATATATTTTAAAATATGATTCATATAGTTATGATTATATTCAATATTATAAAATTTTTATTTATGTTGTTACTCATTTTGGATGAGTATGGATCAATTGAATCTTTTTTTATCATGAGACATGTTTAAAGGGTAATTAATGTGAATGGATAAATATTAATAGTCATATACATTTTTATTTTTGAGTTTATGAGGAAATAAAGAGTGAGCTTATAAGATATTTTTTAAATGAAATAAGAAATATAAATTTTTAGAGAATCTAAAATATGGTTGTGTATTTATTTAATCATGGTTTTACAATAAAAATATTGTTGGAGGACTCATCATGTCTGGAGTTTTTGAATAAAAAAGTTGATTGAGAGGAGATATAGATTGTGAAGTGGAAAAGAACTGTATTGTTCCTTTTTATAATATATCTTGGTTTGTATAAAATTATTAAATTATATAATGTTTTTCTTTATTATATTTAAAGTTATTATTTTAAATGGGAATAAAAATCATCAGGATTGATCATCATCATTGGAAAAACTACTTGGTAGAGTAGATGAACTATTGTTTCATCTCATAATATTGTTTAGTGATTTATATGTGTAGGTTTCTTATTAATTGATTATATATATAATTCGTGTTAATTTTTATGGGGTATAAATTTGATTCCTATGTTTTATTATTATTGATGAATTGGGCAGGGGATTCTATATTTTATTCTTATATACATTATGAAAATTTAAATAGATTTGTTGATGTGGTGATTGCTAATATTTTCAAATAATTTGAAGCTATTGATTAATAAATTTAATGGATAATAAATATGTGTATGTGATAATTAAATTTAAATAGAATAATAAACCAATGAAAAGATAGTAATTGAAATATTTTTTGTGGGATAATTTTATCAAAAATAAAAATGTAAAAATATAAGAGGTAAATAATTTGGTAATATAAGAAATTAATGATAATTGACTACTTATTATGATACCCTTGGATAATGTTATGTGGAATAAAATTTATAATGATTAATTTTTTTTTGAACCTTGAAAAGTTTAATGATATGATAAAATTATAGGTTTGATGCGAGTGATGTGGTTATCACGTAAATATATAATCATTGGGTTATGTAGTTTAATAGTTGATTATTGAGGTGGTTAACCAAATATGATTTCGAAGATAAGGTATTGGATTAAATGTGTCAAATGAGATTATAATTACTTGTGGTGGATTTAGTTTTATAATCATTTTTATGATAATATATGAGGTCAAACGTTGCATTAGAAGTAGTTATTTTTTATTTTTTAAGTCTTATATGTTTTTTATTTTATGTTTTTGGATTATGATAACAATATTGGGTAGGTTTCTAATTTTTTAATGTATTTTTTATTCTTAAATGGTGATTTATTTTAAGGGATGTGGTAGTCCCATCTAAAATTATTTATAGTTGTACTCGTATCACTATGAAGTTATTATTTTAATAGTTATATAGTTCTCTTTATATCAATATATAGTTTTTTATCATTGTTAATATCATTATAGGTGATAATAGGTCCAGGTAGTGATGATTATGTTGGATGAGGTGTTATTCTAATAGCTATATAGATAAGGTGGGGGATAATATTTAGAGAAGGTTTACTAATGTCCTTATTTCCTAGATTTTTGTACATAAATGAAAAATGTTATTATATATATTTCACTAAGTCTTTACTACACCTTTTCACTTGAAACACTAAATATTTTGGAAGGAACCTAAATAGTACAATTGTATACTTTCCAAATTATTATCATTCATTTTTCTGACAATCATGATTGTGTCCAGTATAATGTTGGACTAAACTTGTTTGAGGATGATAAATTATAATTTGGAGTAATAAATGAAATGTGTTCTTGTTTGGATTTTTTTAACATAATCATTAATGTTTTATGTTGTTGATTTTATCATGTACCTATGTTATATGTCTGATTTTTGTGGTTGGTGTTCATGTGATACCTCAATTAAAATGGGAAATGCCTTTCATATTTAGTGTTTTATACCATTTGGTTTAGTTTTAAACCCACCGATTGTTCGAAGAGGTATTAATGGGTTACTCTTGATCTGATTATTGGATGTGGAGGACTATTGGTATTATAAAATCATGATAATATTGTTTAGATCAGAATATAAATATGTATATTAATGTTTTTTGAATAAAATTGGGGTCTTATTTATAAAATTTAGTGTTAATTAGGATTTTTCGTAGTTATAATATTGTATGTAGTTGTGCCATGACCAACTGTATGTTTTTGGGAAATATTAAATTAATAAAAAATTATTATTGTAGGTTTTTATAATTTATTATGTTATTTTAAAAACATTCACACCAACTATGTATGGTTATAGAATCGAATTGTTATCTTTACGTGGTTTGGAACACAATTTCTAAACCCTTAATACTAGTCATGCCTATTATAAAAAATGCCTTTAAATCTATTATATTTTTCTTGTAAGTGGTCGTAGGGTTTAATATAAAATTATTTAATAAATTTTTATCTTTATTTGACAGAATAAACCATCACAAAATCATGTTAATGGTTAAATATGAGTGAGAAGTCTAAAATTTGCTTTAAATAATAATCTAACTTCAATATAAAATTGATTTATAACAACTTTTTTTATTTAAAATATATTAATTGATTGTTATTATAATGTTTTATGAATTTAAATTTTAGGGCAACCAACAAAAGAATTTTATATATTAAAATCAGGTTTTAAATACCACGAATGTTTCGTTGGATTTATGGGTGGATTATTTTGTATAAGAATATAACCTAAAATAAATAAATAATAATTATTTTTAAATGAATTATTATTATGGTCTATAGGTTATAAAAATTAGTTCATTGATTTTATATAACAAACCAATGAATTTCAAATTGGACACTTCAAATAAATGTCCACATTTTCAACAATATAATTTTTAGAAAAATGAAACATGTTTTCATTTCATGAAAAATATTAATGGATTTCAAATTGAATAATTATTTTATATTACACATCCTTAAACTATGTCAAACCTATTTGAAAAGAATGGATGATTTAAAAAGTGTAGTATGGCATATAAAGTAATGAAATCCATTAGTCTATCAAAAACCTAAAAACCCATGGCATGTTTACAATTATTACATTACTCATAATTCGTATAAAATAAATCACATCCTTATTTGAAAAAATATATATCTAATATATGTCCATTTAAAATCCATAGAAATCAATAAAAACACTCTAATGCTTATTAGATCATTATATTCGAACCCCATGTTAAATTATTATGGTAATATATATAGATTAGTTAAATACAGAAGATAATCCTCCCTGGTTAACTCCATAATTCTTGTCTTTGAAATCATTTAACATCACCCAATAAACTAGAGATCTATATCAGGATCACTCAACATATAAGATGTATTGAGATCACCAATCATATAATCTATATTGACCTAATCTATCATAATCTAAAATTATCTAGTACCATAACTAGAATTAATTTTTAATGATTGTATCTTTTCAACATAATTACCAAGAGAAACACTTTTTATCTCATGTGAAAAACAATTTTTGATATCCAAATACCCTTTCATTTTTGAAGATAAATTTTTATTAAAAAAATTATGAGAATAAAAGAAAAGTTTTTTATTTGAAAAAACATTTAATAATGAAATTTTTTCCATATAAATAATAAAATTAATGTGGGTTGTTAAATGAGGACATTTCATATACATTAAAATAGAAAAACCCATTTTTCTATTTTCAAATAAAGTAAAAAATTTCCATACAAAACATGTAAAATGATTTATTTTTAAAAAAATTGAGTGAATGTAAAAAGGGACATAAAATATTTTTTTTAATGTATTAATTTCAATATAAATACATACATGAACTAATTTTATGAATATGTACATTGGTGAAATTATTTAGATAATATATCATAAAAATATTCAAAATGAGGTGTTAAGGGGAAGTTGATAAATTATAAATGAAAAATTGAACGAAATAAAATTGAATGAATTTTCACAACATTAAATTTTATTTAATAATGATAAAAAATATCTGTAACATAGTTTATATACCATAAAAAATAATTCAAGTTGTGAAAATAACATAAGTCACAAATAAAGGAAATTGAGACTAGAAATCCATTACCTCGAATTTGACTCATCGTGTACTATATTTAAATTCTTAAAAAAAAGAATTTGTTAATTATTAAATTTATTTATAACCTTTTAAAGTTTATTATGACTTTTATTTAAATTTTTTAACCATGTCATATTTTATTACATAATCGATTAATTATACATTGGGCATTTTGTGTAAAATTTGCTCCTATATAAAAAATGATTTCTATAGGTTGACTATGGTCCTATGGATAATATTTATATCACATAAAAAATATTAATAATAATAATTATATCATTTTTATATATTATTTTACCTTCTATAAGAAAACTTTTAAGGTTGTTGTGAAAAATTAATTTCATTACATTGTGAAGATATTAGTGTGTACATACTGAAGAATAACATTTCATTTTTTCAATGAAAATGAGGGAAATAAAGTAAGTATAATTTTTACATTTTAGAATGATTATTTTATTTAAATATATTATTATTTCTATAAATCCATTAACACATATCATTAAAGTGAGGCAGTGAATAAAAAAATTACATTGGTTTGAGAGGTGGTAGTCGACACGTACACACGAGCGATGCTTTTATTTTTCATCGGATAGTAAATTAATTTGTATAATATTTATTTACCAATAAAAATATAAATTTATATAATATATATCATATTATATAATTTTTATTGATCATTATGACATTATATAAGAGGTACTGATGGAAAATTAAATACATCATCTTGCAAGGTGATAGTCTGCGCATACGCAGGAGTGATGCTTTTATTTTCTGTAAGGTGGATAATTTGAATAAAAAGAGATATAACATAAACACAAGAAAATTAAATATTATATAAGACACAGATGTTATTATATTACAATGATTAATATAGTTTTTAAGGAGGTGAATGAAGAAATTAAAAGAAAAAATGTGGTCAAGAACAACAACTCTTCTTCAGACAACCTCTTTAGGTATATGCCTAAAGCATTCCTAGGAGGGTATTTTGATCAAACCCATTTTTATAGTACCTAGGGAGGTATTTTATAATGTTATATGTGTAAGGATTATGTGAAACAATATTCTCTTTAATTTTAGATAATATTGGAGAGGGGTGTCCTTTTATAAGTGAGGGAGAGGACACACTAGAAATTTCTCAAAATATTAAAATACACAGTCATTTTACTCAAGCCAGTTTTCACTAAAATGAACCATTTTAAAATAACATATATGGTATATTAGAAATAGTTTCATCAAATAGTGTTTGGGAAAGTGTTTAATTCATTTTATTCTATATCATTTTAGTTTTAACCCATTTAACTTGATTTAACTCTTATTGTGAAAAATAATTTTTTGTAATAAAGATAATATTCATAATGATAAAAAATGAATTTAGAATATTTAAAAAGTATAAACCTCTTGAATAAAAATATTAAATAAATTTATCAATATTAAATTTCTATAAATAGCAGAAGTTAATTTATTATAAAAAAGATGCAGCCATAAATGGGCTTCATAAAAAATTTGTTTTTGGTATATAATTGCTTCTATTCCAATATAATGAACAATGTCATTTACAAAATAAATAATTGTATTATTTAAAATATAAATGAACTATTGTAATTTTAAAATAAATAATTATAAAAAATTAATTTTTAAGTACATAAAAAAGGTTGTTTTATATAAAATTTATTATTTTTAACTATTCCCCAAAAATCAACTTTTTCAGAAAAATGATAAAAATCAATCTTAGCTAAGAATGGATAATTTATTTATTTAATGAAGTTAATTTTTTTAAATTAATATTATATCATTTATAAATTAAAATTGTTTATAAAACCATATAATACATGTAAACTAATTTAGTATAAATAAAACTATTTCCTTTTTCATGGAAAAATTACATAATATTACTATTCTAAATATAAATCTAGAAAATATAATTTATAAATATTAAAAGGGAAAGAACTTTTTATGCAATAAAAATTAATTATGTTGTTACAATATTCCCCTCATTTAAAAATTGTATCATTGTATTTTTATACATTTTTTTTAAAAGTGGGTTTATATTTCCTTCATAGAATTTTATTATTCCATGTTTTTATTTAATTATATAGGTTTAACACAAAACCATAACATAATTAATCACCTTATTTTGAAATACCTAGTATATATGATCAATATTATGAACCTGTTGTTCAACATATGAATGGTCCTCTTCTAATAATGTTACCCAAGGGCTCAAAACATGCGATGTATATGACACATATTTCTTCTATAATGAAACATGAAACACATCATGTACCTCGGATAAATCATAGTAAATTCCACTCAGAATGAAACTTACCTAAATTTATCTATAAATTCATAAGTTTTAATGAACTATGGACTTAACATTCCCTTTTTACTAAAATGCTAACACTTTTCTATAGAGATACTTAAAACCTGATCACTTACCTCAAATGAAAGATCCTTCCTCTGATTATCATCATAACTCTTTTTCCTACTCTACTCTTCCCTCATATGATGGTAAATCAAATTTATGTTTTCTTCCATTTATTCAACCAGCTGTAGTAAAAAAAATTCACCTACTTCATCAGAACAAGATGTAGTATAACACCACCTTCCATATAATGTCTAAAATTATTCTATCTGTATAGTATAATGAAAACTATAATTATAGAAAAATTATAATTTTGAAATTTGATGATACCAACATCATTGGTTATCCATTGAAAAATCATGAATCATGTGTTCAAAATTATGAATCATTCACTCTATTTTCCATCATATTGAAGATGAAAATGTGTTAAAAATTTCTAGTCAACACCCAATGATTTATAACAGAATTTTTAAAAATTATAAGTAAACATGAGATCATGGTCACATAAAATGGAGTGTGAAACTCTACGAAACATAAATATCTCATTAAAATACAATCAATAAAGCTTCTATAAAGACAAAATATCTCTAATTAGTAGAAAATTTGTAGGTTTAGTCAATTTATCAATAATAAACGAAATTTTATTATAACATAGAGACTTATTTTTCAATACCACCATGAAATCCATAGATATAGTTTCTCATTTCCTCAACAACACTGACAATGGATGAAGCGTATCTTTTTGTAATTATCATTCGTATTTGATGTATTGAAAAATCAATAATTTAATGATAAAGTCTAAAATATATTTCATCATTCCATAAAAAATTAAATCTCCTGAATGTATTTTTACATCACAGTGCTATCGAGATGAACAAAAAAGGAGATTTATGATATTCACTCGAAAATTACTCATTTAATAAAGAATAACTATTATAATTTTTTTACAAATATAAAAACACATTATTTTTCAAGTATAAATTACAATAACTTACCTTTCTTTACCAGTTTCTCATTTTATTAAAAAACATGACCATCCTTCTATAGTTCATTAATTTAGTCTGATAATGTTAACTTCATTGAGAGCTAAAAAATGAAGGAAATTCCAACATGAAAATTTTCTATACCAAAATCCATCAAATAATGTTCTAATGGACCATGTTATAAAAATATAACAGTTAATGAAACATTATATTATTTACTTAAAGAATCAATTACCCTATTTTAATTTATTAGATGGTACTGAATCATATAGTCATAATCTGCTATTAGTTCAAAAAAGATTATCTTCTTCTTGTTTGACTTATTCTACGTAAATATATAATCAAAATTTTATGATCAGTATATATTTCAACTTATAATACATATAAATTTTGTCTACATATTTTTAATGAAAAAAAACAAAGTATTTAGTTTAGCATAATTTTTATGATAAGTTTTTTAATAAGGTTTTATTTGATGTGTAGAATAATAAATTACGTGATCATTTTTTAACATAAATCAACCAAGTCGACTAAAAAAATTAAATTTTTAGATAAAAAATTATTTATTTATAGAGGGAAAGTATTAAATTGGGTCATTAAATAAAGATATTTTTAGTTATTAGAAACATTCATTAAAATATTTTATCCAGATTAATTTAACTCCTTTATAAATAAACTTATTTTGTGTGAAAGATAACTAATAATGGAATTCAACACACCATCGGTACTGACATGATAATCCATGTTAACTATGAATCTATATTTCATTTTTATGTATTGTACATTATTTTACTAGTTAATTTTTTGTAGGGTCGATATTTATGACATGTTTACGAACAATATTCCCATGGAATGAAATAAACTATAACCAAAATCAACAATTACTATATTTTGAAAACAATATGTTTTATTTAATGTTTTATAAATATCATAAGGTAAATTTCATAATCCTCTAAACTTTTACAATATACTAAAATATCATCAAAAAACATAAACATGAATTTATCCAAATATTCATGTAAAACTCTATTCATAAGAACCATGAATACATCTAGCCTATTGAATAACCCAAGGGAATAACTATATACTCATAATGCCATTATCTAATATGAAACATCATATTTCAAATGTTGTCCTCCTTCCCCTTCAACTAATGTTACCCTGAACTAAGATCAATCTTCAAAAAATATAGCACCCTCTAAAGATAATCAAATGAATCATTGCCATGAGGAAAACTATACGTGTTCTTAATATTGATGGTAATCAAGGCCCTATAATTAGTAAAAATCATCACTGAACCATATTTATTTTTGAAAAATAAAATTTGACAACCTCATGGTGAATTTATATAAAGAATGATACCATTTTCACGAAAATAATGTACATGATTTTCTTCAATTCTAAAAGTTCGTCATGAGAAATTTGGTTTGGGGGTATTGAAAATGTCTTATCATTATAAATTAATTAAATAGGTAATTCAAACTCCCAATAAAGAATAATATTAAACAAATCATTAAAAAATAAATCAATATATTCATTTAAAAGTGTAACATCACTTGTAAAACCCCAAACAATGCTAATGTAAATAATTTTATTATCATATTAATATTTATTAATTATAATTTATAGATATATTTTCATTATATGAATATTATGTAATTTTTGAGTCAAAAGGAAAAAGATTAATTTCTAACCAAATTATATTTTCATTCATTTTATAGATATATTTAAAAAATTATTTCCAAATTACAAAATTTTTATTCAAAAAAAAAATAACATCATTTTTTTATTCTACATGTAAACATTACAACATGATGATTTTGTTAATAAATTTGTGAGAAGATTCATTTTTCATGGATTTGTGAAAAAGATAGATTTTTATTTAATATAGACTTCTATTTACAAGTATTCAAAATGTCACATTATACTTTGGATAATTTTTAATGTTTAATTTGTTATTTTTTATAAAATAAAATAAAATTATTTTTATTTTAATTAAAAATATACTTGAATTTGGCACCAAAATATTTTTAATCTTAAAATAACATTTTTCTATAAAACATATTCATCAATTTTTATGGGTTAAAAATTAAATTAAATTAAAATAAATAGATGAATTAAATTAGAAAAAATGGACTCCATATTTAGAATAATTATAATTAATATTAATTAATAAGTAAAAATCAATCTTTTGTCATAATTAATAGAAAAAATTTGTTACTATAGTGAAGGTTAAAATAGATTTATCAGGGGTTAAACTAAAGTGGTAACGGTTAAAAATCCTAAAATTTTCTTAAATCCTTTTTTAGGGAAATAATTCTACCCTATATCATCTCATATTACAAAATATTCTTCTTTTTGAGCGATTTAGTTTTTGTAAAAATTAATATATATATATATATATATATATATATTAAATTCCATCCGTGTCCCCTACCCCACATGTAAAATGACACCCATCTCTTCTTTCAACGACACATAAAAAGATTGTTGGTTCAGAAAATCCCTTCTCAAAACCCTAACTAAAACCCCTACCCATGTTTTATATTCCTTTTTTACCATAAAATTGATCTAGGAAGGATATAAATATAAATATATAAAGGTTGTTCCCAGAAATGGTATATTTCTTAAATGATAATTTTCATTTTATTTATAACTGTATCTCCATAAATTATTATTAAAACATGATGAAATTATAAAACTAGTGTTTCATATAGATTGATATATTTTAATTTTAATTATATAAACAATATCAAAATCCTTCTTCAATCAAATGGGAAATAAATCCCTTGTTTGTTTTTATTGTGGACTACTTCCAAATGAACTGATGTAAATCATTTTCCACCACCACGTCTCATAAATTGTTACACTTACAGATTTAATTTATATATATTATATTAATGAAAGATTTATCATTATGGAAAATTATTATTTAAAATTTGTTCTTCCCTATCTATCCATTTAAAAATGATAACATCATTCATTTGTACGTGTGGATTACTACCTCCAAGAAAAGATATGATTATTTTTTCATAACCACATCATATGGTTTATATATATAAGCATACTAAAACAAATAATATGAAATTTATGATATAATAATAATTTTTCAATAATAAAATGAAACTAACATTTTTTCCTCATGCTCTTTGAAAAATGAAAACATTATTGATGTGTACGTATGACCTACCTTCTCTATGATTATAACATAATTAACTTTTTAGAGCCATAATTGATGGTTGGTTTTTAAATTATAATTAGTATATAAAAATTATTATTATGTTTTGATAGTTATTATATATAATTTATACTAATGACCTATTTGACCATAGTCATCCAAATAAATTTATTTTTTACCTATGTGTAAAATATCATCAAAATTCATATTGTGTACTTAACCAATTATGTAATTAAATATGCAACTTTAATAATTGAAATAAATGGTTTAAATGATAAGGTATTAAAACTAAAGAGGTTTTTAAGAAATTATGTCACAAACTGAATCTGGTTGCCACTAATGCGGGCACAAAATTTAGCCCATCAAAAGGACCTTAGGGTGTTACCTATCTCCACGGGCTGGAAGAAGTGCTCGGGTATCAATAAATTAGTTTTAGGAACAATTTACCGATGTATGAAAGCATAAAACATTTAAAACAATCAATAATAAGAATAAGAAATATTTATGCCAAACTAATCTTAACAAAACCCGATATGAATACATAGATTAAAATACAGTACGATAGTTACAAATACAAAAAAGGACAACAGCAAGACAATCCCAAGGACTTCACAAGATAAGGGGTCATCACCCATTAGCCGTCTCCACATCTCTTCACCAAGGATGGGAACTAACACCTCGAACCGCCGTCACCCAAATCATTTCCTTTACTTGATTCAAGAAAAATAAAATCTACTTACACCCAATGGGTGTAGGTAGGGTGTGATCCATATACTAATTGGATACCACCCAATGATTCCAAAGTGCATGCAATACAATGTGAAAGGGAAGTAGTTTTAATATGCAATGAAAAGCAGTGACTGATTCCAAGATATGCAACTTTCTATTGAAAACAGTTTTCAAGATAAATATTTTTAAATGTTAAAACATTTAAATAGTAATGTTATATATACTAATTTACTTTAAACCCCCCCCAATACATGGGAAAGTACCACCAATCAAATAATAAACCAAACTAGGAACACCCTTATGCACTAGATAGTCTCAGGCCCCATGCACCTCGTACCTTGATGTAACGTAACCATAGTTAAAATATGTTCTCATTAATGGTCCACTAGTAGGGAAGATACACATAACCTAGTGGTCTAAAATCATCATCCATATAGTTTTGATAAACTTTTTTAATCCAAATTCTATGTAAAATAGAGAAAAACCCCATCTGGTTCACTAGCCGTACTAGTACATATATGCCCCACAAAATACCCAGGCTCCCCCCTTTGTGCTCAAAAAAATTCAGCATTCCACATATATCCTTTTTCATATAAAATAAAAAATATTCTTTACTTACAGACAATATATTTTCTATACTCACTCTATACCGTTAAATCAGACAACAAAACACTATGATTATCCAGAAAACAAGTTCTCAAAAACCCGCATTGTTTTGCACCCCAAACACCCTAAAAACCCCAATTTTTACACTATGTGGACACTTGTAAGTTAAAAAAATAGAAAAGGCATCCCATTACATTTAAATGAAACCAAAAAGTAAATTTTAGGGAAGATCCATGTGAACCAAGAAATTTAATCTTTGTAAACCATCCATTTTTAAACAAATATGGAACTTAAAGTTCACATGTTCGACAAACACCACTAAAAAAAATTTCAAAAAAACAAGAGAATTGTATAAAAATTAGAAAAAATATTTTCAGCCCAAATAAATCCCAATAAAATAAAACAACTGGTGACAAGGAAGCCTCAAATGTACCAATATGATACTTCCATGAAAACCCCCAATATCACCTAAAATTGGCATTAAAATATTATATTCATTACAAACACCACTAAAACTAGTTTTTAAAGAAAAAATAAAATAAAATGAACATGAACATATTATAAAAACATAAATAAAATTCACATAAATTTCATACAAATTGAATCACCTACGAAAATAGGAAGAACCATTGAATCATTGTGAGAAAATAAAATTGAACCACCACCGCACCAAGAGGAACCTATATCAAACCTCAAACCATTAAAATTTACCAATAAAACCAAAGGGTAAACCCTAGATTCGAAACCCTACCATTTGGAAATTTGGTAGTTCTAGAAAATGAGAAGAAACTTCATGTAAAGGGGAGAAAAATAGTAAGAATTGAAAGGGTTATGAAGGAAAGAAGATACCTCATCAAATCTGGATGATTTGATAAACCCTATGATGTTCTACCCTAATTCGTGATTTATATGAGCTCCAAATTGGGGGGGGGGATAATTGGCCCACGTATGGGTTTATTGGGTTATGGTGACACTTGTAATAACTAAAAAATAATAAAAATAGAATAAGTTATTAAATAAGGAACCTTTTTTAAAACTAGAAATGGGAATTAGGGATGTCTCAATTCTTTAAATAAAAACACCAATGCAACATTATTATGGATTCTTAAAGGGTGAAAATTTGAACGGTAGTGCTAATAGGTCATGGGAGGCCATTTAGGAATTGGAATGGATGAAAAATGTTTGAAAAAGGATTTTTAAAAGAAACAAAAATTTATTTTTAAATATGGAAAATGGATGACTATTTGGCCCAAATTTTGAAAATGCCCCACTTCAACAAAAATGTATGGGAAACCCAAAAAACAAAGAATTACTGGAAATTAAATGAAAATCACCTTTAGAATATGTTATTTATTTGACAATTCTCCCCACCATGAAAATTTTTCATCCCAAAAAGTCAATCTGAATCTTGATCAGAAAATAGGCACGAGTACTCTTCCCCAACCCATGAATTCCACTCCCATGTCTCATGTGCATCATTAACTTATTGCTAGAGAACCATGTCCAATGGAATATATTTCCCCCAAATCACCTTTTTTTGGAATTCCACTATTTTCACCGGCCGCTCAACAATAGATAAATCATGCACAATATCCAAATCCTCCCAATTCAGTACGTGGGATGGATCCGGGTTGTATTTCTTAAACTAGGAGACATGGAATACATCTTGGATATATGTTAATTGAGAAGGATGAGACAACCTACCTGCCACTATTCCAATATTCTCAGTGATCTTAAAATACTTGACATATAGCGGCGTCATCTTCCCTTGCTTTCCCAATCGATGATCACCTAGATGAGGGGTCACTTTCATGAATACTATATCACCCACAGAAATCCCTAAGTCTTTATAACTCTAGTCAACATAAGATTTTTGGAAACATTGAGCTTTCAATAAATGTTTCCTGATCAAATTGACCTTATTAGACGTCTCCTGCACCAGACTCGACCCCAACAATGAGGTCTCACCTACCTCAGCTGAACACAGGGGGGAACGACAATGCCGACCATATAGTGATTCAAAATGATCTGTTTGTAGGGAATATTGGTAATGGTAGTTATATGTAAAATCAACCAATCCCAAATGATTATCCTAAGAACCTCCAAAGTCCATGACACATGCAGGAAGCATGTCTTATATAATATGGTTTTCCTGCTCTTTCTGACTATCCATGTGAGTTTGTTATGTCGTTATCATCTTACTATGATACCCAAGTCATTTTAAGGCATTTCCAAAATCGAGAAGTGAAGCAGGGGTATCTATCTAAGACAACTACTGATAGAACTCCATGGAGTATCGCCATCCCATAAAGATACAAACGGCCCAGCTCTTCCACTTTAGCTGTATCTTTTATCAGAATGAAGTTGTATGATTTGGTTGGATGGTCAATTAACTCCCAAATGGCAGTCTTACCTCAAGGCGTACAATTAAAGCCAACAATGAAGTCTATGGAGACCTCATCCAACATCCAGGTAGTAATGGGAAATGGATGGAACAAAATAAGGGGTCTTTGATGCTCCAATTTCAATTTCTGGATGTGTATCATCTCAACACAATGTCTTCTATGTCCTATCACATACATGGCCACCAAAATTGTCATCGCACATCATAATAAATCTTTGTGTAACCCTAATTTGATAGCCCCCTGACACTGGTGGCTATCCTACAGCACCACATTTTGCAGAGATGATGACACTACATAACATCCCTTGAAGCACAAGATTCCCTCAAGAGATGCCGACCAATTAGTGGAAGTCTCTCCACCTTGAAGAAAATGCCTTGACCGCTAGAAAAGCTCATCACTAGGATGTTCCCGATGAATAAACTCCAAGATAGAAGGAGTCAACAGGATGCTCACCAAGAACAAACCTCCACTGTGCTCCCTGGTCTTTGTATTCATCTTCACAAAGAGTCCGATCAAATCCCACTCATCACTGGACTTCCTCAAAGCCCGCACTATAACTCTTCTTCTCAAGGCGTCGGCCACCGCATTACCCTTTCATGGGGTATAGACAATGTCAAAGCCAAACCTCTACAAGTACTCAATCCAACGACACTATCTAAAGTTGAGGTGCTTCTGTAAGATGATATAGGCCAAGACTTTATGATCAGAGTAGACCACAAAATTATTACAAAAGAGGTAGGGACACCATGTATTCAATGCAAGAATAACTTATTCCAACTCCAATTCATGGGTTGGGATGTTCTTTTCGTGTGGTCAGAGTTGGTGAGAGCCATAAACCACCACATGATCATCCTGCATAAGCACGCACCCAAGACCCATACATGAAGCATCACAATAGACAACATACCCCAATCTATCCTTTGGAAAAATCATAATGGGGGTGTAATTCAACCACCTCTTCAACTCCATGAACGATGCCTGAAATTCTAGGCCCCATACTAACTTCTCCCCTTTCCCGGTGAGGGCAGTCATCTGTGAATCTGGCCGAGAGAAATCCCAAATGAATCTCCTATAATAACCAGCCCGGCCAAAGAAACTCCTGATCTCAAACACATTATTTAGCTACTCCCATGACATAATTGTAGTAATCTTCTCAGGGTCCACTTAAACCCCCTTATCTAAGAACACATTTCCCAAAAATTTCACCTCCCAGATCCAAAAAAATGTTCTTTTACTATTTTTCATAGATGAGATGATCCCTCAAAGTTCCCAAAATGAATCTCATGTGATGTCCATGTTCCTCATCAGATCCAGAGTATACCATAATTTCATACATGAACACCACAATGAAGAAATCAATATACAGGTGCAACACCCTATTCTTGAGTTCCATAAAGACCACAAGAGAATTAATTAATCCGAAGGGCATGACCAAGTACTCGAAGTTGTCGTACCTACTTATGAAGGCTGTTTTTGGGATATCTGACTAATTCACCCAGAGTTGATGATTGCCTAAAAGAATGTTTATCTTTGAGAACCACTTTTCCAAATTCATCTTAAAACAAAATAATCTCTTATGGGGAACATTTATTTGTCCTTAATTGTTACCTAATTCAGCTTCTGGTAGTCAATGCACAACAATTGGGATCCATCATACATTTTTGCGAACAACACAAGAGCAGACCAAGGAGATATGCTTTGGTGAATTAATCCTCTGGAATCAAAGTCATATAGTTATATCGTTAATTCCCTCATCTTGGTGGGGTAATTTGATAAGAGGGAAGAGATATCAGTTGTGTTCCCACCGCCAGATCAATCAAATACTCCACATCCCGCTCTGGGGAAAGCCTAAAAAATCATCTGATAATACCTCTGGAAACTCATTCACTACATGAGGTAGTGAAAACTCAGTGAAAAGACCATCATCCTCTAGTGTGACCAATAAAAACTAGAAGACAAGACTTCCAATTTCTGGGAATGGAGGTCTAGCGTGACCCGAACGAGGATCCTATTCTCCAAGAAAAACTTGATGACTCCCATCAGGTGTCGTGAAACTTACAAACCACCTGTAGCAATCACTTTTCTCCTGAAGTGTACTAGCCAATACATTCTAAGTATAATGAAAAATAGTTCTATATCTAGGAATAAGAGGTCCCACTCTATCTCAGACCCTGACATGGGAAGCACACATGAGGGGCATATGAGACCCTGCTCTTTCGTTTTTCATAGTGACACCACCAACTCCATCGAAAATGAAAATAACTCGGTTATAAAATTAAACATGTCCATCAAATGGGAAGAAATGAATTAAAAAGATTCACCAGTTTAACAATAAACTGTGTTTATAGAAGATGTGATCAAAATGGTACCTCGAACTGTCGACGGAACCACCATTGATCCAACTGATGCCTCATCCACTATATGGAGATGTCCGATCTCTCCTGGGGAAGACCACAGGGCCGTGGTTGTGCCCTGAACTAGATCTGTCCAGAAGATGTCCAAGCCCTACCACCACATCCACCAAAATGAGATCCTCCCATCCTCGACAGGTCTAACTGTGTCAGCACTCCTCTTGAAGCCACTGAACCTCCCCAACATGAAAGTGGGCGTGCCACTCCTAAAAAGTTCTGCAGATGACCCATAACTCCACACTGGTAAAAAGGATTTAGAGGAAGAGGGCATGTTGGTCGGATGATCCCTGATTTCACACAGTAAGGGCACATGACCCATCGAACATTAGAGGCCCCAGATGAAAATTCTTGGAGGAGTGGCATGAACTGCCATCTCCCTCTTTCGCCTCATCCTCTCACTTCCTCTTATTCTCTGAAGAGATACCACTTCCCATAGCTAACACAATTCTAGAAAAACTATCCCTTCCTTTATGATCAATCTCTACCATATACATCTGATCAATAACCTCATCATAGGTATGCATCTCGAACAAGATGAACTAAGAGTATATCTCTGATCGCAATCCATTCTCAATCCTATGGGACTTCAATTGTACATTCGCGAAAATTTTAGGGACATAACAAACCTACTCAGTGAAACATTCAGCATAGTTAATCACAAAAGGTACCCCTGATAATGTTCCATGAACTCTTGGGACCTGGAATATTTCAAGACCCTTGGGAGTTATTGTTCATTGAAGACGACCTTGAAGTCTCCCCAATACAACTTCTCATTCTTCCCAGTATGATGCCTTCACTTGCACCACTTATAGCTTGGAACCTCCAACAAAAAGGAGGAACACTTCACCATAATCTCCTCAAGTGTTTCTAGGAACTCAAACATGCACTCTTCCTTCTCGAGAAATTCCTCTAATTCCTGGGGTTCTGAGCTAACTCAGAAGGTTGGAGATTATTTTTTCAGAAACTCATGTGGTTTATCTTTTCTAGGACTTGTCTTTTATTCTCTATTAGGAATAGGAGTAGGAGCCGGTCCATGTCCCAGATCTTGGACAACCTAGACCACAACCTTAACTAGTATTTGACCAATCATTGTGGGAGAACTCTCTCCGGCTTCCTCCCGTGGGTGCATGGGATATTTTCAAGGAGGAATGTTCCTATAAAATGCAATAGTCAAAAAAATAATCATTACCACAATTATGAAAACATTAATCAAATACATAAAATATAAATAATCTAAACACATTATAATAATAAAAGAAACAACTACTCCACCCCTCCCAATATCCACGTGTGGTCTGCAACCCACACGTCTCACCGAGAAGTGAAGTTAATAAGACAATTTACAATGTCCCCTGGTGACTCAAGGTCTTCCAAGAGAGGTTTGAGCTAGCCACCATACTCACTACCAAAACCCTGGGCCCAAATAGTCATACCTTCTGTCTATCCCGACTCATCCCAAAATTGTAATATACTCCAAAAACAAAACCAGCCTTTGATACCATTTTTTCACGAACCAATCCGGTTTCCACTAATTACAAACAAAATCCAGCCCATGAGATGTTATAAAGGGAATTACTTATCCCCACAGGCTGGAAAAAGTTCCCAGGTATCAATAAATATGTTTTGGTATTGATTTACCTAAGTATGAAAGAATAAAACATTAAAAAAAAGCAATAACAAGAATCTGAGATCTTCATGCCAAACAAGTCTTAACAAAACCAAATATGAATACATAGCTTAAAATAAAGTACAAAATTTCCAAATAAAAAAATTAATAACAACAAGATAGCCCCAAGGATAGTACAAGAGAAGGGGTCATCACCCACAAGCTGTCTACACAACTCCGCACTAAGGATGAGAATTAACATCCCGAACCACTATCACCCAAAGCCTTTACATTACACGAGTCAGACATATTAAAGTATAATTACACCAATGGGGTTTAAGTAGGGTGTGAGAGTAATCCCAATAAAATACCACACAATGATTCCAATGTTCATACAATACATTGTTGAAAAATGAGCAGTTTTAATATGCAAAGAAAAGCGGTGATAAATTACAAAAAATCCAACTTTCAGTTGAAAACAATATTCAAGCTAAAAATTACATAATGTTAATTCTTTTAAATAGTAATGTTATATACTATAATATAATTTTAAAAACAAAAAAAATTTATGGAAAATAATACAATTCCAATGAGCCACAAAACAAGGAACACCTCTAGGCACTAGATAGTATTGGGAACCATGTACCTTGTACCTCGGTGCAAAGTAACCGTAGATAAAATCTGTTCCCATCCACGAGCCACTAGTAGTGAAAATATTCATAACCTAGTTGTCCCCAATGATCATTGATATAGTTTATTAAGTGTTTTAATTATCCATGTTCTAAGTGAAACATGATGAAACCCATCTGGTTCACTAGCCGTACTAGTACATATCTGCCCACCTAGGTACCCAGGCATCCCCCCTTTGTGCATAAACAAGTTCAGAATTCTAATTAAATCCATTTTCAAATAAGAACACCAATACTGATCACTTACAAACAATACATCAGTTATAAACACTCTATACCATTTAATACACACAACAAAACACTTTGAATTTCCACAAAATAGTTTCTCAAAAACCGATATTATTTTGCACCAAAACATCCCTAAAACCCCCACATTGCACACTACGTGCACACCAGTAAGTTACCAAAATAGAAAATTCAAAAAAATAAATTTAAATTGAACCAAAAATTCAATTTTAGGGCATACAGATGTGATACATGCATGTTATTTTTGTAAAACATCTATTTTTAAACAAACATGACACTTAAAGTTCACAAGTTCCACAAAAAACATTAAAACCATATTTTGTAGGAACAAACAAAAGGTATAAGAGTTAAAAAAACTATTTTCATCCATAATAACTTCCAATAAAATCAAATAAGTTTTGATAGGTTAGCCCCAAGTGAACCAACAATATACTTCCAAGAAAACCCCCCAATTTCACAAAACATTGTCATTAAAAATTCATTTGCATTACCAACACCACTAAAATTATTTTTTTCAACCACAATATAATGAAATAAACATTAAAATACCAAAAACACAGATTAACAATAAACATAAATGGTATAAACTTGGAATCACCTACCAAAATAAAGATAGCCTTGGAATCATTGTGCGCAAATCCAATCGCACCACCGTTGAACCAAGAGGGACTTAGATCAAACCTAAAACCATGATAATCGACCATGAAAACCCAAATATAAACACTAGGTTCAAAACCATATCAACTAGAAATTTGGTACTTCATGAAAATGAGAAGAAAATTCCTGAAATGGGTAGAATAAGAGTAAGAATTGAAAGAGTTGCGGAGGAAAGAAGTTAGCTCTTCAAATCTAGACAATTTGAGAATCCATAGGAGGTTCATCACTAGTTTTAAATGCATACGAAGTCCAATGAGGATGTAAATATAATAGGAGTGAATATGGGTTCATTGGGATTGGGTGACAGTTGGAATGAAAAAAAATAATAAAAATTGAATAAGTTATTAACGATTTTTTTCAACTAGAAATGGGCTTCCTAGATGGCCCAATCCCTTAAATAAAAACCCAAATATACCATTATTATGGAGTCGTATGTGGTCTAAATTTAAGGGTGATGTTAATAGGATAGGGTAATACATTTATAAATTGGAATGGATAAAAAATGTTGAAAAATACAGTATTTATAAAAGAAACAAAATTTATTTTTAAATTTGGAAATGAGCTCACGATTTGGCCAAATTTCGAAAACTCACCACTTCCACCAAAATGCATGGGCAACCCCCACCCCAAATAAATAATGGAAATGAAAGGAAAAATACATTAAAAATAAGTTATGTAGGTTACAAATTAAATAATTGAAATCATTTTATTATATTGTTCGTAAAAAATTTTTGTGAAAAGTCATACTTCATGTAAAAGACACTTTGCTATAAAACCAGGCTTGTAATGTTTTAAAGATATTTTTTCAAAATATTTAACATCCAGTCAATATTAATAGAATTATTTTATGGATGTATTTATATTGTCATAAATTTATTAAAAAGTATATTTTGAAAACTTTTTAATTTTTTCATATGTTTTCAAAATGAATATGTTTAGGTATTTTATATGGAAATTTTTTGAAAAAAATGAAAAACTAATGTTCTATTTTAATGTATATAAGATCAATGGTTTTCCCTCCACTAAAAATTTTATTTATTTTTTGTATTCATTTAAAATATTTCACATTTTCTTTAAGGAAAAAATATTCTTCCCTTTGTTCTTGTTAATTTCAAAAAGGGGTTTAAATGGGATAGATTTATTTCAATATCCAGAAATGTTTTTCATATGGATAAAGGAATATTTTTATAATTATTACATTTTAAAGGAAATATTTCATGTCTAATGATTTTATAATGTTTTTGGGTATTATTTATAATGATGTGTGAGCCTGATATATCTAATGATGATGAGTGAGACCGATACAACCCATGATGACATATGAGCCCAACATATCTATTTGATGGAATGCAAAAAGGTATAAAGTTAACCAAATTGGTTTCTCCTAAAAGATTATTTGATGTTACTGGTTATGTTATTTAATTTTTCTGATTTATTTTTATAGTGATATAAACATTATTTTATAATATACCTACATTATTTATCTATCCTTTCTTTGGTTTTTACAGAAATGTTATGTTTTTACAAAATAATAAAATATTATTATGTATAAAATAATTTTTATGATACTTCCTAAAAATGACTTGTATAACTTTTAGGAAAAAATTCATGAATTTCTCATGATTGAAAAGAAAACATTTTGGATTTTATTTTTTCTTTTAATACTTCTTATGAAATGTTTTCAGAAAACATTCGGCAGAGAATGTGATTTATTGGGTAAGAAAATGCCAATTTTGAGCACAAATGTTATTTTGAAAAACTAAAATTTTTATGAGTATTAGTGGACTTACATGTTTCTTTAGTTATTTATTAAAAAAAGTACTAATAATTTATGCTCATACCATGTTTTCAAATAAATTTTTAGGGTTTTATGATTAAACAGGGACAAGGATGAGGTCAATATAAAAAATTGTTATGATATGTCATGAATATAAAAAAAATTCATATATTAAAAAAATTTTATTGCGGAAAAAATAGATACCGAGTAGAATATTCTGATTTGTAACGTAATATATATTTATTTGTGGGTGATTACCTATTTATCTACAAATCCAACCACAAAATATATTTAGGAATGAAAGAAAATGAATTCTTATTAAAAGAACAAATTTTAAAGATTTGTTTAAGGTCATGTACTTATAGTTTGAATAAAAGGAACAATATAGATAACTTAATAGGTTAAAACAATGTATGTAAATATCCTTAATAATTTTTTTTTTCGAGTTCCATGATTTAGAATTTGAATATTACCATATTGGTTCATCAAATCTGTGCCTGTTTAGAATAGATTTCTATACTATAAATAAGGAAACTATAGTAGGAAGGAACTAAAAGGAAAATATCAATCAAAATTAGAATCCTAGAATGGTTATCATTGGAATTGAGCATCTTATTTATGAGATTTCTTAGATGAAATAATTTATAAATAGGAGTAGAATACTTGCTAGAGTGAGAATGAATCACCCATAGAGGAACATTTCAATAGTGGAGAATTTTAGGAGACAACATCCCTTAACATTCAGTGGATCTACTAACTCAGTGGTATATAAGGGATGGGTTAATGCTCTAGAAATGATATTCTATATAATGGGATGCTTATATCATAAAAATTCAATTATTTCAATTTAGCTTGCTAATGGTGAAGCTGATCAACAGTGTTCGATGATTAATAATACTATAGAAAGACAAGAGATTAATTTCATGGAATATGATACATTTAAGAATATTTTCCTTGAGAAGTATTTTCCCAAGGCTGTTTGACTTCGGATAGAAAATAAATTCATAGAATTGAGGAAAAAATGAGAAATATT
The DNA here is from genome assembly GCA_963277665.1 of Viscum album. Lineage (NCBI taxonomy): Eukaryota > Viridiplantae > Streptophyta > Magnoliopsida > Santalales > Viscaceae > Viscum > Viscum album. Next base: position 579,059,885 of record OY728143.1, read on the forward strand.
AAATGGCTTAGTAGGTCGAAAAATTCATCTGATTGAAAAGGTATGCATCAAATTATATCTCTGATTGTAATGATAAATTTAATCAATTTTTAAGGACTAAATCTATGATAAAGATTTTATTTTTCCTCACTTGAATTTAAAATTTTGGATTTTTTTTGATATTTTGGTAATGAGGAAATAGAGTTTTCTAATTATCAGGTCTTTTATGATAACAAGCAAAAAAATATATCTATGTGGTAGGAAAATAGAAATAATCCATTAATGAAATATGAAGGTAGGAAAATAATTTTTTCATTTTTTGACATTTATGGTAGAAATCAAAATGGGTAATAGTTTATGAAACCTGAAAAGTACAACCAATGTGGTATGTTTTTTCATAGGGCTCACAATTTCAAATAAAAGAATCTAGGTATTTGAAACTTCAATTTAACAAGTTGGGCATACAAGGTTTTTAATGTAATGAGAATGTTTATTTTTTGTATGCATGTCCAAATATGAGAATGAATTATTGGAAGTGGGAAGCCTAAATGTATAAGGATGTAGTGAAATCCTTTGTAGCCACATTAGAGATGTGGATCTATAGAATGAATTTATTACATGCATATTACATTTTTATTCAGATTTTGTTAAGATATTGTTTGGTTCAGGGTTTTTCTATTATTTCATTTCTCAGAAATTTTTTAGTTAAATTAAAATATCACCTCAACAAATGGAGGCATTAATTTTGAAAAAAAACAACCACGAGTATAATTAAAGAAAAAAATATTATACAATTGTATTTATATTATCATTAGAAGAAGTGTTTTCCATTTAATTTTTTCTACCTTTTCCATTGTAAATTTTTTTATAATTCTAGGTATGGAATAAATTTTATATTGTTATAATAATATATAAAGTTCATCCAAAGAATTTTTTTTCAAAATAGTTTTAATTTTATATAAAAATTAATTTATACCATTGATAAAATATCAAGAAGTGTAAAAATAATTAAGTGATTGAATTGAATGATAATATTTTAATATTGTTAAAAATAAAGAGATAGTTTTGATAAATGATTTGATAGTAGTAATGGATTATCCTGATATTTTTCCTAATTATTTTCCTAGTATTATACATGATCACGAATTTGAATTTATTGATGATTAATTACTTGATTCTGATACAATTTCAAGATTTCATTGTTGGACATATCAATTATATCTTATGTAATTGAAAATGTAGCTATAAACGTTTCTTTATAAAGGATTCTATCATACTAATACATCACTACGGAGTAAAAATAATATTTTTTATAAATAATGATAGTTCCATGAGGCTTTGAATTGATTATAGTGAATTGAATAACATCACTGTTAACAATAAGTGTTTATTTCATCATATTGATGTGTTTATTGATCATATACATGGAGGTTAGTATTTTTTGAAGGTTGATCATATGTTTGATTACCATCAATTGGATATGAAGGATGATGAAATCCATAATAAAACATTTAATACTTGGTATGAGAATTATATATTCATAATAATTACCTTTATATTCAAAATTGATCCCTCTGTATTCATGGATATTTTAAATAGATCTTTCTATTAATATTTGGTTATGTTTTTCAATTTTTTATTAATTATATTTATTTAATTTTAATAGTAATGAGGATAATGAAAATTGTATTAGTATTGTTTTTAAAACCATTAAGAAAAAATATTTTATATAGAAATATCATCCAATGTAATTTTGGGTTGCAATAGATTTCATGCCTTAGAAATATTATAAATAAATATGGCATAATTGTTGATCATGAAAAAACTAAATATATTCTTTAAAAAACATGAATTAAAAATGTTTATAAGATTAATTTTGTATATTATTTTTTGTCTATTTAGTGTGTTTTTTATGAAAACATCCTGTGTTTATAAATCCCATTAACCAAGATAACACAAAAAGGATTTTGGTTCATCCAAAAAAATTAACGTGAATGACTATTCTAGAAATTTAAATGAATATAAGTTAATTTTCTAGGTTTGGCCACACCATCTTGAAATAGTAGATTTTTATCTATAATGATTCTTCATTGAAGGGATTATGTTGTTTTTTATGGAATAATGATTGGTTAATTTCTTATTCATTACATCAACAAAAATATCATGATTAAAATTACCCTACACATGACACTTGTACTGTGGCTATAAATTTTTCATTTGAAATTTAGTGAAATCATTTATATAGAGAAAATTTTGAATTATATTCTAATCATAAAATTTTGATGTATATATTCACATAGAAATAGTTGATCATGAGATTGGGGTGATCAATGGAATTGATTAAAGATTACTACTGCACAATTATTTTCCATAATCATAAAACAAGGAAATTATTTATTTTTTCATAGAAAGATAATGACTCTTCAACTATGTTATATTTGGAATGTGAACATTTGGTTAGTGGTTTTATGAATATTGGATTGGAAATTGTGCATGAAACTCCCTTTATATTGTTTTAGGCATGAGTACAATCAACATTGTTATTCAGAATTTGATAAAGTGGATTATATATCTGGAACAAGTTTAATTAATATTATGTTATCAAGTAAACATAATTTGTGTTCATAATTAATAGTAAAAATATTAAAATCTATTACTATGGTCGTGCTGAAAATAGATTTATTGAGGGTTAAAATAAATTAAAATAGGTTTAAATGATATAAAAAATGGCCTAAATCCAATATTATACCTTTCTTTAGACCCTATATCATCACATATTTTTAATTTTATAATTTTGAATACATTATTTTGAGTATAACTTAAAAATATTTTAATATTCATAAAAATTGCATTGGTGTCCTCATTCAGATTATAAAAGGACAGCCACTCTAAACTTCTCTAAAAAGTTTAAAAGATTATTTTTTAGGTATATCATTCTAAAATATATCAGAAACATCCATAACCATTTCTAGATCCATTTTTTATCAATAAAATATCCTAGAAAGGATTTATCTATAAACCTAATGTTGTTGTCTGAAAAATATGTATAATTCTTAAATGAGGAATTTCATTTTATTTATTCTTAAAACTCCATCAAAATTTATTCAGACATGAGTACATAATGAAATCAAGATATTAAATATAATTTATTTATGTTAATATAATAACTTATATCCATCTCTTTTCTCCACCAAATGGTAAATGAAACCATCATTTGTGTGCATGGAGGACTACCATCTCACGAACCGATGTAATTCATTTTCCATCGATGATTTTCAAGGATAAATATAATGGAAGAATAAATATGTATATATATATATATTTGATATTTAAGAAATATTTATAATTTTGTAAATATTATATATATCTCCTTTTTTATATTTTATTCATTGAAAAATGATAACATCATTCGTTCAGACATGTAGATTACCACCTTCACTAAGAGATGTGATTATTTTTCCATGGCAAAAACACATGGATGATATATAGAAGTGAACTGAAAAAATATATTAGATATATGATATAATCATCACTATGTAAAAATAAAATGATAATCAATTTATTTTCCCCAGTCACATTGGAGAATGAAAATGTCACTCACACGTACATAAAACATACTATCCCCATGACTGTAACATAATTCAATTTTCATAACCATATTTATTGGTTGGTTTTGAATGTATAATTCAGTTATTAAAATGATAATTATTTCATTATTATTATTAATTAGAAGAAAAAATGACCACTTTGACCATATAAAAACTTACAATGTCATTTTAGACCTACGGGTCGAATATCATTAAAACAAACCTAGTGGACATAACTAATTATGTAACTAAATATTTTATATAAATAAATAGATTAAATGATAATGGATTAATATAAGAAAAAGGTTATTAATAATGTAAATAATTGGTAATATTTTTGTATAAAATTGATAAATAACATATGTGACGAGTCATACTTTTGGAAAGGGACATTTCAACATAAAAACCTAGATTTAAATGTTTTAAAAATTGAATTTATAAATATGTTTATTCCACATACATAATAATAAAATTAATATATGTATGTAATTATAAGGTAATAAATAAAATTTAATATTTATTTTATGTCACTATTTATTTTTTTTCAAAGATTTTGAAAAAGAATCATTTTATGTATTTTATATTTATTTTTTTGATAATAAAGGAAAAAATAATGTTCTATTTTAACATATATGATGTCCATTGTTTTTACCACCACTGTATTCATTATTTATATTTGGATTCTATCAGAATATTTTATTTTATCCTCAATGAAAAACATACCTTAAATTTTTATTCTGGTATTTTCAAATAAATTTTTAAATGGAATGGATATTTTGATATATAGAAAAGTATACTTAAAGGTGTAAGGAATATTTTTATATGTATGATGATATAAATTAATTATTTCAGGTGTTATGGTTATTTTATGGTTATTAATAATATTTTATTATGATATGTGAGCCTGATATAACTCATGATGATGGTTGAGACTGATATATATCATGATGATGGGTGAGCCTAATATAGTTATCTAATGAATTGGATAAAGGGACAGAATTAATCAGTTAGGATTATCTTATGAGATTATAAAAATTTCCTAGATTAATTATCAAAAATAAAAGTTTGATTTTATTATTTATTTAAATATTATTTTATATTTCACCTATATTATTTATCTATTATTTCTATGGTTTTTATAAAAACATTTGGATTTTACAAGATAAGATAATATACTAAAGATTAATGAATTATTATTGTCACTCATATGGGTGAAATGTATTACTTATTGAAACCAAATTCATGTCTTTTTTAGGAATTCAATGAAATATTTATATTTTTTATTCTATACATTTGTATTTATTATGAAATGTTTTATGGAAATCTTTGGTATGATATGTTGATGTCTTATGTAAGAAAATATAAATTTTGATCTGAAAATTTATTTGTAAAAAGGAACTTTTTATGAGTATTCATGGACTGACAAGTTTCTCTCTTTGTTTTTATATTCCACATAATGATAATTAGTCATCATCCCATATTTTCAAATTTTTTATATGGGTTGTAATGATAACTATGTAAAAATATGTGTTCATGATGAAAATTGTGAATAAATATCATGGCAAGAAACAAGTTATTTCATTAATGTTTTATGTAGTTGAAAAAATGTTTACTGAGTAGAAGTGTATCCTTATTGATGTAATATTTATTTATGTTTGGGTGATAACATAATTATAGAAAAATATAAACCAAAAATATCTTCATGAATTCAAGAATATAAATTCTTTTCTAAAGAATGAATTTGATGGATTTGGTTAATGTTAGGTCCTTGTATCACTAATATGAAAAAGCAATTATCTATAATATGATATTGGAAACTCTTAATTCCTCCTTTTATCACATTTTCTATAGTCTTGATAAGTTTTAAAAGGTATGATATCATGGAATATAAATTTATTATATCTATAATCTACTTTATTAAGATAAAATGAAATCAAATCCATACCCTATAATAATATCAAACTCTATTATGGGTTGTTCAGCACGTCTTTTTGGAAAAATCTAACCACTAATAACAATATAAATAATCCTATAAATCATTGTTTTCTTATTAATTATTCTAATAGTTTTCACTATAATTTTTATCTTTTTTTCATGTAGAGATATTTCCATTTTACGATAAAATATCTTATATATAAAAAAGTGAAAAGATCCTGAGTCAGATAAGTAATTATCATAATTTATATAAACAGGTAAGTTAGTTGTCACCACCTCATTATATTTCTGCACATAAATTGTAGTAGTATAATAAAATTATTTATGAACTCATTTTCTATTCTGATTGTAATGGTTTCCATCCCGAGTAACTTATGTTTGAAACATGTTAGAATAATTACAAAACACCTTGAAATTAAATCAAATCACCATTTTATTTCTATCTAACACACAATTATGGGTTTTCTTAGGAAAATTTTCATTTCATTCCTGAGCCGCATAACCAAACTTACCATACTAGTAAAACCTTAAAAATCCAATAAAACATTTCAAAAAATTTCATTTTACTATAGTAGGATCATATTTGGGTATTACCTTCAAATTTAATATTATAATTCTTCTCAACTCCATTATACCATGACCGGATCATACAATTTTCATCATAAGGATCATAGATGTTTTAAAGCCCCCTCTAAAAACTATCAGTATGATGAAAAAATTTATTATAACATTGAAATTATTGTGAGTTAATTCCCTTAATATACTTTGTCTCAATACAGATTAAAATATTTTAATTTTACCATCAATTTCTTGAATATAATTTGTTGAATACTTGGAGAATCTATTAAATGTTTCTTCATATGTGGAAAATTAATCCTCCAATTATTTCCTTAGTTCAATGAATTTCCTATCCATTTTTATTCTATAAACTATAGGTAAATAATGTTCTAGTAAAATACTCTTTAATGTATCACATTATATTAATTCAAACTGTAACACCCCAGGTAAATAAAGAATATGAAATTTTCACATTTATCAATACTTGTGAATAAAATATTATTATTACTTTAAATAGGACGCTATGCTCGATGGCATACCCAATACGCAACAACGAGTTTCTTGGGAATATTACGTTGCACTCTAATAATAAAATAATATTATTTTAAATGGTAGTTAACACCTAGCCGTTGTAATGGCTGGAATGAACAGAACTAACTACAAAATGATTATATATTTTTGTCAAATATTTTGACTTTTTACAATAAATTTTAGAGGATTAAAAATGCGAATGAATCCAATTTTAAGCGTAAACATTCTAATATTCTTTAAAAGGTCGATTAACCGCCTTTTGATGGAGAAAATCTTTTAAATCCAATTTTTGACAATTTTATGTGTTATATCTGAAAAAATAAAATTCTTCTTTAGAATCGGGACATCAAAATTTACATTTTGTAATGTTTTGGTATTTTTCCAATAAAGTTCATTTTTTAATGAATAGTGAAAAATGGTGTATTTTAATTCAAAACCTCTTTTTAATCTAATTTATTTTTATGATTAGATTATCTTTTGAATTGTTTTTAAAGATAAATTAGAATATTTTTTTACTATTTAATCCAATATTGGCCATTATAATTAATTTCACTTTGAAATTGGACTTATACTAGTGTAAATCTTTTAATAGATCTTGTTTCTTAAAAACATGCTATTTGTTTTGAGAGCGGAAATTAATTATTAAATTAATTAATGCAACATATATATTTTTATTTTTTTAAAATAGACATCTTTTTTTTTAATTTAGAATATCAAATATATCTTAGAGTGAATTTTTGGTATTTTTCAGGAAAAACACCAATTTTTGATGAATAGTGACACCACTAAGTGGTAGTTTAAAAACTGTTTTTTTGTTTAAATGAAACTTTACCACTTTTGTGGTCAGAATTTCAAAAATCCTACATACATGGTTTTCATTAGGATGTAAAATTTGGTTCAATGGGATTAAAATAATTTTTTGGTGAATAGTAACTCTTATGTTTTTAATCGCGATTAGAGGTAATTAGTGTAATTTATGGTAAAGATAATGTTATAATAATATAAAATGACCTTGACACATGTTCTACCATTATTGTATGGCTCATGGCCGACCAAGTACATCCATGGGTCAACTTGGGGACCCCATGAAGCCACATTGGTTGGAAAATAAAATTAATAACTTTTTATTTAAAGTTAAAATTAAAATGTCACAAACATGTGTTGTTTTACTAAATCTATTTTTACATGGGGATATATAAGTCATATATTTGACTATATATATTCATTAGAAAGCTAAAAATATTTCCTATATCATGATATTTTGTTTTATAATTTTTATACATTAAATAAATTAATTTATTTATGACACTGTGATGATGCAATGATTACCTCATAAATGAACGATTTAAATAAAATGAGATTATAGGGTGAAATATAAGTCTTACACTTGTCAAAAACCTATTAGATAGGTGTATTGCGAAACATTTTCACCTTATCCTAGAAATATATCCTTTTGGGACCTTTAAAATCCTAAAATCATTTTATAATAAAGTAATATTTTATAACTTTCCAAGAGTGCCCCTCCTCTCCTTTTACAAAAGGCCCCCACCTCTACCACCTTACACACACCTCTCAAGCCTTTGGCTCGGCCAACCGCTGCCCATTTAATCTCTACACATCCCTATCTTCATCATTGAAGCCTCACATTGGGCAGAATTCTTTCCAAGGAATCCTTTGAGCTCAAATCAAAGAGAGTTACCCTATTTAAAGTTAATGTCTTCCGTTGTGTTATTTTGTTTTATTTTGCTTCTCCAAACCCCTAAACTCTTTTTATTACTGTTTTCTAACAATACCTGTATATTAAATATACTAGGATATTTTATAAGAAGTATTCGAGCTACACTTTCACACACCTCCATCTAATGGTTAAATAACATACTGTTTCTGTGGATGGAGAATTATTGCCTCACGAAACGGTGATTGTTCAATATTCTTTTAACACCTTCAAAGGTGTCCATTAAGATGTCACTATATTTATATATGATATATAATATATTTATATTTTCCTTAAGCTTTTGTATTTTTCATTTATGTCATGACTTTATGGTTTCCATTATGGGTAAACGCGATATCTTCATTTTAGGAAGTGCGGACTACCGCCCCCATCAAAGTGATTTGATTCGTTAATTCCATATATGGGATGTATAAAGGATGGAATTAATGGTATTACATATGATATCCAATTGTAATTATAATATACCTTTATATATTAATTATTTCATTCCATTGAATACAAAAAAAAAGAATTGAAAGTAGCGTTCATGCGTACGTACGACTTACCTTTTCCATGAAGGGTACATTTAATTTCTTATCTCCAAATGTTATATACTATTATAAGTACATATATATAATGGATATATATGTAATATATTACATATAAATTATGGATATCATTCTGGAATTATAATATATATATCTCTCACTTTTTTAATTCCATTAATATGACAAAAAATGAATGTAGCGTTCATGCGTACGTACGGCCTACCGTCTCCATGAACGGTGCTTTTAATTTTTTATCTCCAAATTCAATGGTATAGTATAAAATGAATATAAACTGAATATATATGATACTTAATACACCAATACTATTCTGTATATGATGTATCTATAACTACATGGAAAATTATTTTCCAACAAGTTCAATTTTTACTCATGTACCGAACATCGACAAAAACATCTGATATGAACTCACTTTATTAACCAATTATTATAACATTATAATATGTCATATGAACTGAATAATAATCTTTAAAGGAGGTCCTTAAGAATTGATAAATTAACCAAATTTATTATTCAGGAGATTAAATAACGATCGAGTCATGTCGGGCATGAGGTAAGGGATCCTACCTCTCTCTTTCTTTTTAAGTACTCTCTTTTATGTCATTTCTTTTAAGCTGTTATTTATTAATTGCGGGATGTTCTATTATATTCCTAATACTGTAATTTATATGTTAATATGATGATATACCCTATTTTATTGCATCAATCAATTTTTTTTGGAAGTTTTAAGTGGTGTCGTTAGGCTGCCGAGTTTTCGTAAGGGGTATTTCATCTCACTTTTATTCCCGTGAGATTTATGCTACATTTTCCACCATTTCCTTTGAGTGGTATATGTAATTACCATTATATTAATTTTTGTGTAATATAATTTCGTTTATATGTATTTACATCAATGTTTTATTGTCTTTCTTTCATGGGGTGTATGTTTCGAAAGATACCCAAGTCGGTAAGGGAACCTTTCACCCTCCTCTTTTTAAAAGACATCTTTTGTTGGGTCTTTTAATTTACATATAGTAATGTTGGGATATGTTTTTATATATCCTTATTGATGTAAATTTAATTTCAAAGTGATGAGTTACCCTTTTTATCTCTCATCTACTCATTTTCTGAATTTTGAAGTGATGTCGTTAGGCTGCCGAACTTTTTCAAGGGAACTTCTTAACCCAATTTTGATTCTTTGGGATAAACATACACTCCTTGAATACGTCGTTCTATGAATATGTGTGAATAACGTATGATTGTTTTACACTTAATATCCACTTATATTTGGTTTATTCGTTTTTCACACATAATTATGTAATTTATTTATCCTTAATCCAAGGATACCATCTTTATATGGGACTTCGTCTCAATATCCTTTCATTGAGGCATATTTTGTTTTATACACAAAATTCTTTTATATGGTGTATAAACCCCTTTGACTTTTATGTTTATCCAAAAGGAATCTTTTTATACGAGCGTTATACTAAATGACAAAAGGGAATGTATTTGTCGTACGTATGCGGTGACAACAACTTTTCCGCTATCGGGACCATTATATGAGTTTCGACTTCCTCTACAAGCCATACCATTTTTTTAAATGAAAAATAAATACCATGTTTTACTTTTCTTTTATTTTGGTATTTAATGTGGTTTTCATATTGTTTTTATATCAATGTGTTTTATTGATATCTTGTGTTTGAAAAGTTGAAATGTTATGTTTCCTTTATGCATGTTTTATGTGATACGATTATGTTATGGTTCCTAGGGATTATTATGAAGACGGGTGGTCCTGTGATAAAATAAAGGAGGGTGAGCCTGATATAGCTCTCCAATGCATTGGGAAACGCGGAGGAGTTAAACGTTAAGGTTTCTCCAAAGAGTTTTAGGGAATATACTGTGATGGGTATTCCAAACGTAACCAAGAGGGTTACTCCCTACGTAAGAATGTTATGAATGCCTCAAGTTACTATTATTCCTTATGATTTCTATGATTTGTTCATGATTTGATGAGGTATTTTAAAATGCTTATGTTTTATGAGTAAAGTATGATTTCATACATGGACTAATGTTTTCTTTTCGTACTTTTATATCCCTTACTGAGCTTTTTATGCTCATCCTAAGTTTTTGAAATGTTTTTCACAGGTCAAGGGAAAGGTGCATGATATTATGATAGTGTCAAGGAAGTTTCAAGAAAGAATCCATGTTTCATTTTAAATATTTTTTCATTGATGGGAAAAAATGAATACTATATTTTATGTAACTACTTTGTTTAAATGTGGAATGTAATTCATGATTTATGATCTAATTCTCTAAAACTCTAAACCTGAAAATATTTTCAATGTGAATTATTATTTTTATTCAATATTAAGTAAGGCTTAAGGTCGGGGCCTTATAGTTGGTTTAGAGGTCAGTTTAGATAACTTTAGAGGTTAGGGTATTCTCAATGCATAAGTGACATTACCATGATGGTTAGGATTTTAGAAAGAGTCCTAGTTTCAGATAAAGTGAATGAGTATATATATCTTAGTGTTTATCTTCCTAATTAGTACATGATGGTTTTGTTGATATACTCACACTGATATTTCTGTTTTTAGTGAATGGATGGATCTAGTAGGAACCAAAGTGACAATAGGTTTGAAGGAAACTATGGTGGCTCTCTTATTAAGAGACTCGATGAAATGGGGGATTCAATGAGGAAAATCATGGCTGTTCTAAACCAACTATCAAGGATTCATGATCAACCACTTGAACCTTGGTATGTTCTGTAATGCATCATGTACGAGATGACCAATCAATGTGCAAGTTCAGGTAATAATTATAATGGTAACCATTAGAGTTTATATGATCCTCACTTTTGAGGTAATTATGAGTTATTATATGTTATGTTGGAAAATGAAAGGCATGAGATAAACATGAGGTTAAAATATGTTATGATTATTTTTGAATATTTTATCTATTTTTGGGGAATGTTTTAAGAATTATATATTTTTGGAAGAAGGACAACACACAGACCGTGTGATAACCCGTCGTGTCGGACAAAGCTGTGGGATTCGAACCCACAACCAAAGTGTGACTGGTATTTATCGCCTACCACTGGACTACGTGAAGTCCCTGGTTAGTTTGACTAATTCTTTTTAGTTAGATGATTTTAGGAATCAAGAGTAATTTTATTTTGGGTTATCTATGGAAATTATTAACCTATCATGGAGGACATGTGATTAGGTTATTTACTTTTTAATATAAGAATTTAAGAGGAACTGATGTTATTTGGAGATAAAAGTTAATTTGTACCATAATAGACTATGTGATTAAATCCTTCAAATATTTGGGTTTCAATCTTAGTTTGGTTTACATTGAAGAAATTTATGGAAAATTGTTTATCGAATGGTCTTTGTTAAACTTTGGGTTTTTTTGGAAAAATTTTGGAGATTAAGAATAGATTTTCTTTCTATAAAGTATTAAACTTTTGTGGATTATATGATCTCATAAAAACAATTTTGGTTTTGGTTTTTGTCTAAAGACATGGGAAATATATATTTCTCTTTTGTGGATTAGGTGACTCCCAAGAAGTTGATTATAGTACTCTTAATGCGAACAAGTCGTCCTAAATACTCATCTTTTGGAGAAAATATGAGTTTGATTAAGGAATCTAGTAAAAGATGAAAGTCTACATGAGAAGTAAGTATGTTTCATTATGATTTAGATAAGCTCAAAAATAAATTCCTCAATGAAGTGTAAATTAAAACAAAAATGTTGTATGTTAACTTTTCATAATGGGGAATCGAATACCGTTTAACCCATCACATGTTTGTGATTTTCTTATGGTTAACTTTCTCCTAGACATGTTTACTATCACTCTCCCTCAGAACATGACCCATTATTTTTCCTCCATATCCATGTTTTCCTACATGGAATCCTAGTATGGGTTAGCTCGATTGAACTTTGTACTTCTCTTTCTTTATTTTAAAGTGATTGTTTTACTGACTCTTGTTCCGATGTGGGATTTTCAATGAAGTTTCCAAGCCCAATTTTAAAATTGCGAGGACACAATTCCCAAAAGGGGGGAAGGATGTAACACCCCATGTAAATAAATAATATGAAATTTTCACATTTTTCCATATTTTTAAATAAAATATTAATATTAATTTAAAGGGGATTCTATGCTCGATGGTGTTCCCAATATGCAACAATGAGTTTCTTGGGAATCTTACGTTGCACTCTAATAATAAAATAATATCATTTTAAATGGTAGTTAACGCCCAACCGTTGTAATGGAGGGAATGAATATAACTAACTAAAAAATTATTATATATATTTGTCAAATATTTTTACTTTTTACAATAAATGTTAGAGGATTAAAAATGGGAATGAATCCAATTTTAAGAGTAAACATTCTAATATTCTTTAAAAGGTTGATTTATCGCCTTTTGATGGCAAACCTCTTTTAAATCCACTTTTTGAAAATTTTATGTTTTATATTTGAAAAAATAAAATTCTTATTTAGAATCAGGACATCAAAATTTACTTTGTGTAATGTTTTGGTATTTTTGCGATAAAGTTCATTTTTAATGAATAGTGAAAAATGTTGTATTTTAATTCAAAACCTCTTTTTAATCTAATTTATTTATATAATTATAGTATATATTGAATTTTTTTTAAAGAGAAATTAGAATATATTTTTACCATTTAATCCAATAGTGGTCATTTGAAGTAATTTCACTTTGAAATTGAACTTAAACTAGTGTCAATCTTTTAATATATATTGTTTCTTAAAAACACGCTATTTGATTTGACAGCGGGAATTAATTATTAAACTAATTAATGCAAATTATATGTTTTTAATTATGTAAAATAGACATAATTTTATTAATTATGAATATCAAATATAGCTTAGGGTGATTTTTTGGTATTATTCTGAAAAACATCAATTTTTTATGAATAGTGAAACCACTAAGTTGTTGTTTAAAAACTGTTTTTTCGTTTAAATGAAACTTTACCACTTCTGTAATTTGAATTTCAAAAATCCTACATACATGGTTTTGATTAGGATGTAAAATGTGGTTCAATGGGATTAAAATAATATTTTTGTGAATAGTAACTCTTAAGTTTTTAATCGCGATTAGAGGTAATTAGTGTAATTTAAGGCAAAGATAATGTTATAATAATATGAAATGACCTTGAAACTTGTTCTACCCTTATTGGAAGAGTCATGGCCGACCAAGAGAATAAATGGGTCAACTTGGGGACCCCATGGAGCCAATTGGTTGGAAAATGACATTAATACCTTTTTATTTAAAGTTAAAATTAAAATGTCACAAACATGTGTTGTTTTACTAAAACAATATTTACATGGGGTTATATAAGTCATTTTTTTGACAATAAATATTCATTATAAATATAAAACTATTTCTTATATCATGATATTTTTTTATAATTTTTAATCATTAAATAAATTAATTTATTTATGACACCGTGATGATGCAATGATTACCTCATAAATGAACAATTTAAATAAAATGAGAAGATATGGTGAAATCTAAGTCTTAAACTTGTCACAAACCTATTGTATGGGTTTATTTCTAAACATTATCCTAAAAATAAATCCTTTTGGTACTTTTAAAATACAAAAATCATTTTATAATAAAGCAATATTTTATAACTTTCCAAGAGTGCCCCTCCTCTCCTCTTATAAAAGGCCCCCAACTCTACCACCTTACACAAACCTCTCAAGCCTTTGGCATGGCCAAACCCTCCCCATTTCATCTCTCCACATCCCTATCTTCATCATTGAAGCCTCACTTTGGGATGAATCCTTTCCAAGAAAGCCTTTGATCGCAAATCAAATAGAGTTACCCGATTTAAAGATAATGTCTTCCCTTGTGTTCTTTTGTTTTATTTTGCATATCCAAACCACTAAACTCTTTTTATTACTTTTTTTGTAACAACACTGGTATATTAAATATACTAGGATGTTTTTATAAGAAGTATTCTAGCTAAAATTTTACACACCTCCGTCTAATGGTTAAAGAACATACTATTTCTGTGGATAACGAATTACTGTCTAACGAAACGGTGAGTGTTCAATATTCTTTTAACACCATTAAAGGTGGCCATTAAGATGTCACAATATTTATATATGATATATAATATGTTTATTTTTTCCTTAAACTTCTGTATTTTTCATTTATGCCATACCTTTATGGTTTCCATTATGGGTAAATGCGATATCTTCATTTTAGGAAGTGCGGACTACCGCCCCCTCAAAGTGATTTGATTCGTTAATGCCATATGTGAGACGTATAAAGGAAGGAATTAATGGTATTACATATGATATCCTATTATAATGATATTATAACTTTATATAATTATTATTTCATTCCATTGAATACAAAAAAATTGATATGAATGTAGCGTTCATGCGTACGTACAGCTTACCGTCTCCATGAACGGTACATTTCATTTCTTATATCCAAATGTTATGTACTATTATAAGTACATATATATAATGTATATATATGTAATATATCACATAAAAATGATTGATATCATTCTAGAATTATAATATATATCTCTCTCATTTTGTTTAAATTCCATTAATATGACAAAAAATGAAAGTAGCGTTCATGCGTACGTACGGCCTACCGTCTGCATGAATTGTGATTTTAATTTTGTTATCTCCAAATGCTATGGAATAGTATAAAAATAATATATACTAGATATATATGATATTTAAAACATCAATAGTATTCTGGATATGATTTACCTATAACTACATGGAAAATTCTTTTGCAACAAGGTCAATTTTTACTCATGTACCGAACATCGACAAAAACGTCTGACATGAACTCACTTTACTAACAAACTTTTATAAAATTATAATATGTGATATTAACTGAATAATAATATTTAAAGGAGGTACTTAAGAAATTATAAATTTACCAAATTTTATTATTCAGGAGATTAAAGAATGACCGAGTCATGTCGGACACGAGGTAAGGGATCTTGCCTCTCTCTTTCTTTTTAAGTACTCTCTTTTATGTCATTTTTAAGCTCCTCTTTCTTAATTGGGGGATGTTCTTTTATATTACTATTACTTTAATTTCTATGATCATATGATTATAGACCCTATTTCATTTCATCAATCTATTTTTTTGGATGTTTTAAGTGGTGCCGTTAGGCTGCCGAGTTTTCGTAAGGGGTTTTTCATCTCACTTTTATTCCCGTGATATTTATGCTACATTTTCCACCATTTCCATTGAGTGGTATATGTACTGCCCATTATTTTACTTTTTGTGTAATATACATTCTTTTATGAGTATTTACAATAAAGTTGTATTGTCCTTCTTTCACGGGGTGTATGTTTCGAAAGATACACAAATCGGTAAGGGAACCTTTCACCCTCCTATTTTTAAAAGACTTATTTTGTTGGGTATTTTAATTTACATATTGTAATGTTGAGATATTTTCTTCTATATCCTTATTGATGTAAATTTTATGTCCAAGTGATGAGTTACCCTTTTATCTCTCATCAACTCATTTCCTGAATTTTGAATTGGTGCCGTTAGGCTGTCGAATTTTTGCAAGGGAACTTCTTAACCCAATTTTGATTCTTTGGGATAAACTTACACTCCATGAATATGTTATTCTATGAATATGTGTGAATAACCTCTGATTGTTTTACACTTAATACCCACTTATATTTGGTGTATTCATTTGTCACACATAATTTTGTAAATGATTTATCCTTAATCCAAGGATACCGTCTTTTTATTGGACTTCGTCTCAATCTCCTATCATTGAGGCATATTTTCTTTTATACACAACCATCTTTTATACGGTGTATAAATCCCTTTTACTTTTACTTTTATCCAATAGGAATATTTTTATACAAGATTTTCACTAAACAACAAAAGGTATTGCCTTTGTTGTATATATAAGGAGACAAAAAATTCTCCGCCACCATGACCATTATTTGAGTTTCAACTTCCTCTACAAGCCATACCTTTTTTTAAATGAAAAATAAATACCATGTTTTAATTTTCTTTTCTTTTGGTATTGAAAATGGTTTTCATAATGTTTTTATATCAATGTGTTGTATTGATATCTTGTGATTGAAAAGTGTAAATGTTATGTTTCTTTTATGCATGTTTTATATGATATGATTATGTTATGGTTCTTGAGAATTATTATGAATATGAGTGGTTCCGTGATAAACTAAGGGTTGGTGAGCCCGATATAGCTCTCCAATCCATTGGGTAACGTGAAGGAGTTAAACGTTAAGGTTTATCTGAAGAGATTTAGGGAATATACTGTGATGGGTATTCCAAACGTAATCAAGAGGGTTACTCCCTACATAAGAATGTTATGAATGCCTCAAGTTACCTTTATGCCTTATGATTTCTATGATTTATTCATGATTTGATGAGGTATGTTACAATTCTTATGTTTTATGAGTAAATTATGATTTAATACATGGACTAATGTTTTCTTTTTGTACTTTTATATCCCTTACTGATATTTTTATGCTCATCCCATGTTTTTGAAATATTTTTCACAGGTCAAGGGAATGGTGCATGATATGATGATAGTGTCAAGGAAGTGTCAAGAAAGAATCGATGTTTTATTTTAACTATGATTATGTTGATGGGACAAAAAAGAATACTATCTTTTATTTAACCAATTTGTTTAAATTTGGAATGTAATTCATGATTTATGATCTAATTCTCTAAAACTCTAAGCCTGAAAAGATCCTCAATGTTAATTATTCTTTTAATTCAATATTAAGTATGGTTTAAGATCAGGGCCTTATACAAACTCTTATATCTATCCAATATTATAAACTAATGTCCACCATAAATCATTATCACATTCAAAATGACATATAGAAAGAGTTTCCTTTTAATATCCTAAAAACCACTTTACGTAAAACATATTTTCATGAGAATAAATATATACTTCAAATAACACTAGACTTATGGTTACAAAAGAATCCATAGGTTGATGTTTTATAAAACACTCTATAGTAGACATATTCCTCTTTGGTAAATATATTTTATCTCTATCATGGATTCCACCACCATTTATTATTTTTATCAAATGATCCCTTATAATATTAAATTTATTAGCTCTAATTAAAAACAATAAAAGGTACTAATTTAGAGGGATATTTAAAAATATATAACTTTATACAATATATACCATGTGTGATCCATGGTTAAATGTTTTGAATTGTCAAGGGGTACATAATGAGAAATAGTAATCATAAAATTATATATCATTTCAATAAAACCAAAAATTAAAATATATCATGGGTATCATATTAATATTATCATAACCACTAAATTTTTTAAAACCCTTCATCTAAAACAAATTATAATATCCCATCGTTAAAACATTAATAATCTTGAGTTTAAATCGAAAATTAACTTTCATATATTTCATGAATATTTATGGTTTAATGTTTTAGAGAATTATTCCAAGACACTTACATAAAAAATCCATGCATTAAAAAGTCTAATATTCTAGTCATTGTCAATGTCAAAAATAATATTAAACTTCATAATGAAACCGATATGTTTTCATTAAAAATATTTATGATATTCAAAATTATTTCTTCTTTGTTCCTACTTATCCTTAAATGATATAAAATTAATTTGAAAACATGGTATGGGTACAAAAATCAAAGTAATGGATATAAATGAAAGTAATACATTAGTATAGTAAAAAAATACGAAAACCCAATAAATGTTTGATTTTTTTACATTATCATTTGATCATACATATTAAATCATATCCACACATAAAAAATCATTATATCTCACAAAAACCCTTAAAACCCCATAATAGGAAATATAAACACCTAATTAAATCTTAGAGCATAATATTAATAACATGTGTTCAGTTGTATCAGAAATAACTAGGGCCTTGTTAAATATATATGAGAAAACACATTTGTTTAATACCTTATTAATTGCTATAAAGATAAAGGTAATTAAATAATTTATTGGATACTCTAATCAGGCCCACATGTTATATAAGTTATCTCAGGCTCACCCATCATATAAGATGTATCAGGATTACTCCTCATCATATATAATTGTAATGCACCATATAATTAAAAAAATTTAATTTCATGTTTTTATCATAAATCCCTTTATAAACTCTTTTGAAACCATATGAATGTTTTTTTGAATTCTGAAATACCATTTCCTTTTGAAACTTATTTTTATGAAGATCGAAAAATTTCCAGAATTAAATGAAAATTGGCTTCTTTATGAAAACATGGTATCCTACAAATGAATCTAAATAATGAATAATTTCCATAAATTTGGGAATATGTTGTCATGTAATATCCATTAAAATATACCTTTCTTTTTTTCCTTTTGGAATGAATGTGAAAATGTTCCATATAAAATATGTACAAATGATCACTTTTTAAAACCATTTAAACAATGTAAAAGGAGATATAATATTTTCTTTATTATTTATTTATGTAAATATACATATATCCAAAAAATAATTTTATGAATATAAAAATGAATAAAAATATATTTAAAATATATATTTAAAACATTTTAAATAAATTATTAAGGTAAATTTCCCCTTATGAATTGATAACTTATAAACTAATGAAATATTAAAGAGAATAGAATTTAATTGATTTTAAACAAAATATTTCCCAGAAAAAAATGATCAAATATATAAAAAATTTATTTTACACACCATAAAAAATCTATCCTATGTTGAAAATGGATTCAGTCTAAATGAAATTAAATGAGGACATTAAATACCTTTGCACAAGCGCGAATCCTCATGTTTGTTCTATAACTTTCTGAATAAAAAACTAATGTTAATTAATTGATAACATAATTACATTTGTATGTTTTGTATTAATTTTATTCCCTGTTTACTTATTTAATATTCATTAAATTAATCAATTAAGTTCTTATTATGTTTTTACCATTTTGTTACTATGATATTTTTAGAGTTTCAACCAATTTTATTCCCCATTCTTCTCCCAATAATTCTAGTGGTGAACCAAGGAGACTAAAAAAATTACAAGTAGTGGTCTAATTTATTTATAATCTTTTTAGAGAGTCTTTGTGTCTAGATAAAATCTCTGAGTATGTCTAACACTCTTATTTGTTCTTTTTTCCAAACTAGGGCATGTAGTTTTATTCTTCTTTCTATGAATCCCTAAAACCCCATTTTCTAGTAAATAAATGGATGGGGAATCAAAGAGTGTTTAATTATAAGTCAAAGGTCTAGTTTAATACTATATTAATTTTAAAAATCATGTTACGTGTTATATATGTTATATCCCATGGTCTTGAAGCTGATTTGTACATGTGTGGTTGTGTGGTTTCTTCTCTATTATTGTGTAATTGATTACTTTGGAGATATTTAGTGAAATAGTTGGGTAGATGATTAATTTTACCTCTCATGATCCATATGGGATGAATTTATATTGATTTGAATATTTTATGGAAACATGGGATGTTCTTTTGTTCTCAAATATAGAAAAGTTTAATGTTAAGCATTGTGTTGATCTATGTTGAGATATATTCCATAATAAATATATTAATATTTTTTGTTTATTTATAATGGGGCACTACTAGTAGTTTTTTCTAGTCACTAGAAATGACATAAGGTATTTTTTGGTATAATGTATAGGGGATAAATTAAATAAAGTTATTGTGAAAAATGACATACGAGTTTGTAATTAAAATGTGTAAATGGGTTAAATCTTGTAAATTAATGCATATAATAATTGGGTTTTGTATTAGAATTGAGGAATATTCATAACAGGTTAATTAAGGTGAACTATAAATGGATTAAATGTGTTTTAAAATGTAAATGGTTAATGTGCTAATGGATAAAGTCTTTATGTTGATATATATGTTGAATATTTTGATATTTGAATGTTATGTGTAAGATTCGTGATATGGTATATGTGATAACAAGATAAATAATCATGTTCACATGGATTGTTAGTTGTGGGGTATTGGTATTGAGGATATTAACCCACTAGTTAGGTAGATAGAGGCTCTAAACCCCACCCCTATAATTCATGTGTTATGAAAGTAGATTGAGGCTCTATTCCCCCTAAGGGTTTAATTTGATGACACTACCTAGAATGAGGAAAAAAGGTAAGTGAATTGTATTCTCTTGTGAAATTTTTATCCCTAGTGATATATAGAGATTGGATTGCCCCTTATTCATAGTAATTTACCATCTTAGTTCTCAGTTTCATTGATGTAAATAAATAAAACACAGTATAAATTATGAAAATGGTTAAAGTGAATGTTGTTAAATAATGGAACTTGAGTTATCTTTTGTTACCTTGTCATTTATTTAATACTTGTATGAACCATCTTTTAGACTAGATATTTTTTAGACACCATTTTTGGTGTACCTTTATGTTATACTCACACACTACTCTGCATTCTGTTTGGTACCCATGTAGATTTCTTGGTTGCATGTTTGGACAAGTGAAATGGACCTATGATAGGAAGTTGATTGGGGCATGGGATAGGCATGGATGATGGATTTAGAACTGGTGTCTAGACATGTTTTGTGGATTATTTAATTGTTCTTCCTTTTTTATTTCTTCTCTTTTGGAATTGTTAGTATGACATGAAATATTTAGTGTTTGGTTGTGTGTTGTACCTAGTTTTGAGAAATGGTTGTTAATGTAGGTTTGAAATTTATTATATATTGTTTCCTTAATTTTTTATTTCTAACTATTTTAATTACTTTGATAATAATTGTATCATCTCAAAACATTTGGCATTATGTCATTTTGTCTATTCATTATCATTTGGGGTACGGGGAGGCATTCTTAAGGTTCTGTAGCGACCCAGATCAGGGCACTAGTTTAGTGGATTTTAGGTTGGACGTGTCACAATGTGGTATCAAAGGAAGGTCATTTTTGTGCACTGATTATTTAGGTATGGTATATGAGATATTAGGATGTCTCATGTCTTGGAAATGAGCTCATTATTAGGAGTATATAACCCATGTACAGGGTAAAAACCAAGTGCTCTAAGTGGAATTGTTGTTTTTGGAGTGTGTTTTATGGTTGAATGATATTTCACCATTGGGTGATGAACATGTTGTGTAATGTGATTTTTTCATATTTTGAACATAGATGAAATGTATTGAGGTTTTTCATTCTTGAATCATTTTAAGAACCTAGTTACATAACCAATATGCATCATGTTATGCACACATGGAGAAGATGTGTGAGACATGAGGGATTAAATGAATTTCACATTTTTTGAAAATTTTATGGAAGTGGTTTGTAATATTGATGATGAAAATGGTTAATTATAAAGAATGTTAATGAATAATTAAATAAATAGTGATTAATATACGGTCATATGTGGTTTCAAATCTAGATGTGATGAGACAAAAAAGATAGAGTGTTGACGAAAAGAGTGAGACTTATGTTGAGAGAGTTAAAAAATTAAAACAGTAATTTAATGAAAAGACATGTGGGTGTGTGATTTATTCTAAACCAAGATGATTGTGACCCATAGAAGGGATGACTAAGGGTAGTGATAAAGATATATTTATATTCATTAGAATATTTTATGTAGGAAGAGTTGTTTACGGCTGGTAGAGAGCCTACTTTTGGGGAAAATATGTATGTTTAATGTTATGTGTTATGAGATGTGTGTTTGTAATTATATAAAAATTCCACCATGATAATGTATTCTAGATGGGAGATAAGTGGATGC
Source organism: Viscum album (assembly GCA_963277665.1). Classification (NCBI taxonomy): domain Eukaryota; kingdom Viridiplantae; phylum Streptophyta; class Magnoliopsida; order Santalales; family Viscaceae; genus Viscum; species Viscum album. The sequence goes on from OY728143.1 coordinate 579,082,479, forward strand.
CACCGATAATGCTAATCCATATTTGGGAAAGGAGGTCCTACTAGTTCTATGTAAAATAAGAGATGAGTATTTATGAGATAACTTTTATTATTTTACGAAGATGATGGAACGAGAACCAGGGTGGGTAGTTCCTAGTATGTTTGATATGAAGAGAGAGTTTCATATGTGTAACCCCCCAACATTTACCAAATTGGGTGGACATGAGGCAATAGAGTGGTAGATAGATTCCATCTAAAAAATTATGGATTATTGGAGACTCCTCATGAGAAGAGAGTCAAGTAGGGAGCATATATATTGCAGGGATCGGTGAAGAGTAGGTCGTATATTCTGGTTAAAAACTGTAGGTTGATGGTATGATAAGGATGGAAATTCAATATATGATTATGTAACACTTATATCTAGAGACCATGAGATAAGATAAGGCTAAAAAGATTATGATTTTGACCTGGGAGACCATGTCAGTGATGGATTATTCTTGCCACTTCAAAAACATGTGGTGCATTATCCACAAAATTGGCAGGGGATGAGGATAATTTTAAAGGACACTTACATGATAGACATAAACAAGATATCAAGTCCCACGTGAATATATTTCATTTAAATATGATTTTTTAAAATGGTAGATTAGGCCATTATTTCATGGGGCTGAGGGAGGTCAGAGGTGGGGGTTCTTGTGGTCCTAGTTGGATGATCTAGAAGTGTTAATTCTAAGGGTAGAAAGTTTATCACTGAGATTCTTCACCAAGTTTGTGGTATGAAGGGTAGTCAGAGAAGAGGAATGAACTCATAGGGTGGTGATCAGGTGTTTTGGTATCAATGTAGATGGCTATGTAATATGATTCCTCAATTCCCTGAACACTAGTTGAGTGATGCAAATATGACAGAATGGGGAATGTGTAAAGGTTTTCAAGGAACCCTCAACAGTTAAGAACTGATGAATGAATGAGGTGATGCAGAGTGAAGTGATAGTTCCAGTCACCCAATATTAGGTAGGAATTTGGAGTTCTACTGGTCATACTAGTCAGGGTGTTGGGAATGGTACTCTAGCGATAGAGAGACAATATCAGTAGGGTAGTGCCATTCATGAAACACAGACTAGAGTCTTGGGTAAAGGGGAATTTCTGGTTTACATAGTTCATCTAGCACATGGCAGTGGAGAGGTTGGACTGTCGATAGTACTAGGTACCGTTATTATTGATTCCATGCTTGGTAGTGTTTAATTTTATGGAGGTTCCTAATATTTTTTATATCTTCTTTGTTGGTGGGAGTGTTGGGCCTAGTGGATGAAAAAATAGGTTGGGGTATCTCGATTGACACACCATTAGTTGTGAGGGTAAGAAATATCTAGAAACATAATTATTGTGCCCTTGAGGTTGGCGATTGACACTTTATATTGGACTTGATCATCCTTGAAATGTCTGGTTTTTATAAGATATTTGGGATGGAGTGTCTAGTGATATACCACGGCCATATTGATTATTATCACTGTAGGGTAATTTTAAGTTCACTAAAGGATAATACCCATGTAAACTATGGGGAATGGGATATTTGAGAAGGACAAGCAAGGAGATCCAGTCAACAGTTGGGTGAAATTACAACCTGAGTGTCTTATCTTATAATTGATTATAGGTATGTATGGAAACATGTATTCCCTTTGGTGGTGGATCAGTTTTTTAATGTGCTTATTAAGGAATTCTCAGAGTTTCCACCAGAGGGAGTGGTTGATTTAATGATAGAGTTGATTCCAAGGGGAGAACCAATTTTTTACCATGATATAGAATGGAACTTGTATAACTTGGGTAGCTTAAAGCTCATTGGGAAGAATTAGAGAAAAAGAGTTTTATTCACTTGAGTACATCACCTTTGGGATCTCTATTATTATATTCCAAGATGTTTTATGGGTCCTTTGGGTGTGTGTTGATTAAAGGAAGTTGAATCAAATTATAGATAAGAAATGATACAACATTCCTAAAAATCTATGACTTTTTGGAATTTTTGAGTGGTGCATAAGTGTTATATAAGATTAATTTTAGATCAGGGTGTCACCAGTTGATGGTGAGACCTTCTGATATACCATGGACTACCTTTAGAAGAATGTTTGGGTAGTATGAGGTTCATGTTATTTCATTCATGTATACCAATGTTTTGATAATGTTTATGGACCTAATAAATAGAATCCTTCACCCATTTCCTAATCAGTTCATATTTGTCTTTGTTAATGACTTCTGGGTGTACTAAAACACTCATGATGGTCAGGACAAACATATTCAAATCATCATAATTACTCTAAGAGTAAATTTGATATACTCAAAGCTTTCCAAATTCCATTTATTGATTTCCAAGGTGCATTTCATGGTAGATTTCATATCAAATAAAGGGTTTTCAGTGGACCAAGAGAATATGTAAGTAGTTTTTATTGGAAGAATCCCAAGAATGTTTCTAATATACAATGTCTTATGGTCATAGTATATTGTTATCAAAGGTTTATCAAATACATCTCTAGTTTGGCTATAATTAATTTCGGATTAAAAAAAGGTGAATCATGTTTTAATGCTCTATATAATGTGAGAATGCTGCCTAGGAGTTAAATAAGTGGTGTACTACTACACGGATTCTAAACATACATGAGTTGGGTAATGTTCATCCCTTATCATGTAATGTCTACAATGTAGGGATAGGGGTATTTATGATGTAGAGTGACTGCATTTTTGTGTATAAATCACTTAATGTGAGGCCTCATGAATGAAATTACCCTACCCATGAACTAGAGTTGGCTATAGTGGTTTATTACTTAATGTGTTGGTGGCATTACATATTGGGAGGGAGTTTTACCATGTACATTGATCCCAAAATCATTATGTACTTATTCTCCCAAGATGACATGAATATTCAACAATCGATATGGTTTGAGTATATGCAGTCCATAGATTTTTTGTTGGTATACACATCAGGAATGGGGAAAAGGGTTGTAGATGTGTTATGATAGAAGACTCAAAACCAGGAAGTTTAGGAATTCAGTCCCAAGTGGAGGATAATGGTGTTATTTTTAGAGATGACCCCCACATCCTTGGTAGTTGAGTATACCATTATGAGACAAATAAAGGTGATAAAGTATGATGACCGAGAGTGTTTGTCCCTAAGGGAATGTCTCAAATTTGGGGAGTCACATTCTTGTTGGACTTCTGGTAATAATGATATTTTTTCTGTTCATGTCAAGGAATTAATCCCTATATGTATGCGGGGAGAACATATCCATAATTTACATACCTCTAAGTTGGTAGTTCATGCAGGTTTGACAAAAATGTTTTGTGATATTTATAGGTAGTATTGGTACATAGGGATAAGGAAGTTTTGGGTTTTGTGGCATAATGATATAACTAATTGTAGGTTAAGGTGGATAATCAGTGACCGGTTGGTTCGTTATAGACATTTCCAATTCAAAAATTGAAATAAAATGATGTGATGATGGATTTTTTATGGGAATTATGAGGATACCACATAGGAATTGCATGATCAAGGTAGTTGTGTATCAGTTAACAAAGGTATAACATTTCCTACTGATTTGAGAGACCTACACCATTGATCAGATGAGTGAGTTGTATGTTCCAGAGATACTAATGTAATAGTGGTTTTCAAAAATGACATTTTCGGATTTTGAGCCACGTTTGGAATTGCACATAGAGTAGGGGTTGCATAAGGGACTTGGTACCTAGGTGTTTTGGATGAAGACATTCCTCCCATGGAAGGATGGGCAGTCTGAGTGTATTATTCATGTACTAGAGAACATGTTGATATCATGTGTCATAAACCTCGGTGGGTCATGGTAGAAACCCTCTTAGATTGTTTAGCTATCCTATAACAATATTTACCTAGCAATTATTTAGATAGAATGTTATGATGCCCTCTATGAGAGGACATATAGGTCTTTATTATGTCGTATAGAGGGTGGGGAGTTAGAGTTGCGGGGTTTGAGTCTCATGTAGGATACATCGAAGTATTTTTATTTTATTATAGAGTTGATGGCTACAAATCAGATTTTCCAGAAGTCATATGTGGATTATCACTGAATGCCTCATGAGATTATGGTCGGTGATCTTTTTTCCTATGTGTGTCCCCAATATTGGGTGACCATTATATTCGAAAGCTGGGAAATTTGGTTCCCAGGTACATGGGACCATTTGAAACTGTGGAGAAGATCATTTTGGTTGCATAATTATTTTATCTTCCACAATGGTATAATGATATGAACGATGTTTATCATGTGTCACAAAATTCAATATATCAACCGAAACAATATATTTTAATTGATGTTGATGATGTTGTACATGAGGCTAATGCGTCCTTGGAGTAGAATATTTTAATATTTTTGATCACTGTGAAGAAATATAGTAGGTTAAGACTATTATGTTGTTTCATGTTTTGTGGAATCACGGTATTATTTTGGAAGAATATTTGGAGTGGGAGATGAATATGCTGGCCTTGAGGATGATCTCTTTTCCTCAGAAGTTGAGTGATTCTTACAAGTGCGTTTTGAGGATGATCATTTATAAGGTGGGGAGGTTTTAAGATCCTTTACTTTTTTCGGTATGTACTTATTTAAATTATGTTTTAAATCTCTCAAATTTGGTTAATGGAATGGTTATCAGTTGTATTAGGGGGATTTGTGGTATTCTGTGGATTGGGAACCTGAAAGAGGGGATATATTGGGCCATCCTACACATGTTTCACAGATGGTGTGTGGTTTTTATAACTATGTGCCCAAACCATGCTAGGTAAGAGGATATGTGAATGGTTAAGTAAACCATTCAATGGTGAAGGATAAACCATGTGGCTTTGGATATATCCATTCTACATGGTTGTAGAATGTTTTTTCAAATTACACTGGATCCCCAGGTAAACCTGTGACATTGAACCCTCTTGGATATAGGCTGGTGCATGGTTAGTGCATGATTTGGAAAATCATGCGGTCAAAATTTTAACCCCATTAAAAGTGTGTTTTAACCATTTTCCCATTGTAATATTAAAATTTTCAGCATATTTTCTTCCCCATTATTCACCAAAAAACCCTAGTAATGATCTAATGAGACCAAATATTCCCAAGGATTGGTCTCCACCTTTTATAAGTTTTTTGAAGACCATTTTTTTGTGGATCAATGCTCTGGGTAATTTTAAAGATCCTCTTTGTTCTCATTCCCATATTTGGTCTTGTGGTTTCATTATTAGTCTTTCGAAGAACTAAAACCCTATTTTTATAGTGAATCGTAGGTTTGTGTTTTATACTATTTTTGAATCCAATTTATAGTCAATGACTAAGAATTATTTCATCTTTAGAATCAAGGTACGTGGTCTACAAGTTATATAACATCGTCTTGAAGTTTATTTTTTCATGAGTGGTTGTGTTATTTCATCTGTCTTATTATAGAGGTGATAGGTTTAGCAGCATTTAGTAAAATGGTTTTAGAAATGATGAATTTAACCTATTAGGATCTCTATGTGATGAATTAATATTTATCAGAACAGTTTATGGATACCTATGCGGTGTGAAAATATTCCAAAACATGGAAAATTTTAATGTTTAAAACTGCGTTGATTTATATTCAGATAGATCCCAGGACAAATATGCTGATATGATAGGTTGAGTTATACAGAGACACTAATGGTAGTTGTGTCTAGTAGTTTTAAATTATGTATGAGATTTATTGGTATAATGTAAAAGGGATAAATGAAATAATTTGAATGTGAAAAATAGCTTATGAGTTTGTAATTTAAATGTATTAATGGGATAAATAATTTGAATTGATGAATATGTTAAATGATCTTATGAATGAGAATTTTTGAATATAATTATTAGGTTAAGGCATGATAAAGAGAAATGGTTTAAAAGGGATATGCAATAAAAATGTAAAATGTGAAAATAAGGTAATGATTAATGTTGACATATTTGTTGAATAATTATGAAATTTTAATATTATGTGTATGGTTTTTTATATTGTATATGTCATAAATTGATAAATAATAATGTGAACATGGATTTGTAGATTTGGGCTATTAGACATGAGGATCTATGCCCATAGGTTGGGTTAGAATGATGCTCTAAACCCAACCCCTATAATGCACATGTTAGGGAAGGGGACAATGGATCTATTCCCCTAATGGTTGCATTTTTTGAGGCTACCTAGACTAAGGATCCATAATAAGTGCATTGTTTTTTGTGACATTTATATCCCTGGTGAGATAAAGATCTTGAATTACTCCCTTATTGATACTTATTGACCATATAAGGCCATAGTGTGAATGATTTAAATGCATAACCCATGGAATAAATGATGAAATGGTTATAGTGAAATTTTTTCACTAATTGCACAAACATTATATTTTGTTACCTTATTATTTATTTAGTATTTACATACCCTATCCTTTTAGACTTCATATTTTTGGTGGTGGCTTACTGAGTCATACTCAAACCGTGTTGGGGATTCCATTGGGTACCTGAGCAGATTTCATGGTTATAGGTGAGGACATGGGTAATGGCCCCATTCTAGGGAGTTGATTGGGTCAACAGATGTGAATGAATAAGGGATCCGAACATATAGTCTAGAACATTTATGGGGAGGATACTGTTGGAATAGATTTTGGGTTTTCATTACTTTTTAAACTGTAAGCATGACATATTATATTTGGTGTTTGGTTGTTGGTTGTACCCAATTTTGGGATATGGTTGTTAATGCATGTTTTTCATTAATCGTAAAAATTTTCTGAAATTTGTCATTATTATTTATTGTGGATTACTTTGATAAAAAATTTATAGTGTCCCAATGTGTTCTATTAGAGGAACACTGCTAGTCTATAGCCATGACTGTATGGGGAGGCAAACCTGAGGTCATATAACGACCAGGCCAAAGCACATGTTTAGTGGCCTCTAGTTTGGGGATGTTATTATTTACCTAGAATTCAACCAAATTTTATATTGAGATACAAAAATAAATAATTTTAATATATATATAGTTAATAAATATTCATCTAGAGAAAGAATGTGGATGGTTAAATAATACATAATCAACTTTCTTTAGTAATCAAAAACATCTATATCAGAATAATAAGTATAAATATTTTCAAATTTTATCTAATAAATCAATTTCTGGGATCTAGATGAATACAATTAAATCATAGGAAGGAAATAATTATTTTTTACATTGGAATAGAATTGGATAAAAATTTATTCCTATATTATAAGAGGATTTAGCAAGACAGAGTTAGTGTTGAATTTCTAAGAGTTTCATCCCACAAAATAAAATAATATAATATGATTTATAAGGTAATACTTGAATGAGATATATGACAAAAATATGAAACATGTATTGAATATGAATATTATCCTAATATAGAAAAATTGATTTGAAAAAACTCTTATGATAATAGTAATATCATATTAAGAAGAACAAGAATGTGATTCCATGGAATTAAAATATAAATAAATAAAAGATATTAATTATAATTGAATTAAATATGGAATTACATATACTATATAATATTATTTATGGTGTGAAATATCAAACTTGTCTCATCGAATTGAAAATAGAGACAAATAACACTTAGCTATTTAGAAACATTCAAATTAAAAACCCTTCAAGGATAGAATTCCAATTGAAAAATTAAATACCCTGAATATTGATATGATAATGATAAAAAAATTCATTTTTGAATTATATACACTTTAAAAAAACATGGTTTATAATAGTAAATAAATCCCATGGGTGAACATTTAAGGCAAAAACCCCATACATTGTTCCCGTTTCTTTCTACACACGAACCTAACGTTCCAAATAATCAAATTATGTTTATTACATACCGTATTAGTAACCATATTAATCTAAATTTAATTGAAAATATTCTATTAATTATCGTATTATATTTATTTATATTATATATTTCTTCATTTTTCAGGAAAAATGATTCTATGTCAGCTTATTTATATATTATTAGAGATCAAATATTATATTTTAATGATAATATTAGTATTTACAGAATAATAACCAAATAAATATTTCATTATTAAATAATGATAAAATTATTATTTAAGTTCCCATAAAATTACTAGAAACAAAAAAATTTATTTTCTATAACCTCAAAAAATTTATTTTCTTTTTAAAAAATGATAAAATTAATATTTAAGTTCCTATAGTCATATATGAAAGAGTTTTATAGTTTTATTTGAGTAGGCTAGTAAACCAAACCCATTAATGACAACCCTATATCATGACGTGTGATTATAGTTATGGATGTGTATAATATTATCATAATAGTAGAATAATTATATTTTTAATATTTTTTAATTTGTTGAATCATATTTGAATTATTATTTAATAAAAAATGACATGAAGATGAAAAAACAAAAATATGTTCTTTCATGGAGGTTGTAGTCCACCCAATACATGATTTATGTTCACATGTTTTATAAGTTGTTGGGTTGGAATTAATAATGGTTATTCAATTAGTATGACAAAATATTATTGTAATAATTTTATGAGCTCATAATATATAAATGTTTAGGACAGGGTTGTAAGGTAAAGAATAAGAGGAAAAAGATAAGGATTAAGTAATACGTGGGACCTTGGAATCTTTCTTGAAATTATCCTTGGAGATGAATCGTATATGATTAATAATTGATACTATAGGATTATAAAAACTAGATAGGATTCTATGAAAGGAAAAATGGAAGTGTTTGAAGATAAAATTATAAGGAAATTGTGTGGCATGAATTAGTGAAATTTTCCCCTTTTTAAGTGAAGAAATGTTAAGTTATGAGAATACCCCTTAATTTTCAATGAAATAATTACACTATTCAAGGGTTAATGTCTCAAACATTTACAAATAATGGAGTGTATTTTGATATTGGTTTGAAAAATCCCTTACCAAGTATTTCCAAAAACGAATTTAACATTTTTGATGTCATTTGGTCATATATATATATTTTACTTTTACCTTCATTTTTGTTTTTGCTCGGTTAATTTTTTTAAAAAAGTAACTTATGTTTTATTAAACATGTAATATATGATACACTAACAAATATGGATATGATGAGAAAAAATTTATTCTCTATTTAATCTAATTATATTTTTAATTATGAATAAAATTATATTTTAAATTAAAACAATATATTCATAGAATAACTATTTTTTGTAGAAAAATGATGGTTTAAACACTATGTGTTATTATCCATATTTAGTATTTTTTTCAATTAAATGAGTGATAATTTATTTAAACTAGTACTCTTCTAATAATTTACACAACAGTACACATGAGAGTTTATTTTTTGAAAAAAGAATCATATTTTTTATTTTTATAATTCACATTCATATTAAAAAATTTAAAATAAAAAATAAATTCTAAATATGGAATTTAATTATTTACTCTTAAAAATATAAATATTACTAAAAAGATGAATATATTTTGAATGAGAATGAATGTTAAATGTATTTAGAGATATAAAATATGTATGTAGAATAAAATGATTAGAAATATATAAAAATAGAAAAATAAATAAATTAGAGTGGGAATAGTTACCCATGTAAACATCGTCCTGATTAAAAATTGATGAAAAATGTAATTAGACATAATAGTGACCACAAATAATCTAAAAACCAATTTGTTGTGATTCATGAGTCTCGATTAAAACATGAAAAATAAAATTTTATTATGCACGCATAATATGAAATGATATATATATAATTATATTTAAAAATCAAAAGATTAATTGAAACATGAATAACATAATTTAAAAAAACAAAAGTTTAATGGAATTACCATTATTAAAATGAAAATGATTATAAATCAAAACAAACCATTAAGTGGTGGTATACATCTCCAAATTTTTGAGCCTATTTGAATAATGAAGCTCCCATAGTAGAAAATTTACTTGTGGTTAATATATATAATTAAAAAATGAAATATTCAAATATTTGTGAATACGAATATAATCTAAAATTTGAGTCCATTCTATTTTTTGGGAGGCATGAATTCAAATTTAAGAGCTACGTGCAGTTGCAGTACATGCTACCAAGCAAAAGCTCAATAATGAACAATAACATAAATAGTTCACTAAAGGATAATGCTAGAGCGGAGTAAAATGTCATTTAAGAAAGGGATTAAAATCCTTAAATAAAAATAATGAATTCAAAATCATGTAACACAAATTGAGTTCAATTGTATACAATCTACAACATGTCAATGTGTTGCTGCTCTCCAATATTAGTAAATTGGCTGAAACTAAATTAATGTTGTTCATTAAACTTATATATAGTGTACTAATATATTAAAAAATAATTAAATATAAATACTATAACGATAATTAGATAATATATATTTTTAATAAATAGTCGAATGTTAATGAAATCCAAAAAATAAAATAGTATAACTAATGGGTTTTTTTGTTCATAATTGATGAGGTGATATATGAATTTAATAATGATGTAACATATATCAAATAAATACTTTCGAATTAATTACTTATTAAATAGGTTACAATTAATTTAATTTTATAAATCCCAAACAAAAAAATGGTTTCAATATTTAATTACTTCAATGATGTAAAACACAGCCTTAAAAATTAATTCCTTAGGTATAAATTTTAGATTAATAATTATGAATTAGTCTGTAACATTATTTTCTACAAAAAATAAGTTAATAAAACTAAAAAAATATGATCAATAAATAATTAAAGGATATGAAATCAAAGGCAAGAAATGACTCAATTGATTTTGTTTCAATTAATATAGGGAAACTGGTAGTGAAGTACAAAAGTTGTAGAATAAATGTGAAATTTTACCAGTAAGTAATAAATATGACATGAAAATAAAAAAAATATTAAATGAAAAAAATAATATAAATTTATAAAGGATTTTAAATAAATTTAAATTTTAAAAAGTTGTAATGAAATCAAATTATGGTGAACGATTCGTTAATGTTAGAGGAATTACCGTAGTATTCTAGATATAAATTATGGATTTTATTTTGAAATGGATTAATATAATATATTTCCACTTTGAATTGTAACCTTCCACGTAGAATAATTAAAAAGACTCAAAAATATCATGGTATCTAAAAATAGAATTGAAAAATGGGGAAATATAAATCAAAACAGCAAAAAAGAGGATCAATTGAAATAATGAATAATACAATTTTATAAAATCAAAGTAGATACAAGAAAAATATAAATCATAACTTCTAGGGTGAATAATATCCAATGGTTAGAGATGAATCATGTCTTGATTTAGAAGCCAGTTGTTGAAGTATCATTACTAAAATTAATGATATGTTTTAGGAAAACATTATAGGTGAAATTAAAATATGGCTACCTAGGGGTTGAAGTATCATGGTGGGGAAATGGGAGTAGAGGACAATAGATTTATAGAAGGGTATGGAGAGTTAGAGAATCTCATTCAGAAGTGGGAATGCTAAGGTGTATAGAGACGGTGAGTTGGGGGTTGATAAGTTGGGAACTAGATTCATGTAGGTGAAGTCCAGCTAATGGGGATCTGGGGAGATATAGGTAGAGTCCATAGGTTATGGAAGTTGATATGTGGAGCCCTGAGAGAGGATGAATTAGAGCGGTTGAGAGAATAAATAGTTGGGGATGGAATGTATGGAGTAGGATAGGGAGGAAGAATTAGATTAGGGAGGCAAGAAGTCTAGAGGATAGGGGAATCGAGGATAGTGGCATAGCAGATTGGGGGAGATGGATAATAAAAGGCATAAGAAAAAAGGAGAGGGAAAAGTGTTTATATGGAGATAAATCATATATAAGGAAAAAAACAGATTATATATATAGTTTTTCATTTTTTAGTTATATTAATGTCACATTTGAGAATATATTAATTTAATTGATTTGATAAAAATTATAAAATAAAAAAGAAACACATCCTTAAAAATAACACTTTTACCACTATCATAGCCAATAACTTTAAACATAGTAATTATGGTTTCATTCCCAAAATGGAAATTTACAGGATTAAAAAATATTGTCATGTTGATTTAAAATACTAAATCCATTTTTATATATTTTATAATTACATTTTATGAAAATTGAATTTTGATATAATCAAATAAAAATAATTTTTTGGGGAAAATTTTTACATATATTTTCAAAAAATTAAAGACACTTTTTGTAATTTTTATAAAGAATTTTTAAATGGATGATATTTATAAATAAATTTATATATTTTACAAAATTTAAATTTCATAAATTTTGAGTAATTATTCTATTAATATAATATAATAAAAGAGATGGTATTAGAAAAATTTAAATTTTTTAACTATCCATCTAAAAAATTATTTTAGAAAAATATTAAAAATTTACCCAAAGATATTTTTTCATTTTAATGAATAAATTATATAATTTTTTTATAATTAAAAATCTAGGATTGAAAAATTTATCTTAGGAACATTAATTAATTCTCTTTCTATTATGATAGAGTGTGCATTGTGAAATAATTTTTACGTTATAGTGTTTACCTACTTTAGTTCGGTATTGGATATTACATTATCCCCCCCTTAAATAAACATTTCCTTAATTTTATATAAATAATATAACAAAAAAATCTACGTAATTAATTATCATTTCCAATATAGGATCCAAAGTTGCATCACCTAACTTGTTGTTTCTCAACAGTACATTAACTAGTTTAGGTTTCTAATTTTACAAAAATATTTATCTAGTATCATGAATTCAGATAGGATCATTAAAAAAGAAAATTAATTTACATATTTTATTCCCTCAGTTGTGAGTATGTGTGTTTGGGTCTCACATGTACTTCCATAAAAAATTAACATGGAAAATTCATTTACTTTAGAGTGGGTGGGGGAAAAAATAAGGTGGTAGGCCAAAAATCTAATTATATCCAAATTTTCAAAAGTAATGTTGTACATATTATTTAGTGTCCCCTTACTACCAAACCATATAACTCCCTTCTATGGATAAACCATTATGAATGAATGACCGTACATTTCAAATTACATATCCTGTCTCAGATTATCTACATAGATCTTATATATTGTTTTAGCTGTCTTAATGTAATTCAAAAGTTTTCTCACATTAATTGTTGTTTCCTTAACAAATTTTTATCCTTCTAGATTCATCTCTCCAACCTCATCCCAGAAAATTGGAGAATAATATCTCTTCCCTTATAATGATTCATATAATGAAACCTTGATTCATGAATGTAAGCTATTATTATATTAAAATTAAACCAATGGTAGATATTAATTCAACATACCTTGAATGTAAATAAATAATGAATTTATGATTTATCTTAATGTTTGAATTCTACTTTCTGACTACTTATAGATTTTAGGGTGGTAGGAATTTCATAGGTGTATCAAAGTGTCAAGAACCTCATGATGGATCTTCTAAAATTTCAATTTGAACTATGGTTCACAATTAGATACAACTGAAATAGGTACACCATGAATTCATAGTACATAAATTATATATTGTTGTACAAGAAGTACGAGGACAAACGTCACCTCTTATTGTTATAAAATATTTATAATTGGTATATTAATCCAAAATAACCCATGAAGTATTATTTATTTTAGGTTTCATTGGATTTATAATGACAAATTCCATTATAAAATTATCAGACATTCATTTTGGTATAGGGAGAGGTCTCATAAATTCTTTATGAAGTAGTATTTCACCCATTACCTTCTAGAATACTGAGCATCTGGACAAATAGTACATAGTTTCATGCTTCACACCAACCCACTATAACATTTATATAAAATACCATTATATATTTGTACTACTTGGGTGTATGGAGAATCATGATCTATGTGCTTCATCCAATTATTACCTTTTCGGCCCATGTATATATAGAACACATATTATTTTTCAAGAATATAAGACATCATCTTCATAAGAAAAGTCTATTAGTCTCCCTTAAATTATGGAATTAGTTATATTTTGAAAATAGTCATCTTCATACTGGTCGTCCATTATCATTCTAGAAAATATGGTTTTGAAATAATTTGAAAAAGTATTGATTCATATCCTTCTATAATTATTCACATATCGAACTTTAATATTTTTATGGATATTGGATATTTTACTATCCGAATATTTTTCAAAACTATACGATCTTTCCAAAATAAAGCATCATACATCTGGATTTTTTTCCATAAATTCTAACTGTATCATTGAATCCTTGTCCCTGAGATGTTATAACTATATATTTATCCACATGTTGATCTCTTTATATGAGAAAAGGAATTTCAAACTTTTGCGATGGGTATCTATCTCACATTTCTCACTTTAAGGAAAATGTCACCATACGTTCAAGGTATAGAGTACAACATCCAATTCAACATCATGAGTCAGATAATTCTATTTATAGATTATTAGTTTCCTTGATGCATAAAAAACCACTCTATAATTTTGTATAATGCTTCATCCCGATCCTTCTTCAATGAATAAATAAATATTTAAAATCATTCATTTCCTCATAGAATTGTCAATACTAATGAATTGAAAAATACCATCTATATCTTCATTTGTTATTGATGGATCAAAACCTATTAAAAACATAGAGACCACATGTCCATGAAATGAAATAGCCTGAAATAAAAATTTACACATACAAAATTTCTTATAGAACACATCTTTTATGATATTTAGAAGAATTATATACAAATAATTCTCATTATCCCCATAGATTTCAAATTATATCAATATATCAGCATTAATTAACTCTATGAAACCATCATTACAATCATTGAATAATATGTTAGTTTCATCCATAAACAATTAGGGTGTATTACTCAATATAATATGAATTACTATAAACTCATAATACCTATATGTAACATGAAATGTAGTCTTTGCAATATCATACTTCTGTACCCTTAATTTGGAATAACCCCATTAGAGATCAATTATTGAAAAATATAAAGCTCCTATGAGTTTATTATATGAGTTAGAAGTTCATGGGATATAACACTTATTCTTTCTAAAAATGGTATTGATCTCCTTATAATTGATTCATAATCTCACATACCAATCCTTAATCTTTGAAAATAGAATAGGGGATCCTCAATGTGAAGCACTAGGGTGAATGAATCCCTTGTCACACAAATCCTTAAATTTTATCTTCATATATACTAATTACTCAACCACTACTGTGTATAGTGTCTTAGATATAGGTATTTCATCTAGGATGAGTTCAATATAAAACTCTATTTCACAGTTAAAAATATGTTTAGGTAATTGTTTATGAAACTCGTCAATTCATACCCGCACAATAGGTATATCCTTCATTCTTAACAGTTCCTCCCCAACCATAGGTTGCATCTTCTTTTTTTTCTCCACGGATTTTATTAAGGTGGGGTACGAGTGGAGGATCCATGTATGACCCATATAATGAGTCCTCACCTCAAATATGAATAACTACACTCCCCTTCATGAAATGTAGTGTATTTCTCTTATAAATACATTTTTCATTAATCATAGAATTCCAATCGATACAAAGGACTATATAAAAGTAAACCATATGAATGATAATTATTTTTTTCAAGTAAGGTTTTTTCAAGAATCATAATAGGGACTAGATAACACGCCATCATTACTAAAATATATACATTGGGTATCTTGGTTCACAACACATTTTTAAGGGAACACAGTATTGTTTTAATATTCATGGAAAATAAGTAGGATATAAATGTTTTTAAAGATCTAGAATAGAATAACGAATTTAGTAGTCTTGACTTTACAAACAATGTACCTACTATAACATATTTAGAAGCCTTTACATTTATTGTGGTGATTTCATCAGCATAACCTTAACCTCAAACAAGAATCTAGAAGGATGAAATCCCCTGATGCTCTGGGAATTGGTTCATTAAATTCCACAACACCTTATAGTGTAAGAACCATACATTAGAAACTTTTTTTCTTTCCCCTACATTCATAAGATTTAGATACCTTTTCTACACACTTATAACAAAGTGTTATTCTATTTATTGGTGTAATGAGTTGTTTCGTTCCATAATTATTACATGTTTCATGGTCCATATTTCTCTTATTTTTATTGAACCATTACTTTAGAAACACTCTATACAATCTTTTAATTTAGATTAATTAATTTATGTGCCATATTATCTTGTTTCTCTCAAGGAATGTATTTATCAAATAACATCACATTGAATGATGTACTTTTTATATATCCTCATTGACCTTATTATTTTAAATCAATGAGAACAATTGATCAACATATCCCATTAGATGATCGACCATCATGATAACTTTATCCCTTTCAATAATTCCTTAAAAAATAAATATATTTTGTTGGGAGTTGATCCATCATCATATACTAATATATAATTTTCCCCATTGAATGGTGGAAATTCTTTTCAAATGAAGAGGTCCAACATTATTGCAGTATCTTATTGATGATCAAATGTTTTTTATATGTGTAAGGTTAATAATCATAAATTTATTCAATTACCCTAATGCATCTGTAATCTTATTTGTTACAATACCACCCATGTTGAATTTCTCGAAAAGGAAATCCCTTCCATGATTATCGGTGAAGATATGAATTCCCTCCTTCCCCTAAGGTTTCATATCTAAAAAAATCAATGTATTTAATTACCACACACGTTTATTTATATTTATCCATAAATAATTCTTTATGGAATAAAAAATTATTAGGATTCTTAATGGTTTATGAAAATTATTTAGATAAATATGTTCTTCTAAAATCTACTTCTCAATGTTCTTACCAAACGTATTTTAATTGAAACTATAAAACCCTCAAACAATTAGCATGGAGACAGTGGTTACTTTATTATATTATTAAAAATAGGTGGATTAATAAAAAAATTGACCCACCAATTAAGTATCTTAGGAGACAAGAAATATACATTATTTTTAAATTACAGTAGAATGTGAAAATACAACATAAAAACATATTGAAATTTTATTTTTTCTTTTAGTGAATCCATGAATTCCTTTAGAGTAAACTTCATAGATCTATAGGGAATGGGAAACATAATAAGGTTGAGGTCAAACTATTAATAAGGGTACAATTATAATATAATCTATCATAACTAGCACAAAAATAATGGAAGATTCGATAATCAATAAATATTTCAATAATCAATATCTTGAGCATAAAAAATATCCATGAATAACATAGAAATGATAACAATCACATGGATAAAAATAACTACATTCATGGAACTATTGTAAAAACTATTATTTGCGACGAGAATAAATCCCGTCGCAAATAGTCTGTAGAATGGATTATTTGCAATGGGGTTATCATCCCATCGCAAATAATCAATTATTTGTGAAGGGAATGGCCACGCCATTGAAAAAATTTATGCATAGATTGGCACATCATGCATGCCAAACCGCACGAAAGAGTATTTGTGATGGGTTGGAACTGCCCGTCGCAAATGCTAGGAGGCGGTAAGACCAAGTTGTGACGGGGGATCCCCTGTTGATTTTAGTTGTTCTTTCATCAGTATTTATTTCTAATAATAAAATTAAATTATTAGTATTAATACTTAGTAATTAGTAGTAATTAATCCTTATTAACAATAATTAGTAATGTATATAAATACATAGCCATAATTATTAATTAATAGTTGTATTTTGTAGTAATTAATAGTTATTAACACTAATTAGTAATAATTAGAAAAAATAGTAAAACATATTAACAACTAGTAATAAATAGTATTAACTAGTAATAATTAGTAATAAATACTAATAAATAGTAATGAATACTAATAAATAATAATAAATACTAATAAATAATAATAAATACTAATAATTAGTAATATAAATTAACAAACAGTAACAATTATTAATAATAAGTAATAATTAGTAATAATTAGATATAATTAGCAATGATTAGTAATAATTAGTAATAATTGGTTACAATTAGTAATAATTCGTAATAACTAGTATTAAATAGTAATAAATAGTATTAAATACTAATAAATACTAATAAATACTAATAATTAGTAATAAAAAGTAATAAATAGTAATAAATAGTAATCAATAGTAATCAATAGTAATAAATATTAATAATTAGTAATAACTATTAATTAATAATAATAATTAGTAATATTTGTAATAATTAGTAATAATTAGTAATCATTAGTAATAATTTGTAATAATTAGTTATAAATAGGAATAAAATTCAGTAAAAAGTAATATTTAGTAATAAATAGTAATATTTAGTAATATTTAGTAATATTTATCAATAAATAGTTATAAATATAAATAAATAGTAATAAATAGTAATAAATACTAATAAATAGTAATAAATTGAAAGAAATAGTAAAAAATAGAAATAAATAGAAACAAATAGTAATAAATACTAATAAATACTAATAAATGCATATAAATACATATAATTAGTAATAATTAGTAATAATTAGTAATAATTAGTAATAAATAGTAATAAATAGTAATAAATGGTAATAATTCCTAATAATTAGTAATAATTAGTAATAAATAGTAACAAATAGTAATAATTAGTAATAATCCGTAATAATTCGTAATAATTATTAATAATTAGTAATAATTAGTAATAATTTGTAGTAATTAGTAATAATTTTAAATAATTAGTAATAATGAGTAATAATTAATAGTAATTAGTAATAATTAGTAATAATTATAAATAATAAGTAATAATTAGTAATAAATAGTAATAATTAGCAATAATAAGCAATAAATACTAATAAATAATAATAAATAATAATAAATAATAATAAATAGTAATTAATGGAAATTGACAACAATTAATAGCAATAAATAGAAATAAATAGAAATAAATTGAAATAAATTGCAATAAATTGAAATAAATTTCAATAAATAGAAATAAATAGAAATAATTAACTATAAATAGAAATAATTTGCAATAAATAGCAATAATTAGAAATAATTAGAAATAATTAGAAATAATTAGCAATAAATATCAATAATTAGCATTAATTTCAAATAATTAGGAATAATTAGAAATAATTTGCAATAAAATCAATTTTAAAAAAATGTGATAACTTGGCCCAATTTTTAGTGGATTGATGACACTCCTTTTTCTCGATGACACTTCTCCTTTCAACTCTCACAAACTCAAAAAACTATTAAAAGTATGCTTCTACATATGAATTTCAAATATAGTATTCATGAATTTGAATATGCATTCGTAGGACTACATTTTATATAATGTTTTCCGGTGGTGATAGTTGCAAGAAAAAGATTCATCGATGAAAAGGGGGATCTTTTTTCTGACGACTCATTTATATGCATCTTTATCACACTGAAATCACAAAGTAAAATCTGCTTGGATGTATTCTTATGCATTCTTGTATGCATGAGAATGAATATGAATACCTCCTTGAAGATTCTTCATTGTGAGAAAGATGCAGGTAAATGAGCCGTCAGGAAAAAGAGTAGCCATCAATCCATTGGAAATTGTTTCACCCGTAATTAATAGTAATTATTAAAAAGTATTTGTAATTATTAATCTTCTTTTTTGGATTTCGATTTTGTAATTTAAAACTATTCAGAAATAGCAATGATTTGATATTTTGTAGAAAAATATGGAATAAGGAATTTGACAACAGCCATTATTAGATGATCACGCTTGGTTAAATCAGCGAAGAAATCCAATTTTTTTTGTGTAAATCCTGTATATATTGAGGGTGCTAAACATTTCTTATCATTTTCATCATCAAAACCAGAATTAGTTTTTGAAGGAATAATTAAGTTTCCTTGTAAAAAATGTGCAATGATAATGTTGGACACATTTGACAAGGTTGGGGGACATCTCTTGCAGTTTGGTTTTCAACCAGATTATGTTTTTTAGTATCAACACGGTGAAAGAATTTCTAGATAAGATATTAATAACATGACTCTGGATCCAACACAGTTTCAAAATTTAGTACATGAGGTTGTAGGTCTATATGTTCAACAAAATGAAACTCAGGATGATATTGATTTAACTCTTGAGTTGGCACCATCTGAATTTTATGACATGACTCCGAATCCATCACAGTTTCAAAATTCAGAACATGAAGTTGTAAGTCTACATGTTCAAAAAAAATTAAACTCAGGATATATTGATTTAACTCTTCAGTTAGCACCATCTGGATTTTATGAGTTGTTGAGGTCGGATGAGGAAGCATTATCTTCTAGTTGCAAGATAATAAAATTAAAAGCGGTTAAAAAAATTATTCTATTAAAATTATATAATGAAATATCAAAAAACTATTTTGAACAGATATTTTCTTTGGTTAAAACACTATTACATGAACGAAATGTGTTGCATATAGATTATTATGAGAGAAAGAGGTAGATGCTTAATCTGGGCCATAGTTATCAGAATATTCATGCATATACAAATGATTGCATCTTGTATTCTAGTGAAAAAGAATCATTGGATAGTTCTCCTACATATGGAAAATCGAGGTATTATGAAGCTCAAACAAGGGTGTCTGGATCGATTCCTATGAAACCATTGAAATATTCCCCCTTACACCTTGGTTGTAGTGTTTGTTTATGTCTCAGAACACAACGTCAATGATGTCATGGTGCAAAAACCAAGAATTCAACCAATAAAATCTTGAATCATCCATCTTATGATTATTTAGGGAAAAAAAATTTACCGGCTGCATCCGTCTTTTTCTTTAGAATCCTAAAATGTGCGATTTGGTCTTTCTACTGATGGTTTCTGTTCATTTGGTTCTTACAGTAGTTATTATTCATGATGGCCTGTCTTTATAACTCCATACAATTTACCTCCATGGATATTGATGAAGGATACCTATATCTTTTTGAACTTATTAATTCCAAGACATCTGAAAAATATTATTGATGTTTATTTGATACCATTGATTTATGAGTCAAATTCATTGTGGAGTAATGGTGTTAGTACATATGATGTTGATGTAAAAAAAATTCATATTGAAATATGCATTGATTTGGATGATTAGTGACTTCCCAGAATATGGCATGTTATCTGGATAGATTACACATGGACTGAAATCATTTCCTTATTGTATGGAAGAAAACAAAGCCTTTATGCTCATCAATGGAAAAAAACCTTGCTATTTAGACTGTCATCACAAATTTCTTTCAACCAATCATCCTCTTCAGAGGAACATATCTCATTTCAGAAAAGAAACAATTGAACGGGATAAACCTCCAAAAATGTTCTCAGGCATATAGTTAATGCCAGTTGTATTTTAATTACCTACCATCACATTTGGGCCAATAGTAAACCAATAGAAAATTCATGGCTTTGGAAAAGTGCATAATTGGATAAAACAAAGAATTTTTTGGGATCTTCCATATTAGTATTATTTTTTGGTTCACCACATGTTGTATCTCATGCATATTGAGAAGAACTATTTTAATAATTTATTTCATACAGTTTTGGATACACCAAGTAAGACCAAAGATAATGCAAATGCATGATTATATCTTGCCCAAATTTGTAGACAACCGGAACTTGATCCATTTCAAAATGTCAGATCACAAAGGTTAAAGAACCCAAAAAAAGACTATACAATGTCAAAAGAGAATCACTTATAATTTTGTCAGTGGATTACAGATTTGAGTCTTCCAGATGGCTGTGCTTCCAATTTGGGAAGATGTGTTACGAATGGTTATTTTACCGGATTTAAAACTCATGATTTTCATGTTATAATTGAAATAATTATGCCAATTATATTTATATGTTTGATGAATTATATAATTTTGGATTTGATAACAGAAATATCCTATTTTTTGAGGCATCTGTGTGGTGACAACAGACTATGACGCCCTAATTAAACTGGTAGATGTTGTCGTTTTCGTTATATAAAAACAGGAAAAAATCGTTCCTCCGCCTTTATTTTACTTAATGGGACTTTTGATAGTACATTTTTCATATGTAGGTAAATTTGGAGGTATGGTATATATTTGATTGATGTACCCATTTGATATATGCATGCATAAATTGATGAAAAAAGTATATAATAAAGCATTGGTTGAAGGATCAATTGCTGAAACATATTTGAAAGAAGAAATTGTTTTTTTCTGGTCTCATTATTTTAAATCTGAATAACCTTCAAAACAAAACTACATGGGAAAAAACAAGCGGAATCATAATGATGAAATGAACAATCAATTATTTGTTTTTTATCAGCTAGATCTTTTCATCATTGGAGTTAATGAATGATGGATTTCAGATGATGAACATCACAGAACTCATGCATATCTTCTGCTCAACTATGAATAAATTACAGCATTTATACCGTGAGTTCTTCTATCACATATTCTATAATTTATGTTATAGTATTTAAACTTATTTTATTTTTAGTTTATATGATAATCATATCAAAAAATAGCTTCCAAAAATTATTGCAGCTTCATTTGAAGAACGCCGACAGAAAAATATTTCTTAATGGTTTCAAAAAATGGTACCAAAAATTATTGATGGTTTAACATATGAATTCAGTTTATTATTCATTTTATTTTTAATTGTATTATATATTTTCAGCTGTCTCAACATGGTGATAAAATTGATAAGAGGTTGTGTATAATGAGTACCCACCATCCAAAATGGTTAAATATTATAATGTATACGTGGTAAATTGTTTTTGATTTCATAAACTATAGCATCCCACATTTTATCATGTAAACTTTCATTACATTTTACAAAACCGAGGATCTTTAAGGTTTAGTGTCTTGGAAACCAGGAACATTAAACATGAAAACATAAAAGATTCTTCTTAAACACTTTAAAGGCTTCTCCTCATGTTCATCCTAGGTTCATTACTGCATCTCATAACTTGGGGACATACATCAAAAGAAAGGGTGAGTAGAAGGCCCAGTAAGGGAAACAAGAGAAACATTTTACACGTGAACTTGAGATACTTCAATAAGGTCATGAAAAGATCATTATGGAATGAGAAAGAAATCATGAGGCATATCATAATAAAAATAACATTTTTCATAACTTGAAGATGTGGCTGCAACATTTAATATAGACAATCATGAACATATCACCATGGTCCATCCCCAAGGTGTCATTTGAAAATTACCAAGGTTATTCACCAAGCTATCTTGAAAATTGTAATCTCTAGTGGTTACATCATTACCCAATGCATTGGAGCGCTATCAGGGCACACCCTTAAATTTGCCTTTATTATCATGTGAGCCACATATATCATCATAAAACATTTCATAAATGACTAATATAGCATAAAATAAATAGGTTTCATTTCATAATCATAACGTTTTAAAAACTGCTTTAAAGACATGATCTTTACGTCACTTTAAATCCACGAAAAGGGAAAGCGGGTTTCATGTATGTAAATTCCAGAATTTAAAATAGAACATCTTGGTATATATGTGAATACCCATATAGAAGGTAGATCTTTGAGTATTCACTTAATAAAATAATATATCTTTAGAAACAATAGAGAGACATTTTGAGATGAAAGTTCAGCAGCATAACGGCTATGTTACAAGGTTTTTAGAAAACATTGAAAAGAGAGGGGACATGGGTCAAACATTCATAAATGACCCATAAAACAGTAGAGGGACATAATATAAGGGATTTAAGAACATGGTAATTAAATTTGAAAATATACCATATGAAATGAAGAACATGAAAGGAAGACAAAAATAAGATTTCTCTTATGAAAATTCGGCATCCTAACAGCGTTACATAGACATCAACCAAAAATGAATTGATGAGATCAAATAGGGTCTCTCATAATATGAACATAAAATATCAGTATGATTGATATAGATATCATACCCCAGCATAATAAAAAGGAACATGCAAGACTTGAAATGAATGTAGAACTTCAAAACGAGAAGGGTGAAGAACCACTTAAAAATTCACCAGCCTAACGACACCACTTAAAACATAAAAATAATGAATTGAAGAGATGAAATGGGGTCTCTCACCATATGGTCATAAAAGATCAGTGTGATAGATATATAGATCGCACACCAACATAACATAAATTAACTTGAAATAATTGACATGAAAGTAGAACTTCAAAATGAGAAGGCTGAAGAACCACTTAAAAATTCGGCAGCCTAACGACGCCACTTAAAACTTCAAAATACTGAATTGAAGAGATCAAATAGGGTCTCTCATAATATGATCATAAAATATCAGTATGATAAATTTAGAGATCATACCCCAACATAATAAAACGGAACTTGAAATACTTTACAGAGAAAATAGATCTTGAAAATGAGGAGAATGAATCTGTAAAAAAAATTCGGCAGCCTAACGACGCCACTTAAAACTTCATAAAACGACATAATGAGAGTAAGAGGGTATCTCTCATTATGTGAAAATGAAAAGGGCAGTAATAGTACTATAAAAGAACACCATTTAACATAAGAACATGGAGCATAAAAGAAATTACATAAAAGAGATTTCTTGAAAAGAAAGAGAGAGATCAGATCCCTTACCTTAAAACGTAACTCTTAAAACTCAAAGGTTGGGACCTCGAGGGCTTGGGGGAACCTTGGGAGGACTCCTTGGGAGGTATTGAGACCCGAAATTCGTTGGGGGAGAGTGGGGAGTCGAATGGATGAGAGGATGGCTTGGTATTTATAGGGAAAGTGAGGGGACAAGGCATTAATGGCCAAGGGACACCTCATTAGTGGTTTTGGAAAAACCATGGGCTTTCCCATGGTATTTGCCCATGGTATTGGCCACTTGGAACACCTAATACCTTATCTTACTATTCATAAGTCAACCATATTGATTACATACTTAATACATCATTTAATAATGTCATTAAACACCCGTAACTTAAAAATTGTATTTTCACTACTCATCGAAAATTCAACTTTCTCAGAATAATCACAAAATATATCCTTAACCAAATATCAATGCTCTGATTTCAAAAATTTACTCCATTTTAAAAAAATAATTTTCTAAATATATTTAATTTATTTTTTAATTAAATTCACTATTCACCGAAAATTCATTTTTTTCAGAAAAAACCCCAAAAATTACCATAACATAATATCGGTGCTCTGAGTTCAAAAATGTAATCCATTTGATAAAAATAATTTTTTAAATATTTTTAATTTAACTTTTTAATTAAAAAACACTATTCACTCAAAAAACTAATACTTGAATAATAATTTATGAAATCGTTATTTAACCATTTTATTGAATCACATTACTTAATCAAGGTGCCTAGATTATATTAATACTTTCTTTAAGTGAGATTACTAATCCATTTGGAAACATTATTAATCCTAATCAAAAAATCACTATTCATAATTTACTATTCATCAAAAATTAAGTTGATCTTATTAGACTCTAAATTTCGTACTGAGCATAATTATAGAAGACCATTTTTTGAATATCATTACACATTTTTAATTATTTAAGGTTTACATAATCATTATTAAAATATCCTTTTTCTAAAATTCATCAAAAATATGCATACTATATTTATCCTATCATTTGAACATTCATAAACTCTATCATAAGAAGAAATCCCAATTTTTATTTAAAACAAAGGATTACACAAGGCAGATATGGTCTCCTTACATAGCCCCTTATCTCACCAGCATAGGTCCTAAGTGTAAGGTGTGATAAGGTGAGAGAATCCGAGGGAGGCTCAACTAACATCGCACGAGTAGTAATTTCTATCAGTTTGAACTTCTCGCAAAGGAAATTCCGTTCTAGCTTCACACGATGAAGTTCCGCTTGGGTTTGGTCCAGAGCAAAGCCCAGTGGTGCTACCTTCTTCCCAAGTTCTGTTAGATGGGATTCGATCGGTCCAAGACTACTGGGTGAGGCCATCGAGTCTTCTTTCTATAATAATTAACCAAGATTACTTATATTTAGAGACTATAATCAAAACGTTTAGTTTCCAGGGGTCATTTGACCAATGGTCATATAACAGTCAAAACCCAATGGTCTCATTTTAATTATACTCATGTTATCAAATGAAACATTTTTGTTGAGTATAAAAACAAAATAAAATAACACATAAAATTAGGAAACAAGATTTATTCAAATTTTTGGGTCGTTACAATCTTCCCCCCTTAAGAAATTGCGTCCTCGCAATTTTTAAAATTGGGTTTTGAAATTTCATTGAATGACCCACATCAGAAAATGAGTCAGTAAAACTATTACTTTAAATGATCAAAAGGTAAGTACAAAGGTCACCTGAGTTATCCCACACTAGGATTCCATGTACGAAAACATGGACATGGAGAAGAAAACAAAGGGTCAAGTTATGAGGGAGAGTGATAGAAAACATGATTAGGAGAAAGTTAACGATAAGAAAATCCCAAACTTATGATGTGTGTAAACGGTCTTTGATTACCCAGTAGGAAACGTAAACCAACAACGTTTTTGTTTTACGTTCCTTTTCATAATTTTGAGGAATTCATTTACAACATAAAACAAAAACATATGAAAATATACCTATCTACATGTAGAGTTTCATCCATTAATAATTTTCTACCGAAAACTAATCTTTTCTCCAAACTATGAGCATTCAAAACTACTTGGTCTCATCAAAACACAAGAATCATCTTCTAGAGAATCACATAATCCACAAAAGATTAAATATCTATTTCTTCTATCTTTAAACATTATCCCAAAAACAGAAAGGGTAAGGTAAAACAACTCCTCAAAAGAAATAATCCCATATGAATGGAAACTACTTTTAAATCTTCAAAGTTCCATGGTACTACCCAAAGTTCATCATAGTCCATTCCATAAATAACAGTGCTTAAAATTACTCAAAATAAACCAAACTAAGATTGAAACCCAAATACAAGAAGGATTTGATAACATAGTCTTCCAAAATAAACTTCATTGTTCATCTCCAAAAAACATCAACCACTCCTAACATCTTATAACAAAAGTATCTAACCTAAACATATTTTACCCAAGATAGGTTAATAATTCCCATAAGTAACCTAAATTACTATAAGTCCACCTTAAATTCATCGATTCTTCAAAATATAAGTCAACCTTACTCCTCAATGAAAATACCGTAGTAATCTATTTACCTCGACCATACAGGGTCCCCAAAATAGCAAACGTCTTCCAAAATAATAATAATGTTTTAATCCCCTAATCATCCCTGTCATATTAATACGACAATCATTTCATTTCTTATCACATTGGTTGTTGGGACATGTTCTTCTATTTCCCACCATTAACTAAGAAAACAAAGAATAATTAGGGGCTTAAGTACTTAGCCAATAATCATTACAAGGAACTGAAATCATAGAAGGATAACTTGTAGAAGAAAATTATACCCTAACTTGTGATACACTAGGTTCCAATCTTGGTTATCCATGATCATATATTCTTATGTGAATATTTATTTCATTTTATCTTTGTTCCTTTAACAATGGTTCATACTAAGCTTATGAATTTACCAAAGCATATCCCCTGGGAGTGACATAACCAAGAGTGCAAAAAGGCCCGTTGTCGTGTACCAGTTCCCGTTCAATTCTAGCTCAAAGTTGTGTTTTCGGGTTTTACCCCTATGTACATCTGTGCCAGAGCCACCTCTACCTGCTTGTATCCAGACTGGGATGTATTTGCTTGGCAACCCCTTACTCAATACTCACCAAAATACCAGGAAGATTTCCTATATTTAAACATTTCTATAGGGTTCTTCCTAGAGATTTCATATCCTAATTTCCACAAATAACTAAACCATCCTTTGATACCAACTATAGCATCCCACCTTTTTATCACACAAACTTTCATTACATTTTACAAAACCGAGGATCTTTAAGGTTTAGTGTCTTGGAATCCAGGAACTTTAAACATGAAATCATAAAAGATTATTCTTAAACACTTGAAAGGATACTCCTCATGTTCATCCTAGGTTAATTACTGCATCTCATAACCTGGGGAAATACATCAAAATAAAGGGTGAGCAGAAGCCCCAGTAAGGGAAACAAGAGAAACATTTTACATGTGAACTTGAGATACTTCAATAAGGTCATGAAAAGAACATTATGGCATGAGAAAGAAATCATGAGGAATATCATAATAAAAATAACATTTTTCATAACTTGAAGAAGTGGCTGCAATATTTAATATAGACAATCATGAACATATCACCAAGGTCCATCCCCAAGGTGTCATTTGAAAATTACCAAGGTTATTCACCAAGATATCGTGAAAATTGTAATCTCTAGTGGTTACATCATTACCCAATGCATTGGAGCGCTATCAGGGCGCACCCCTAAACTTGCCTTTATTATCATGTGAGACACTTATATCATCATCATGAATTTCATAAATGACCCATATAGCATAAAATAAAAGGGTTTCATTTCATAATCATAACGTTTTAAAAACTGCTTTAAAGACATGATCTTTACGTCACTTTAAACCCACGAAAAGGAAAAGCGGGTTTCATGTATGTAAATCCCAGAATTTAAAATAGAAAATCTTGGTATATATGTGAATACCCATATAGAAGGTAGATCTTTGAGTATTCACTTAATAAAATAAAATATCTTTAGAAACAAGAGAGAGACATTTTGAGATGAAAATTTTGCAGCATAACGTCTCTGTTACACGGTTTTTAGAAAACATTGAAAAGAGAGGGGAAATGGGTAAAACATTCATAAATGACCCATAAAACAGTAGAGGGACAGAATCTAAGGTATTTAAGAACATGGTAATGAAATTTTAAAATATACAATATGAAATGAAGAACATGAAATGAAGACAAAAATAAAATTTCTCTTATGAAAATTCGGCATCCTAACAGCGTTGCATAAACATCAACCAAAAATGAATTGATGAGATCAAATAGGGTCTATCATAATATGAACATAAAAGATCAGTATGATAGATAAAGATATCATACCACAACATAATAAAAATGAACTTGAAAGACTTACATGAAAGTATAACTTCAAAACGAGAAGGGTGAAGAGCCACATAAAAATTCGGCAGCCTAACAATGCCACATAAAACATCAAAATATTGAATTGAAGAGATCAAATGGGGTCTCTCATCATATGGTCATAAAATATCAGTATTATAGATATAGAGATAATAACCCAACATAAAAAAAATTAACTTGAAAGAATTGAAATGAAAGTAGAACTTCAAAACGAGATGGGTGAAGAACCACTTAAAAATTCGGCAGCCTAACGGTGCCACTTAAAACATCAAAATACTGAATTGAAGATATCAAATGGGGTCTCTCATCATATGATCATAAAAGATCAGTATGATAAATTTAGAGATCATACCCCAACATAATAAAAAGGAAATTGAAATACTTTACATGAAAATAGATCTTGAAAAATGAGAAGGGAGAAAGAATCTATTACAAAAATTTCGGCAGCCTAACAGAGACACTTAAAACATCATAAAACGAAATAATGAGAGTAAGAGGGGATCTCTCATTATGTGAACATGAAAAGGTCAGTAAGAGGAGTATAAAAGAACACCCTTTAACTTAAGAACATGGAGCATAAAAGAAATTACACAAAAGAGATTTCCTGAAAAGAAAGAGAGAGATCAGATCCTTTACCTTAAAACGTAACTCTTAAAACTCAAAGGTTGGGTCCTTGAGGGCTTTGGGGCACCTTGGGAGGACTCCTTGAGAGGTAATGAGACCATAACTTCGTTGGGGGAGAGTGGGGAGTCGAATGGATGAGAGGATGGCTTGGTATTTATAGGGAAAGTGAGGGGACAAGGCATTAATGGCCAAGGGACACCTCATTAGTGGTTTTGGAAAAACCATGGGCTTGCCCTTGGTATTTTCCCATGGTATTGGCCACTTGGGACACCTCATACCTTATCTTACTATTCATAAGTCGAACATATTGATTACATACTTAATATATCATTTAATGATGTCATTAAACACCCGTAACTTAAAAACTGTATTTTCACAACTCATCGAAAATTCAACTTTTTCAGAATAATCCCAAGATTTCACCATAACCAAATATCAATGCTTTGATTTCAAAAATGAACTCCATTTTATAAAAATAATTTTCTAAATATTTTTAATAATTTTTTTAAATAAATACACTATTCACCGAAAATTCATTTTTTTTTCAGAAAAAACCCCAAAAATTACCATAACATAATATCGGTGCTCTGAGTTCACAAATGTAATCCATTTGATAAAAATAATTTTTTAAATATTTTTAATTTAATTTTTTAACTAAAAACACTATTCACTCAAAAAACTAATACTTGAATAATAATTTACGAAATCGTTATTTAACCATTTTATTGAATCACATTACTTAATCAAGTTGCCTAGGTTATATTAATACTTTCTTTAAGTGAGATTACTAATCCAGTTGGACACATTATTAATCCTAATCATAAAATCACTATTCATAATTTACTATTCATCAATAATTAAGTTGATCTTATTAGACTCTAAATTTTATACTGAGCATAATTGTAGAAGACCATTTTTTGAATATCATTACACATTTTTAATTATTTAAGGTTTACATAATCATTTTTAAAATATCCTTTTTCTAAAATTCATCAAAAACTATGTATAATATATTTATCTGGTCATTTGAAAATTCATAAACTTCATCATAAGAAGAAATCCCAATTTTTATTTAAAATAAAGGATTACACAAGGAAGTTACGGTCTCCATACATATCCCCTTATCACACCAGCATAGGACCTAATTGTAAGGTGTGCTAAGGTGAGAGAATCTGAGGGAGACTCGGCTAACATCGCACGAGTAGTAATTTCTATCAGTTTGAACTTCTCGCAAAGGCAATTCCGTTCTAGCTTCACACGATGAAGTTCGGCTTGGGTTTGGTCCAGAGCAAAGCCCAGTGGTGCTACCTTCTTCCCAAGTTCTGTTAGATGGGCTTCGATCGGTCCAAGACTACGGGTGAGGCCATCAAGCCTTCTTTCTATAATAATTAACCAAGATTACTTGTATTTAGAGACAGTAATCAAAACGTTTAGTTTCCATGGGTCATATTGACCAATGGCCATATAACAGTCAAAACCCAATGGTCTCATTTTAATTATACTCATGTTATCAAATGAAACATTTTTGTTGAGTATAAAAAAAAATAACACATAAAATTAGGAAAAAAGATTTATTTAAAATTTTGGGTCGTTACATACACATGCATGTGGAGATTAAAAAAACAATGAGCAATGGAGTTTTCTTGAGAGCATCAGATCATAAGGAAGTCTATGTGGACTTTTATGGCATGCTGGATGAAATTATTGAACTATGTCTTCTAGGGAAAAATTACATAACAATGTTTAAATGTCGATAGTTAGATACTGAGAGAGGCTTGTGTGTTCATCTGATTCATGGAATCGTCGATGTTAAATATAAATGTCTTCTTGAAGTAAATGAACCATTTTTACTGGTTCAACAGTAACATCTAATATATTACGCAAAGTAATGTGCTACTTCAAGAGACCAGAGTGATTTGTGGAGAATAATAAAAAATAAATCTCAGGAAAATTAGTTTACTCAAACTGAATGTGGTTCTGATGATTTACAAGGAATTGAAAATTTTCTAAAGACTACTCAAAATACATCCTTTTCACAAAGAGTCATGAATATTGATGATGACACACCATAATTAATGGTCGACGGTGACAATGATGTTAATAATGTTACAAATAAATTTAAAATGGAAAGAGATGATGAACTAAGGCTCAAATGGATATTTATGACACCGATGATGAATATGAAGACATTGAAATAATCCGATATGAAGATGATAATGAAGTTAAACATTGATATTGGAAAATGCAGGTTATAATTGTAACAAATATATATCTATATGTAATATTTATTTTCAACTATCTGTTAACAATAATCATTTTGTGTTTCAAATGTACCCTGGTATACTTTGTGAGTTGGATGAGGCTGAGATACCTTTGGTTGAAAATGATTTGTGATCATCTGACCCTCATACTACTGGCAGATTAGGGGGTACATGGAGGGGGCGTGGTCTTGCACGAATTATGATTCCTGACCCTATCCCCAAGGGTCTTCCACATCATGGTTTCGATCCACACACGCGGAGGTATGATAACCTGTGTATTTTTCTTAGCTTTCATTAATTTATTTATATAAATATTGTTACATTATTTGTTATATTTTCACAGTTCTGCACATATAGTTGTTGGACATGATAGTTCTATCTTGTGCAGTTATTTTTCTTAGCCATGGATCACATGGGAATAGATTCTTGTTGACGTGTGCCATGGAATGTTTAGTCATTTGATGGTACATAAATATATAATATTTATTTAAAATTTTATTTCATTAATAACATGATATTATAAATTATTTGTAGGGTTTATGGTATCCAATTTATGATAGAATGTGTAGCGTTATCCACGAGGCATGAGACCAGTCTATGAATGAGTGTTTTTTCCAGTTTATTATAATTTTAGAAGGACAACCATTTAGAGAATATGAGAGATAGTATTGGATGAGTCATGTAGATCCCACCGGCCAGAGTACATTTCACCTCATTTATGGTATGGATTATGTTCCCACTGGTTGACTAGTTTATTTTAAATGAGATCTTCATTGAGCCAGAGAAACCGGGGGAGACAGGAGGTGACCCATCGAGCTGGTAGCCTTACTTTCATTATGCATAGAGAGAATCTGGTAAAAATCGTTTTTAAATATTTTATATATCATTACATATAAACAGTTTATTTTATATTCATATAGGTAGTCAAGCATCCCGATCCTATAGATTATGGTATTTATCAGAGGATATACAATGATCAAACCACTAGATAGATTAGAGGTGATCGCCAGCATCAGATTGTGGCCAGTATAATTTTTTTTGTTTGAAATTTAACTGCATATAATATTTGCGCTATTTTTATTTCAAATTAAAACTAAATGAGTCATATAAGGTCGTGACCTCTCAGAAATGGGCTAAGAGTCCGGTTGAGACGACTCATCAGACTAGTTCCCACCATTTCGATGAGGCGACAGAGATGCAGGGGACTCAATATGCCTTAGAGAATGCCCGAGTAGTTGGTATAGACTCCCATTTGACACCCGAGACTTATTATGGTACTACTACGATGTTGGCGTCTAAATATAGAGGATCTCGTGAGGAGTAATCATCTTCTGAAGTACTAGAAAAAAAGCCTACGGCCACAGACCTATAACTTTGGTTTTAAAACCGTGGTTATGGGTGGCTATATCCACGTTTATGTGGGCTCCATCCATGCTTTTAAAACAGCGGCTATAGGTATTTTTTCATGGGCTATAGCCACTTATTTCAAAACCGTGGCTCTATACCATACCTATAACCACAATTATGTGGCCTATAACAATGATTTTTTAAAACCGTGGCTATAGGTCTCCCGCCCTTGCACGGGAGAAAACATTTCCTGCAAAAAAAATGGCGATAATAACTATTGCCATGATTTTCAGGATATTTCCATGATTTTTAATGATATATATAATATATAATATATATATGTATATATATACAAAAAAAGCATTAGTGGTGTAGTGGTTAGGGTGATGGAACATGAAGGGAAGGTGTTGGGATAAAATCCCGGTAGACACATGTTATTTTTAGTTTATTTCCATTGTTTTCAAGGGCTATATCCATGGTTAAAACTGTGGAAATAGCATCCTATAGCCACAGTTTAAACTATGTCCATAGGTCAACTACCACAATGACAGTTTTTAAGACCTATTGAAGAGGATTTCAAAACCATGGCCATAGGCAGCTACAACCACTGTTCAAATTGTGGTACTAGGCTGGGACCTACTACCACGTTGATAGAGGCCACGGTTGTCCAAAATAGTGGTCGTAGCCTATATCCACGGTTTTGGGGCATATTGCCACGGTTTTGAACCATAGCTAAAGGTCTTTTTTTCAGTTGTGCAGGCTCACAATATGAGAAGCAGTTGCGAGATCCTACTGAACTTATAGAGTGTTTGCAGAATTAGTAGGAAGAGATGCGTCAGCAGCAGCAGCTGCAACCAAAGCAGCACGACAAGGACATGCGCCGATGGCTGCAATAACAAAAAGATCATTTGGAGTACATGCATCGTCTGACTCATTGTTTAGAAATGGGGTTTCCTCCACCATCTTCTCAAGCTTATCAGGAAGTCTATCCCCCTAATAATTTTTTGGTTTTGTTAAAATCATTTTAATTGAACATATATTGTAATTTGAACTATTTACAGTTTTTTTCTTTTATATTTGTGGAAATATTGCAAGTTTTTGTATTTTTAATATTTTAATATTTTATTATTTATTATTAGAATTATATTTTATATTATTCTTATATTTTACTAATAATAATAATAATAATAATAATAATATTTTATTATTTTTTATATATTTTATATATTTTTTATCATTATTGATAATTTTAATATTTTATATATTTTTTAGTATTTTATTAATATTTATATTAATTTTTTGAGTAATCATACTTTTTCTATTATATAACTTATTAAGTATTTCCAAATATTGATAATTTTAATAATTCTGTGTTTTTTTATTTTAATAATATTAATGTTTTTTATTTTATATTATTAAGTATTTGCGATGGGGCCTTTTGCGATGGGGGGCCTGTCATAAAAAGAATATATATATTTTTTATATTTTTTGTGATGGGTCTATGTACCATTGAAATTGGTTTACAAGACATAATATATTTGCGACGGGCAGGTATCCCTTCAAAAATACTTTTTGTGAAGGGCCCGTCGCTAATGGATCTTGTATATATAATTTATTTAATAAGAGATCTATTTGCGATGGGTCTCCTTCTCGTCGAAACAAATATTTTTTTCAATTAGACCATCACAAAAAATATTAGTTACGATGTCATTTTATGCAATGGGATATTTGAGGTGGGCCCCATCACAATATGGTTTTTGCGACAGGATCCCGTCAGAAATAGTCAAATTTCCAGTGGTGTGGGGATTTAATACCTCCTGCTAGAAATAATGTTATTTACAATAATGTAATCATATAAATAATTATTCTTTTTTATCATGTTTGTAAACAAAGAATCATGCTTTCATTTGGTCTACATAGACCAAATACCCAAACCTTTTGTCTCATGAGACCAACTTATTGGGACCCATTCAATACTTTATTAAGTACAATAAATTCACCTTATTAAAAATATTAATATAAATACCTCCATAATAAACATGAATTATTATTCAATAAACATACATATTCAGATTAAAACATACAAATTGTTTTTACATTTTCAGATAATAAATTTATTATCCAATGAAATAAGGTAGATAGTTAAATAATATAAAATCAACCTACCATAGTAGTAAATAAACCTATAAATTTGAATAATAAGTATATGTATTATAAATATTATTTTGAAAATTTTAATTTATGAATTTTAGTTGAACCCCCTTTCATTAAAAAGAAGGAAATATAGTGTTTGCATAGGGGAATGACATTAGAAGAACAATTATTCTTATAACAAAGGATAATTTAAAAAGGAAAAGGAAATGTTGGATGAAATAAAGTTTAATCCAATAAAAATATTATGATAAGACTTGTAAGTTAATAAATAACCAATATATACATTTTAAAAGAGAAATAATTGTTTCATATAATTCATATTTAAATTAATAATCATAGTGGTGAAAAGAACCATACCGTAATGATAAATTAAAAATATAATGAATATAAAAGGTATAAAATGGAATTAAAATATTATGAAATGAAATATATTCAACATAACTTTATTAAATAGGGTATTGAACAAACCATATAAAATAATTTATGGTACATAATTTGAAACATGTCACACATAATTGAATTTAGAGACAAAAAACATCAAATATTAGAAACGTTCGAATCAAAACACATTGAAGGAATGAATTAAAAATAATACATTAAATACCATGAATGATAATAGTATAATGAAAAAAATATTATTTTTTAGTAGATACCCCATATAAAATAAAACACAGTGTATAATTAAAAATATACATCCTGGGATGAATTTTTTTAAGAATAAATCCTCAAATAGTTCTTGATTTCTTTTTCTCATACACCTATCATCCTAAAAATTAAATTTATGATTATTATATAACTTATTAGAAACTTAATTTATCAATATTTTTTTATTATAATCCATTTATGAGCATATTCTATTTATTTATTATATAAATTTATCTTATGTTTTCATGAAAATTGAATTAGTGTTAGATTTTTTCTATAATATTAGCGATTGAATATGACAAATTAATTATAAGTTAAATACCAAAGATAACCATAAAAGAAACAGAAAATAATATTTAATTTTTTTTAATTTATAAAAAATTATTTCTTATATTCCCATAGTCATACATGATAGTGTTTTATTGTGTTGTTCAAGTAGGTGGTTTAACTAACCCTAAACATGATTATGCAATATATCGATGAGTGAGTATGGTTGTGGAAATATATAATATCATTATAAATTAAGAATAATTATAATATTTATATATATTCAATTTGTTTAATTATATTTTAATTTGTTATTACAAATAATTAAAATCACGATGATAAATGAAAAAACACTATTTTATCAAAAATATACTTTGCACAATGCACAATCATCATTCTTTTATTTTTCCAAATTATTAGGGTAAAATAAATAATGGTTATTACATTAATATTGTTAAAATTTATTATAATAATGATACAAAGGTCATTACATAACTATATTTAGGATAGTTTTAGAAGAGAAAAAATAAGAAATAAAATAAAATTATTAAGTAATATCACATTGGTACCATGAAATTTCTCTTTAAAGTATCATTGTAAATCAAGGGATTAGGATTAATAATTACAGAAAAGGATTATTAAAGTGTGATATGATTCAACCATGAGAAAAATATATTATTTTAATAAAGAAATTCGAGGGAATGGGCATGACAGAAATGGGTGGAAGTGTCCCATTTTAGAAGCAAAGAAAAATGAAATTTTGAGAATA
Organism: Viscum album; assembly: GCA_963277665.1. Classification (NCBI taxonomy): domain Eukaryota; kingdom Viridiplantae; phylum Streptophyta; class Magnoliopsida; order Santalales; family Viscaceae; genus Viscum; species Viscum album. The sequence goes on from OY728143.1 coordinate 579,119,475, forward strand.
CCCATTAATTTTCATTTTTATCATTATTGTATTTAAGGGTAAATGGATCCAAAAGTGAAAAATAATGGTTTTTTAGGTAGGATTGGTTTGACCAATCTTTTTAAAAATATTTCCAATGATTTTTTTAACATTTTATAATTCATTTGTTCTTGTATTTTTACATTAATTTCTTTTCTTGGTTTTTATCGAGGTAGCTAGATTTTTTCCATGTAAATTATGTTTTATTAAATCTATAAAATAACACCTATTTCAAAATGTGTTTTTGATGAACCTAATTTTAATACATATTTAATCTAATTCAATATATAATTATTATAAAATTAAATTATGAATTAATACATGTTATATATATAAATTATTTTTTGTAGCTAAAATATGTTTTAACCATTTTGTGCTCAAAATATTATTTAGTACTGATTACCAAATGAATACATGAGAATTAATTTTAATATAGGATTAAAAATAACATTAAATTCAATAGACGTAGGATATTAATTTTCTTGGTCTGATAAAAACTAGATAATATTAATAAAACAAATCATTGAAAATAACATTTTAACTATTATCATTGTCATTGACTTTAATATTATTAAATATTTTTTACTCCAAAAATAAATTTAACTTATTAGATAATATAATATTGTTTATCTAAAACACTAAATCGATTTTTGTTCATTATATTTCTATAAGTGATGAAAACTAATTATTGATCTAAGCGAATAGTAATTGTTTTTATTGGAAAATATTAATTATGTTTTGAAAATGTTATAGACGGGTTATGTAAATTTAACATAGAATATTTAAATTTTTTATATTCATTTTAATATATTTATATATTTTATATTTAAAATTTTATTCAAAAAATTTTAATTCATTCTTGTGATAATATAATGTCATAAAAGTGGTAATATTTGCAAAATCATTATTTCTTCACTATTCACCAAAAAATAAATTATTTTATTAAAATATCAAAAGATCACACTAAGATAATATTTGAATGGTGAATTAAAAAATGAAATCCTTTTTATCAAATAAAATTTCTCATATTTCTTAATTTATCTTATAAAAATATATAAGGGATCTTTTTATTGTTCTTGTGTTTTCATTGTGTGATGATGTTTAGGTTATAGTGTTTACCTGATCCAGTTGGGTCTCATGTATTACAATTTAATTCTATGAAAGAGTTGTAAAAAAAATTATTAAATAAAATATTCTAATTCCAATTTTATTCCCATAAAGGAACATTATATTGGTAATTGTCAAGTTACCTCCATGTTATGGAGTATGATATGGAATTGATTCATTGGATAAGCCTTAGGGTAAATATAGATACATATTTGTGAAATAATTGTACAAAGAAAAATAGCTATTACTACTATATAAGATGAGTATATGTTATTTACTGTTTTTTAATGGTTTGTGTAATTTTTCCCCATGAATAATATACATTGTGTTTAGTAAGGTAGATTATTATCTTAACTTGTGTGAATTTGATCCTATTTTTCTTCATTTTTTATCATAATAATTTTTTAATTTTTTGAACCTACATGATGTAGAGAGCCTATAGATATGGTGCCATGAAAGCCATTTAAAAAGGTATTGAATCATTATATACTGGTTTTTTTTATTTTAGTAAGTTATATTTCTAATGATGGTATATTATGAATGTTTATTAATGGTATGGAGATAACCAATTGTGTTATTTATTGAATATTACTAAATATAATGTTTCAATAGAGGAAAAGTATAATGTATTGATAATTAAAAAACATTATTTTTTAAAAAAATTAATAAAATGAGTATTTTATCAATTTATATAAAATATTTTATTAAAAAAATGAGAAGATTCATAACTAGGTTTATAATTTACATATTTTTTATTGAAACCATGCAAGGTAAATTTTGAGATAGCGCATTTACATGTTTAGGTGAATTGGTTTCAAATAATGGTACAAAATCTAGAATCATTAATAGCCCTTATACGCATGTTCTTTTAAATAATTAACCTCCTAAAAATTATTTTAATAAAATAAATTATAATTATTATAAGTGGATATAGTTGGTTGAAAATAATTTTAAATATATATGACTGTTTCAGTGATATTTGAAAGGTTAATTAATTAAAAATAAATATTATATTTCTACTGTCATTATAATTATTGTTTTATTAAAAATAATTTAGTAATGGATGAAAATAAAAAAACCTTATCTCGACAATTTGAGGTGTGTAATCTTACCCTAAGGGAGAACACATGGCTCTCAATCCTCTTCCTATTCTACTTCCATGAAATAATTTATTCATGGAAGAGGTAATGCATTTTTATTCAGTTTATCTTATTCCACCTATTCTTTTAAACTCTCATTGAAAATATATTTTTGTTTTTAAGGGATATGAATATTTCAATGTTTTAAAAAAGAATATATAATACCTTCATTACTATGATAAATTCTATAAGGATTGTTCATGCGTTTTACGAAATGTCCAATGCACTAGGATCAGGGTTACATTGACATCATGAAACTATCAATTATGTTTTTTCACATTAGGACCTATATATACCTTTTAATTGGGTGTTTTATTTAAAAGACCTGTCATTTATGATTTTAGGTGATAATTAAAAAAAATTGGTTGACAGACATATGATTTTTTATAGAAAATAATGAAACAACAATGATTTGATCGGGTATAATTTATTAAAAATCTCTTCTATGTATGGACTTTTTTTATTAAACACTTTAATGGTATTTAATAAGTTTATGCAATGTTTTATGGAATTTAAATGTAATTATTATATTTATTTTAATATTTAAATTAATTATTTGTGTCCTCAATGATTATTTAAAGGGTTATTAGGGTTTTAGTGTTTAAAAAATGTTTTTTAGTCTATTTAATTCTTTTAAGATTATTATTTAGATAAATTTAATGTTTTTTTAATTTTTTAGGTTTTTAGGAATGGTGGAATGTTTTTAAATGAATTGGATGATACATTGTTTTAAAATGTTGTTTATATGTGACATTCGGAATATTCATTATGACTTATGGCTATAAAGAGTCAGTTTTGAGTTAAGATTACTCTTATGAGTTCATATGAGAATGGAATTTGGTACCTCTTGTTATTTGGAGAGTAAACGTAGATTCTAGATAAATATATCAGAAATCAAGATGTATATTTGACTGAGTGTCTATACAATTTATTTTTTTTGCTAATCCTTATCTAATAATGGGTAGTATGGGTATGTATCATGAACCTGAGCCTTTTTTCAATAGTTTTTGAGCTATTATGATTTAAATATTCATTATATTTTTTATATGAAAGTAATATGGCTTATGATGAATAAATATCATGTTTTGAAGTGAAAATAATAATACATATAGGGTGTAAGAATATTATTAATTTTTTAGAAAAGAATGCACAAAAAATACATTTGTTTCTTGATAGTATTATTCAATAGTTTTCAATATTAGTTTATTCTTTCAGAGACCTTGATGTAAAATTGTATAAATGTTTGAAAACTTTAATTTTGGTATATTTTTGTTTAATATGATTAATAATTTATTATATTTTTGTATATAACATGTTTATGATGAATTAAAGAGCTTTTTTATAAGGAGTTGACATTATTTTGTTATGTTATTTATTTTAATTCATCCTTATATCTTGATTTTTTAATTGATCATGATTTTTACTTCGTATTTGTTTTGAAAGATTTTTCCCATAAGAAGATTGATGAACCACAATATGGGTAATATAAATAATTTTTCTCAAGGAATCACTTCTATTGATCCTAACCACCACAATTCATTTATTTCAACCATATATACATTGGGTATGGAATTCTTTATCGATTTAACAAACTAATGGATTATACATAGATATTTACTAGAAAAAATACACTTCCCTACATACATACAAAGTGTCTTTAGAACCTAAAGAGTTATAATAAATATGGAATTTATATTATATTTATATTATATTAATGATACTTATAATTTAAACCTTTTTTCTTATACTCTATTGAGGCTAACATATAAATGGATGATGATGATTGTCGATGATAGTTGTATGAAAACATATCTTATTATGGTTTTATAGGGATGTTCAATCCAAAAATTAAATAAAGTAACTTTTAATCAGGAAAAGTCTAGAGAAATCAAAAATCTAGAGTAGTAAAACTATTATATATTAAAGTAAACCTATTTTTTTCAACTTACTCATAATCTTCTCTCGAATGTCACTATCAAAGCCCATATGTCTAAGATGATCTTGAAATATTAATTTTTATCTATTGTATAAATTTTATTCCTACCCACATATACTGATGTGTACAATAAGGTAGTTATAGTTGAAGTCGATATAGCTAGGGTGATCAATATTTTTTCAGTTGCAGTAGGATAGATTTGTAGTTCTTCATCTAGTAAAATGAGAAAATATAAGGATTATTAAAGGGGGAGTAACTAGAGTGTAAAATTACCCAATAACCCTCCTACCTTATATTTATTATGGTGTATGCATTCAATTTATTTCTATCTGGTAAATCAATCCATTTTGAAAATTATAATTAAGATACTTTAAAATAATTTCATCAGTGTTTTATAATGGCTTACTTGCAGAGATTCTCTTAGAATCATCCTCCTTAGTGAAGAGAAGTCAATTTATCGGTTACCAAATGATCTCATGTAAAATGTGACTAATATAAGGGTGTTTTTAATAATTATCAAATGTTGTAATAATGGAGGGATATTAATGTCAAATTAAATAAATATCGAAAAAATCAGGGTAGGCCTAAATACAATAATCTATACATAGTGCCTCATGAAAATACAGTATCTAATTCTAGGATGAGAACTTATTGTAGTTCCATGATAATTTATACCATTATGTCTATATATTTTATTGACATATGTTCCTCACATTCATTTACAACATCCATATTATTTAATATACCTAGTGTTCAGATGGATCTTATACATCACATGATGGAGATCAATACACTTTTATGAAAGAAAAAGATTCATGGTTTTATATTAACTTTATTTCAAATAATAATCAATGAATTTATGGTTGTATAGAATATAATTATCCTTGACTTGAATGTATTCAAACTCATTTTTGTGATGGATGGGATGCTCATCTCCAATTATTTTATATATTGTCATCATCTAAGGGTCCACGTTATTTCTTCAATGGGACCAATCACATATTCCATGGCGAGTTCCATCTAATATATAATATAACATGGCACATTATATATGATATTGGGGTCTTAAATTATTCTATATTGACTTTTAATTTTGATTCTATTTAAAAAAACTTAACGGTTGACTTTTTATAGATTTAGAAAAATATCCATTGGTTTTTCTTAGTGATATATCCAAACTGGCATAGGATTGGGAGGTTGGATTACTCATTGACCTAATTCCCTGGAGAATCCGATTAACATTAATATAATATTTATTATACATGGATGAGTTAAAAAAATTAAAATTTTATCCTAAAGATTTTGAGAGATAGGGTTTTATATTTATGGGTGTACACCATGGGAAAATCAAGTCCCTTTCGCCAAGATAGATGATGAAATATAAAATTTATATTGATTACTATAGTCTTAAAACTATAAAAAATTAATACACATTTACATTAATTTAATATCTTATTGATCACCTATGTGGATAAATATGGTTTTTAAATTTTGATCCTAGATCGAGACACCTTTAGCTTAGAGTGAAATATATACATATTCCAATGAATGTTATGAGGATTACATAAAGGAATTATTAAAACTAGTGGATTCCATTTGGGATTTTAAATAATCCTAAAATATATATATACATCTTGAATTATATATTTTATAGATACCTTGGCACATTATTTAATATATTTTCGATGATGTCTTGATATATTTCATGATAAAGGATGATTATGATGATCAACAAGAAATTATTTTAAAAAACATTAAGAATCATCAATTGTATGTAAAAGCGTATAAATTCATAATATAGATTATACAATTCAACTTCATGAGTAATCTGTTTTATGAAAAATTAATTTCAATAGATTTTATGATGATTTAATTGATGATGTGTGGAAATTCCAAGACTTATCCATGATAGCATCTCCCTTAACTACCATTATTAATACAGGAGTGAAATTATAATGGAATAGTTAATTAGAGAGATCATTTAATGATTTAATAAATTGGTTGAAATATGTACCTATATTTATCCTTCATAATCCCATTTAGGGTTATATAGTGCACTAAAATGCCTCAGTTATGACTTTAAGATGTGTTTCAATGCATCCTCACGATGTATGTAAAATCCCATGTAATTATTGAATAATACCTTTTCATTTATATTACTATTTATTAATTATATATTAATTTTACATTAAAAGGTATTATTTTTATGAAAGAATACCCAACACACAATAATGGGTTTCTTCAAAATCATACATTTCACAAAAGATTGAGTTATACCGAAAAATAATATATTATTAATATTATAATTTAAAATGGAAGTTATCTCCAAGACATTGTATTAATGGAAATTAACAAAAATAACTATATTATGTTTATACATGTTTATTAATTTGTTTTACTTTCTTCAAATAAATATTATGGTCTTAAAGTATGTATAAATCCAATTTTAAGCATAAAAAGCTCTAATATTATTAAAATGTTGTTTTACCACCTTTGGATAGAGAACCATTTTTAAATCTATTTTTTGTTACTTTTATATATTCTATTTTAAAAAATAAACTTCTTATTTTAAATAATGGCATAAAACATTACTTTGGATGAATTTTTAGTATTTTTCAAATAATATTCATTTTTTATGAGTATATAAATTACTATATTTTAATTCAAAAAGATCTTTTCATATAATTTATTTATATTTTTAGAGCATGATTTTACATGGTTTTATGGTATAATTATATAATTATTTTATAATTAAATCCAATGTAGTTCATTGGATGAAATTTCAAATTAAAATTAAATAGAAAAACAATTTGACATTTTTAATGTTTTACATAAAGAACTCATTTTTTCTATCCATCAACGAGATTAGTGTTAAATATAATTTAAAAAAATCTAAGAATCAAATTTTAAATAATAGACAAACATGGTTGTACTCAGTATGAATAATGTGGTCTAATAGGATTAAATTTTTTTGGTGAATATTAGCTATAGTACTATATTTAACATGGTTAATGGTGAATAGAGTAATTAAAGGTAAAATTAATATCACAATATTATAAACAAACCCTGACCCTTGTAAAAATATTATTAGATGGGTTATTATTGTCAATTATCATCCTTGTGACGAAATATTGATCTTTTAATGTTACTTGGTTGTGATTATGACATTTTTAAAATTTAAATTAAAGGAAAATATGTCTTAAATATGTATATCCTTAATAAATAAATTTTAATATGGGGTCATATAATTGATATCCTTTACTGTGATTATTACTTAGATATATAAAAATATTACCTAAATCATTGTAATTTATTTATAATTTTTAAGAAATAAATTATTAAATTAAATAGTAACATAATGATGATGTAGTAATTTATTTATTAAAGAAAGAATCAAATAAATGATATTCAAAATTTTAAAATAAATATAATTTTAATTATTTGGTGTCTTAGACGACTTTTATAGATGACTTTGACATGTTAGGATTGTTTTTTTGTAGTTTTTTATGAAGGAATCGTGTTGTTATGATTTTTTAGTAGTTATGTAATGAATTGTGTCAATATTGACATAATTCATAACATAAATTATTAAATTTGTAGTTAAATGATATAAAATTTATAAAAATAAAATATTCAACCAAAAATATGATATTTACACTAAAACTTTCATTGATGACGCGTTTATTTTTCGTTTGGTATGATTTGGTAATTATTTTGACTCTCAAAGTGTAAATTACTTGATAAAACTAAAGGAGTTAAAATGGTTAAAACAAAAATATAAAGATAAAAAATTATTCAAAACCTATCTAATTGTCATTAGATGATTATATATCTACCCCTTATTAATAATATCTTTTGGAAAATAAATTTGGATTAAATAGTAATTGAAATTGTATGTATATTAATTTAATAATTTTAATAATTCAAAGGGTGCTCATCCCATATTCTATAAAAAGTCACATATTCCTCTCTATTAGACACACTTAAAAAACCATTTGGTCGTAAAAATATTTTCCCAAAAAAACTTAATATAATCTCTCCTTACATTCTTGAGGCATTATTTTACGTAGAACACCCTTCATATAGGTGTTACAGTTTTATGAAATTTGATTATTAGAAGGAAAGGTAGTGTTTTTATGTACTTGTTTCTATTTTATTTCTTCTTCCACATCTATTAAATCTACTTTATCCATAATAAAATAATAACTCCGGTATCATAAAAATAATTAGATATTATTTTGTTAATATCATCACCCAAATCAAAATCCAATATCACCAAATGGGAAATGAATATTTCATTCCTTTGTATAGTATACTACCACCTCATGAAAAGATATAGTTTTTTTATTACCATCTCTCAAGAATAACCATACTGATGGAATTAATGTTTTTATATAATTTTAATGACATATTTATCATTAAAAGATAATAATATATCAATTATGTTCTTACTAACCAAGAACATTAAAATGATAACGTTGTTTATACATATGTGTGAGCTATCACCTCCATGAAGCGATGTGAATAATTGTTATTCCCTACATCACTTGTATGGTATAAAAAAGTATATTTGAATGATTATTATTATTTTAATAGCATAACGATCAATTTTTTAAGATAAAATAATTATGTTATTTCATAATGATCAATTAAAAATGGAATCATTAGTAATACGTACATACGACATTTTGTCTCCATTATTATAACGTTTTTAATTTTTCATAAAATAAAATGATTGTTTGATTTAAAAGTATAATTGATGTATAAATGTCATTATAATGTCATGAATTTTATTCTGTAGATGATAGACTTATGATAAAATGAACTTTTGGCATTATAGCATGTTCATTTTCAACTCAAGTATTGAATATCGATAGAACATCAAATATAAATGTAAATAATTATGTAGTTTTTATAACATGGTAATGAGTAAAAAATTAACAATAAACTTGAAAAAGTTTCTCAAGAAATTAGAAATTAACCTAATTTTATTATTCTGTAATATAATGACTTTTTGTGATGAGTTCGAATCAAGGTAAGGAAAATACTCTCAATCATCATTCATTGAGTCATATTTCAATAATATAAACCACATTATTTTATACGGTGTACAATTAACCCATTTGACTTCTAATTTCATTCAATGTTCTTGGAAATTATTATTTTTTCTATGAACTATTTTACTAAATGAAAAAAGAATGTTTTTTAAACATGTGAGGTGATAATAACTTTTCCACTACCATGATCGTTATTTGATATTGGGATTCCTCTATAAGCTGTAATTTTTTATGATTAAAATAATTAACATATAAATTTTATGCAATTTTAGTATTGATAATGGTCTTGATAATGGATTTCTAATGCCAATATCATGAAATGATATCTTGTAATAGTAATGTGGAAATATTATTTTTCCCCCTATGCTTATTAATGTGTTATGATTATGTTTTTGTTTTCGGGTATTTTTTATGTATATAGATGGTTCGGTGATAAACCGTAGGAGGGTGATCCCATGATATATCTTCAATGAATTGGGTAATGAGATTGAGATAAATGTTAAGGTTTATCTTAACATATTTAGGTAATATACTGTGATAGGTATTTCAAACATAACCATTAATGATACTCTATATGTAGTTTGGAAAGATACAATATAATTATGATGGGGATTCAACAAGTTACCTTTATGATTTATGATTTTGATGATTTTTTAAGAATATTATAATTTCATATGGTGTGCTAAAGAAATTATTTTTTCTTGGTAAAAAGTATGATTTTTGTGAAAATGTTTTCATGAGTTTAAAATATTCGTGGACTAATAGTTTCATTCCTTATTTAAATCCTTTACTAAGATTTTTTTCATCCCATGTTTTTGAAACATTCTCCATAGGTTATAAGGATGGTTAATAGAAATGAAGAAGACTAGACAAATTTTATGAAGAATTTTATCAAGAAAAATAATTCTTGTTTTATATTAAAATGTTTAGATTATTAAAAAATAGATAGCATGTAAACTTGTCTACTTTGAAATATTTGAGATGTCATGTAATAGTTATGGACTAATTCTCAAATAATATAAAACTGGAAATATCCCTAATGAAAATGAATTTAAATTCATAACTTAACTCAAAATCAGGTATTGTATATGGATGGGGACTCATAGTTGGTATCAAAGGCCAGTTTAGATAACTTTTGGGGTTTGAATATTGTTAATAGAATATGTATAAATGATTTTTTTCTTCATTTTAGAATTGAATTTATATATAATTTGTAGAATACCATGTTTCTTCTTCTATGATATGCCCATTTATATTGTTTTTCCACAGAGGAAACTAGGCAGTTTTGCTGGGATGACATCCATAGGAACACAAACTTCCATATTAGCATCTTAAGATAGTGAGAATTAGAACTGAAAAATTATATGTATTGATGGCTCAGTTGACTAAGGTGATAAATTGTGTCGGTGTCTATACATTATATCATCTAGATCAATCATATAGGAACATGTCAATATTGGATCATTTCATGAGGCAAAATCCCCCATCATTCATAGGGTCATTTGACCTCATGCTAGTTGAAGGGAGGATTAAAGAACTAGAAAGGATTTTTGATGTGACGGGTTGTTCATACAATTAAAATGTTATTATTTTTTTTATCACATTGAAGGTGAATTTGATTAGTGTTGGTTGATGATTAAGAATATCATGGGAATTGGGAAGATTTATGCTCTTGAGTGGGATGAATTCAAAAATAGGTTTCTTGAGAAATATTTTCCTATTGAGGTTCGACATCTGATGGAAAAGAATTCTTTGAATTGAGGATATGTGAGGATTTAGTGGAAGAATAAAAATCCAAATTCACTCGACTAACAAGGTATGCTCCAAATTTCATCCTGAATCTTGGTAGTAAAATCAATCATTTTAATTGAGATTAAATATAATGTATCGAAGGGCATTGGATTATCATGATTTAAAACATTAGGAAAACAGGTTTGATTGTATAGAAGGTAGAAATGGAGTTTCCAGATGATATTGTGTTTTTTTAAAATAGTATAATAAAAAGGCCACAGTGGAAATAGAATATGATAAATTCTTCAAAAATGTCTGATGGTATGAAAATTAAGTATATAATTGAATAAAATTTTGGTAAAAACACATTGGAGAATTCCTTATGAATTATGGTATGTGTGTCTGATGTGGTATAATGGGACATAAGGTTCATAAATCCACTGAAAAATATCAAGGTAGTGGTATGAAAAAATATGATTTACAGTCTGTGAAAATATTTAAGTGTAATGATATTGGACGTTATGAGAATAAGGGTCTGATGATGAACGTGAAAGATGGGAAGTAGATGGACTCTACGAAAAAAAGGTGTGGTGAAATCCATTGAAACTACTTCAGAAGATGTTTTGTCGTATAATGTAATTTTATCATGTACATTTTCTATTTATTTAATTTATTCTAATGTGTTGTTTTATTTAGGGTCTACACATTCTTTCATTTCTGATAAATTTTATTGTTAATTAGAACTTCCAGCCCATGAAGTTAATCCAAAAAATATGGTAAAAACAACTAGGGGGATTGTTTAGGAAAAATGAAATTATTATATTCATTATATCCTTATATGTGGAAGTAATTTACCTTTAAACCTTGTTTTTTCCTTTATTAGTGTTTGATGTCATTTTGGTTATAGATTGGATTTCTATTTACCATGCTAGGATTGGCATAGAGATAAAGTGGTTTCTTTTTATAAATAATATTAGTTTGTGTACAAGAATAAACCCTTACAATTTATTACATATCAAGGAGCTGATAAACTGTTAAAATTTGGAAATTAATGTTACCATTCACATATTTTTGGATATAAAAGAACTATTCAGATTAATTATGTACTATTGGTAAATGAATATCTTGATGTTTTTTCAGATGGGTTTCTTGAAGTTATACCTGATCAATAAGTTGAATTTACTTTTTTACTTACTTCATAATTCTAATAAAATTTGAAAAACACCATATCAAATGGCTCAAATTGAACCTTTATAGTTAAAGACGCAAATTTATAAGTTATTAGATAAAAGCTTCAATTGACCTAGTACATCACCATGGGGTGCTCTTTCCTTGTTTTTCAAAAAGAAATATGGTTCAATGAGAGTTTTAATTTATTATAGGGAATTGGATAAAATCATTTTTAGGAACTTTTATTATTTCCGATATATCTCTGATTTGTTTGATTAGCACCAGGAAGAAAAATATTTTTTAAAGTTTAACATGGGGATTCGGTACCATCAGTTGAATATAAAGGAAGAAGAAATTCTAAAGAATACATTTTGTTCTATATATGTCCATTATGAATTTTTAGTTATTCTATTTGGATTAACTAATTCACCTACCATATTCATGGATCTTATGAATAGAATATTCCATACGTTATTTTATATGTTTCTGGTTATGTTTATTGATGACATTTTTGGTATATTCTAAAAGTAAAGTGGAACCTGAATGTAATCTATGGTATATTCTTCAAATGTTAAAATAAAATATATTGTATGGAAAATTCATAATGACTGAATGTTGGTTTCAACAAATTTTATCCATGGTGACATTTATTCAAAAGATGGCTTAACCTTTGATCCTAGTAAAACAAGTGTTGTTGAATAATGGCTCTGATCCAATAATATAACTAATATTAGTAGTTCTCCGGGTTTATCAAGCTATTACTATATGTTTTTTGAAAATTTTTCACGGTCATATAGCCCACATACTATGTTAACTAAAAAAAGGTGTTATGTTTATAGGGGTAAAATAATGTGGTGATTTTTTTTACGAATTTAATAAAAAAATATTAGTGGATGCTCTAGTTTTCGCACTACCTTACAGAAATAATAAATTTTTTATCTACAGTGGTGCTTCGTTGAAAATAAATGGTTGTGTCTTAATGAAGAATGATTAGATAAATTCTTATGCTTCATGTTAGTTGAATCCTCATGAGTTAAATTACCCTACACATTATTTGGAATTTACTACTATTGTTTTTTTATTAAATATTTTGAGGAATTCTCTATATAGAGTAAAATTGAGAATACACACTGACCACAATATTTTGAGTTTTATATTTACTTAGAATGAATTGAACATGAGTCATAGAATATGGATGGAACTAATTAACTATTTTGAATGCATGATTCCTTGCCATCCTAGAAAAGCAAAAAAGGTGTATGATGCATTATGTCGTAAATGTAATACTACATTAATCATTCTACATTTAGAATGTATACGATCCTTTGGTTAATTATTTGGTAAAATTTGGCTTGGAAGTGGTTGGTGCATTAATATCGTTAATTTTTTAGGTTTCAGTGGAATCATCTCTATCAGATTGAATTTAGCAAGCATAGAAGGAACACAATAAATTGTAGAAAAAGGTATAATTGTTTTAGAAGTGTATGTTTCTTAACTTTAACATTGATAAATATTTTTCTTGAATAGGGAAGAGATAATGTGTTCCTTGTGATTCGTATTTTAAGAATGGATTGTTATGTGAAGCTCATAGTTTTATATTTTCAGTTCATCCTGGAAGTACTAAGATCTATAGAGAGCATTGTGTGTATTACTGGTGGGATAGAATGAAAATAAATATTTTTTACTTTACTGTGAAGAAGTTGACATGTTATTATATCATAGAAGAGTGGTTATTATCAATGGTTATACATAAACCATTTCCAGTACTAGATTGGACATGAGAAAATATATCCATAAATTGTGTAGTGGGATTACCACAAACTTATTTATGTAAGAATTCTATTTGTGTTATTGTAGATAGATTGACTAAGTGTCCTTATTTTCTTCTTATTTGAGATTTAATTTCTCTTTGTTAACTTTCTTGGTTTTATCTTAAACAGATAGTCTGGTTACATGGAGATCCTCTCTCCATTTTATATGATCATGATCCCAAGATCACATTTGACTTTGGGAAATGCCTTCAGAAGTCATTGGGATATGAATTAAACATTAGTAAAACATTTCATCAACTATCAGATGGCAGAAATAGTGAAGAATTCCAACCTTTTGGATATGCTACATGATTGTTCAATGGATTACCAGGGAAGTTGGGATCAGCATCTTTATTTGGTTGAATTTTATTATAAAAAAATATTTTTCATTTCCATATATATATGGCACAATTTGACGGATTATATGGAAACTAGTGTTGAACTCCGATATTTTAGGGTGATGTCAGAGAAAGGAAGATTATGGGAAAATAGTTGGTAGAAGAGAAAGTATAAAACTTTTAGCTTATTTGGATACCCCTGAGGATAGATCAGAGATGAGTGAAATGTTATGCAGATAAACATATGAAGGATATTTCATTATAAGTTGGTGATAATGTCTTTCTCAATGTTTTTCTATGGAAAAGTGTGATGTGTTTTGATAAGAATGGAAAGATGTGTCCACTAGTCATTGGACTCTATAAAATCCTTGGGAATTTTGGATCAAATTTTTACAGAATATATTTACCTAAATTTTTATCCCAGGGACATAATGTTTTCATATATCAATATTAATATTGTATATTACAGGTGTATCTCATGTTTGGAGACCAAAAGTAGTTCTGTTGGAAGTGAATTTCCTTATGTGGAACAACCAACCCAAATTCATGACCATGGAGAGAAAGTAATGAGGTATAAGATGATTCATTAGGTTTTGTTTTTTTTAAACCCATATAGGTGAAGAATAAACATGGTAATTTGAAAATTCTATGATGGAGAAATTATCTCACTTATTTTATATGTAAATAAAAGTATGAGGAGGTAATTTCTAAAAGGAGAAAAGATGTAACATCTCATGTAATTATAGAATAATAATTTTTCATATATATATATATATATATATATTATATTTATGAAGTTGATAATTATTTTACAATTAAAGGGATTATTTTTCTGATAATGTACCGAACACGCAACAATGGGTTTCCCCAAAATCATATGTTTCACAGAGGATTCGGTTATACCAAAAAATAATACATTATTAATACTATTATTTTAAATGGTAGTCGTCACCTAACCATTATATTTGTAGGAATGAACCAACCTACCAATATTATATTTAAACACCTTTATTAAGTATTTTTACATTACTCCATTAAATTTTATTGTCTTAAAATAAGAATAAATCATATTTTAGGCCTAAAAAGATATATTATTTTTAAAAGGTAGTTTTACAACCTTTTGATGGAGAAACCTTTTTAAATTTAGTTTTTATTCAATTTTAGGTGTTATATTTGAGAAAATAAACTATTTACTTATAATCGAGTCATAAAAATATACTTTGGTTTTTTTTGTATTTTTGTGATAATATTTATTTTTTGTGTATAATGGAAAATACTGCATTTTAATTCAAAAATGCCTTTTAATATAAATTTATTTATAATATTAGATTATCCTTTTATATGGGTTTAATGTATAATGAGATGATGTTTTTATAGTTAATAAAATTCATTTCATTATATTCAATTTAAAATTAAAATTAAATATAAAAAGAATCTGAACATTTGAACGTTTTACCTAAAAACCCGTTTACTCGATCTGTAAATGAGATTAGTGTTAAACCTAATTTAAAAACTTCTGTGAATTTATTTTTCAAATAAATAAACACATGGTTTTACTCAGTATAATTTTTTTTCCAATATGATCAAAATAATTTTTTTGTGAATAGTAACTTCAGTATTCTATTTACCGAGATTAATGGTAAATAGGGTTAAAAAGGTAAAATTAATATTATAATATTATAAACATAACATAAAACATGTCCTAATATTTTTTGAAGAGTTATTATTGACCATTACCATCCTTGGGAAAATTTTTTAACAATTCTAATCCACTTGGGTGTGATTAAGACATTTAAAACATTTAATTAAAAGTAAAGGCAAATTAGTCATAAATATGTCTGTCCATACAAGAAATATTTTTATATAGGGTTATATAAGTTATTTCTTCATCTATTTATAGTATTTATAAGAATAAAAATATTACCGACATCATGGTAAACTATTTATAATTTTAAGGAGATAAATTATTAAATTAAATAGTGAAGTAATGATGATGCAATAATTTATTTATTAAAGAAAAAATCAAATAAATGATATTAATAATATTCAGATAAAAATAATTTTAAATATTTGATTCCCTATATGAATTTATTAGATTACTGTGGCATGTTAAAATTAAATTTCTGTAGATTTTTTTAAGGAATCAAGTTTTATATTTTATCTAAAAAGTCATGTATTGAATAGTGTCAAAATTGACATAATTCATAACTTGAATTATAAAATACCTATTAAAATGATATTAAATTTACAACAACTAAATATTAAAAAAATTAGATAATTATAAAAATGTAATTAATAACTAATTCATTGGTCTTTTGGCAAGGTTTGATAATTATTTTAACTCTTAAAGTGTAAAATACATGATAAAACGGTAAGATTCAAAAAGGTTAAAACAAAATGTTAAGGACTAAAAATTATTAAAAACATATATAATACACATTTTATGATTATATTTAAACCCATACTTATAATATCTGATAATGAAATCATCTTTGTCTTATTTGGAATTGAAATTGAATTTGTATTAATTTAATACATTTAATAATTCTAAGGGTGCCCCTCCCATCTCCTATAAAAAGACACACATACCTATCTATTACACACACTTAAAAACCATTTGGTTTATCCAATATTACCCAAAAACCATACTAGACTCTCTATAGACATTATTGAGCCCTTATTTTTGGCAGAACGCTCTTTTTATGGGTGTGAAGGTGTTAAAAAAAGGTGATCTTCCGAAGGAAAGGTAATGTTTCTATTTATGCATTTCATTTTTATTTCTTCTTTCACTTCCAATAAATCTCATTCATCCAAGAAGAAATAATAAATCCTGTAGAACCAATATATTGAGATGTTAATATGTTAATATCTTAACCCAAATACCTCTCTAATATCTTCAAATGGTAAATGAACATGACACTCCTGTGTATGACATACTACCGCCTCGTGAACCGATATTTTTTATTTTTCATTACCATCTCTCAAGAATGTCCATAATGATGGAATTAATTTTTTAATATGATTTTCATGAAATATTTTTCATTATAATAAAATAATATATCAATCATTTTCTTAATATCTATTCACATAAAAATGATAATTTTGTTCATGCATACGTGTGAATTATCACCTTCATGAAGAGATGTGAATCATTATTTTTCATCACATCACTTGTATGATATATGAATATATATTTAAATTATTATTATTATTTTTAAAATACTGTTATAATTTTGGAAATGTTACACATGCGTTTGTATGAACTACCATCTCCATGATTATAACATTATTCACTTTTTATAAAGTAAATTAATGGTTTCATTTAGATGTGTAATTGATTTATAAAATTGATTATTATGTCTTGAATTTTATTCTGGAGAAGATGGGCTTATGACCACATAGACTATTGACATCACACAATGTTAATTTTTAACTTAAGTACCAAATATTGACAAAGAATCTCGTACAAACATAAATAAATAAGAAATTTTTATAAAATTGTAATATTTTATATAAAAATAATAACAAAAAACAAAAAGCTTCTCAATACAGTATAAATCCACCTAATTTTATTCTTCATTAATATAAATATTGTACATGACAATTCATACTTAAGTTAAGGTACATCATCTCAATCTTCTTTCAATGAGGTATGTTTCAATAATATACACCACCTTCTTTTATATGATTTATAATTAATTCCTTTTACTTTTAATTTCATTAAAACGTTTTTAAAATTAATCATTCTCTATGAATCATTATACTTATTCAAAAAATGATTGTTTTCAATGTATGTGGAGACAACAACTTTTTTGTTGTTGTGACTATTATTTGATATTTTGATTTCATTTTAAACCTTAATGTTTTTAAAAAGAAAATAAATACCAAATTCCATTATTTTGTATTGTTAAATTAAAAATGGTCTTGATTACGAATTGATTATTTCAATATATTCAAATGAAAACATGTGATTGAAATGTGGAAATGTTATTTTTCCTTTATTGTTGTTAATGTGTTATGATTTAGTTTTTGTTATTGGGTATTGTTTATGTATATAGGTGGTTTTTGATAAAATGAGGTTAGGTGAGCCTGTGATATCTCTCTAATGCATTATATAATGAGATTAAGTTAAATAATAAGGTTTCTCCTTATATATTTTTAGAATATACTGTGATGGGAATTCCAAACTTCACCATAATGGTTACTCCTTATGTAGCTGTGAAAGCTATAATGTAAGTATGATATAGATTCCATAAATTACCTTTATGATTTATTATTTTTAAGAAGTTTTTAGGAATCTTATGATTTCCTGAGGTATGTTAAGAAACATATGTTTTGTGAGTAAAAACTTGGATTTTGTGAAATTTTTTTCATGAGTTTAAAATCTTTATAGACTAATGATTCAATACCTTATTTATATCTCATACTAAGATTTTTGTGCTCATCCATGGTTTCTGAAATTTTTCCCACATGGTATAAAGATGGTTAAGAGATAGGAAAAAGAAAATATGAATGTTATGAATAATTTTTTCAATAAAAATAATTCATTTTTTATTTTAAAATGTTATAGATTATGAAAAAATGATAGCATGTAGATTTGTCTAATTTTTAATATTTTAGATATTAAATAATTGTTATGAACTAATTTTCTAAAATTGTAATCCTGAAAATATCCTCAATGTGAATTAAATTAAATTCATGACATAACTCACGATAATGTAATTTTTAAGGATTGGTCTTTATAATTTAGTATCTTTTGGATCATGATAATTTCACTTTTATAAGAGTAATTTCCCCATTCAAGACATTGTGTTAATTTCAGTTACGAAAATACTCAATATTTGTCATCACTAACTATTTAGGAAAAAATTCATAGTATATACAAGAGAGTGGTGCCTCATGTATATTTTTTATAGAATTATATAAATATATGTAAGAGATTTTGGTTAAAAAACTATCAAATTTTTTCTATTATGTGGAATATAACGTGATTTTAATTACTTCATACTTTTATGATAAGTTAAATGAATTATATTATGTGAATATTTGTTTAAAATTTGATTAATGAATAAAATTAAGTGTATAAGTGGGATAAATTTAATGAATATAGAATTATGTAGGGGAAACATTTCTCAAATACTTGGTGTAATTCTTTCATAACTCTACAGTATACCAAATCAATTAAAAAATAATAATGGTTACTTTCATGGAATCTGGTGTTTTTTTGTATGGTTTTGAGAGTGTTTGAAATTTTTTTATGATTACAATATAACATTAATCCAGGATCAACATGATATTTTTCTTAATCATAATTATATTTTTATTTTTATTTATTTTATAAATGAGAATGTTCTTTTGAAAAGTTATTCTGAAATCACCAGATTATATGGAAAAAAATTATTTGAAAATGATTTTAATGACCTGAAAAAGTTATAACTTCAAAATTGTAATTTTATATTAATAAAACTAAATATTTTCCCTTTTTAGGATCAAAATTGGGGATGATGTTGGAATTTAATTTTGGGATGGTTTTCTCATTATATTAAACTATGTTTTAATGTTGTACATATCAAAATTACTCTAAGTGTTTTTTTAAAAATTTGATTGTTTTTTGTGAATAAACTTCCATTTTATATTTTATGAAAATAGTTATCAAGATTGAGGACTATTTTTTTCTTGGGGGTATTAACCATTTCTATTATCCGATGTATTTAATTAATTTTTTTTCTATCACCTCTTGAATAAATTTGTGTTAGGGAAATTTTGAGAGTAGTTTTGTAATTTAAACTTGTTTTAGTCTTATCGAATGATTAAAAAATAAGAATAATTTAATAAAAACGGTTTTTAAATTCCTTACCTATCCTTGGGTGGTATTTTTATTCTTTATGATAATACTCATGGGTGAATTAATTAATAATTTTTATTAATTATTAAACTCTCTCATCACAATGATTGTGTTTAATTATTTGATAAAAAAAATTTGTGTTTATTAAAAATGGATTAAAATAGTAATTTGAATGAATACATGAATTTAATGTTAACTTGGAACAAATACTTTCAAAATATT
The DNA here is from genome assembly GCA_963277665.1 of Viscum album. Classification (NCBI taxonomy): domain Eukaryota; kingdom Viridiplantae; phylum Streptophyta; class Magnoliopsida; order Santalales; family Viscaceae; genus Viscum; species Viscum album. The sequence goes on from OY728143.1 coordinate 579,139,849, forward strand.
GAAATTCAATTTTCATTATAAAACAGTCACCCAAAGTTTCAGCAATTTTTCTTTTGAGTTGAGAAATCATGTTTTATTACATAAAAGATTATATGGTGAAATAATATAAGAAAATAATATCTTATTAGTATTATATATATATATATATTATTTTATGATTAATTACCTTCAATAGAAAATGATAAAATAAGAAATATATTTCTTATAATAAAAATAATTATTTTTGTGTGGTGGACTTTTATGTGATCTTTATTTGATAAAACATTCCACATATTATTTGGGAAATAATATCTTCCTAATGCTAATTTTATTAAACGTATGATTATTAATTTTTTATTATTTTATGACAAAATTTATATTCTATAAATATTTTAATTAAAATTTTCAATTTTTTGAACTTATTGAATAAAAAGTTATACAAATTAATTTTATTTTAATTTAAGAATAGTAATTTTTTTATTTTATTTTTAAATAAAAATATTACTTTTTGAATTGGTTTTGGTGTATTTTTAAATGTTATAAATATTTATGGTAATATTTAAAATATTTTGTTGGGAATAAAACAGTCTATAAAGTTAGGTACATTTTTGAAAAAATGCAGTTTAATCATCATGAGTAATTTTAATTTTTTATGTTTTTATCATATTTTTAAATGTTTCAATATAATGATTTTAGCCTTAACTATAATGATTTTAAAATTTATCATAATTATTTCTCAGAATATAATCATTACACTAATGAAATATACATAAATCGTTCACTATGAAACATAAGGCTTTATTCCTTTGTAAAAAGTTCCACTATGATTTCTGAATAAGTTATTGTTCGTTGAATTATTGGTACTGGGAAAACCTAAAACATTCCAATGAAGTGTAGATCTTAGTAAAAAAGGAATAATAATTGAAATTATAAATATTATATTTTATATTAGGAAAAATACTAATTCCATGAAGAGTATTGAATAAACCCATGAATTTTATAGATGTAGTCTGTTTTATTTTTGGGTTGGTTAGCCCATATATGAGATTTTAGGATTATGAGGTACGATGAGATCAATGTAATGAAATGGATATATTAAATGAAGACTAAAAATGAGTTTTTATTATTGAATGATCAAGGTTGAAGGAAACTATATTGAGACTCCACATGAAAAGGAGAACCAAAATGAGCACGATTGATGGGACCCAAAATCCAATATGGCCAACCAAGTGCTACTATTGAAGAATCCCAAGATCTGGTGTAGATTTAGATCAACGATAAATTGATATTGAAATATATGAATTAAATTTGGAATTATGATCAAAATGGATTTAAAGGAAGACACTGAGTTGTGAAGATAGAATTGTTGATAACACATTGATAAAAAGAATTAATATGAGGCCTAAAAATCAACGATGTTATACACACTGGTTTACTCAATATAATTATTATATTATAAGATTATAGTGGTTCATTATGGTTCTTGAATGTTTTAGTTATAACAATATTATTGAATTCAAACTACATGCTTTAATATTTAACATTATGAAACTACAATGTTATCATGGACACCCCAAATTAATCTATTCATCAAAAAATAATCCTTTAATGAGCTAGTGAGGGCATTAATAAGATGAATGCTCAAATATAGAGCTCGAATCAATAAATAACAATGGCGAGGTAAGATAATGGAAAACTTATGTGCATTATAACGAACTTTTATAATCAAATAAATAAACTTTTTGTTGTCACATTATAAACTAGGTCTAAAGAAAGGATAAGATAATCTCCAAAAAGGGAGAAAATCATTATTCTAGTGGATTTTGTGAAAGTAGAATCAACTGAGTTTAGTCAATTTAGTGGTTAGATAGTATTATATTTAAAGTGATTTAATTATGGTGGACTTCAGTTGTATTTCACAACAAACAATGCTTAATAATTTAGGCTAATGGGGAGATGATGATGTCTTTCCAAAAATTTCACATGCGAGTAGTAGGATAAATTATTGAATATATTCATGTCGTTGAGTTTTTTATTGGTATATGCTACAACCACAAAAATGGTGATATAATTCTATATAAACCTCTCTCAAATTTTGGAATCACAAAATAGAGATGATAAATTTTAGAAAATAATTCGATGGTGAAATTATTTTAAAATGATGGATTCATTCATTAGAACACATCATTGATAACACATGAGGAAGGAATAGAATCAAGAGTATTAAGACCTAAAAAAATATTTTAAAGAAGTGGGGTTTGATACTATATCTCTTTAATGGAGAAGTATCCCTTATTTATAATTCTCATTACATTATTTTTCTAGTAATTGGAAATTATTTTACATTTTTGAATAAATAAACATTGATAGAAAAACTATATTAGGATAAATAATATTTGGTGATTAAATTTTATACTTTTTCACTTTTATTATTTTCTAGACTACTCTCTTGAATTTTCTTGTTATCAATAAATTTCTAAAACTCTAAAGATAAAATAAAATTTGGTCTTGATTATATTTCAGAAAATGATAAAAACCTTTATTTTTATGACATCTTGAAAAGGGGTTTCCATTAATATGATACTTTTGTGATAGTATTAAATGATCATATGATTTTGATACAACCAAGATTACTTAAATTTCCTCAAACTTTATATAACCAATGGTTAACATACTACTAATCTTACCTAACTATGATTCAGCAACATAGATAGATGTATCCATTTTATTTTTTGAGTTATGGTTTCTATATTGATTACATTACAGGAAAATAATGGTAAATCATTTCAACATCAGTAAATAATAATTTCACATAACTCATTAATATATTTTATATGTATGTTTTTCTACATATATGTTTCTCTCATTATAATATAGTGTTATATTCTATTTCCATTCGTGTTCAAATTTCAATAATAACTAAAAATCCATTTTAACTGAACCCTTCCAAATTTTTTCCATTTTTTATTCAGGTTTCTTATGTTTCTATTCATGAGTTTTCTTTATTGATCAAATTTCTACTAAACTATCCTCTTGATTTAAACCACTTATTTCTTATAAACTAATTTTATTAAAAATATAATAAATAAATAATTTTACGTGTCTTAATGAAATGTTCATTACCATGTTAGGAATTTTATGTTAACAAGTTATTTTATTAAAAACTAAAAATGGAAAGTTTATATTTTTATTTTAAACATATATGTGATGATTTATTTTATAATTTTTTAGATAGAATTTCTAGTGAAATCATAAATTTCATTGTTTACTCACACCATATATATACCTATGAGTGTATGTAGACCTTATTTATAATAATATTGGTAAAGTAAATATAAATTTAAATAATTAGAAAAAACATGATATGTTTTGATTAGGTTCGTGATTGTGGTGATATATTTTATATTTCCTCCTTGACTCACAATTCTAGGTACCCATGGATGTACTTTTATTTTGGGTATATTTTTAATTGTAATTTTTAAATATCCTCGTTATCATCCCTTCATATTTTTTCTCTATCTTTGATTAATCATGGAATAATATATGAATTAATTAAATATATAATATTGTTACAGTAGTTTTGGTTAATATAATTTTTTCATGACATATTAATTTTGGGATCATTTCCTTACACTATCCATGTTTTGTTATATTTTCAATTAAAACTATTTATTTATTGTAATAAATAATCTTTATAAGTGGTGTTTATTTTAGTATTATAGAAAAAATATTTGTTTTCTATTTTATGTAGTGAGTATTTTTTCCACAAAGTACATTTGACAGCAAAAATCTAGTTTACATACAATCACAATCTAGAAAATTCCTTGGCACTTGTGTTGGTTTGACTCAAGTGACATGTATATTTAGAACATAAGATAATTAGAACATAAGAGATACAAAACATTAAGTGTCTAGAAAACACTCATGGAAATCCATAGGTAACAATGGGTTGTTGGGAAGTGGTTTTTTTTTTGGTTTTTTCTTTATTTATTATTAATTTGGTGACGTTTTTTTATTAAAATTAATTCAATAAATGAAAATTTATACTTGAAGGGTCGTTATTCAATGGCTGTAGACCATGTGAATATGTCATACAACCTAAAAATGTCGTGTTTTTGTTATTATTTTTTCTACAAATACTTTATAATGTTTAATTTATTTATTATATAATTATTTATGTTAAATATAAATTCATTACATTATTATAAATATATTTAAAAGTATTGATTCATTTTTTGGTTCACTTGATTTTAATTATTACAATTCTTCCAAGAAGATTCATAGTGAACCCTCAAGAAGGAGTAGTAGAAAACATTTCATAGGAGACACTTAATGTTGATCAAATTCACTTTTATGTACTGATCTAAGAAGCCTAATCCATAGAACATGAGATTGAACTTTTTCCCTTTCAATCTAGGTATTGAGGTCAATAGGTCATCAACCACAACTTTATTCCCTTCTGAGGTAGTAATGAATTTATTGATTTCTAAAGTCATGTTAACTTAGTACATTATATTCATAAATTATGTAAATATATAATGATTAATTTTTTTTGTTATAAATTGGGTGACAAGAAAAATATATATTATATATATCAATTTCCCAAGATAATAAATTTTATGATAGAGATGGGTATAAATAACCCCAAAATTTTGGATTCTTTCTGACAGGTCTTTACCCTAATATTTAGTAAAATATTTTCATGATAAAACATTGAAAAAATGTTATCATTAATTACTGAAATTTAATGTTGTAGGTTAATCAAGTAGTGTTGTAAAGAATGGTGATTTATCATCAAAATTCATTTGAATAGGTAGGGGGATATGTGTAAAGAAAGATTAAGTGATACTAGTCTAGGAAGGATTGAAAGGGTGGAATAAGGCATCAATATCAATCTAATTTATAAACTCTTATGGAATGAAGAATTATTATCTATCATCAGTATAATATTTTAGGAAGATGAAATTGTGTCCTTAGGTGGAATCTATATATTTTCAAGCATGTGTACATGTGGGTAACATTTGTTTGTTTTTAAAGAAATAATTATCTACGAATTTGTTTCAATTCATCAGCTAAGAAGGGATCCTGAGTATTCTATGATGCCTCTAACATAGCGAGACTTACACCCCAGAAGCATAGAGGGAACCATGGTACATCACATAGGTTGGACCAAATGAGGGGTAATATTTAAGGTAATATGATATCTCAGACTCAACCTCAATATAAGAAAAAATATTATATTTAAAAAGATCCTATTGAATCTAACAAGGAAGTATTTATAGTGTGAGGTACCAGTAATGAACCAAAAATTTCAATATAAAACTGTACTTCAGTTTATATATGTGTCATAAATAGTTTCACATTATAATTTAAAACACAAGATAAAATAAAAAATATCCAAACACTATAATATTTCATGAGTGATAATAAATAAAAATAATGAATATGAACCATAAAATAAAAAAATTATAATGATAGATAAAAACAAATATATTACATAAGATGAATTTACAAATCTATCAAGTTGTTATTGGAAAGAGATATCACATGCAGGAACAACACTACCTTCATAAGACAAAACATCGGTTATATAATTGTAAAATTGTAAAATTTGAAGATAACATCGAGAGAAGAATATATAAATAATGAAAGAATGATTTAATTGGTATTTATAGAATGCATAAAACCCATTTAATTATTAGAATAGTAATATAAATATTTAAATTTTAACCTGAATAGTTGGTTAGTTATAATTCTATTCATATAATAACATTATTAATGTTATATTAATAATATTTATTAAAAATATTAAATATTATTAAATTAAATGAATAAGAATAAAGAAGTGTTATAATATGAATACCTAAATTAAGAGCCTAAAAAATATATAACTCTATATTTTAAGGAAGTGTATTATAACATAATTTGTAAAATTATTATTGTTTATATTAATAACTAAATTGAAAAACTGGCTACTATATAAAATTATCCTAATAAAATAAATGTAGTTTTTTTTATTCAAGAAAATTAATAACCCAAGTGTGAATTTTTTCTATTTTATGAAAAAATGTCAATTTATAAAAGAATACTAAAATATAGAATTCTTCATAAACCACATGTTTTCTGACATAATAATTAATTAATTATGACCATATAAATTTTATAATGTTTAGATCTATCTAAAATAAATATAATAATATAAATTATTTATTTTAAAAAATAATCATATCATTGAAAACAAAAAATTAATTTCCCTAATATAAAAATATAAATAATTCTATTCAAAAATATGTTCTTCATTTTTTTCAATTATTTTTTGTAAAATAATTTTTAAACATTTTTTAATTCATATTTTTTTAAAAAAAATACTATTTATAATCTCATAAAAGTCTACAATTGAAAGACTTTGTGCCCTCTAATCTTATTCTAGTGGGTTCACCTACTTTATCTAACTTAGGAAAGCTATATTTCAATCTCTCTTTCTCCCTTTATCAGTGTCCTGCTAGCTGTGATGGGCCTTTTCTCTTCACAATTTTACATGTTTTACATCATGTTTTTCTTTTCATTTCCTATCCATCAATGATGAATTTTATCTCAATTTTTTACTATTTTATCATATTCATATAGATATTTTTTGTTTTCTCCATTAACATTATTCGAAACTACTAATCATGATTTTGTATGCGTCTACTATATCTCAAAAATAATATAAACTTATATGTCCCAATACCCCATTATTCCCTTTGACAATAATCTCTCAACCAATGTAGATTGACAAGAATACCCTTAAGCAATGTCTGGGGGGTGATGATATTTTGGTATTGGTGAATTCCATAGACTAAACACAAAACTATATGTGGAAGAAAATTATAATGGATATAGAGTTTTTATTCTCTTAATTTTCTAGCTATTTTAATTTTTTACACCACATTTTGTTTTTGCATGATTCAATTTACTGTGTTTTGGGACCATATTGAAGATATAATCTTAGTATTTTTAGTGGGTGGAACTCATGATACATAAGCCCTTCAACATTCATCCCGTATTTTTCTATACCAATTTTGGGATATGTGCTGAAATGTCCTAAAAATAATATATAGGAAGGTATAGTATCAACTATAAGGGAATTTTCTATCCATCATTCTCTTATGGAATTTATCTCTCTTTCCTTGTAGCAACATTTACTGTACCAATAAGTAAAGTTTCATTGTTTTGATGGGTCATTCTTGGAAGGGTTTCCCCTATCCCATGGAAATTTTAGACTCATGTCCCCCCCCCTCAACCATGAATCAAATGTTTATTTTAAAAATGAAAAAGATAGAAGTATGAATCAATTGTTATTATTTATGTCTGTCTTTAAACTATTGTTAATGTCCATTAAGAATAATGTGGGTCACTATAGTTTTTATCAGGGAAAGTATTTGTTAATTTAGAATTTTTTTTAATAAAATACAACATTGTATAAACATAAGGATTTAAAATTTAAAATTTTATTATTGGTTTGACAATATGAATTTTTTATCATTTCATTATTGATGTATGTTTTATTTTAACATTTACACTCTCAGATAATTTATGGAACCTAAATCAGTAAAATGATATTTTACAAGGTATATATAATATTCATACAGAAATGGTGAAAATTTTTAATTTCAGTTTTATGCATTCCTTTATTTCATATATTTTTTTCCAAATAACTGCATTTATTTCCTAATACATTTAAATAGTTTTATCTATAAAAATAACTAGTGGTGAAATTAATGGAACCCATGTTTTAGAGTCATATTTATTTTGTGTGTGTGAAGATTATACTCTCAAATATTTGATTTTTTTTCATTCAATGGAATTATTTACTATTTTGGGAATAAATCATTTCTCATTATATAATGCTCATATCAACTATGTGGAAAATAAATGAACACTACAAAACCCGAGACATCCCATAATCCTATAAAAATTCATGGATGATTAAAAATCTCCCTTAAAAATACCTCAAAACTTTTGTTGTGGATACCCAATGAATAATAATATCATGGACAAATGGTTGAGACATAGGAAAACACTATCTTTTAGGATACAACTATTATATAGTATTATAATGATGTATTTCATGAATAATTTTCAAACAATCAATTGGATCATGAATAATAGATCCGAATTCAACATATTACTTGAGACACACCTATATTATAGAGACCTCATAGAATATCCCAAATATAGATGAAGTATTTAAAGAAATTGTTGCAAAATAATTTGGATAAAGGGTTTATATGACCCAATGCACCAAGTTGGGATACACCAATTCTATTTTTCAAGATAAAAGATGGGTCAATATAAATTTTAATAACTATTTAGAGCATAAAAATATCACCATAATGAAAAAAATATACATTGTCAAGGATTGATGAATTATTTGATCACCATCAATGTGATAAAAAACTAAAAATATGGATCTTCACTCCTGATATTATCAGCTGAAGGTGAAGAAATGATATATTAATCATAGTTCTTTACATACAATATATGTACACTATGATTTCATAGTTATGAAATCATGTATAAAAAGAGATATAACAGTCATTATATATTTGATGAATAATACTTTATATATTACATAAATATATTTTTTGTTGGTAAATTTTAATGGTATTCTCATATTCTATAAAATAAAGAACATACAAAGTAACAAATGACTATACTAGTGACATTAATGATGTGTAAGTAGAAATATATGTTTAGAAAGTATGAATTTTGGATAAATTATGTCATAGTATTATAGAATGTGATCACAAATGAGAGATTTTCTAAGGATCCTTAAGAAATCAATAGAGGAAGGTTCCACAATAGAAAGAATCGCAGAAATCCATAGTTCTCAAAGATTCGTTGGTAAATACCAATGTTTTTTGATAATGTTCTCAAGATTTCCTAACCCACAAGCTATGTAAACACATAAAAGGGTATGGTATGCATGGATGTATGAATGTGAAGAATGATTTAATATATTCAATAAGAGTTTAATCCTTTCACATATAATAAAATTACCCTCATGTGGAGATGATATTATGATATACAACATTTCTTTAAAGAATGGATTCAATTTAATACATATGAAAAACGACAACTTTGAAGAATATTCCAAATAATAATTGGATACTTATTATAAAACTACCTGAAACATGATTTGGACATATCATTTTGAAATATCAATTCAATATTTATAGGCATTTCTTTTATAGAGAGAAATGTGACATATATACAAATCAAAAGTGTATAAATTATATATTTACATAGAAGGATATTAATATGAATAAAATAATATGGTTGTAATTAATTATGTACTATTATTTCTAAAGCACCACCTAAATTTATTTTAAAAGAATAATAATCCTGATAGCTTCATTAACATATAACATCGATCACTAAGTGAATTCCAATATACTATAAAATTATTATTATTTCAATGTAACAATTATAACATATCTATTAAATTTTTAGATTGAATAGGAATGAAAAATTTACAAATATCTCTATAAAAGTTATATATACTATAAATTTATTTATTAATTCAGAATAAATAAGTACCAATTTATCAGTAAAGTCATTTTTTTCTTTAAAAATACCTTTACTTCAAAAGGGTTTTTATTTTATTTTTTGCATGAATAATATAATTAATTTATACAACTTTTAGAAATTTTATTTGATTAAATTGTTATCATTTTTAAAATCCATAAGTCAATATTATCTTTGTGAAAAGTTTTATAATTTTTCTAAATAGATTTATTTTATTTGAATAGTAAGAAATAACATTCATTATAAAAATATAATTTATTTTCATTAATAGTGGTAATTGAAATGTAATATTTTGTTTTAAATTTTATATTAAAGTAACAAAATTATATTATAATTATGAACAATATAATTAATTAAATAATAATTAGAATTACTTATTATTTTGTTCTATGTTAATTTTTTTTGGTTTAAAACACATTTTCCAAAAAAAACTATTTTCTTTTTCCATTATATGCATTTATATTAATGGTTGTTATAGTTCCAAATCTAAAAAAATTGAAAATGAAATATCTTTTCTGGAGATGGAACTAATCCAACTTGAAAACCCCACTATAAGATCTGATTTTATTACAGATCCTCAATATAAAATCCACACTTCTATGAAACATAACACATTTCTCATTCTTAAAGAAAGTAAGCGTAATCTAATCATCAAATCCAAAAGGGTCTTAGATGGTCATATAAACACTAATTTCTACATATATATTCCAATAATGAGGAATGTTTGTATACCTCTCACTTATCTTAGAGACAAGAAAACCTTCATTGATAATGATGATGGAATTGCTAATCATGTTGTCTCAAATTATGAATATATTTTTAATGGACACGACATCAATAAAGACTTAATTCCTAATTTCATAATAGAAATGGTGAATTTGAAAGATAACAGTTATCTTTTATGCGTCACTCTTGATCATGAAATAAAAGTTAATATTTTTAGCTTTAATCCTGATAGAGCTCTGGGCAATAATGGTTTCAATAATGTTTTATATCATCACTTAAGCGAGGTTATTCGAACTGCTGTTTCCAAACACGTCAAATATTTTATCCTAATTATGTTCTTCCTGATGATTTGATGGAAACATTTCATTCTATAATTCCAAATGTGGAAAATACTTCTAAGATTCATCTATACAGGCCTATTTCAATTATTAACAGTCTTTACAAAATCATCATGAAACATCGTGCTAATTGACTTACTTCTATAAGTAATTAAACTGTCTCATGTAATCAATTTGGAATTATAAAGGGTAGGTCTATAAAATTTTTCATTTTTGCCTATGAATTAACTAACACTTTAGACAATTCCACAAGGGATGAAATATTTCTATTAAACTTTATATCATGAAATCCTTTCATCTGATTGATTAGTTTTTTATTTTCAAAGATCTTCAGAGTTTTGGTTTTCATGATTCCTTCCATAGTAGTATAAGTTATTTATTCAAATAATCTACCATCTTTATCCTTGTATGTAGTCCTCATAATTGTTAAATTATATGCAATATGAGAGTTAGACAAGGTGATCCACTCTCTTCCATATATTTTTCTATTACGGAAGATTATTTAAGCATATTGATCAATTATCATTATCAACAAGAATAAGATTAAACCTATTCCAGATTCTAGGAAAATAAATGTTCCCAAATATATTTTATATGACGATTAAATCATCCTTTTAATACAAAGAGATAAAAGGAATATTTAATGTCTCAAAAGTTCCCTCTCACATTATAATGATATTTAGAGTAAAACCATTAGCGAAAAAAATCTTTTGTCTTTTTTAGGAAATTTTTTTCCTTCTAATAGAAAAGGAAATATTATTAATGATTTAGTTATCAATGAAAAATCCTTACGTTTTACTCATCTCGATGTTCCCATTTTTTGGGAAGACCTAAATCTAGTTAATTTCTAACACTATTGACCAAATCCTAAATCAACATTTCTCATAGAAGGGTAAATCCCTCTATATGGGTGGAAGGATTTGTATTTTTAAATCTATAATTGTCTCTAAAATGGTATACTCATTGGTGTATTACCAATGTAATGTTTCAATCCTTAATAAAATAAATGTTTACATCAAAAAATGTTTTTATCAGAAGCACCTTCGAAAGAAAACATGTGACCATTCCCTGAAATAATTTTTGAAAGCCATTAGATAAGGGAAGTCTTGGAATTAAAACCCATAAAATCATTAATGATGATTTAAAGGACAAAATCACTTGGAACCTTTTTCAAAATAACTATGATGCCTTCTATTTTATAAAAAAACATTCTTGGACTAGTTAAAGAAGGAAAATACGAATTATATTATCTCTTCTATAGGGTTGTTTGTTAAGAAAGCCTTTACAAACATCTTTATTAACTCTAAATAGATGGATTATACCGACTCTTATATGAAATTTTTGTTGGAAAACTGGACTGGTTTTCCTTCAATCTTTATACTGACTCCCAATAATTTATTATAAAATAATAACAACACTATAAGAGATGTTTTAAATTATCATAACATCAGTATTCTTGATAATATTATTCATGACAGCGACAATTATCCCGATTGAAATATTGAAAATTACCTAATATGGGAACCTTCTCCTAATGGCATCTAGGACTCAATTTTTTTACAACTACAACTTTCAAAATTTTGATATTATTTTTTTTGGTTAATTTTTTTTGAAAAACCCATGGATTAATCGATCGAGGCTTACTCTTGTTTGGCATATTACTCATAATCGAGTCAACTTTGATTTTTTTTTCAATATTTTGGAATATAACTTTTCTCTAAGGGTCTTCTTCATAACAAATATAGAGAAGATACTGACCATATTTTTATGTATTGTGATATGATATAAGATATTTGGAATTTTATTTTTGACAATTTTGATTTCATTTGGTTACATCATGATTTAAACAGCTATCAACTAATGTTTTTCTTTTATAGAGAGACATCTCCACAGATAAAGAATATTTTCTTAACTATTGTTGTTGAGATTATATATGTGATCTGGTTTGATAGAAGTTTTATTCTTCATAATAATTTCTTATCTAGTCTAAATACAGTTTGAAAATATATTTTTATTTCCATTTGGGAAGCTTGATCAATTTAGAAGGGTAATTAGGACAACGTTGTTAAAGAATTTGGGATCCCCCAACTTCTTTTTATTGAGGGAATATATCATCAACCTAGATGCACAATTGAACTATTCTAGGAATCCCAACTCCTAGTATGGATTAAACTAAATGATTATGGCACTCTTAAAATAAATATAGTACCCTCTGGTTGAAGTGATATTTTTAGAAACCACGTTGGGAAATGTCTCAGATGCTTTTTTGGGAACTACGATATCACCTTATCTCTGGAAGCTGAAATTATTAGTGTGATCCATGTTTTTTTCATTTGTTATGCAATAGGGTTGGAACTATATTTTGACTGATAGTGATTCTAACACTATTTTCTAGGCTATTCGGAATAGTGTGGGGCACCTTTCCTAGTCACTTACAACCCATTGGATGAACTACTTCATTTCGCTTCTAGATATCAGCTTCTTTGTCACACATACATTTCTTTAGGCGAACATGGTTGCGGGTGGTCTTACTAATAAGGGAGTAACCCATGAAATAACATGTATATATCAACTACTTATTTATTTAATTCTAAATTATGATAAGTATTGTAAAAATATTCTATATTTCACACTCATGAAACCTCTTTTTATTTGTATAATAATTTGGGCTTTTATCTTCTACCAAGGCACAACCAGCATAAAAAAAAATTAAAAATATTTTTTGAAACTTATTGAAATTTAATATTGGAAATTTACTACCTTATTAGGGATTTAAGAGGTTCAAAATTTCAAAACTTGTATGTTTCATTTTTTCATTATGAATATCAACCACAGTAATGATTTTTCACCTTAGTAAAGGCAAAACATGTAATATTGGGTTAAAACATTGGTGTGTGACTTTAAAATCACTCTAACACATTAATTTATCCTATTTAAAGAGTTGTTTTTGTAAAAATATATGATTAATGAGTTATACTTGTTAATTTAAAACATTACTGAGAATTTGGTAACCCATGGTTGAAATTTATGAACATAACTTATATATTATCCCAATAAAACAATATTTTTGGGTCATTTCATTTAATTGTATGCTTTGAAGTTTTTGTTCAGTTTTAGATTGATCATAAAATATAAAAACATTATTTTTCTATTATTAAAAACCTAGAAATTCATGTAAATAAACTTATTACATGATCTTAAGGTTAAATGGTTTTAATTATTCAATTCGGTATTTTTAAAAAAATAGTCTTTCGTGCGTTTTGTGTAATTATAATAAATATTTTTTTTGAAAACTATAGAATTTTAATCTAATTACATTGGTTTCAATTTTTTAATCATAATATACATAATTTTTAGAATTCCCCCCTTATTTTTTGTTATATAAATTACATATCATAGTAAACAATTATGTATCACAATTAAGGTTATACTAGTTTGAAGGGGGGTTAAATGGGATATAAGTTTTCAAATGTCTCCAAAACATATCTATATATGATTGTTTGGTTTCATTATAACCCTTTTTGAACATATCTATTAATTTGGACTACCTCAGTTCCTCTATTCCATGAATAAGACCATATATTAACATTAAACATAAAAAAGTCACAAGAGTGTCGCTCCCCTTAATTATAAAAGGGTAATACTTATCTTATCTACATCAAACCTCTTAATCATAGCAGATAAAAATATATATGTAAATAATTATATATATTCATTCCCTATGTCTGATAAATTATTTTATTTTACCAATGCCATCATATGAAGGCTTATGTTGTACACAAAAAAGGCCTCTAAAAGTGGATATAATGATCTTTCCCAGATCATTCAGAGTTTATTTCTACTTAAAATTAGTTTAAATCAATAATATATATCCTATAATAATTAATCTAATATCATAAATATACTGAGATGTTATTATGTATTTTGGGCAACCATTTTCCACCTCTTTCCCGTTAAATGATAAATGATAGTATCGCTCGTCTGTTCCTGTGGAATAAAACCATCACATAAAAATCTGATTCATTTTCTATAAACACCATTCATGATTGGTTATTATGATGGATTTTATAATTATAAATTATATTTATTAAATAATTATTCCTCTATTTATATAATATCCTACCTTACTTCTTACCTTCCCACCTGTTGGGAAATGATGACATTGCAGGTGTGTACTTGTGTTCAACCACCATCTTCAAGAGATTATATTTTGTTTCAAGTTTTATTTACATGGATGATAATAAGATTAAATTTAATGAATATATGTGATATTTATGATACAATAATTATTTTATTATATTCAATTATTATTTATCTTTCTTTCATTATGTCCATAGAAATGTTGAAGCATCACTCATGCATATGTGTAGACTACCATATTCACGAAGTAATGTAATTTAGATTTCATTATTGATTTATATAAATTTTAATAATATTGTATATATTATTTAAATATTATACTTATGAAATTATTATTATTTTTGAGATGGTGAGACCATGACCAATGTTCATGGAGAATAAATGCAGAACTAAAACACACATGAAACATAAAATAGTTTACCCCCATAATGATGAAGATGATGAAATATTGACAATTAATAAGTAATAAGATGTTATATGTACGAAATAAATGATTTTTAATTTATGAATGTTGTTTGATAATTAATTTATAATAAATATATTCTCACAATATAAGAGGTTTGAATTCTAATTACACCAGACTTAACTGGAGATTAGGGTTTCTTATCTCAATTTTGTTTCTGTGAGACACATGACATATTAACCACATTTTTCCATCATATAGTGTAAATAATGATCCTTTTATACGATAGATAATTAATATATTTATAATTATGGTATTTAATTTCTCATTTTATTGTATTTATCTCATGGGGATTATGATTCAATATTTAGAAAATCGGTACGAGATTTATGATTCAATCTTATCTTAATCACGCTAGTTTATGGTTGAATTTATATTGAAGAAAATTATATGATAAATATATATTAAAACAAAATTTTATAATATCCTCTTTTAATTTGTTTTTATTTTTATGTTCCAGTTCCAATTTCGTCTTTAGAACACACAAGTGTTCAAAAAACGTTTTTAAGAATAACCGACTTATTTCTCCATTCATCCGAGAATATTCTCTCTTCCGTATCTATGTATTGTATTTTTATTCAATAATGTCTTTACTAATGTCCAATTATTTTTAAATATATTTTTACCAATTTTTTAATTTCTATATAACGTTTTAAAAAGAATCTTCATTTCATTAGGTTAATGAGGTAATTTATACTAAATGTTACAAAAGAATCCTTGCTTTATTGATTTTTGTGTGCATAAAATTTATTACCTCCATGAACACTACATGATTTGAATATTACCTTATAAATTTCCATTTTTATTTTCAAAGACATTATTGTCCTTAACATTTTGGAAATTTTTAATATTTTAAATAACTTATTTGGAAATTAAATTTCTATTTTCATCAAGAAATATCCAAGTAACCATTTAAATGATTTTTCATCTATTATTACATCCTTTTATGAAACCAATTAATCCCTTGGGAAATTATCTAATGATACCATCCTTATTATTTTGATAGATCATTATGGATTATGATGATGAATTATTGAAAAAACTCATTATCTATTCCATAGGTTAAGTAATGAAAAAATGATAAATGTATAATGATATATGTTATGTATATTAATGAATTATGACTATTTTAAGGATGTGGAGATTATATCCCTTAAATTAATTGGGAAAGGGGATATAGAAATCGTTTATAATCATTATTATAACCATATAAATGATTATAAGTATCTGTGTACAAATTTTAATGTGTGAGTATGATAATTTGTTCTTATGCTCACAAGAATAGGCATGGACATGATCATAAATAGATTTGGTCATATTTTTATGGGTGAGTATGATCACTTCTTGATATTATCGAAAGATTATGCATAAACACTACTACTAATAGATATGTTCATAATATTATGATTTCATTTTTGTAAGATTCTAAATTCCTATTTTTTGACCCATAAATGAATATTTCTACTTTTCACCCCTATTAATACTGATTCTGTAAATGAAATTATTTTGGAGTAATGATATATGATTTTATTGGTATGAATACTTTACATTGATAAAACATTATTTATTATGTTATCATAACCATATGATAATCTCACGCTCACTTATAATTGATATCACCAATGTTTACCATTACTAAGAATATCATCTCATCCCTTATTATGTTTCAATTTTTCCTTAGATATGAAGAGTTATTTTTATAAGGGAATGTATAATAAGGGAATAATGCTAAAGGATAAATATGGGAGATTTTTTCGATTGTTCATAAATAAGATTATTATATATCTAGTCTCCAAAATCATTATAAATTTATGATTATAAGGCCTATATTATTATGATATGTATACAATAAACATATAGAATTTTGTAATGTTTTTTTATTTATTATCATGTTTCCTTTTTTTGTATTAGAGTTGGATTTTCTTATTTTTTCGATATTAGGGTCAGAAAACATAAGTGAAAACTATAAGTTCATTTATATGTATAGGATAACATCCAAAAGTTATGGAATTATAAAGATTTTGTATTTTCCCTGGAATATAAATTCCGGTCCAAATATTCAAATGTGGTTTCAATATGGAATTGAAGATTCTAGGGGGAACAACTATAAAGGGGTAAATTTTAGATTTAATCGGTCATCACCAATGCATAATGAGCGGGGAAAAGAATTATAGATTTATAGAAATCAATAAGGGGTATTTTTAGTTAATTTACATACATCTTTGAAAATCTAGGAAGGCATTTAACATATTACGACATTGAACAAGCTAGGGTAAACCTAAGGTTTCATTTATTGTAAAGCATGTGTCATGATTTAGAAATAATTTCAATGATTTTCATAATTATATTATTTCTCACTCTCATTATTATTTCTCACATTATTAATTTTGGTTTTAGTCAATAGATAGTATAAGGAAGATCCAAGTTAATAGTATGTGTAAAGCACACATTTATTGATTTCAGAATGAGAAATCAATCAAGATTGAAGTTGGAGTGAAAAATATTATGGTAATACCAAACATGGTATCCCTATTTATGATTATCAATTTGAACCTATGTTATCATTCTAACACCCATAATAAGAGAGGAATATATTTTTACAAAATTATATGTGATAAAGACCATATAAGATAGAAGATTCAATTTCATCCATGTATGAAATGTAGAAAAAAGAACTTAGGGGAATGTCTCATGAAAATATAAAAAAGTTTTTTATATGGAAAATAAGCGAATAAAGAAACAAATTGATAAAGTAAAATTTAAATTTTAGTTAACTAAATAGATGTGAATACTGGTTTCCATATGGTATTATATGTTGTTTAACAGTTTTAATCTAACTAGTATGGTCATTATACAAATCGATAACTTCAATGGAATGCTCGACAAGATGATCAACATTGTTATATGAGTAAATGTCTTACTATTGATAATTAAAATACTACAGATGACATATAAAATGAATAAATTATTTATTATGTTAAATGTGAGAATCAAGATTAAATTGGGGTTGATGAATATTAATACAAGATTTCTATTCAATATTACAGTAAAGAATTATTAAGGAATAAGATGATGAATAAAATATAATTATTTAATAAGTAATTAAGATGATTGAAGTGTTTATATATTTTCATTTAATAATTATATTATATATGTTTATTATGATAGATAGTCTCATTATATGAATCATTGAAAATCTATAATTTATTCTACTGTAGTTTTTTTATTAGAAATCATATGATGAATGATATCAATAACCTATAAAAGTGATAGAGTGGTAAGTTGATTTGTCTGGGAAAATGATTATTTAAGTAAGAAAATCCATAATACATGTCTAATGTTAAGATAAAAATGTTTTTTTGGATAAAAAGATGATTGATACTGAAAATTTTAATTGGATTATATTGGTGACCATGAAATTAATTAGTTAATTTACAATAATGTGATTTATTTTGAAGTTTATAGAATTTTTTGATTTATAAAATACATTGGATAGTTTATGTAGAGTCGATTTTGTAAATCATTTGTGTTTCCACTGAGGTTTTATGGCGATTAGGGTATTTTGGAAAATTATTGACAATTTAAGAGAATATATTATCATGGTATTCATATGATTAGTATATCAAATTATGAGTTTTTTTTGTTTAGGGATATTTTTAATCAAACCAAGACATGAATTAGTCGCCCAATTCTTGAATCTATGAATTGTATTCAAAATAAAAAATTATCATTATAAGAACAAGTTGTAACAAGCTTACTCCATATAGGAAATGAGGGTGCTGCAATTTATGGAGACAAAAATATAAATCTTAAATAATATTATAGAACATAACCATTTAGTACATTATTCCATGAACATAGAATTCCATAAAACAGAAACAAAATATTCTTCATGTGAGAAATAATATATAGAGATCATGTAACATTTAACCTAGGAACAAAATAAAATCTCTAGGCTATGAGTCATGAAGAATACACAATTTTTTCCTTAATCAACAGTGCGTCACTTTATCAAAAAACCCTTCATATACCTAATAGACCAACCTGAAAATCAAGAGAATAAATATTATCAATCCTACTAAATAAGCTAGAAAAATAAAAAAAGAATTATTAAATAAACTATAATCTAATGATTATCGGTATTCCATAATATAGGAAGAAATATGTTATCTCCCATGTGATTCATATACAGAAAGAAGTAGAACATTTTATGAAGAATTCTGAGAGAAAGGTGGTTCCCGAAATCTAAATGTACAATTAAAAGAGACATCCATTAAGTTTAACAAAAAAAGTAATCCATCATCAACAAATTAATCATTATTAAACAATGATAATTAACCTGTAGTATGAAAAAATAATATGGATTCCCAATTTATAAGAGAGATCTGATTAGGTGACCCCAAATCATCACATATATCATCCAACATATTATATAATCTCAACACCATGAAATTTTTTCATTGAAAAAAATAAAAATTCTATGAGATTTCAGGCTATTAGAACCGAAAATATTATATAAAATTCAATAAAACACATTCCAAATAGTTTAAAAATATTTAGATACCAGAGAAAAAGTCAAAATCAAAATCTCATCAACACTACAACATAAGCGCTACCCAAATCAGAGTGTTGTCATTTTCCCGGAAGACACACTT
Source organism: Viscum album (assembly GCA_963277665.1). Taxonomy (NCBI): domain Eukaryota; kingdom Viridiplantae; phylum Streptophyta; class Magnoliopsida; order Santalales; family Viscaceae; genus Viscum; species Viscum album. Next base: position 579,159,720 of record OY728143.1, read on the forward strand.
TCTTTAGTATGATATTACTTTTTCTAGAAAATTAATATCCCATAGTATATTTTTCAATAAAATCTAATGGAATTTTTTTTAAAAAAATTGACTCAAGTTATAATGAAACTATAGACAGAAAGAAGAAGAAAAATGTAGTGTCATTGCTAACAGATTTCTATAAAGTAATTCATTATATATTTCTTAAATTCCACCACAACATTAATTTAATTTATATTTATACTTTTAAGGTATGTATTAGAATAAATTTAACCACTTTTATATTGTTGGAAAGTATTTTTATCATGATCTTCCATCCATGAGTGATGTTTTTCTGAAAAAAGTCTAATTTCTTCTCAATTTTATACACATCCCTAACCTATTTGGTGATTAATGATAAATAGATATTTGAAATTTTGTGATCTAAATTTTCAAAATTCCATATTTTTGAATACTATATATGATTTATTTTAGGAATTTTATAATTTTTCTATTTGAGGAATGACTTATACAAAACCATGAGGGTTATTATTGAGATTTTGGAGATTTATGTATGAGGGTTTATCCATACTGAAAATAATATTATGTTATGATAAAATATTTTGTTTTTGGAGAATGTATTGAGACAAAGGGGATAAGTTTTTTAGCCTTTTTGGATATTATGATATGATAGAAGATACTTTTTATCATTCAGGCATCAAAAATTCATCTTGTAAATTCATTTATCTAAGAGATCAGATAGATATATAAATTTATCAAAGCATAACTGATGGATGAAATTATACTTATGAAATAAAAAGAAATTAGGTATGTATATTTTCAAATGTTCTCCATGTTGATGATAAAATAATACCCCAAATCAAGGAAAATGATCTATAAATAACAATGTTATCTGATTACCTGCATTTCTATTGAATTGATATCCATGTTTTCCCTTATTGATTTTTTTATTTTTTTGGTGGTTAAATTTCTCATGATCATGTTTTATATCACTCTACATTAATATTTTTAAATTATATCTCTCTTATTTTTCTATATTTTAACTTCCCATTAACATTTCCATTATCTAACATCAAGATAATGTGTTATTGTAGTTAACTTTCAAATCTACTATTTCCACTTTTTGATGAATGTTTTATTATTCCTTTGTATGGTGAGGGTATTTAGAAAATTATTTTCCAATATTCAAATTCTAATTACCAAGGTAAAAAATGAGAAAACAATTAATTTTGGATGTGGGAGAATAAAATACCTCTAAAATGTATTTTAAAAGTATAATATACTCAATATCATACAAAAAACACAACACCGAGCTGTAATCTAACATTGATATACTATAAATATATTATTATATAAATGTGACCACTATATCCTAAATTTTATGTTTTCTATATGAAAATATGTAACCACGTTATAAAAAATATTTATAATGGTTTTATATTATTCCAATTTATTTATTTATTCATAATAAATATGTACTCAATTTTTAGTAATGTCATTCCTTGATTCAATATTATGCTTTCCTTAAAATGGATTTTATTTCCTTATATAAATAAAAATTAAAATTAATTCCGTTTATATTTGTAGAAAATTATTTTTGTTAAATGTATATAATTTCTAAAATAACTAATTTAATATTATTTTAGGATGATTTTTTGTGATTTTTCAAAAAATAATCATTTCTTTTTGAATAGTAGAAAATAAATATTTACGTAAAACATTCATTTATTTTCATTAAATTATGTAATTTAAATGTCCCATTTTTCAAATTCATTCATTTTTTATATTAACCTCCATTAATTATAATTAATACAATTAATTAAATAGTAATCAATAGTATACTTGGTTTTGGTATAAGGTCATTTTAATGATTTAAAACACATTTAATTCAAAACATTCACTATGATTTACATATTTACATTAAAATTGATTTAAACCACTTATAGATGATTAAAAAAGGAAAATTTATTCCTTATTTTTAATCAATAATTATATTTTTTTAAATAGTTTCCCTTTTTATTTTTTGGAAAAGTACCCATGGAAAATATTTGTCACCTCATTAAGGGTAAAATAAATAAAACGAGTTTAAAATAATTGGGAAAGGCATTAAAATAATCTAACACTTGAATTTATCATATTGGTTGAGTTTTTTTCATCCAATTATTTTTAATGAGTTATGTAATTAATTTTAAAACATTTGTTTTGAATTTGTGACCCACGATTCACTCTTTTGAACATAAATTATATTTTATTCCCAAATTTAAAACCATTTTTGGGTATTGTCATTTAATGGAATGGTTTTATAGAGCTATTCAAATTTTTATTGATCCAGAAGACTAAAATCCTTAATTTATAATATTATCTAACCAAAAGATCCATATAAATCAACTTTTTACATGATTTCATGGTGAAATAATTTTTACCCTTAAATCAGGTATCTTCCTAAAAAATGTTTTCCAATAGTTTTTTATACTTATATTAATTTTATTTTCCACCAATTATTTGTTTTGAATATGATAATGTGAATTCCAAATTTCTTATAAGCCATATTTTATTTTTGATAATATAATTAGAACAAAGTGATTAAGATTTTAGTTATCCCAGTTAAGTTTAAATGGGGTATAACTTGAAGATAACACTAAAAATGACTCTCAATATATTATAAATTTAACATGTTTAAACTATTTAGATGCTATATCATATTCTCTATGAATTTTGGGTTCATTGGTTCAACTATACAATAAATATGGCCTTATATTTATTTAAAAAACTAATTAATTACAAGAGTCCCACTCTCATCAGCTATAGAAGAAAAGAACATGACTTCTATTTTTCAAACCCATTTAACCACTTAAACATGAGAATAACTAATAAAATACATTCTAGATCCCATACACAAATCCTATAGGTTATTTTCTTATCCAAATACAACCTTATGAAGTATTAAGGTGTATGGAAAATGTGGTCTCTCAAAGAAGAGGTTATCATCTAATCTGACTATATTAAAGTTAATTTCTTCTTCTATATCTGGTAAATATATAGTATAAATTTGGAAATAATTAAAATAATATTATAAATATAACAATAGTATATTATGATAAATATAAAACCATTTTCATATCTCTTCCATAAAATTATATATGTATGTATTTCTCATGTCTACGTGTGAAATATATCCTTTAAGTAGATACATGATTCAATTTCCATCACTATATTCATGATCAGTGATTATGATGGATTAAAAATATATTCCCCATATTCATGACATAATTATTATTCTTTAATTATAATTTCAAATATACTTTCTAAAATTTCCATCTATAGGTAAATGATAGAGTAACTCATGTTTTTGTATAGACTACTAGCTTCAATAAAGGATGCGATTTGGTTTTTATTTCCAATTTATATGGATTGAAATAAAAATATATTTAAGGAATATATATTTTATTTATGACACAATAATTATTCCTTAGTGGTGAATTTTTATTGAAATATATTTTTTTTCTATCAATCAATATGTTGAAACATCACTCATTCATATGTAGACACTGTTATCTCAATAATGTTATGTAATTAATTTCTCATAACATCTATATATGAATTGTAATAAAAGAGTATATAATAATTAAATATGAGAATTATAATATCATTTTAATTCTAGAGATGATGACACCATGATAAATGTACAAGTACTATAACTTCAAAATGGAAGCATAAAAGAAAAATGAACCTGTTAACTCCTAGAAGGATGATGAAAAGGAAATATTGTTAGTGAAAAGGTTATAATATTTAATAAGTAAACTATTTATGGTATTATAAGTATGAAATTTTTTCTATAAAATATTAATAATAAATCTTTATTTATTATATATATGGTTTGAATGTTTATAAAACAAGACGATACATTAGCTGAGGCATTCTTTTCATAATTTTGTCATTGTAAGACACATTCTATATTCAACACTTATTTTTTTCATGTAGTGTGTATAATTACCCATTAATATGATATATCATGAATCTACATACATTAATGTTATCAAATGTTTCATTTTAAGTTATTTATTTCATTGGGGTTATGTATAAATAGTTATAAAAGTGGAAAGGGATTTACGTTTGAATCTCATTTATTGAGGGATTGTTTAAGATTGAATTTTAATTTGAGGGAAATTATATGATCTATATATATAAAATCCCAATGAATTCAACATAACCATTTTTTTTATAATTTTTAATATTTAGTTCTTTTTTTATTACATTATTACTCATAATGGTTTAAAAAATAATTTTAAGATAAGAATACATTATTTCTTTGTTCTATTGTGAATCTTCTCTCTTATATATCCATGATTTATAAATAAATAAATAATGTTTTTAATAATATATAATGATTATAAAAATTCATTTATACTGATGTTTGAATTTTTATTTTTTTTAAAATAATATTCTTGTCATTTTATGAATGAGGTACTTTTAAAAAAAGGTGTGGACATAATTTTTTTAACAATTATGACATGAATGAAATTTCCCACTATAAAGTCCATTTATTCATTGAATATGTTTTTTAAAAATTTCTATTCTTTTATTAAAATATTTTTTTCCCTACATATTTTGGAAATTCCTTGATTATATGTGAGTGATTTCAAAATAAAATGGGTATTTCTTCAAGAAAAATTCATGTGGTATTTCAATGGAATTTTCAACTATTTTATGTTACATATGATTCACTAAAAATATGATCCAATAAAAACATAATTATTATTGATCTATATGGGTATTTATTATTATGATGAAATCTTGATTAAACCTATTTTTGATTCTACAGGTTAATTTGTGCTGAAATTTTAACGGTTTTCATGATCCTATAGAAGACATTAGAATTAATTATGATTATATGATGATTGGTTCCATAATATCTATCTAATTAATTGGGAAATGTAAAATTATTATCTCTTGAAAAGATGATTATAAGCATTGATAATATTTTTAAAAAATATGTTCATATTTTTATGTGTGAATATTATTTCACTTATATATGCATTCAAGATTATGCGTGAACAAGATTTCAAATATCATTGTTCATATTTTTGATGTATGGTTCTAATTTCATCTATATATGATCATAATATTATGAATATACAAGATAGAAAATATCAATGTTGAAAAGATTATGATTTTATATACTTATGATTCCAAATGCGTATGATATTACCCAATAAATATTATTTCTTCAATAACACCCTTATTAATCATGCTTATGGATAAGAAATGATATGGAGGTAATAGTCTATTATTTTCATGGTATGAATACTTTAAGTGGAAAAAAATGATCTATTATGGGATATTTCCATTAAGATCATTTTATTCCCACTTATGATTAACATCTCCCATTTTACCCTTACTGAGTATCCATGGTCACTATTTATTATGTTTTTATTCCTCCTATAATATGAAGAATGGTTTTAATTACATTATATTCATAATGGGGATAATGATAGAATAAATTTCTAGGATATTGAAGTTATTATTCATAAATTATTTAATTTTTATCTATATCAAATGAAACTAAACCATTATGGTTTTGGGGTATGTATTATTAGGTTAAAAAATCAATACTTTTCTACAATGATGTGATATTTATATATGTTATGATCAAGTCACCTGAATTTTTTAATTCAATACCATCATAGAAAAAAGAATAAGATTGATGATACTCTTGGTATAAAGGATACTTCTACCATATCCATGAAAAGGATTAAAAAACATTATATATTTCTACATATTAAATGGAAACATCTAGAAATCATAATGGCAAGTAATTCATCCTATCCTTCCAAAACTATTTCCCAACTATTTATACAAGAGATAATCAATGGTGTAAAAAGTAAAGATCTAAATTTTCAAATAATGGTGAGAGGAACAATGTAAAAAAATATTCAAGAATTCAACATTGATAAATATAGATTCATTTAGTTTTCAACATGACTCTATTTTCCAAAATCACTAAATATAAATAAATTACTATTAGATGACACACAAAATTCATATTTATCCATCTATCTGGGAACTATAATAATTTACCACAAACCTTGAGAGACCTTCTAGAGAGAAACAAAAAAGAAAAAATTACTGAGCACACCTCAAAATTCATGGTATTTATGCAAGGTAATGTATAACATCATAATTATGAGGGAATAATTCACCCATTACCTATACCAATATGAATGTGGTATATAAAAAACATTTAAATTGACTTAGTTCTTATAATGATATGTAACGGAAAAAGCTCTATATGGGTTAGAGTGGAATGAAAACCATGACTTCTTAGTTTATCACTGTTCTGGAAGATTTATTACTTTATCAAATTACTATGTTATATGTTAAAGAATTAGTATAGGTATTTGGGAACCTCTTTAGATCATATCATATCAAGATCCATGAATAGACATTAATTTATATAAGAGTATTAAACATGGAATAAATAATTTTCAAACGATATTAAATTAAATCCCTCTAGATTGATTATCAACATGAATAAACCATTCAATCACTTAATAAAATGTTAATAGCTTTCTCTATGGAATTTACACGAGGTTGAGATAAATATCTTCAATTGGTTGAATTATCATACAATAACCATCTTCACTTAGGTATTATAATTCCCCTATAAAACGTTATATGGGATTAAATATAGAGATAAAGTGTTTATTTGATTATTACCATGGATGAGAGTCATGAAGATTGAAAATATTAGAAATATCAACCGAAGGTGAGTTGGCCCCTTTATTATTGTTTATTTCATAAAAGATATTACCAATTAACTTGTACTTACTCCAAATCTATCTTAAGTAAAAAATTTATTCCACGTATCTCCCCTAAGGTGGTACATACATGATCTTTCACATGATCTAAATCTAGAGGTGCTAAAAATAAATCACAGTCACTCTTGTGAGGATAAATTTATGAAGATCATATAATATAGTAAAACATTTCTAGGATAGTAGATAACTCACCTTTTCAATGTAATTTGGTAAAAAATATGTACATAAAGGAAACATGGGAACCTAAGGAAGAAAAAAAATATAAGTACCTTCATATATTATATAATGTGGATAATAGTTGAATTTTTTTGTTTTAAATTTATAAAGGGGGAATAATGTAATAAAACCAAATTTTCAAAATGAAAATTTACTTATATATATTCATGTGTGACAATTATGCATATAGTATATTATAAATCACATTAAACACATAAAAAATCACGCCCCATTGTTTAATTAATGAAAAAAATTGGATAATGAATTAATACCATAAATTTAAAATATTTTATTCAGAAAAGACAGAAATTGAATTTGAAAATCTACCAGGTCTTGGTCACATAGAAATATCACAAATGTGACAAACACAGTATACATAAAAGAATTATGAATACGATTTAATTTTGTTAAAATATTTACATGAAGATAATAAAATACTAAATTAATGATGAATTTGGTAAATATGATGTATTTATATGATGTGTAAACAAAATATGACTAATGGAATTGTAATATGATGATTCGAATAATAACTATATCGTTAGAATAGTAATATGAGCATTGGAATAGTAACATAACTAGTAGGATCATAAAATTATTTGAAAATGATATTTACTATAAATAAACCAATAATATAAAAATTATTATTTTATAATAAAAATAAATAAATTAGAAAATTAAAATAAAGTATATTTGTCTATTTTTAGATTGTTTCAAAAATTATTTAGAAAAAATTATAATATTTATTTTAATAATTAAATATTAACATTACCTAAGATATGAAATAATTTTCAAAACATAATTTTCAATTATTTTATTAAAAAGTATATTTTTTCAATGAGTGATTATATAGTATTTATTTAGAAAACATCAATTTTTATGTGAATAGTTAAAATATATTTTTTCGAATAACACATGTTTAGAACAAAATAATGATATAAAAATGACTTAATAAATTATGAAAGGGTAATATTGAAAAAAAATATTTATTTAATTATATAAATTATTTAATTAAGAATAATAAATATAATTTTTGAAAAATCAAAATAAATTACCAAATTTTGAAAACATAAATTATTCTGTTAAAAAATAATTTTCTTCTACACGATTGTTTTGTATAAAATAATTATTTATTTATTTAAAAATTTCAGAATTCAGAAAAATATGTATTTTTTATAAAATAATTTTTATATTCTTAAATAATACAACTATTAAAATACATGGCCTTAAAAAATATTTTATTCAATATTTTAAATGAATAATTCCCCTCCCCATTTTTTAAATACCCCACATCACCCCTTTAGAAAATTACATCCCAACCACATTAAATTGAAAAATATCTACCCAATTCACTTATCTTAAGCCTAATAGTATCCTTAACGATATTTTTTATCTTTTAACTCTAATCCCTCAAGGTTCTCATTTAATATAAAATGAGTAAGTGTCAATGAAGATGTATGACCATATTTCCATTTTTTTTTTTTTCATTTTAATCCCAAAATATATTTTTTTAACCCACCAAAAACATTTAATTAAAAAGTTTAAAATATATAAATTTTATTTTAAAATGGTATGACTATTTTAATCCCATTAAAATAAGTAAAATTGTCTCCTCTTTTTGAGACATCCTATTAATAATCATTTTTATATATGTATAGAGTATTCAATTCATTAATTATAACCAACTTCATGGATGGTAGAAATAAATTTTTTATATTTTGTAAATTTATAATTCTATATATTCTTATTCATTTGGAGGTTAATTTATGAATGGATAATTAAAAGTGAATCAATACTATGAAGATGAAACACAACTTTATACTTCAACGAAACGTTTTATCAATCAATTTAAAATTAAATAAAATGGTTATAATATAAATGTTAAAAAATAATATTTTTAGATAATAACTTTAATCATTATAATTCACTTATAGATCCATTTTTAATATGCATAATTAGTTTTTAGAGAATGTTCATACATGTTGAAATAAAATGGAACCTATAGTAAGGGGATTGTCATACTGAGCTCTCTTTTATTTTCACTATCATCTTATTCCTTATAATTTACAAATTATTATCAATAAATATATTCTAAAAATATTTTATTCTACATTACATTTTTTTATTTTAGGGATATTCATGTTACTAAATAATTGAGATAAATTCTTATACATGATTTAATGATTATTTTTAAAGATGTTTAAAAAAACTCATTGATTGTCCTTTTATTGTTTTATATTATATTACTTACCAATATTTATTTATTTTATACCCCCATTAATGTACAATTTTTTTTAATTTCTTCATTTCGTAACCACAATGGAAATTCATTTTTATACACCTTATGACATTATTTTGAATCCCATTATTTTTTCAGGGGTTTATTTTCGGTTTATAATTTTTATATGTTTCATTCTAAGGTTTAATTTATTATAGATAACATATTATAGTGTGAAGGGTGAGACCATATATATATATATATATGTAATTAATTGGGTAAAATTGTATATCTCATGATATTATTATGTGGGAATAAAATGCAATAATTTTTCACTTTATGTACTATGATTTATATATATATGTTACTCATAAAAATGTTGTTATCTATATTCACATTCCATGTGTGGTATTTTTTGATAATGCTTTTATTTTTCATTATTATCCATATTCAATATTCCATGTCTCCATCAAACTAATTAACAGTGATTACAATTATGATCCTATGCATATAATTTGATAATCATGATAATGCTCACCTGTGTACTATACTAATTTGCGGCTCATGTTTTCTTCAGTTATCCTTATCCATAATATTCATTTATATAATCCTTTCCAACAGTCTTATCCCCATATGATTACATATACTATCGAGATCATGAAATCATATAAGAGGACTATGTAAAAATATTTATATAATGAATAGATTTATATAGTTATTGATTTTAAATGAGTCTAATTTTCCTATGAAACTAAATCTATAAATATACAGATCCATCCTTAATATTAAATTATCTAGTGTCTTTATACTATAAATCACTTTCATAAATTACCAAATATTTTTTTGGTTTAGAATTTTAGATAATGAGGGAATAACACATACATAAGAAAACCATATTCTAGAAAGTTTACAATTCTACACATTATCTATATTTCCCAAAATGTAAAACATTAAAAATGAAACATGTTCTTTCTAGGAAAAATATTCATGGCTTTAAATTTGAATTATCCTTTGATTTTACTCAATAATAGATGTCGTGGAAGACATTTATAAATGTGGAATGAGAAAAAAAATAGTAAGGGACAAAAAGGAAGAAATATATTAGTCTAGTAAAAAACATGAAATCCCATAAAATTATTACCATTATAAAATTATAAGTTTTTTGTTTTAAATAAATCATGTACACATGAAATACACAGATTTGTTTCTCAAATAAAACCATTAAAACCCCTATAATGTAAATAGACACACTTTTAGGTTACATAATGCATTATATTCATGACCTATGTTATAAATAAATAGAGGAAATTTAGAAACCTCTCCAGTTTACTCATTCAATATTTTGAATAACAATATGTAATATTACCCAATACATTATAGACCTATAATGAGTCTTCTCATCGTATAAGTTGTGTCAGGATTTTTCTATTATATTAGATCTATTTAGATAACCTATTGTATAAATTTTATTAGTATCACTCGTCACTATATTTAATTCTGTAGTATGAAAACATGACTACATTTTTTTATTATTGAACCTTATCATCATAAAATCCATGAAATATTATTTTTAACACATATGAAAAACATTTTTAGGTATCAAAATATCATTTAATTTTAAGATCCCATTTTCAAAAATATAATATCCAAAAAAGGGATGAAATGGTTTTCACTAAAAAACATGGATACCTTTAAATAAAAAAAATAAAATAATGGTTATGTTGGATGAAAAATTTATTAACACTCTATATATTAAAATAGAACGTTGCTTTTTGTTTTTGTAAATAAAGTCAAAAAAATATGTATAAAATACAAAAAGTATTCCTATTAGAAAATATGAATGAAATTAATAAGTGGCATAAAATATTCCTTGTTAATAATTTATTTCCATATAAATTCATCAATAAAATTTATATAATAATATGAACATAGAGGAAAAATATATAGAAAATAAATCATTAAAACATTTAAAATTACTATTTAATTTAGAGTTCCCTTACCTTGAGTCCAACACATCACAAATGTAGTTTATATTCATGAATAATTATATTATGTTAATTATTTTTTTCTTAAGTACCATTTTTAGGTATTATTAAATTTATATTATTTATTTCAATGTTATATAGAGTTAAATAAACATTTAAAATCAAGTTATATATTTTGATCATATTTGAATCATATTCCCAATATAATTTCTCTAGGTTTTTTGTGGTCAGATTTTTCATTATTCCATTATAAAAATTATAATTATTATTATGTAATATTTAATAAATTTATACATCAATTATAATTTTGAAACCATCAGTGAAATGTGGTTAGTGAAAATTGTTTACATTACAGTCAAGGATATGGTAGGGCATACAAATGCATAAGTTACATTTTCACTTTTCAAAGATAGTGGGGGAAGGTAGGGAAGTATCATTTTCCCTATTCTAAATGATGAATATATAATAAATTTCATATTATATTTTTAAATATTTATACATTTACCGTCCATGTGATGAGGTGATGAAAAATATATCACGTCACTTCATGGAGGTGGTAATCCATATGTTTGTACGAATGGCATTATAATATTCCAACAGATGGAAAGGTAAGAAAACAAATGAAATTTTATCTTTATAAAATGTTAATTATTTCATTATTATGAAACAAAAACACAAATAAATAGACTCATATCAATATATATATATATATATAAATATAATCCATCGTTATAACAAGTATTTAGTGGAGGTGATGGAAACCAAATTACAGTGGTTCCTGAGGAGGAAGTACACCGTACAAATGAATGATAATTTCACATCCAATTTGATGGAAAATGATATGGATATTTTTATTAAATTAATATAAAAAATATCATTATATTGAAGAAACATGTGTTATAATTCTATTATGTATTAACATTATTTTTTTATTTTATAAAATAGATAAAATTAAAAATATTGCTTAAAAACTATACCTATTCTTCAGAAAACCTATTTAGGTTCACAACTTGACCCTTCCTAAGTTGGTTTAATGACAAAAAAGTGACTCTAGGATGGGGGTAGTTGTATGGAAGGTATCTAGGTATGTACATACTAAAAAGGATCTTTAAGTGTAGATGGGATCATAGATGGGTTTTCCTTTTATACGTTGTGGAGATAATATATTTGGATTTTTTAAAAAATAATAAAATATTTTACTGTCTTACTCAATAATAATTTCTCAAAAATAGATCATTTAGTAATATTATTTTTATATTGTGTAATTATTTTCATAAAATATAATTTTGAATTGTTTTATTTAGTTTTAATTATTATCTACTTTGTTTAACTACTAAAAAACATTTTTAATACATAACTGTGGTAACAATATTTTACTATTTTTATAATAAATTATGACCTAAAATTAAGTTAAAATTTTTAATTAATTATAATTTTAATGTTTTAAAAAATTTAATCCTTTTTATCATATTCAATTCAAATATCTGTTGTAATTTAATTTAAAATTATTCCCCTAAAATGTGATTTGAAATGATATTTATAAAAATGCTTATTAATTATAAAAAAAATTTATTTGAAAATTAAGTTTAATTTTTATTTATTAATAATTTTAATGAATTATTTTAATTTTTAAATCATCTTAAAAAAATGTAAATTTTATAATCCGTTAAATTAATAGACTATTTTAAATAAAAACACTTTTTTTACTATTCATTAAAAAAAATTCTTTTCAGAAAGTTATCAAAAAATCATCAGATTATTACTTAAACAAGATAAATTAAATATTTAAGTCCATTTTTTCAAGTAAAAATTCTATAATTCATAAATTTATATTTTAATTAAAACTATACAATGCATGAAAACTCAATTTGGTAAGAGATAAGGCTTTTATCCTTTTGAATGAAAATGAATTATAATTATAAAATTAATATAATTATATAAAATAAAATTAATGGATATTAGTAAGAAATAAAAAATATTCCACTTAACTTTTCATTGGTTTTTAAAATCTTCCAATATTTTGGAAATTGTATCATTTCAATTTTATTCAATATTTATAAAATGTTTTTATTTTCCGTGATAGAATTTTCTAATTCCCACGTCGATTTTTCAACTATATGGGTTTTACATAAGACATTAACATAATGAATTACATTATTACAAGACACATTCATTATGTGGTACAAAATATGTATTGGTTGTTCCTTATAAGAAATGTTTTCTTCTGACTAAATTAATTTTGGACTCAATACCTGAGATACATCCAACCCATATTTTCATAACAATGATACAATAAATTAGTAATATGTATGACATAAACTATGAGGTAAAGAAACTCTATGGGATAATGATCTATTTCTATATAAATTCATATGGTCTAATGAAATAAGGAATTAGATTTCCTTTTTTTACCAAAAAAACATAACACTATTACAAGTGCATACATTATGGAAAGCACGATCACCTAATTCGAAATAAAATCATTCCTATGGTAATCTATATATAATTTCTTCTTTCTATATGAAATTATCACATGTTTCTATATCATATTCACCTCATTAATCATGTTTTCTACCAACATAGGTCCCAAAATCTTTTATTGACATATATCATACAAACTAAATGTAGTCCAACAACATTTTTTATATAATGCCTCATATGGTGGCATATATATAATGGAATAAAAATGTTATTATATCAAAACACTACTTACTATTGCAAATGATCCAAAATTCCCTATTAATACAATGAATTAGCATGGGAAATGTGTACAAATATCTAAATCATTTTCCTGGATTGACCATTAAAATATAGATTAAAATTAGTAATGAAATTTAATTCATTACTCAATGGTTTCTGGAGTCCTTCCCCAAAAACTAGAAGTGAACTTGAGATCATGGACATATTGAATGGATTTATGGACATAATGTAGCATAATTATCTCATTCAGATATATTCTAGAATATCGATATACATACATTGTAGCACAAATGAGAAGGAAATGTGTAGATTTGTTTAGTCGATCTCTAAAAACCCAAGTCGTATTATTACCTCAAGATGTATTTTTTAATCCCACTATGAAAACTATGGATATATTTTCAAATTTATACTCCAACTCTATAAAAGGTCTAAGCATTAAAATAAATAGTTATCTTCTTCATTTAACCTAAATACAATTAAATCATTTCATAGTAAATTAATTAGTATCTATTTTAATTTCATAACACTAGTAATACAACTAATGTAATCAATACATCTTAATGATTCCAGGATTAATATTAAAATGTAAACTATGAGATTCAATCAATAATTCTATCATTAATTATTAATCAAAAGGAACATATAATCTATTCCCATATATTATAAAAGTTTCTTTATTGACAATAAACTCTAGAAGCATTACCTTATTAATAGATTATAAATTTTCTTATAAAAAAAGATCTTCCTTCTAAGCATGCAAAATTATTTATGACTTTGATTATTTATATGAAACCTAAAATGAAATAGAAGAAGTTCTTGAATGGAAAACCTTTAAGTCAAAATTACTGAAATCAGTAGGAAAAGAGTTTTATTCTAATCCTAAGATGGTTAATGTAGGACACTCTCTATGATTTAAACCATCAATTTTTTTTATTTTATAGTATAATGATGAATTGTGATGTTAAAATCCCCAATCAGTTCCTTCCATATTCTATAACCATGGTTAAACTCTTTCTAAGAGAATATATGACTAAAAATTTTATGATCAGTATACATTTCACACATTACAATATATAAATTATTACAAAAAATTATGAATTAAAAATGTATAATAGGTAATTCTAGATAATGTGTAGGTTAATTTAAGTCATGAGTTTTTAGTTTATGTGAGAACAAGAAATTACATAAACCTTATGCATCAGAAAAAACCATATATCTTTAATAAAGCATCATTATAGTTAAAATATTCATCATTTCAACAATGTAAAGAGTAAATTAGAACATTCCATAATATTCTTTTTTTAGTTTGAAATAAAATTATGAAATTTTTATATATATATAAATTAAAAAAAATCAATTTAACATAGTCAGTGGTCTAGAGGACTGAGTGAAGTTTTTAAGAAAACCTATGGTAGTAACCTAATATTCCTAGAAAACAATGAATCTATATGATATTTGTAGGAATTGTTATTTTGTTAACATATTTAATATTAGAGAGGTGATCAATTATTCCATATTTAGAAATAATATTCCTGAGGGGAATAAATTGTAACCAAAATTAACACTTATTAATTTTTCTATGTAGATTATTATCTTTTACAATTTATTTAAAAAATATTAGGTTTCTACCATGATCCTAATGAATTTTTTAATATAAAAATATATCACTAGTAAGAAAACCACAAAATTATCTAAATGGAATTGAAAAACTCTATTCATAATACACATAAATAGTATTGGTGGTTCGTAAAACACATAGTGCATAAAAACACTCATAATTGTTATATACTGTAAAAAAACTATCTTCCAAAATTCATCCTCCTTCACCTTCAATTTATGTTATCCTAACCTGATATCAGTCTTTAAAAAATTACTATTCTACCAGGATATGATCAAATAAATCATTGATATGTGGTGAAGGATACTTATTCATACCAATAATGTTATTGAAGGTTCAATAATCAATGAAAAGTCTCGTTGAAGCATATTTATTTTAAAAAAGACAACAGAACACCATTGTGATGTTTTCTAGACAAATTAATATTATATCTAGAAACTCATGGAAGTTATTTATCAATTTTAAATGTTTTAGTTGTCTATTAAATAAAGAGATTTTGTATTTTTCTTATCACTATTCACTAAGTTAAAAGTAAACTCAACCTCATGATCATGAATAAAACTGGAAAAATCACTATAAATAAGATCTATATATTCACTAATATTGTGGAAATCATTTATATGAAAATTTTATTTCTATTAATTAACATGAGATATGTATCATTCACTATTATCTATAAACAATTTCTCAAATTCTTGTTATTTTAGAAAATGTATGGACTCATCAAATATAAATTTATTATTTTTGAAATATATCCCAAAATGATAAATAGAAATAAAACCCATGCCCAAATTAATATCAAACTCTACTATGGGATATAAAAAAATACTTATAGGAGCTAATATCACACTAATAAAAATGGGACTATTCTTATAAATCTCAATCACATAAATATATACAGCTGTTTGTTTTACCAAAATATATGTCTTTTTTTAATAAGGTGATATTCCAATTTAATATGAAAATTATTTAAAAATATACGAATGATAATAACTAGAGTGAAATAGGGAACTGATATAATTTAAATAAACAAGTAACACACTTTTCACAACATAATTAGATGGCCCAACCTCAATCATAATAGTAGAAAATTATTTTCCACACATTTTTTCATTGATCTTGATGATTTTTAATTTTAGTGACTAACTTCAGACACAAGTTAATATAATTTCACAAATCATTCAAAAAAAACATCTCACCATAGGATTCCTATATAATAACCCATTAATGTGTTGTCGATTAATCTTTTTTTTATAGTCATGATCCTTGTTACGAAACTTACAATATTGATAATACATTATCAATCCTATCAAAAAATACCCAATTTGATTCAATATAATTGTAACATGTTTGGATATTACCTCTACATTTCTTAGTTTATGGATTATGGATTTCGTTCCACCATCAACTCTTATTACTCTTGTCGTATCTAGAAACATTATTGTCTGAAAAATCCATCAAAAAATTATCATAATAATAAAAAATGTTCTCATAAATTTAGAATTCTAATGATGAAAATTCTATACATATTTTTTTCAATTATAATTAAAATCTATTAATTCTTCTATTAATGTCCCAAGTAAAATTCATTTCATATCTGGGAAATACTAAAAAATATTCTTCATACATGGATACCAAATATTTCTTATTCCACAATTCCAAGAATTGTTTCATCATTATGAGTTATACAACTTTAAGGAAATATTTATCCATTAAAATTTCCATAAATATTATCCATTCAATGGTATGATGCTCTTCTCTCTATATCCTTTTTTCATAAAAAATAACTATTATTGATCAAATTCACCATCCAAATAATTAATTGTAATATTATCTTTTTAAAATATAAAAATCACATGTATTAAAATATATTTTCAAAATCATTAACACATCCTTCCACTACAATTGGTTCTGAATTTTAATTGAAAGCCAAAGGTAACAATTTTATAAAATGATATAATATAGATGTATTACATTAATGTAATTATAGTTTCTCTCTAAAATAGATGCCAAAACTATTTATATCCCATGTAAAATATACTGTTACAAAAAAATTTATTAATTCTAACCATTCCTAGACAATGATAAAGAATGGAATTATCCTCTTGATACCTTCCTACTTTAGCTTCTCTATTATTTCTATAGAAAACCATTTATACTAGTCATAGATTAGATGAAGTAGCATGGTAATCTAAACATTATATATCATTATAACCATAAATTATAATCTCTTAGAGGTATTTTTTTACCATTATTCAAACTTATAATGTTATCTAATCCTTTTTCTCCAACATCCACTATAAGGACACAACCATAATGTTATATAATATTATGTCTTCATACCATAATTAACTTTAATGAATTCCCAAATATATATTATATTTTAAAGATTAAATAATTAGGTTATAACTCATATATAAAAAACCAATATATTTCAATGTGGAAACTTATACTAAGTATCCATTTTCCACAATATAAAATGTTTAAAATTAAATACATTTTCTTTCCATGACAAATATTGATTTCTTTAAACATGACTTCTTCTTTTTTTTCATTTTCATTCATAAACCATATGAAAAAAATCAAAAAACATGGGATGAGCACAAAAATCTCAATAAGGGATAAAAAGTAATAAATTAATTAGTTTAGTGTAAAACATGAAAACCCATAAATTTTTTACCTTTATCGTAATTTTATTTATGCATCATAATTAAATAATATCCAAAAAAAAATTTCTGCAATGAAAACCCATAAGATGTATGAAAATTTAAAGAAACCATTTTAAGTAATTTAATGCATTATATTCATAACCCTTGAAAGAAATAAATGGAACCTAGTCAAATAATTTTTGCAATCCTCCCCTATTAACTCCCTCCTAATTCCATATGAATACTAGGGAAATAATCAAATTTATTGTATATTTATATTAGTATCACCTGTTATATATGTTATATTACTCTCCCCTACCATGTAATCTATTTTTTGTTCACCCATCATATATGATGTATCAAGATAACCATTAATCATGTACAATTATCTAGTATTGTGTCATGATTATAACAATTCATTCCTTCTCCCTAACATTATAAAAATCTTTAATAATATTTTTTAAGCCATTTGAAAAACTTTTTTGGATAAGAAAGTAACATTTCCTTTCAAAACTCATGTTTCAAAAATCAACTACCCAGAAAAAAGTGATGAAGGGACTTCATATTATGAAGAAAGGGACACCTATAAAACAATATAAACACCATGTAATAGTAGTGGTTGTGGGAAATTTATATTGTTTTCATATACATTAATATAGAACATTATTTTTATCCCTTTATAAATAATTTCAAAACCTTCCACAAAAAATTAAAAAAATTACATTTGAAAAAAATGTGTAAGAAATTAAAATTATATATAAGATTTTATGTATAATTAAAATATTTCCATATAAATATAGCCATAAAATAATTTTATGAATATGGACATGGAATAAAAATAAATAAATAATAAAATTTTATAACATTTAAATGTTGTTGCAGCTTAATGTGCTCCTTTCCACGAGTCTATCTCATCACAGCAATTCCATATTTTTTTAAAAATAAACATATGATAATTATTATAATACTTAAGAACCCTTTTGAATTGATCATCACACTTATTTATTTATTTATTATATTTAATTATTAATCATTTAATTCCCTATCAGATGTTTTGATTATATTCAGTTCATTTGTCCAAAATGAATTATATAGGCTGAATATGGTCAATGTGGTCCTTATTCCGTAATATCTAAACTAATAATCATGAAATAATTATCATTTTTTAAATAAATTAAAGTTTTGAAATCATTCATGAATTTTGGTTATGAAAATTAAATTATATTAAAATCATGGTGATGTTAGGCTGTTTGTATATATGGGTATCATTTTAATTTTTAGAGAGAATGGTGGAAAGAAGATAAGTATCATATAATATTTGAAATGTTTTTATTATAGAAAAAATATAATATTATATAATTAAATACATGTATATTTACCAATCATGTGATACAGTGATGAAAAATAAATTTCATCGCTTCTTGGAGGTGGTAATCCACACATACACATGAATAATGTTATGATTTTTAAATGGATGCAATTTTAATAAAATGTGTGATTTATTTTATTAATTAATTTTAATTATGTCATGAATATGATATATATATATATATATATATATTAAATAATTCATTATAACTCTCTATGAGTGGTTGTGATGGAAAACGAATTACATTGGTTTAGGAGTTGGTAGTCCACCGTACACATGAACAATGATTTCATTTCCCATTTTATTGAATATAAGATGGATAAAAGTTATGAAACTAAAATAAAAATATCTAATGATATGGTAGATATGATTTTTATTATTTCATATTTTTAATGAATATTTTAAGCCAGTATAAGCATAATGAAAATGAAAGAGTTAGACTAATAACTATACCACCTTTTTAGACAACCTCTTTAGGTTTATAGCTAATGACTTTATAATAATGCTTTATAATAAAATCAAGGGATAAGTCCTTTTTATCAATTTTAATAATTAATTTGTTTAGGTATTTTCCTAAAAACATTTATCTGTGTATAAGAGAAGAGAGGTGGTTTTTTTCAGATGTGGGGGAGTGGACACATTTTGATATTTCAGATAGATTAAAATATATTAATGTACCACTAAATTTTACGGGATCCAAAGTGGAAAATTAACCAATATTAGATGATATAGTGTCTAAATATGGACATCAAATATATATTAATCTATTTTTGGGTCATTTAGACCCATATCTCCTTCGATTAACCCTTAGTAAGCTTGTTTTAACCATAACTGTGAAACATTTTTTTAACTATTTTTACAATTGATTATAAAAAAATTAATTTTACCTTATTAAATAATATTAAATTTCAGGATTTCAAAAATTTAATACATTTTATCAATTTCAATTCATGGAATTTGTATAATTTAATTTAAAATTAATCCCACAAAATGTGATGGAAAACATTTTGGGAAAATAATAACACTTTAAGTATAAAAATGTTTCTATACAAAATTCAAGTATAATGTTAATTCATTAAAAAAATATATATGAAATATTTTTTACTTCGAATCCATTTAATAAAAAATCTATCTTTTTAAATTCATGAATTGAAATGATAGTTTTTAATAAAAATTTTCATATTCACTATTCAATGAAAAATCATAGTCTTTGGAAAAAATAAAAAAAACTAATCCAAAGATAATTTATACAAGATTAATTTTAAATTTATGTTAATTATATTAAATTAAAATTCTAAAATTTAGAAATCCAATTTTTAAAGAAACCCATATAATGCATGAAAATTTTATTTGGTTGGGAAAAAATCATTCACCTCTATAATGGAATTTTTTTAATATTTATAGGATGTATATAGGTCCATAAAATAAAATTAATTAATATTAATAAGACATGAATATTTTTTTCTATATATTTAATTGGTTGTTACTATCAATTTTATGATATCTATAATTCTTTATGTTTGTCTTATAAATGAATTGAAAATAATTTATAAATGATATAGGTTGAAATGTGCAATACATATAGTATCATTTAAAGATAATTAATTAATTGATAATATTTTCCTAAACATATTTATATATATCATTTTCTTCATTTTTTGAACCTCCCTTTTAAGCCTTATTCATATGCAATGGAGATAACAGCCCCCATTAAAAAATAAGGAGAAATACCAGATGTTTCTAACATATATTATTATTTTATATATAGTTGAGATATCGTGGGATATATTTGACCAATAAATTCATATTGTTTATCTCATTATAGTAATTTATTGGATGGTCACATTCAAGGATCATTTTTATTTTTACCACAGAAGAGTGCACATTTCTTATTTTGATGTATGGTTTTATCTATTTTAGGGTGAATGGGACCCAAATCCATGTCTAGGTGGTCCTCCAATTCCAGATCATGGGAAATTGGTGTGTTATATATAATATATTTTGATAGATATGGATGATGAGAAATTATTACGTGGGTTTTTTGTATAACAAGGGACTTCCATGAGATATTTCCTGATGATTTTCAAAATTATCATTAGCTCAATAAATTTAATTATTTATCGACCTCATTGTAGGGATGCATCCTAAAATATTATAATAATACCACACAATTCAATGTAAACTATGAAGACAAATTGTTTTTTGTATATTATTGATGGAAAGAAATTCATTTTTCCCATTAAATATCTGAGGGTGTCTCAAATACTATTCACTAAAATTCTTATTGAAATATTAAACTGATACAGTGATTATCCAAATCCAAATCAAATTAACCTTGTGAAAACTATGATTTTTTTCTTATTGATGAAATATATAATAAATTTATATTGGACAAGTGGTTTTCTAATATTTTTCACCTATGATGGTTTCTACGGATCTGTATAATGAAATAGATATAACCAAAATTTTCTCCCATAGTAGGTATATTTATTAGAAATACCTTGTGATTCCATTTATCTTAATAATTCTATACTGGTGATTATGAAACTTATAAAGTTTATATTCTAATGATATGTTGACCAGTTCATTATAGAGTTCATCGATGGTGACTAAGTATATTCAATGATGAAGGAGGATCAAAGTTATTATTTAAGGATAGTGTTGTGGCTGTTATGAGATCACAACCTCTGTGAAAATATTACATCATGTCCCCTTTAGATATATGAAAATATGTTCATGGAACACGAGTATTAAAAAAAACTAAATATCGATAATCCCAAGAATGTGGGGGCTATTATGTAATGGTATGTTCTAAATAATGTATTTTAGATATATATATTTTTTGTTGTACCAATAAATTATGTTCGTTTGTTAAGGAATGTTAAAATATTTCATCCTCTATAATTTCTTTCATACACAGTGGAGTGCATTTTTAATGTAGTTCAAGATGTATTGTATTCATTAATGAAATAACATGGAAATTGAAAACAAAACCAATTCTTGTTTTTTCATATATTTTTGAAATCATGTTATGGATTATAAAACACAATAATTATTCCGACTTAAATGGAAATACCTGACCCATGATATTGAATTTTTGGTTTAATATAATTCCTCAATATGATGGTGTCATTATAGTTTTGTTATTAATTTATTGTATATAGAGTAAAAAATTCCAGAGTTGACTTCTCTCTCAAAAAGTCATAAATCATAAAAAAATTAAATATATGGATTATATTTAAGAATATAATTTTTACCTCATCCATATACATAGGATTAAAAATATCGTCCCTAAACTGCTCTAAAACATTACTATCATAGGTGTTTCTGGAGTTTGAAAATTAATGGAATCTAATTCTTGACATTATAGAAATGTATCAATAGGTAAATAATGGGATGGAGTGGTAATTTTTTCTCTACTTCGGCTTTCTGTTTTCATATAATCTTTTCCTTAATTATTCCACTCCACAATTATGATACAATTTTGAAATTTTTATTCAAGATTCACTTAGCCGAGAACATCCAAAACATAGTTGGAAAATATTTTTCACTCATATAAGCCTAACAATATTTTACATGGGAATAATTTTCAGGATTCACAATCAAGTTATTTTAAGAATTTTCATATATCTTATTTTACAAATTTAATTCTATATGGTTCCCACAATATTTTTTTAGCCATCCCACCCTAATTGAGTCAATACACAATCCCTTCACACCCCATACTACATCATTGTTCAAAATATCCACCAGATTCCAAACATCATTCACATTATATATATCCAACATGTTTTCCTCCAATTACATCTAGATGAACTGATACTTTTTTTGAATATTCTCTATCCTAGAATGATAATATTTATCATTGGATAATAAGATCACATTTTCAAAATAATTGAACATTTCTCTAACCTTATACATTTAACCAATATCTTACAACTACAACATCATTCAAATAAACTCCATCATAGCTTTAGTTAGTGAGATGTACTATTCCTCCATTGTTGAAAGTGAAACTTTCGATAAAATTTTGAAAACACATATCATTTTTTTCTATTTTAAGTGAAAAAATATCATGTTTTCCAAGTTCATGTTTATGTATGTCCCCCAATGTTTTAATATTGAAACCATTGTTGGCATTCATCCATTATAATATTGGGAGAAAATATTTTAGATCCTTTATGATAATAAGGGAACCATATAATATATTCATAATGTTATTTTCTATTGTTATACATGAATATGATAAAAACTTATACTCAATGTGTAATTTTGTTTTCATGAAAAAACTATGATATGTATAAAGAATTAGATTTATGATGAAAATGGAACCTTTCCAATTTACACAAAATTTGATTTTTTAGGTTCTTTATCTTTTCTTATAGTAAATTATCCCAACAAGGGAGAGGTAACCGATTTCATCTCACACATTTCTATGTATTCAACACCTTCCTAATGTAGTTATACTGAGTATGGAACAATGTTTCAGAATATAGGTCCCCTACAATCCATATCCCCAAAACCCTTTTTTCTGGAATGAGATCATTAATCTCAAAACATATGGATAGACCATAAATTATCTCCAGATGACTATAATTAATTCATTATGAAATGATCATGTCATCTGTGCATGGAATTTGTATGATAAATATAAAATCATTAAACTCCTTCCAAAATCACTAAAGATATAAACTTCTTCAAGTGATATTCTATTGCCCCATAAATGTTTTAATATTTTTGTTCCCCTTCTTTATAGTTAACTTCCAAAAATACCTAATCCAATATAGATTGAATCCATGTTCATTATTCCATTTATCACTGGAATTATTTTTATACTACATGTTAATATACTTATCTAATTTTTGGTGAAGAAATATAGATTTAATATATACAATATCTAGATGTAAAACATCCATTTAAACCATAAAAAGTATTATCCATACTTTAATTAATTTAAGAATAGTATACTATATCATGTCAAAAATATACAAGCCATTTTTGTAAAACCCTTCATGAATAGCCTCTCCTTATATCGATTTCTATAGTTTTCTTCTATATTCAACTGATTAGAACTTCTTTTGATGTACAAACCTCAAAATTGGTAATTTTTTATCTCCTATTTCCCAAAAAAAATTAAGAAAATATTATAATACCTCATAAATAAATCCCAATATCCTGAGTCACTCAAACATTAAACCTTATCATTAAATTTAGGTTCTCTATCATATATGAGAAGAATGTAGTGTTGATAACATCTGTGTCACTATATTTTGAAATAAATACTTATAGACCCAAAAAATAAATCTATGACTATGATTTGTCTATAAGCACTAATTCCATAACTTTACCTTATGAATTAGTCTCATGATATTCTATATTACCTTATATTTCATGAACTGAAAGACATAGAAACACCATAAGAACATGAATTCCATCCAAATTTTCTTCTGGATAGTTTGGTGTCTTCAAATCATTTGTACTTACTAAATTTTCTACACCATCTAGATATTCTGGACATCTATTAATAGGGTGACAAAATTATTTTTTTTAAATTTTATCTCAAGACCAACTTCCACATGGTTCTGATATTTCCCTAATATATCTTCATTAAAGATGACATTCGGGCTTCTAAAAACATTTCACAAGTAATCCAATATAAAAAATTCAATTTCATTGTCATTATACTTTATAATGAATCATTCTCAAGACATAGCCTTGAACATATCCATTTCTATAGAATCAACATGTATGTAATATATTGGACCAATGTCTTTTTGATGGGAAATTTTAATATTATTTCCAAACTAACATGCTTTTAGAAGATCCTAACCTAATTGAGAAATTGGACTATTATTCACTAAGTGGGATAATAATTCATGGTCTTTTATAAAAAAAATCATTGAAAAAACAAATATGTATTGTCTTGGTCAATTATATTTCTACTAATGTCCAATTTATCCTATCTATGACTCAATTTTCTTTTGAGTTTCTATTATGGTCTTCTAAAACCATATGTATTTCCAAGAGTATATCGTTTAAAATTCCAAACATTCATATTTCCTCCATTGTCAGACCTCAAACATTAGAGGGTTATTTTGGTCTTTTTTATCACCATTTATTTCCATAAAACAAATTTTGAAAAAACTTCAATCATTTAATTGAGAAAGAACATCCACACCTCCCATGTTTCATCATCAATAAATGTAACATGGTATGTTAAACATTCATGAGAATGTTATAAAGACAATCACCATATACGAGGATTAACTATCTATAATTTTATATAATCAGGTTTCTTACCTCCCATATGTTATAAAAATATCAAATTGTTATCAATAGTTTAATATTTATATGTTTCATACTCCATGATTTATATTTTTAAAATTCGATAAAAGAATGGAACTTCATCTGTTTTTGACATTTGTGATTGAAGATCCCTTTTTGATTTTGTTAGTTGTAAATTGTGAATCTCTATCAAGACCCGAACGAATTGGGTTCAAGACACAATTAACCCAATCATACCACCATAGTCTAGGGACTAGATACATATTACAATAATAATAACTACTAAGGTAGGATTTTTCCAAATTTTCATTTATGCACCCTCCCGACCATCTCAAGGTAGAAGTGGATAGGAATAAAATAAAATGATTCAATAATAAGACAAATAAACATGCATGAAAAATATATTCGAAAAAACATATTACCAAATTTTAAACTATAAAGAAAAATAAAAAAAATACACACCTGACCAGATTGATATTTAAAACTAAAAAAACAATAAAAGTAAAATGTTGAGAGGGACCAACTCCAAATCTCAATTCCATGACCACCATAAGAGGAAATATTCACCCGATATACCTATTCTTCTTTTTAATAACCATTGGCCATTCCATTATTTTCATATAACATGAAACATGTGGGAAATTTCTCTATAGGGGTGAGCATATACATGTCTAGTAGGTTTCCTCAAAAGCTAAAAGGGGATAAGTAAGCTATATGATAATAATAAATAGTCTAACCAATATTAAGAGAGTAAAAAAATACAAAAAATGGATATATATATATATATATTCACAATAAAATAATCCCAAATGAGATAGAAATGAGGTATTCATCTCACATATCTTCCCAGGAAAATAGTACCACTAGATTCATGTTGGCCATCAATGATGCTCAATATTAAGAAGGTATGTCTGAATAAATACCAAGCCATTCCACACCTCACCATTGGGCTGGGAAGTCGTGGGGAATAATTTATATGTAGAGGAAACATGCCATAGTATATAAGGTGGTTCTAATAAAGTTGATAGTTTGACGAACCATGTACCACCTCCACAAGAGTGTTCCACTCTATAGTGGATAGAGGAACCATAACCTACCCCATATGGGGGTTCCAAAATAGTAATTAGTAGAGGTTCCATGACTAACCCACAAAGAGGATCCCACTCTAGAGGATGATAACCTAATATCTAATACCATAGGAGGGTTCCACCATGACAGAACATAGAGGACCCATTCCCTGGTATGTGGGAGGGAGCCACTCTAGTAGTCGATAACCCATGCACTAATTCCGAAAGAGGGTTCCCCTCAATAGTCAATAGATGACCCATGCCAAATATATTCGAAGGGTTCCACTCAGATATAAGAAAAAGGACACATGACATAATAACATAAGAGGGTCCCACTAATAGAGAAGATATAGGAACCACACCCTTCCTAGTAGGAGTGTGCTCTTATAAAATTCGATCATGGTCTGATTCCCTACCCAACAAAAGGGAACCACTCTGATCCCTCTGTTCATCCTACCTGATCACTTCCATCTCCCAAAATCACTTAAATACACATCTTTCCTGAAACATTTCTCAATGTATCTTGAAAAACTATTAAAATTACACTATATTGCTCTATATGGAAATAAACTTAGGATATAATACTTGTGGTCCAAAATCTGAGTCCAAATGAAGGGGATACGAGAGGTAAAATATTCATAAAAAAGAATATAGACGTACACAGTGTGTAAGGGGAACCAAATGGTATATGGTCATAATCTGATTCATGGATGTGTCCTTGTTAGTACATGGCTCAATGACTGTGTAGCACTACACAACATGTAGGTAGACTACATGGTGTATGCCAGCCGCCTGGGGTCCTTTTTTTGCTCATAAGCATGTCCGTGTAAAGATGCATGTGTATGTGTACTTCTGTTCATATTGTGTCTCCATACATGGGGCCTTTCATGTGTGATCTTAACTATAAACTATCTATCGAGGGAGGGTCACACGACATCTAACAAAGACACATGGTGTGTTATCCTTATATTTTTTCCAAAACCCTTGCACCAAATCTATAGGGGTACACCATGCTGTGTGTTCATCCTGGTACACATTGTGTAGTATGGATTTTCTTTTTTCCTAAAAGATGGATCTACTTCAGAAATTCTATATCCATCCTCTAATTCTTCTAATGTCACCACCAATCCACCTAAAATGAATGAAGTGGTCTCTTTTTTTCATTTCCATCCATCTGTTTATTGAAAAATGGGCTTCCATTTCATTGCTCAAATCATGAACAAACCCGCACATATACCATGTTGCTAAATCTATAGTTTGGATTTTTGAAAAACAAATCAATCACCCAAAACAAAAAATAATAATCCAAAATCATTCCTTGATCTCTTATAAATCAGTCAAATGTCAAACCATTGTGAATTTAGGGGTCCGATCAGGCTACATCCCACCACTTAATGTAGATCCACGTCCCTGTATCCCAATAGTGGACAACCAAAAAAAATATGGGGTAAAATCCCCCCAAAAAGGTGTAATAATCAGTGGGTAAACATTCTTGACAAGAGAATGCAATTGGGGATATCGTGGGTGAGAAACAGTTGAATAATTCATATAAATCCAATGTGGTGGCGCATGTAGAGGCTCAATTAGTGAAAACTTAAGGAATAAGAATGATCATGCACAATATATTTATTAAATTAGGGTAGAACCCAAAATTTGGAAAGTTTTACAAGGATTTAGATTGTTAACTTCTGAATAATTCACATAATAATGAATGAGAGATGTTATTTCATTCTTTGTATCTCGATTATCCCAGATCTTCAGTTTCATCATCATATGATTATGATTCACAAATAAGAGGTAAAAGAAGGCACCTCCCATTTATCTCTAGGTTAAAACGATAACCCTATAAGTCTTACATAATTATGTATTTATATATTAAATTAGGCCATTTAATTTGAATAAATTATTTCTAAATTATTTTTTAAAATAATGTCACCTGCTAATGAAATATTCTATCTGAATGTCCTGCACTGACCCACTTTAGGCTGAAATTAGGATAAATATCACATTTTAGATTCAATCATGATCTTGGATTTTTTATCCAAGATATCATTTAATTGATATATCATTTTATTTATGAAATAATTCATTCTTAGTATAAAATATATTTAATATTTTTATAAAATAAATTATGTGCACACCGAGCATTATAATCCTAGTTCATCTCACCACCTGGCTCTGAAAAATATTTCAAGATATATTCAAAATTCGTTTAATGAAAAAATAGGGTCTCTAAATTACTACCTCCATTAATATTTTCGTCATAAAAAGGGAAAAAAATCTCAAGATTCAAATCCCACATATAGCTCTCCCACTCACATGAGATCTCTTGAATGATTTCTTGCTTCCATTGTACACAAACCAAGGGAATGGTCTAGTAATACATCTTCCTCTCCTATTGATTCGTGAATAAAGATGGGTTCTCTGAAAAAGTGTCTTCCTCATCGATATTCAGACCGGTCCATTCAATAACATGTGTAGGGTCATGCGTGTATGGCCACAGTTACCAGACAAGGAAAATGTCATGAACCTGCTCTAACAGTGGTTCTAGGGAGAATGGTTTTGAAACCTTAACAAACATATAAACGTTCTCAAACATCATGATGAAATAGAGGGATAGATTTCTTACCTAGTTTAATATACAAAGTCCAGGTTTTGGGGAGACTATTAGAAAAATTTTGTCTCCCTGCTTGAACTCCAAAAACCTATAATGTTAGTCTATGTAATATTTATTCGTACTTTGAGCTTCCTCATCTTCTCATGAATGACCTAAACTCTCTCTATTTTCACATTCACCATATATATCCCAATAATATATACCTCACCATTCTATGTCCGGTAAAAGGGTGACCTGGAGGATTGCTCATACAAGGCCACAAAAGGGGATATGTTGATAGTAGAGTGGTACATAATATTTTACACAAACTCTACCAGTGTAAAGTGTTCCTCCTAACTTTATCCAAAGTTTAACATGCAATCCCTCATAATATCCTCCCACACCTAGATATATTTTTTGGTCATCCCATATGTCTAGGAATGTAAGGATGTAATCATCTATATATTAGTGTTAAATTCCACCTGTAGGCCTCTCTGAAACCATTGCGTGAACAAAATATAACGTTTGGAGACCATAGTCATGGGAACCCCATGAAGGTAAACAATATCTCATACATAAAATTTCCCCCAACTCCCCACCAAACTCTTATTTGTGATTTCAAGGATGTGAAATGACTTTATAATCTTGTGAACTATCATCTAGATGGAATCATGGACTCTTAATTTGCGTGGAATCCTGTATCGAAATCCATGGATATGCTGACCCATTTCCACATTGGGATATCAATGGGTTAAAAAAACCTACTGGAACCTAGATCTCAACCTTCATCTTTTGAAAGGTGAGGCACCATAAGATATACTCATCCATGCTTCATATCAAGCCATCACATAATTACAACCACTAAATGTGTTGGTACCTCTTACCCACATCATGAATACAACTAAAGGTGATATGTGAAACTCTTTCTCATCCTCCTTCTACATTTTGACTGGGAACACCACCTTTCCCTAGAAATGGATAACATTATTCCCTTCTTCAAAATATAAATATTTTGAATCTACTAAGTATACTAGGTTACATAAGATATCATTGTTGATGTATCCTAACATAGACTATCCCACTTTCTCAAGTATCATAGTAGTCGACCACATCGACTAAAGAAAAGTAAAATACTCCTTCTCAACTAGGGGTAGCGGAAAAGATGCCAACCGCTTAGCTGCCTCTTGCACCATCCAAGTTAGAGACATCATACTAAGGGAATCTTATACAATGTTTACCTTCATTGAAGTGCATGCTATATCAAAGTAAATTTCCTATAGGAAGTCCCAATCGGATAGAAGATATAGTAGACACACTCTACCAAGTTTAATTTTCTACTATAATAATCAATCAAGGTCCCATGCCTTGGTCAACAAGAGGGTACCACTTTGATCCCTTTGATGATCCTAATGGATTTTTGCCATCATCAAACATCACCTAAATCTATGTCATTCCAAAACAATTTCTCATAATATCTTTAAATCCACTAAAAAGTCCACAATCATACTTTATGTGGAAATAAACTCAAGATAAGACACTTGTGGGCCAAAATCTAAGTTTAAATAAAGGAGATATGAGATGTAAAAGCTTCCAAAAAGGATGATTGGGGTACAATTTGTGTAAGTAGAACCACATGATATGTGGTCCCACACTTATTAAAGGATGTGTCCTTTATAGTACATATATCAATGAATATGAAGAAATACACAACATGGAGATGGACTACATAGTGTATCCAGACACTTGGGGTCCTTCTCATTCTTATAGGCATGTTAGTGTAATATTGCACATGTCTATGTACTTCAATACATGGCATGCCCCCCTACATGGGGTCTTGCCTATGTCCTCTTCCATATGAACTATCTACTCAGGGAGGGTCACATAGAATGTGACGTAGGCACATGGTGTGTGATCCTTGACTTTTTTTAAAACCTTAGCACCACATCCATAAGGGTACACTATGGTCTATGTTTATGACAACTCCGGTCTTTATTATGCACTTAAACATGATTTATTATGTAAACTATTAACTTGATAAACAAGGATGATCGAGCGGTCTAGTGTCTTTG
Organism: Viscum album; assembly: GCA_963277665.1. NCBI lineage: Eukaryota > Viridiplantae > Streptophyta > Magnoliopsida > Santalales > Viscaceae > Viscum > Viscum album. The sequence goes on from OY728143.1 coordinate 579,191,288, forward strand.
GAGATTATGAACATTACATAACAAATTAACGCATGAAACACATCATCATTATTGAAAAAATACTTTACATGACCACTACATACCCTCGTACATAGAATTGCATGGGATAACCTATGAATATGCAAAAGAAAAGGGTGAGCGATAAAGCCCAATAATGGAATAAACATGAAAGAACATGAGGAATACAATACATGTTAGAAAATTGGAATATCAATGGATAATAAGAGAAACATTAACATAAAGGCATGATAAATCATGACAATCATAACATGGTGATGTGGAAATAACCCTTTACATGGAATTAGCATGAGCCAAGGCTCATTGCACATAGATCATGAGTAAACCCTCATTTCACATGAAGAATGATTAAACCCTTTTTTAAATTGAATTAGAACGAGTTAACACTCATTTCACATGATGTATCATGATACTATACTTTACCCAATGCATTGGAGCGCTAACACGGCACACCCTTGTTAAACATTTCATTTCATGCATAAGTGTGCCACATAGATCAAATAAAATGGAATCAATCATCATCATAAGTTATTACATGATTAAATAATATATAATTAATACATAAAAGTGACATTAAATGTATATATGTTCACAAATGTGAATACCCCTGATAGGGACTTGGGTATGGTATTCACTACCCAATGATCTTGTCTTGGAAAAATGCGGTACAATTTCAGCAGCATAACAACATGACATAAGCATTCATGAAAATGGTTGATGAGTGAGAAATGGGTGTCTCATAATATTTAAATGAAATGGACAGTAAGGGGTTCTTATAGATACATGTCACAACAAAAGTAATGGGATTTAAAGGCATAATACAAAAGAATTACTCAGCTATAAAAGAGGAGAGAAAAATCCCTCATGGAATTTCGTCATGGCAACAGATGTACATAGGAGGCATTAATGAGAGAGAAACTGGTCTCCCATCATCGAAACATAAATATGGAAGTATGGGGGAGTTGAAAAATTATACCACTAAATTTTTAATTGAAAGAAAAAGTTCATAATAACTTAAAAAATTGGACAAAAATAAGAAAGGAAGAAATCCCTTATATGGTAGTGTGATCCCAAAGTCTTGGGGGAGGCTTGGGAGAGGCTTCATGGGAGCTTGGGGCGACTTGGGATGATTCTAGAGAAAGGAGGGCAGAGTTTGAATTAACTCCAAAGGCCTTGAGTGAAGAGGAAGTGAGATATTGGGTGGGTTTATATAATAAAAGAGTGTGAATTGTTTATTATTTAGGTTTTGGTCACCACACATTAAACTATTCAATACCACTAACCAGCCTATGGTTTTTACCCATAGTTTCTGGAAAATGGGAGTGGAAAACAATATTTTATAAGGAAAATGACTGAATGTCATAAAATAATAGGGTTTCTTATGTGGAGGAGAGTCACTCTCTCTTGGATATTCGTTTAAAAAGAGAAAATATTTTATATCTCTTGGAGGGTCCAGTAATGTTTCGTAAAAAAACAACCAAACATAAAATCACATTATTTTAATGAAAAACGTATATTGGACAAACATATCATTTATAATATTTTATTAAATCACTATTGATTAATTATGATGACATAAAACACATTATATATTTAAACGATATTTAATTTTTACCCAAAATATTCAACTGTCTCAAAAAATAATGAAAAAATCACCACTAAAAAATTTCGATTTAATGATTCCAAAAATAATATTAATTTTATCTAAATATTTTTATTAATATGTGAATTTTTACTTTTAAAATAAAAACAACCCTTTATAAAAAATTCATAGGTTTTAACAAAAACTGCTTTTAAACCATAATAAAAATTACAATTACATTCATAAAATTATAAGATCATTTAAATTTAATAAAAAGTAATTTCATAATAATATCAATATTTTATTAAAATATTATATAATTGAAAAATCCATTAATTTATCTAAATAGTTTTCTTGGGTGAATATTAACTAAAAATTGTAACGCCCCGACCCCAGTGACCCAGAGTCGGTGCATTATTTTAATACATTGGCATGATTACAAGGAACCAAGTCCTGAAGAACCGATCAGTTTAGCAGTCTTGGAAAACAGATTACATACATGAAGGTTACATTACACTTCATAACATACAAAACAACATAAATTATCCTTTATGAATGCCATTATTCCCTTGTCTTAACCCTGTATATCAATCACATTACACTTCTTGGAATCCTGGTAAAAATAAAACATAGAAAGGGGTGAGCACAATTGCTCAGTAAGGGTAAGCAATACAACAGAAACTTTCAAAAATAAGCATAAACATTTAAGGCAATGTATAAAACTAAAACAGAATCCTTTTAAACTTGAACTTCAGCATAATATAGCAGAAATAAAATGAAATAATGTCATTTACTTATTCACATGGATATTCTACTAATCGAATAATCACATGCAATATCACTAACCACTTTCATAATGATGTAATGCATAATTATGAACTTTAATTTCATTATCAAGGCCTCGTGCCAAGGCCTAGGGGCTAACTAAAACCGGAACCCAACCTGAAGTGCATCTAATAACCGGACACCAACCCGGAGTGCTTCTAATAACCGGACACCAACCCGAAGTTCCTATAATAACCAAACACCAAACCGAAGGGCTTAATTTTACCGAACCCAACCCGGAACATACTAGTCCATCACATTCATCTTAATAAGAGGATGAAATATAACATAAAAATTTGTATTAAATCTAGCATGAGAAATGTCAATACATTACCCATAAACCATGAATGGTATAAAAATAACACATCCACAGTCAAATATATCACAAAACCTTCAACACAATATGGAAGATTTGTATCATGATAAATCAACTTCAAAACAAGTTTAAAATCCATTAAAGGATTTTTACATAGAAGAGATTGATTTGTAAAACTCTTTGAGAGAAATACCCATTTTTCATGAAAACATTTAAAAGTCACACAATTTAGAAAAGAATTCCTTTAACGAAATTTTTGAATAAATGTGTCCCATACCACATTGAAACATTTTAAAGGAATTAACATTTTAAAAAACATTCACGTCCATATAAATAAATCCATAAAAACCATTTTGAAGACATGGAAATTAATGAGAAAGATTTAGAAGAATAAATATTTAAAACATTTGAAATGATGTTTTAGTAAAAAGTACCTTAAAATAATCCCTTTTAAATCACTTTCATAAAACATGTACATGGATAATAAATATGTCCCAGTAGATACTTATGCAAAAACAACCTCGGATAATAAAGAGATTGTGAAATTAACCCTTACCAGTTCGGTAACTTATGAAACGTACAACCCATGAAAGAGGTATCATAAAATGAGTATGTAAATACACATAAATTAAAGTGTATTACACAAAGAATATAATTATGTATAGTACATACACCACACAAAAAGTAATAGTGTAAATATGGCATGAATCTCACGGGAATACGGAGTGAGATGAAAACCCCTTACCTTGCACTTTCCTTTAGTCAAGGGTATGTTTAACCTCATGTACGAAGATCATAGTATGTTATTAAATTATTGAAGAACCATATTAATATTTATGATATCATACCTGATTCATTTATGACTTTATATTACCCATTTAATAAGAATTTCCATGTTAAGTTAACATTTTGGGTAATAATCACTTTCTTTATTGTACATGTTTTAACGTGTAACTCTTGGTTGTATCACTTAGATCATGATTTAAATACTTCCAGAATATAAAACATGATAAATATATCATATATATTTATAATATAAATATGTATAATAGACATATATATAATATAGAAAACACTGTTTATGGAGACAGTAGTCCGTACGTATGCATAAACGTTGTTTCTGTTATCATATAGTATTGAACGGAAGTAAATGAATAAGATATATGTAAGTACATAATTTCTTATATATATATATATCTCCAGTAGCATTGTTTTGTCATATATTACATACTTATTAGTAATATAAATTTTTATAATCGTTGATGAATGGAGAACTTGGAAATGAATCTCATCGCGTCGTGGAGACGGTAATCCGTACGTACGCACGAGCGAAAATATCATTTTTTGATATTAAAATAATATATAATTGGATCGTATATCATATATAAAGAATAATTATCATGTTATATGTATTATTTACATGAATTACTAATCATTATTATACCCATCCAAATAATAATATATTGAATAACAATTATACCATGACGTGGAGACTGTAAGCCGTACGTACGCACGTATGGTGACATGTCATTAAAAAGATGGATAGAATACTGAATATGGTTGTAACAAATTTATAATAATATTACAGTATATAGGAGATAATAGATTCATTATTTTAGAATGGTAATAACAAATAAATAATAAGTGGAAGAAGAAAGGAACTTGAAAAAGGGTGGTGAAATCATTACTCTTCTTCGGGTTCTTCCTTTTGATTTGATCAAAAGGGCTCCTTAAGTCGGCTTTCTGACTAAATTAAGCCCTCTAGGATGAAGTGAAGGAAGTTGAGAGAGTATTTGGGCAGAGGTTGGCCGAACCAAAAGGCTTTGAAGGTGTGAGTTAATGAGAAGGGAGAGTTCCCGTTTATAAGAGGGGTGAGGGGCACCTTTGGAAAAGCTAGAAATATTATTTTATAATAAATTCATATTTGGTTTCAAATGGCTAAACAGTAGATTATTTAAAGGTTAAGGTGGGTATGGGTCGAAAACCACTCAACCACTAGAATTTAGACCGGTTTGGGTTATTATATTAACCTTATCTTTAAGTATTAACTCTTAGTTAATTAGTTTCACTTTTACAATGTCTCTTTGTATTTTTATATTATATGGTTAATAAACTTACTATATACATCCAAGAGACCCCAAAGTGGTCCATTAATTATACACCTATCATGATATAAGTCTCTTGGGCGATCCTTAGATTTTAGGAATTTAATATCAATTAATAATATAATATCTGTTTTAAAAACTCTTTTATGTCAATTTTGACACTATTCAAAAATTGATTTTTGTAAAACTCAAAACAGAATTATTACTTCGATATAAGTTACTAAAATAAATCCTAACATGTCATATTATCCTATAAAATTATTTTCATTTATAAAAAGTCTCCAATTACATTTATTTGGGTATTTATAATATCAATTATTCCAATTTTTCATTAATTAGTTAATTACTACATCATCATTGTGTCATAAATAAATTTAATTTTGTAATGTCTAAAAATTATAAATAAAATATCATTATGTAGGAAATATTTTTATCTTTCTAATGAATATTTAAAATCGAATTTATCTTATTTATAAATCTATATTAAAAATGTTTTAGTAAATAAACTTTGATTTTAACTCTTTTAACTCTTCTTTAAATTAAATAATAATAAATGTCCTATTCTAATCCAAGTGGACCTAAATGATAATATTTTTTTTCTAAGGTTGTTTTTGGTCGAGATAAACTTGTCCAATAAAATTAGGACATGTGTTAGGGTAATATTAATATCATTGTTACCCTTAATTACCCTATTTACTTTTAACCGTTGTAAATAAAAGTAAAAAGTTACTATTCACCAAAAATTATTTTCATCTCATTGAACCACATTTTATAGCTTAATATTATCCGTGTCTCTCGGATTTTCGAAATTCCAATCACAGAAGCTGTAAAATTATGTTTTATGAAAAATTCAGTTTTTTAACTACCACTTAGTAGTTTCACTATTCATCAAAAATTGATGTTTTTCAGAACAATGCCAAAATTTCACCCTAAGCTATAATTGATATTCCAAATTCAAAAATGATGTCTATTTTAAAAAATTACAAACATATAAGTTTCATTAATTAATTTTATAATTAATTCACGTTGTCACAACAAATAGCGTGTTTTTAAGAAACAATATATATCAAAAGATTGACAGTTGTTTATGTCAAATTTCAAAGTGAAATTAATTCTAATGAACACCATTGGATAAAATGGTAAAAATATATTCTAATTATACTTTAAAACCAATCAAATTAATAATTTCTCACTATTAGTTATTTTGATTAAAAATGTTGTTTTTAATTAAAATTTAATAATTTTCACTATTCATCAAAATATTAGTTATTCGAAAAGTACCAAAATTTCACCTTAGGCTAAATTCGATACTCCGAATACAAAAATAAAGTCAATTTTGAGAGTTAAAATTTTAAAAAATTTAAAAATTAGGTATTAATATTCATTACGGCTAGTTTGATTGGTTGTAATGTGTGTTAGAACTCGAAGTTGTGTACAACACACGCTACTGTATTATTCAAAGAGAAGCGTACCGTGGAAGCATGGAGTGTTACATTGTAAATTTTATTTATGTCCCCATTCTAAATAATAAATTTATTTAGTAAAATTGAATATATAAATGTTTAAAATATTGGATTTAAAAAGGGTTCACTATTAAAGTTGGTAAAAGTGCATTTTTGAAAAATACTTCTTTTGTCTGAAAAAAAAGGTATTCATTCTAACATTATGTCTAAGAAACTCATAATATGGATTATAAAATTATAAGGATTATATAAATCTAAAATTTAGTTAATACTATTCATAACCTCTTTTGAACGTCTTGTTTGGTAAGTCATGGTGCTCTTTAACTCGGTGTTGCGTGTAGTGAAAGTTATTGAATTATTTTGAAGAAATAACACACTATGAAATCTTGGGGTGTTACATTCTCCCCTCATTCAATAAATTGTGTCCTCACAAATTGAAATTGTTCTCCAAAAGCAAATGGTTTAAAATAGAAAATATCTTTGTGGGAAAACCCACATCGGAAATTGGGTTACTAAAATTTAGTCTTAATATGAGGAAAAGAGAAATGAAAGGGTCACCACCAAATTATGATCTCGATTAGGAGAACATTTGTGGCTATTAGAGACATATAATTGGAGTGAAAACGTAAATATTTATAGGTAGTTAGTGAGGTCATCAATCACAAACAAGTGTAAAATTGAGGTCCTTAAATTCAATAATCTATGATGATTTGAAATACCATCGGTTCAACAAAACATAGGGTATTAGGATAACACATTTTCGGTTTTAGTATTCCATAAATAAAGTATAAGAATTAATTTCTTCATATAATAAGTGAAGAAGAAAAATATATTCTTGACAAGTACAGTTCCATCCTTTAACTAATTTCTACCACAAACTCGTCTTTCACTCTAAAAGATAATAGAATGTAATTTTTTTTATATTTATCCTATTCGTATAGGGTTCCATAAAAAAACAAATTTATAATTCATATACCAGATCTTTAAAAAGAACTACATTATTTAATCCCAGACATTACATAGGACAATGGTAGTTGATACACCCTTGTCACCCTTTAGTTGTGGGTTCAAGTCTCGCGGCCTTGCCGGACGTGACAGGTTGCCACCCAACCTCCGGGTTGTCCTTTTATGGAAATCCAAAAATAATCCTAACTAGAACTATCCAAAATGCTTTAGTCCAAAAATGAAGATCCTTTTTTCTGTGTGATAAATGTGAACACCTTCATCATGTATTCTTTTAAAACACTACAACATCCTGGATTACCATAAAAACTTATTGATTACATTCATGGTCCCTTATTCCTTAAATAATAATGGATATACTCCATCAATCCAAAAATTTTGTAAACTCCAACAATGATGGAATATACAAATCATTAATCAGTTTCAAGGTAGTCAAGAATATCCAATATAATTTATCCAAATCAATCATGTATTATTATAAAATAACTACCTCGGTATCAGAACTATATTATGGTTTATCATTCTCTCAACCATATATTTTCCAAAAATTTATCCTGCTATTGAGTCACTTTTCTTTGTTCCACACAATCTCAAGTCCTTAATGAAATAGTATTCAAGTACAATCCTTATATACTCCATAATTATTATAACAAGTACATTGTGGATAGAAAAATCAAATGACATAATCAAAATAATAACTCTATTCATTCCTCTTCATCTGTGGTAGTATCATAATTTTATTATTATCCAATAGCATCATTTTGGGCATAGTCTGATGACTAAGACATAGGTTCGCGTAGTGTCTAAACTCCTTGAAAATGAAGCATTGTACATTTGAAACCATTTTCTTACCCTTGCAGTCACGTTCCTTGTTCCCTTTTCCTCAACACTTATAACAAACTCCCATTCCTTTCAGGCAAGTTCCAGGGTGTTTCTTCCCACAATTATCACATATGTGGAAATTCTTCTTTTCCCTCTTCCATTAATCCATCTTTCACTCTTCCATCCTTTTCTTCTCTTGCTTCCCTTCAAATCCATAGGACTCAGTAAACTCTTTAGTTATCTTATCCACACATGATTCTATTTCTTCATATGATGATAATACATGGGAGAATATTTCCCTTCTAAATGATGTCTTAATACCATGAAAGATACGATCCTTCTTACTCTTTGGATCATACGTGTTACTGGAGTTCACATTCCTTCTACTGGGCACCATTTCTATACAATAGCATAAATTAGGTCAGTTTATGAATTGCAATAAATAATTCCTAATGAAAATTGAAGAGTTTATGGATATAATACATAATCATAAAAAAATGTTTTGTTTGAGTAAGTATATACTCATGAGCCCTTCATAATGGGTTGTAAATAAAATGATAATTATCCTAAGCATATCCCTCGGGAGTGTCGTAACCAAGAGTGCAGTAAGGCCCGTTGTCGTGCACGAGTTCCCATTCGAGTCTAGATCAAAGCAGTGTTTTCGGGTTTTACCCCTAGGTACATCTGTGTCAGAGCCGCCTATACCTGCTCGTATTCAGACAGGAATATATTTCTAGGAAACCTCACAAAATCCCTACAATACCAAAATTCTTGGAAGTTATTCGATACTAATCCTCAATGTCTATCTTAGGGATATGTGCTCTAATAAGAGTTTATCAAAATCTAGTTTCCTAGGATATTGCTAAACTTCCTCTGATACCAACTGTAATGCCCCGACCCCAGTGACCCAGTGTCGGTGCATTATTTTAATACATTGGCATGATTACAAGGAAACAAGTCCTGAAGAACCAATCAGTTTAGCAGTCTTGGAAAATAGATTACATATATGAATGTTACATTACACTTCATAACATACAAAAAAATATAAATAATCCTTTATGAATTCCATTATTCCCTTGTCTTAACCCTGCATATCAATCACATTACACTACTTGGAATCCTGGGAAAAATAAAACATAGAAAGGGGTGAGCTCAAATTCTTAGTAAGGGTATGCAATACAACGAAAACTTTCAAAAATAAGCATAAACATTTAAGGAAATGTATACAACTAAAAAAAAATCCTTTTAAACTTGAACTTCAGAATAATATGGTAGAAATAAAATGAAATAATGTCATTTACTTATTCACATGGATATTCTACTAATCAAATAATCACATGAAATATCACTAACCACTTTCATAATGATGTAATTCATAATGCTGAACATTAATTTCTTTATCGAGGCCTCGTGCCAAGGCCTAGGGGCTAACTATAACTGGAACCCAACCCGGAGTGCATCTAATAACCAGACACCAACCCGGAGTGCCTCTAATAACCGAACAGCAACCCAGAGTGCCTCTAATATTCATACACCAACACAGAGTGCCTCTAATAACCGAACACCAACCCGAAGTGCCTCTAATAACCAGACACCAACCCGGATGGCTTACTTTTACCAGTACCCAACCCAGAACATACTAGTCCAACAAATTCATCTTAAGAAGAGGATGAAATATAACATAAAAATGTGTATTAAAACTATCATGAGAAATGTCAATACTTTACCCATAAACCATGAATGGTATAAAAATAACATATCCACAGTCAAATATATCACAAAAATTTCTACACAATATGGAAGATTTGTATCATGATAAATCAACTTCCAAACAAGTTTAAAATCCATTAAAGGATTTTGACATAGAAGAGATTGATTTGTAAAACTCTTTGAGATAAATACCCCTTTTTCATGAAAACATTTAAAAGTCACACAATTTAAAAAAGAAGTCATTTAAAGACATTTTTGAATCAAAGTGTCCCATACCGCTTTGAAACTTTGGAAAGTAATTAACATTTTAAAAAACATTCATGTCCATATAAATCAATCCTTAAAATCCATTTTGAAGACATGTACATTAAAGAGAAAGATTTAGAAGAATAAATATTTAAAACATTTGAAATGATGTTTTAGTAAAAAGTACCTTAAAATAATCCCTTTGAAAACTCTTTCATAAAACAAGTACATGGATAATAAATATGTCCCAGTAGATACTTATGTAAAAACAACCTCGGATAATAAAGAGCTTGTGAAATTAACCCTTACCAGTTTGGTAACTTATGAAACATACAACCCATGAAAGAGGTATCATAAAATAAATATGTAAATACACATAAATTAAAGTGTATTACAGAAAGAATATAATTATGGGAAGTACATACACCACACAAAGGTAATAGTGGCAATATGGCATGAATCTCAAAGGAATAAGGAGTGAGATGAAAACCCCTTACCTCACACTTTCCTTTAGTCGAGGGTACGTTTAACCTCCTGTATGAAGATCACAGTATGTTATTAAATTATACCAAAACCATATTAATATTTATGATATCATACCTGATTCATTTATTACTTTATATTACCTATTTAATAATAATTTCCATGTTAAGTTAACATTTTGGGTAATAATCACTTTCTTTATTGTACGTGTTTTAACATGTCACTCTTGGTTGTATTACAAAGATCATGATTTAAATACTTCTAGAATATAGAACATGATAAATATATCATATATATTTAGAATATAAAAATGTATAATATACATATATATGAAATGGAAAACACCATTTATGGAGACGATAGTCCGTACGTACGCATAAACGCTGTTTCTTTTTTCATATAGTATTGAACGAAAGTAAATGAATAAGATATATGTAAGTACATAAATACTTATATATATATATATATCTCCAGTAGAATTATTATGTCATATATTACAAACTTATTAGTAATATATGTTTTTATAATCGTCGATGAATTTTGAACTTGGAAATGAATCTCATCGCGTCATAGTGACGGTAATCCGTATGTACGCACGAGCGAAAATATCATTCTTTTGATATTAAAATAATATATAATTTGATGGTATATCATATATACAGAATCATTATCATGTTATATTTATTATTTACATTAATTACAAATTGTTATTATACCCATCCAAATAATAATATATTGAATAACAATTACACAACGACGTGGAGATGGTAAGCCGAACGTATGCACGTATGGTGACATGTCATTCAAAGGTTGGATAGAAAACTGAATATGGTTGTACCATATTTATAATAATATTACAGTATATAGGAGATACTGGATTCATTATTTTATAATGGTAATAACAAAGAAAGAATAAGTGGAAGAAGAAAGGAATTTGAAAAAGGGTGGTGAAATCATTACCTCTTCTTCAGGTTCTTCCTTTTGATTTGATCAAAAGGGCTCGTTAAGTTGGATTTTTGACTAAATTAAGGCCTCTAGGATGAAGTGTGGGAAGTTTAGAGAGTATTTGGGAAGAGTTATTCCGAACCAAAAGGCTTTGAAGGTTTGAGTTAATGACAAGGGAGAGTGCCGTTTTATAAAAGGGTTGAGAGGCACCTTTGGAAAAGCTAGAAATATTATTTTATAATAAATTCATATTCGGTTTCTAATGGCTCAAAAGTAGATTATTTAAAGGTTAAGGTGGGGATGGGTCTAAAACCACTCAAAAAATAGAATTTATATAGGTTTGTGTTATTATATTAACCTTATCTCTAAGTATTCACTCTTAGTTAATTAGTTTCAATTTTACAATGTCTCTTTGTATTTTTATATTATATGGTTAATAAACTTACTATATACATCCAAAAGACCCCCAAGTGGTCCATTAATGATACACCTATCATGATATAAGTCTCTTGGCCGAGCCTTAGGTTTTTAGAAATTTAATATCAATTATTAATATAATATTTGTTTTAAAAACTCTTTTATGTCAATTTTGACACTATTCAATAATTGATTTTTGTAAAACTCATAACAGAATTATTACTTAGAAAAAATTTAATTAAATCAATCCTAACATGGGATATTATCTCAGAGAATTATTGGTGTTTATAAAAAGACTAAAATTACATTTATTTGGCTATTTATAATATCAATTATTCCAATTTTTCATTAATTTGGTAATTACTGCATCATCATTCTATCATAAATAAATTAAATTTTTAAGGTCTGAAAATTATAAATAAAATATCATTATGTAGGAAATCGTTTATATTTCTAATGAATATTTACAATCGAATTTATCTTATGTATAACCTTATATTAAAAATGTTTTAGTTAATAAACATTGATTTTACCTCTTTTAACTCTTCTTTAAATTAAATAATAATAAATGACCTAATCTAAACCAAGTGGACCTAAATGATAATATTTTATTCCTAAGGTTGTTTTTGGTCGAGATAAACTTGTCCAATATAATTAAGACGTGTTTTAGGGTAATATTAATATCATTTTTACCCTTAATTACCCTATTTACTTTTAACCGTGGTAAATAAAAGTAAAAAGTTACTATTCACCAAATATTATTTTCATCTCATTGAACCACATTTTATTCCTTGATATTAACCATGTCTCGCAGATTTTCGAAATTTCAATCACAGAAGCGGTAAAATTATGTTTTATGAAAAATTCAGTTATTTAACTACCACTTAGTAGTTTCACTATTCATAAAACAATTGATGTTTTTCAGAACAATGCCAAAATTTTACCCTAAGCTATAATTGATATTCCAAATTAAAAAATGATGTATATTTTACAAAATTCCAATCATGTATGTTTCATTAATTAATTTTATAATTAATTCCCGCTGTCACAACAAATAGCGTGTTTTTAAGAAAAAAAATATATCAAAATATTGACAATTGTTTATGTCCAATTTCAAAGTGAAATTAATTATAATGAACACCATTGGATAAAATTGTAAAAATATATTCTAATTATACTTTAAAACCACTCAAATTCATAATTTCTCACTATTAATTATTTTTATTAAAAAAGTTGTTCTTAATTAAAATTTAGTAATTTTCACTAATCATCAAAATATTAAAGTTATCCGAAAAGTAACAAAATTTCACCTTAGGCTAAATTTGATACTCAGAATCCAAAAATGAAGTCCATTTTGAGAGATAAAATTTATAAAAATTTTAAAAAGTAGGTATTAATATTCATTACGGCTAGTTTGATTGGTTGTAGTGTGTGTTAGAACTCGATGTTGCGTACATCACACGCTACTGTATTATTCAAAGAGAAGCGTACCGTGGAAGCTTGGGGTGTTACATTGTACATTTTTTATGTCCCCATTCTAAAGAATAAATTTATTTAGTCAAATTGAATATATAAAAGTTTAAAATATTGGATTTAAAAAGGGTTCACTATTAAAGTTAGTAAAAGTACATTTTTGAAAGACTTATTTTATCTGAAAAAAAGGAATTTGTTCCTACATTATGTATAAGAAACTCATAATATGGATTCAAAAATTATAAGGATTATATAAAGTTTTAAATTTAGTTAATACTATTCATAACCTATTTTGAACGGATTGTTTGGTAAGTCATGGTGCGCTTTAACTCGGTGTTGCATGTAGTGAAAGTTATTGAACTATTTTGAAGAAATAACACACTATGAAATCTTGGGGTGTTACAAAAATACTATTTGCACTTTAAAAACAATTTACAAATCAGAAATAATAAAATGAATGTATATCCATTATTATATAAAAGATAATGCACATTAGCATAGTGATAAGGTCTTGTTACATAACCCCTAATAACACCCGCATAAGACCAAAGAGTAATGTGTGCGATGGTGATAGACTCTTGGGGTGGCTCGGATAACATCGCTCGGGTGGTAATCTCAATAAACTTCCACTTATCTCATGGTCAGTTCTGATGAAGATTAATGTTTTCAATATTGGATTGGGTTGGGTCAATAGTAATTCCCAATGATGCTACCTCATTTCTGAGCTCCGACAAATGGGCTTGGTACAGGGAAGGTCTACTGGATGAGGCCATTGCTTCCTTTGTCTGAGTAAATTGGATTTTCTAAAGCCCTGCATTTATAATAATCATGTGATCATGGTACAACGACTATATTAGGAATTGTCAAAATTTATAATGATATTTTAAAATCCAAAACATCATACCAAATAAGCACATTCATTTTACATAACCATAATAAGACATGTAAATAGGTCAATAAGAATTTTCATTAATGAATTTTTGGGTCATTACAATCATCCCCCCTTATGAAATTTTTTCCTAAAAATTTCCTCTTCCCACACAAAAATAGTTGTGGGTAACTTTTCTTCATCACTTCCTCCAATTCCCACGCCGCTTATTCAAACTTTTGGTTTCGTGACAACACCTTGACAAGGGGCATTGTCTTATTTCATAAAACTTTTTCTCTACGATCTATGATCTTCACTAGTTGAGCCTCATAATAAAGATCATCCTCTAACTATACTACCTCTGAAGAGAGTACATGTGAAGGGTCTGGTATGTACTTCCTTAAGAGAGATACATGAAATAAATCATGTTCTTTGACCATAATAGGTGGACATATTAGTCGATAGGCCACAACCCCCACACGATCAAGAATCTCGAAGGGGCCGATGTACCTAGGAATTAACATCCCTTTCATTACAAACCTCATTACCTTATTCCACATAGATATTCATAGAAATACCATGAATCCAAATTTAAAGTCAAGGTCTCATTGACAGTTATATGCATAAATATTCTGTCGACTCTAGGATACCTTGATATGTTGCTGAATGGTTTTCACCTTCTCTACCATTTCTTTAATCATTTCTGGTCCAAGCAGCGTACGATCACCGACTTCACCCCAAAATGTCAGTTTTCTACACCTCTTCCTATACAGGTCTTCATAAGGTTCCATTTTGATGCTCGAGTGGAAAATTCTATTATAGGATAATTCAACCAGAAGAAGATGTTGATCATGTCCTCCTTTAAAGTCCATTGAAAATTATCTTAAAATATATTTCAATTTCTGAATAGTTCACTCAGATTGGCCATCATTTGGTGGATGATAGGTTGTAATAATGTTCAATTCAGTATCCAGAGAATATTGAAGCCTCTTCCAAAACATAGAGGGGAATCTTTTATCTCAATCGGATACAATACATAGTGGTACTTCATGCAGCCTTACCACTTCCCTGATATATATCTGTACCAGTTGATCAAACGAGAAACCCTCTTGAATTCAAATGAAGTGTGCATACTTTTTAAGACGATCTAAAACAACCAAGATTTCATTGTTTCCTTTGGATGTATTCAGAAGTCCAGGAACAAATTCCATGGTGATGTTCTCCCATTTCCATGCTTGTATGGGCAATGGTTTCATAATCCCCTGAGACTTTTTCCTCTCTACCTTCACTTACTGACACACTAGGAACATTGATGTGTACTCAACGATCTCCTTTTTAAAATTATAACACCAGTAATGCTCTTGGAGATCTTGATACATATTTGTGTTTCCTAGGTGAATATATACGTTTGAACTATGTGCATCATCCCAAATATCCTTCCTCAGCTCCGGACATGATGGAACACATTTTATTTTTCCAAATCTCACAATACATTCTTCATTATCATTGAAATAAGTGGATTTATATTTTCTGATCGCTTCCACTTTCTTCTGAATTCCCACATCTTTCTTTTGAGAATCCTTTAACCTTTCCAAAATGGATGGTTGAGAAATAATTTGGGAAAGGATTGATGATTTTTCTTTTTTATTATTCCCATGTCCAACTTCATCAAGTCAAAGAATATTGGATCCTTTTCAATTATCATCAAGGATAGAATCACTGGGTCCTTTCTACTCAGAGCGTCCGCCACCCTGTTCTCTTTCCCAGGGAGGTAATGGATCGACTAGTCATAGTCTTTGATCATCTCTAACCATCTTAATTAGTGCATTGTTACGACCCGTCCTCGGGACCCGTACCGTGACTACCCCAAGCCCGCCTTCCATAGGCCTGGGGCTGGCGACTAGCACCAAAGGCGTAATTCCCGATATAAGGGAAGGAATTCCCTTTATAAAAGAAAACAAACACCACATAGTAAGCAAACAGAAGTAAACACTAAGTATAACTAGGTATAATAGTATGTGCATAAAAGTAAGTGGGCCAGAATACAAACCCAAACTGAAAGTAATGTACAACTAGAATGAAAGTACAACAACTGAAAAGTAAAGCAGCAATGTCGATCCGTCCACTGGAAATCCCACCTGACGGGTGGGTATATATAGTCACCTCAGCTCCTCGGGTTCAGCAGTCTGCTCTGTGTACGTCCCGACCAGTGGTCCACCTCCA
Organism: Viscum album; assembly: GCA_963277665.1. Taxonomy (NCBI): domain Eukaryota; kingdom Viridiplantae; phylum Streptophyta; class Magnoliopsida; order Santalales; family Viscaceae; genus Viscum; species Viscum album. The sequence continues at coordinate 579,207,747 of OY728143.1, forward strand.
GGTTCCGACATTCTCCACAAGACTCAACCACGATCATCGTTGTCTGTCGTCTGCATCCAACACAATGTAGTGCAGGCATAGCCCGTGCAGGGGTCAGCATACGCTACTCAGTAGGGACCCCGAGACCCCCGAAGGTCTCGCAGAATCCACGAATGATAAACAACAAAGGAAAGAAACAATCACGAAATAACAACAAAATTTAGTTAGGTATATGCACATACATATACCTAAGTCATCAATTCCAGTTCGGCTAAAACATCTGAGCCCATGTTTGATCGCATCCACATAGGATAGCCCAATCCAATACACACAGGAAAGCATAGCCCAATTCACATAGGAAAGGAAGTCAATCATATTGAATATAATGATTGAAAGTCAATACTCAGCTCACACAGGTATACTTCTTCGTAAGGTGATAGAGATGATCAGATGTATCCACTGATTCATCTAAGCTGTCGGACCCACATTGGATACAATACTATCTATGTTGTCGGACCCACAAAGGATACAAGACCATCCACTCTGTTAGACCCATGTAGGATACAAGTGAAGAGTCAAATACTGTCAGACCCACATAGGATACAAGAACATTAGTCATCTTTGTCTAAGCCATGTAGGATTTCAGTACGGTCGTCGTCGCCGCCGAACCCACGGAGGATCCCAGTACAGTCATCATCGTTGTTGCAGTCGCAGCCAGCTCTAGGGTTCCCGCACACAACATGCTCGTTTTCTGGAGGGTCTGCTACATGAGCCAAGGGGTCGATACATCAACTGACACGTAGTCTGGAGTTGATGTATCCCAAAGTTCGGTCTCGTCGATAAGAACTCAACATTTCAGACGACGCGTCAATCGGACGCCCGGTCTGAGAGTTATTGGCTTTTTCGTCTGAGGGGCCCAGTTGGTTTTTAAGTGAAGACCAACCCGACCATACTCCAAATATGTCCAAACCTCGAGCAGAGTAAGTCCAAAGGTCTGTCTCACTAAGAGGAAACCAACAAAGTTGATGACACGTCAATCGGATGTCCGGAGCTCAAGTAGTAAGTGTTTCCACTCCGAAGGCCCGGTTGGTTTCATGTTCAAACCAACATGTCCATACCAAATGTTCTTCAAAATAATTTTTCTAATATATTGAAACAACTTTCTTGATCCACGGATCACATCACAACTGACGGTGCATCAATCGGAGGTCGGTAGCCCAAGATAGGGGCGTTTAAAGAAAAATGTCCGAAAACAGGAGGTTTGGGCCAGGTCCGACCCGACCCAATACCCCCTAGGTCGGCCTGAACCAGGTTGACCTGACCTGGGTCTAGATCCAACCCACTAGTGCGCGGCATGGCCCGGTGCAGGCATGGCCCGCGTGGCCAGCGGCTCGGCCGTTTGGCCCAGCGGGATGCGGAGGGGGGTGTTGCCCCCCCTTGATTGAAGAAACGGCCCCCGCATGGGGGGGGGGAGGGGGCTCCATGCCAGCCGGGGGTTACGACCACTAGATTTTCCAAAACCGATGGGCCGAATTGGACGGCCGATGTTCCATCGCGGGACCCCCATTGGTGCCGCCTTCCATGCGCCGGCGGCCGGCAGTTCCGACCACCCCTCCCTTTACCACCGCGGCCTTAGTCCGCGGCCTTGTCCGACCGGTGCGGCGCGACAGTGTCGCGGCCCTCCGCTGTGGACCACCCTAGTCACGACCCTCCATGATTCTCCGGTGTAGCGCGATGGCACAACGCTCCTCTGCCGCGGACCCGCTCCAGCCGCAGCCTCTTTCGGGCTCAAAGGCACGGCACGACGGTGCCGCGCTCCTTCACCACAGTGATATTATTTGTTCCCATTTGGTTTCATTGCACCATGCCGACTCCGTCTCCAACCGCAATGGAGAACATCAAAAAAGGGGGGGGGGTGTATCGGCCCTGTTCATGTGGTCCGACCTCCTCACGTTAAAATGACAACAGGCGTCCCAAAAAATAAAACAACTTCGACAAAGCAAGCACAAATTTAATCCATTAAAGTTGAACATAAAACCCTACCTTAAGAAGTTTTCATACAATGATCGTCGTGGAAAAACGACGTCATTAGGGTGGTTAAAAGACGGTGTTGGCGAGCGTCCAAGAAGAGGATGTCATCTCACACCAATTGCAGAGAAGGGATAGATCATCACGTCGTCTCTCCTTGGTGCTCCGGTGTTCTTCGCATTCTTCAACGAGGAAGAAGACATTCTTCAAGACTAGAGCCCTCCTCTCCAAAAATATCCACACAACGATTCAATGAAAAATAAAATAAGTCTTTGCCTTATTTTATTACTCATGCCAACATTTTTCAAAATTCAAATTGAATTCACCAATTTAATTAACGTGTGTTGTCCAATTAATTAGGCATTTTATTGGAATGTATTTTAATGTGGAAGCATTAGAAATTAATTTCTAGATGGGGGGTTCAAAGGGGTGTTCGGGAAATTGAAGGAGGTGGGATCTCGTGTGGGAACCACCCCAACTTCCTCACATATTCCTTTTCCACAACACTTAACCACCGGTAATGATATAAAAATAAAATTGTAAAACAATTTTTATTTTTATTCCCCACATTTTTAACATCTCCTCCCGAGAAAACACAACCTAGAAAAAGGTTCTCTTAAGCAATTACCGGTTCTGCGGTTTCATCGGTGCCCTCAGATTTTGATTCTGAGCACCAGTTCAAAAGTTATAAAAACAGGCTCATTCTTTCACTGAACATACCCTAGCTAAACTTCGGAAATTGATTCTGGGCACACCAGGCCTCAGAATCTGGTGTTGTCAGAAACTACGTACTCGTAAAATCCCAAAGAAATTATGAAATTTTTTTTTTGAAATTTACAGGTCATTAAATTACTCCCAACTCAGGGCTTTACGTCCCCATAATGATACATCACAATCTACGGGAACAAATGAGGGTACTGACCATGCATCTGAGCCTCTCTCTCCCAAGTGCTCTCATGGAGGTTCCCGTGCATCCATCTGATGCGCACTAGAGGAATTGACCGCCCACGTAGGACCCACTCCTGTCGATCCTCGATCTTCACCGGGACCTTCGAAAAAGTCTCCCCATCATCAATGTCCTTCTCCCCATGGTTGATGATATGCGTCGGGTCGTGCACATATCACATCAACAGAGATAATTGGAAGAAATCGTGCACCCAGTGCAACTGAGGTGATAGACCCAGGTGATAAGCCACCTCGCCTATCCTGCTGAGAACCTGGAATGGTCCGATGAAGCGCAGAGATAAATTTCTACCCTGTCCAAACCTCAGTAATCCACATTGAGGTGAGACCCGCATGAAAACGAGGTTGACATCCTTGAACTCCAGTGGCCTCCGCCTCCTATCAGCAGAAGACATATGTTGGCTCTGAGCTGTCCTCATCTACTTTTGGATGACCTGAACCTTCTCTGTCATGGCCTGGACCATCTCTGGTCCCACAAGTGCTGACTCCCCAGGGTCTATCCAACACCGAGGTGACCTGCAAGGTCGACTGTACAATGCCTCGTATAGTGCCATCCCGATGGTGGAGTGGTAGTTGTTGTTGTACGCAAACTCCACCAAGTTTAGGTGATCCTCCCAGCTATGACCAAAGTCGAGGAAACATGCATGAAACATGTACTAAAGAGTCTGAATGGTCCTCTCCTTCTGACTATCCATCTGATGGAGAAAGGCGGTGCTCAGACGTAGTTGCGTCCCGAATGCATCCTGCAACCCATTCCAAAGCTGGGAAGTAAAATGAGCATCTCGATCAGAGATGATAGATGATGGCACACCATGAAGACAGAAAATATCCTGAACATAAAGTCTTGCCAAGATCTCCACTAAGCCATGCTCTCTGATGGGTAATAAGTGGGCCGACTTGGTGAGTCGGTCGACAATCACCCAAATAGAGACATGACCTCTGAAAGTATGTGGATGTACAGTCACGAAATCCATAGATATCCTGTCCCACTTCCAATCCGAGACCTCCAAGGGCTATACCAAGACTGCTGGTACCTGGTGCACTGCCTTCACCTACTGACAGGTAAGGAATTGTGAAACGAACTCTGCCACAACCTTCATCATACTCGGACACCAGTGCTGTCGTCTGAGATCATGGTATATCTTCTCCACCCCTGGATGTACTACTAAAGGGGAAGTGTGAAACTTTCTCAGCACCTACACTTGTAAAGAAGCTGGCACCATGGTACGTCCTCTGAAAAGGATGTCGTGCTCTACTCCTATAGATAATACATCAGGTTCCTGTCATGAGGATATCAATGCACGCCGCACCTCACAGTCAATGTCCCCACGCCGTGCCTCTCTGACCTACTGTATAGTGGAGGAGTGACTCTGAGTGACTGTAGAAAGGATACTCCATCTCTATCCACAAATGATATCTTCAAAGCGGCTAGCTGCTCTGTCTCCTCCCCAAGTAGCTGAATGCCCATCCTCCTGCTGAGAGCATGGGCTATTACTTTCCCCATTCCAGGAGTATAGACTATCTCAATGTCTTAGTCCTAGAGGAAAATGAACCATCTCCACTGTCTCAGGTTGAGTTCCTTCTATGAGAAGATGTACCAGAGACTCTAGTGGTCAGAATAGACTATAAAGAGCTCCCCCATCAGATAGTGAAACCACATCTTTAGAGGGAATACCATTGCTGCTAACTCCAGGTCATGGGTAGAATAGTTCTACTTGTGCTTCCTCAACTGTCGTGATCCATAGGTGATCACTGCCCGCTCCTCCATCAGGAAACACCCGAGTCCGGTCCCTGATGCATCGCAGTAGACTACGTACCCTACTCCCTCCTCCTATAGCCTCAAAATGGGTGTGCTGGTCAATCCTTGTCTCAGCTCCTGGAAGCTCTCATGAAATCTATTTGACCACACGAAGGGTTTTCCCTTCTTTATCAATGATGAATGTTGTGCTGCAACCCTGGAGAAGTCTGGAATGAATCTCTGGTAGTACCCAGCTAGACCCAAGAAACTCCAAACCTCCATCACTCTCCTGGGTGGCTCCCAAGCTATAACTACCTCAATCATCGCGGGATCCACCGCAAATCCCACCTCAGAGATGACGTGTCCCAATAAGTGGACCTCATGTATCCAGAACTGAAACTTCGAGAGTATACCATAAAGCTGGTGCTCTCGGAGTGTGTCCAGTACAACCCACAAGTGGTAGGCATGCTCCTCCTCGGTGGTTGAGTATATCAATATATCGTCGATGAATACAATGATAAATCGATCGAGGTATGGCTGTAAGATCTTGTTCATGAGACACATGAACACTACTGGAGAATTGGTTACAGCGAAAGGAATAACCAAGAACTCATAGTGGCCTTACTGAAATATGAATGCCATATTATGCACATCCTCATGTAGAACTCTGAGATGATGATAGACTGACCTAAGGTCTATCTTCGAGAACCACCATTCTCCCTTAACCTGATCGAATAGGTAGTCAATCCTCGGTAGAGGATACTTGTTCCACACGATCACCTGGTTTAGGCGATGATAATTGACACAGAGTCACAAGATCCTGTCCGCCTTCTTGGAAAACAAAATCAGGGAAGCCCAGGGTGAAACACAGGGTCGGCTGAATCCCTTGCCCTGCATGTCCTCCAGCTGTTCCCGTAGCTCTCGAAGCTCAGCGGGATCCATCCGATAAGCTGGGGTGGATATCGGGGCTGTCCTAGGGTATATTTAAATAAAAAAGTCTAGCTCTCTGTGAGGAGGTATTCCTGGAACGACGTTAGGAAAAACGTCCGCATACTGATCTACCACTACAGGAAAACTCGGACTCCACACGTCCACTGCTCCTATGATGAGGCTAGACAACAGATGAGTGATCGGCGGTCCTCTCCTCAGCATGAGTCCATCCTGTGCTGCAAAAGCTCCCTTCTCACCGGTGAAGGGGAACCTACTCCCATCGGTGCGGACACACCACACCTTGCTCCTAATACAGTCGATCTGAGCTTGGACTGTAGATAACCAATCCGTGACCAAGATGACGTCGTAAGGCCTCGATGCCGCTACAAGAAGATCCCAGGCCAAGATCTCACCTCCTAGAGTAAGCTCACACTGTCGGAACCAGTGCGTAATAATCGATTCTTCTCCCATAGGATTCTCTAGCCATAAGGATCGAGCCAACGACTCCATCAAAATCTCCGAGCTCCGAACAAGGGAAACAAAAATGAAAGAATGACTCACTCATGTGTCTATAAGAACTGCAGCGAGGGTGGAGAAGACATAGATAATACCTCGAATCATCTATAGTGCTCCGTGGTCATAGGCCTCCGTTGCATAAAGCTGAGCCTGGCTCTGCCCTCCAGCACCCTATGGTCTAGGTGGTCCTCCTGGTGGTGGTGGTGGTAAAGCCTCAAAGTGTCGCCCACCAGTTGCTTCTCATCCATCTCCTCTGCCTCATCTGCCTGCTCCCTGCGGACCGCCATGGTCGACCCTCTGCCTCTGCCTGGGTGGTACCTCAACCGTCTGCTGCTCCTCTGCATAGCAGTTCAGGTAGTCACAAGCAATGTGGCCCTGCCCGTCGCATGCGTAGTACCGTCTGGTCCTCATAAAACTAGCTCTACAACGTGTTCCCCGCACCTTTGAGCCAGTGTCCTGAGGTTGTCCACCTGATGGTCTAGTCTGCCTGGACCCCTGTGACATCCATCGACTGCCAGCTACATAAGACTCTACTACGTGCCGCCCTACGGTTGGTCTCGCTGCTTGTGTAGGCTAATCAAGAACCCTCTCTACGATAAGGGCTTGCTCCATTACTCCTGCCTGCGTCGGAATGCTGCGGGAGATCATCGATGCCTTGATCTCATGCCTCATTCCCTGCTCGGAGGTCCATGCCCGAAATAATGGGTCTCGTACCATGTCCATGGAATAATGCGAGAGATCGGTAAATCTCACCGAGTACTGGGCTACCGTCATGTTTCCCTACCGCAACTATAATATCTCCTGAATGTGCACCGCACATAGGGTGGTTTGAACGAACTCGAGTGGAAGAAGATCTCAACGTCCGCCCAGATGAGAGATGCCTTATTGTGCACCTTGAGCATCAGGCTCCACTATCTGCCTACTGCTGCGTGCAGGAGGCTCACTGCAAGGATCACCATGAGGTCATCTGGTGTCCCCAAAAACCTGAAAACTCAAACTATAGCCTCAAGACAATCCTCGGCTGCCTGAGGGTCCCTCTCCCGGCGGAACCTGAGTCATCTCTGATGCTGAAACTCGTGCAGTGCACTAAGGCGACATACACTCTCAGTGGCTTGGGCTGGTGGCATCAGTGGCTCAACGGGTAGAGGTACCGCCGGTGCCTCTGCTGTAAAAGGGCCCTACACTGAGGCCTCGTCTCTCGGTGGGCTTTCGTCTCGCACAAATCTCGGGACCCTAGCTGGCTGCTGTCATGGGGTCATCATGCAATCAATGTTTTCGTGCACTATGTCAGAAATCAGAAGTCAGGGTCTTGGTGTATGGATATGTCGGCCGCCACACCAAGACTGGACTTCCTGGACTGATAACCACACTCAATACCCTTAACACTATTGCATCACATAGAAGAAAGATTAGAGTCCGGAGTTCTGCGGTAGAACCAACCTCCCTCTGAAACCAATTTGTCATGACCTATCCTCAGGACCCATTCTGTGACTACCCCAATCCTGCCTTCCATAGGCTAGGGGCTGGCGACTAGCACCAAAGGCGTAATTACTGATATAAGGGAAGACATTGAATTTATAAAAGAAAACAAACACCACAAAGTAAGCAAACAGAAGTAAACACTAAGTAAAACTGGGTAGAATAGTAAGTGTAGAAAAGTAAGAGGACCAGAATACAAACCCAAACTAAAATTAAAGTACAACAAGAAACAAAGTATAGCAACTGAAATGTAAAGAAACAATGTCGATCCGTCCACTGGAAATCCCACCTGAAAGGTGGGTACAGAGAGTATCCTTATCTCCTCGGGTCCACCCGTCCGCTCCGTATACATCTTGCCCAGTGGTCCACCTCTAGGTACCAACTTTCCCCACAAGTCTCAACCATGATCATCAATATCCGTCGTCTGCATCCAACACAACGCAGTGCGGGCATATCCCATGCAAGGGTGAGTATACGCTACTCATTAGGGACCCTAAGACCACCGAAGGTCTCCCAGAATCCACAAAGGATAAACCATAAAGGAAAGATACAATGACGAAATAACAACCAACTCTACTTAGGTATATTCCCATACATATACCTAAGTAATCAATTCCTGTTAGACTCCAACATCCGAGCCCATGTTCGATCACGTCCATAGAGGATAGCCTAATCCAATCCATACAGGAAAGAACAACCCAATCCACAAAGGAAAACAAGTCAATCATATCGAAGATAATGATTGAATGTCAAGACTCATCTCACATAGATATACTTCTTCTCATGGTGATAGAGATGATTATATGTAGCCACTGATTCATCGAAGCAGCTAGACCCACATAGGATATAAGACCAGCAATGTTGTCGGACCCACAAAGGATACAAGACCAGCCACTCTGTCGGACCCACGTAGGATACAAGTACAGAGTCAAATACTTCCGGACCCATGTAGGATACAAGAACATTAGTCACATACTACCAGACCCACATAGGATACAAGAATAGTAGTCATCACCGTCGAACCCATGGAGGATTTCAGTACGGTCGTCGTCGCTGCCGAACCCAAGGAGGATCCCAGTACAGTCGTCATCGTCGTCGCAGTCGCAGCCTGCTCTAGAGTTCCCGCACACAACATGCTCGTTTCTGAGAGGGTCCGCTCCACGATCCAAGGGGTCGATACATCAACTGACAAGTATTCTGGAGTTGATGTATCCCAAATTTTTGTCTCATCGATAGGAACTCAACATGACAGATGGCGTGTTAATCGGAGGGTCTGAGAGTTATTGGCCTTTTCGTCCCAGGAGCCCGGTTGATTTTTAAGTCAAAACCAACCCAACCATACCTCAACTGTGTCCAAACATCAAGTAGAGTAAGCCAAATGTTCCGTCTCACTAAGAGGAAACCAACAATGTCGACGACACGTCAATCGGACGTCTGGAGCTCAAGTTGTAAGTGTTTCCGCTCCGAAGGCCCGGTTGGTTTCGTGTTCAAACCAACCCGGCCGAACCAAAATTTCTCTAATCCTTGAGTGTAATATCCCGAAACAACCGCCTTGATCCAAAGATCTCATCGCAACTGACGGTGCATCAATCATAGGTCTGTAGCCCACGATATGGTCGTTTGATCGAACCTGTCTGAAAACATGGGAGTTTGGGCCCGGTCCGACCCGGCCCAATAGCCCATTGTTCGGACCGAACCGGGTCGACCGGACCCGGGTCCGGGTCCGGCCCCCTAGTGCACAGCCCGGCCATGCTAGCACGGCCCGGCCCAGCTGGCCCGGCCTGAACTAGCGCGGGCGGCCCGACCCGGCGTGGGCGACACGACCCGTGTGGCTAGCGGCTCGGCCGTTCAGCCGAGCAGGATGCAGAGGGGGGAGCTTCCCTCCCTTGATTGAAGAAACAACCTCCACATGGGGGGTGGTGGTCTCCTTGCCAGCCGGGGGTTATGGTCCCCAGATTTTCCGAAACCGGCCAGCCGAATTGGCCAGCAGGTGTGCCATTACGGGACCCTCGCAGGTCCCACCTTCCATGCGCCAGCGGCCAGTGGTTCCGGCCGCCCCTCCCTGCACCACCGCGGCCTTAAGACGTGGCCTTTTCTGACTGGTGCGGCGCGATGGAGTCGTGCCCCTCCACCGCAGCCCACCCCGGTCGCGACCCTCCATGATTCTCCAGCGCGGCGCGACGGTGCCACGCTCCTCCGCCACAGCCCCGCTCTGGCCGCGCCCTCTTTCGGCCTCAACGAAATGGCACGACGGCGCCGCGGTCCTTCACCACGGTGATATTCTTCGCTCTCGCGCAGTTCCGTTGCACCGCGCCACCTCCATCCCAAACCATAATGGTGAACATCAACAAAGGGGGAGGAGGATCGGCCGTGTTCGTGCGGTCCGACCCCCCCGCTAAAATGATAACAGGTGGCCCAAAAAATAAAACAACATCAACAAAGAAAGAACAAATTTAGTCCATTAAATTTTAACTTAAACCCCTACATCAAGAAGTTTTTGTACAAGGGTCATCGCGAAAAAACGGTGTCGTGAGGGTGGTTTGAAGACGGTGTTGGCGAGTGTCCAAGAAGTGGCTGGCATCCCACACCAGTTGCAGAGAAGGGAGAGATCATCGTGTCGTCTCTCCATGGTGCTTCGGCGTTCTTCATGGTCATAAATGAGGAATAATACGTTCTTCAAGACTAGAGCCCTTCTCTCCAAAAATCTCCACACAACGATTCAACCATAAATAAAATAAGGCTTTGCCTTATTTTATTACTCCTTCCAACCTTTTTCAAAATTCAAATTTAATTCACCAATTTAATTAACATGTGTTTTCCAATTAATTAGTTGTTTTATTGGAATGTATTTTAATGTGGAAGAGTTAAAAATAAATTTATAGAGGGGGGTTCATAGGGGTATTGGGGAAATTGAAGGAGGTGGGGGCTCGTGTGGGCCCCACCCCAACTTCCTCACATCTTCCTTTTCCACAACAATTAACCACCAGTAAAGAAATAATAATAAAATTGTAAAACAATTTTTTATTTTTATTCACCACATTTTTTAAATCTCCTCCGGAAAAAATGAAACCCAGAAAAAGGTGCTCTTAAGCATTTACCGGTGCTGCAGTTTCATCGATGCCCTCATATTTGGATTCCGAGCACCAGTTCAAAAGTTAAAAAAACCCGCTCGTTCGTTCACTGAACGTACCTGAGATAAAGTTCAGAAATTGATTCTGGGCACACTGGGCCTCAGAATCAGGTACCGTCAAAATCTTCTTACATTTAAAATCCCAAAGAAATTAAGAAAAAAATTTCCTTGAAATTTACGGGTCTTTACATGCATATTCAACTCTTTCTATGTGAATACATTCTTGAGGATTTTGTGGTATGTATATATTTCTCACTTTTCCCCAAAGAGATAATGACACAAAAATTTTAAAGTGATGATCAACATAGGCCACTCCAGATCATGTGTTGGATAATTCTACTCATGAACTATAAATATCCATGATGCTTAGGAAATGGATTTTTTATTTTTTATCAACACATAGACCAGGCCCTTCTTCGAAGCATCATTAAATAACATAAAAAGTACTCCAATTGTGGGTAAAATGAGCATGAGCATAGTGATAAGTCTCCATTTCAACTCCTTGAAGCTTTATTCACATTTATAAATCTGATAAACTGTATTCCCATCCTATTTATCATGGTAAGAGGGTTGGAATATCATGTGAAATTTCCAAGAAATAGTCGATAATATCCAGCTAACCCTAAGAAGATATAGATACCCGTTACTACTATTAGACTTGTGCAACCCTCTATTGTAGTTGTCTCAGAGGGATCCACAGATATCTCATTATTTATGATGATGTGTCCTAGGAATGAGTCTTCATTCCACCATATCTCACACTTGATATACTTTTCATAAAGCTTCTCCTTTTGCAAGGTCTCTAGTAAAGTTATCATATGCTTCTCATGATCCTCTTTGGTTTTGGAGTATATTATAATATCATCTATAATGACATCAAAAAAATTTTCAAGGTAATCTCTAAAGACTATATTCATCAATTCCATGAATATTTCTAGAGAATAAGTGAGTTCGAAAGGCATTATAATGTATTCATAGTGCCCATACCTTGTACGAAAAGAAGTCTTGGGGATATATTCCTACTTCATAATTACATGATAACATCCTGAACAAAAATCTACCTTGGAGAAGTATTGTGCTCCATGATGTGGATCAAACAATTCAAAAATTCGTGGGATATGATACTTGTTCTTTATCATGATTTTTTTAAGATCACGATAATCAATGCAAAGGAACATTGACCCATCTTTCTTCTTTCCGAATAGGACAGGTGCACCCCATGGTGAAGCCCTTGGGAGTATAAAACCTTTATCCAGATTCTCCTGTAGTTGTTTCTTCATCTTCTCAAGCTCCACAACAACCATTCTATATGGATTCTTGGATATTAGAAACGCCCCAGGTATAAGATTATTTGAGAATTCAACATCTCTTCTAAGAGGAAGACCAGGTAATACCTCAGGAAACACTTCAAGGAATACCTTCACAATTGGCATGTATTCAAGGATGGTTTCCTCCTTAGACTCAATCATTTGAGCTAGATATACATGCACATATGGTATTAATATCCACATTTGACATGATGGTGCTAAAGAAGATTTGTCTTCGTCCTTTCACTTTTACTAAATCTGTGGTCATTTCTCCACATGGAGAGTGATTTTTCTCTCACAACAATTTATGTTGACTCTATATAAGGAAAACCAATCCATGCCAAGAAATCCATCAAATTTTAATAGAGGAAGTATGACATAGTTCGTCAGGAAGTTAAATCACTAAATTATGATGGGGGAGGATTTATATTCATGAGATGCAATGATTTCCCCATTTTCCATACTCACTGACATCTTTACTTACATAATTTGTATTGGAATTGGTATTTTCTACTAAACTTTTGGGGCATAAAAGAATGCGTAGAACAATGGATGATAACCCTTCCTTTCACTTTTTGATTCTAGTTATACTCATTTACTTTATCCGAAATGACTTATGGAATATAATATTTTAAATATATTAGACACATAAAGGGTAATCCAAATACAAAAATATATGACTTATAAATTACTTTTATTTCCTTAACATATGAACTTATAGGCTTCAATTTAGGTTATCCATGATCTATTTCCCAAAATATATTCTTATGGGATTTTCCCTTAATAATCGTTCATTCCAAACTTGGGAATTTACCAAAGCATATCCCTTGGGAGTGTCATAACCAAGAGTGCAGTAAGGCCCATTGTCGTGTACCAGGATACCTTGGGTCAAGACTGAAATTCCTTGTTTGGTTTTTCACCACTAGGTACATTGGTGCCAGAGCCGCATCTACCAACTCGTATACTGACAGGGATGTATTTTCTTGATAAAACACTTAATCAATACTAACCAAAACATAGGGATGTTTTTATAATACATAGTCTTATCCATAGGACTTTACAAGGGATTTCTAATCCTAATCCAAAATATAACTAAACATATCCTCTGATACCAACAATTACAACCCTGATCTTTATTACACACTTAATCAGTATTTATTACATATACTCCTCACATGATAAAAGAAAGAAGATCGAGAGGCCTAATGTATTTGGGGATTAAGAGAATTACATAATAAGTTAAAACATGAAACACAACATCTTTATTGAAAACTTCCTTTACATAATCACTACATTCCCTCATTCTTAGCATAATGCGGGATAACCGAGGACATGCATAAGAAAATGGTGAGTGATAATTCCCAGTAAGGAAATAAACACGGAATAACATGATAAATTCAATACATGTTAGTAAATAGTTATATCAATGGATCATAAGAGAAACATGAATATAAAGTCATGATAAAGCATGGCAATCATAACATGGAGATGTGGTAACCACACTTAACATGGAATTAGCATGAGCAAAGGAACATTGCACCTTGAGCATGAGTAAAACCTCATTTCACATAATTTATGAGTAAAACCTCGTTGAAAATGAATTATAATGAGTCAAAACTCATTGAACAAGATGTAACATGATACTATAATTTACCTAATGCATTGGAGCGCTATCAGGGCGCACCCTTCTTAAACATTTCATTTCATGCATAAGTGTGCCACATGGATAGTATAAAATGGAATAAATCAACATCATACATTATTACATGATTATTTAATTTTCAATAAATACATTAAATTAACATCAAATATATATATATATGTGCATAATGGTGAATACCCTTGACAGAGACATAGTTATGGTATTCACTACCCAATGATCTTGGCTTGGAAAAATGTGGTGCAATTCTGATAGCATAACAGCATGACATATTGATTCATGAAAATGGTTGATGAGAGAGAAATGGGTGTATCATAATATTCAAATGAAATGGACAGTAAGGGGGTCATATAGATACATGTCCCCACAAACATAATGGTATTTTGATACATAGTACTAAATAATTACTTGGATGTAAAAGATGAGAGAGAAATGCCTCATGGAATTTTGACATGTTAACGGGTGTACATGAGAGGAATTAATGATAGAGAAAGGGTTCTCCCATCATCCAGACATAATGAGAAAAGTACGGGGGAGGGGAAAAATCATACCACAACATTTTTAATTGAAAATAAGTGCATAACATCTTAAAGAAAATACGTCAAAATGAGAAAGGAAGAAATCCCTTACTTGGAAGTGTGATCCAAAAGGCTTGGGAGAGGCACGAGAAAGGCTTATTTGGAGATTGGGGAACCTTGGGAGGATTCTAGAGAGAGGAGGTCAGATGTTGGACTAACTCTAAAGGCTTTGAGTGAAGAGGAAGTTGGATCTTGGGTGGGATTATATAGGAAAGGAGGGAGAATTCCTTATTATCTAGGTTTGGGTAACCACACGTTAAATTAATCAATACCACATACTGGCCCATCATTATTGACCATGGTTTTTTCCAAAGGGGAGTGTAAAAAAATATTTTATAATCCCAAAGGCCTAACTTCTTAAAATAATAGGGTTTCTTATGTGGAGGTGAGTCACACTCTGAAGAAAATTCATTTAAAAAGTGAAAATGTTTTACAATTCTTAGAGGGTCCACTAATGTTTTTAAATATAAAAAACAAAACTAAAGTCACATTATTATAATTTTAAAACTTTATTTGCCGAAAATATCATTTATTATATTTTATTACATCACTATTGGGTCATTATGATGTCATAAAACACATTATAAATTCAAATGGTATTTATCTTTTAACCAAAAACTCGACTGTCTCAAAAAATTATGAAAAAATCACAATTAGATAATTTCTATGTCTTGATTCCAAAAATAATATTAATTTTATCAAAATAATTTTACAAATATGTGAATTTTTACTTTTACATCAAAATATTCCATTTATAAAAAATTTATGGGTTTTGACAAAAACTGCTTTCAAAACATAATAAAAATTAAAATTACCTTCATAAAATTATATGATAATTTATATTTAATAAAAATTAATTTCATAATAATAATAATAATATTATTTTATAAAAATATTATTTATTTCAAAAATATATTAATTAATCAAAATAGATTTCTTAGTTGAATATTAAAAAAAATACTATTTGCACTTTAAAAACTATTTACAAAGTAATAATAATAAAATAAGTGTATATTCATTATTATATAAAAAATAATGCACATAATCATAGTGATAAATTCTTGTTACATAACCCCTTATAATAACCTCATAATACTGAAGAGTAAGGTGTGCGATGGAGACAAACTCTTGGGGTGGCTCAGATAACATTGCTCGGGTGGTAGTCTCTATTAACTTCCACTTCTCCCATAGTCAGTTCCACTCAAGCTTTACATGTTGAAGCTTGGCTTGGGATTAGTCAAGAGTGAATCACAATGACTCCAACTCCTTTTTATTCTCTGAAAAAATGGGCTTTCTATGGGTCAAGTCTACTGGATGTGGTCATCGCTTGCTTTGTCTGAGTAAATTTGATTTGTTAAAGCCCTATATTTATACTAATCATGCGTTCACTATTCAACTACTATATTAGAAAAGCTCAAAATTCAAAATGTTATTTTAAAATCCAAAAAAAATCCAAATAAGTGCATACGTTTTATATAAGCATAAGAAGACATTTAAATAGAACATGAGGAATTTTCATTAATGATTTTTTTGGTCATTACAGTGTTCATCCTGGTATATGTCATGTAGTCTAGACTTTTTTTCAAAAATTTGAATCTGCTTTCGACATTCTAGATCCATCCTACAATGGTTCTAATTTCACTACCAATCCACTAGAAAATGAAGGAAGTAGTCTCTGTTTTTCATTTTTTACAGTCAGTTGTCTGAAAAATAGACTTTCATTGCTTCTCTCAAATCCTATATGAACCCACACATATCCTATGCCACTCTATATCAGGTTTTTTATAAAAATAAATAAATCACCCACAACCAAAAATAAAA
This sequence comes from Viscum album, assembly GCA_963277665.1. NCBI lineage: Eukaryota > Viridiplantae > Streptophyta > Magnoliopsida > Santalales > Viscaceae > Viscum > Viscum album. The sequence continues at coordinate 579,223,876 of OY728143.1, forward strand.
AAAATACTTCCTTGATCACCGATCATTATTTCACATTTGAAACTGTTGTGAGTTTAGGGTTTCGGTAGGGCTCAATCCTGTCCCGTAATGTTAATCCATGGCCACATATCCCAATAGGGAATAACCCAAATAAAGGTGGTTTAAAGCACCCAAAACATGTAAAAATTGTTTTCCAAGCATTCATGGCCACCGAATGAAATTTTGGATATCCAAGGTGATAAAAAATTGATTAATCCTTGTAAATATGATGTGCGGGAACATGAAAATGTTCAATTAGTGAAAATAAACGGAATAAGAATGATCATCATCAATTTTTTTTAATAAATTAAGAAAAAAGCATAATAAATTTAAAAGTTCTACATAGATTGGGATTGTTCATTATTGAATAATTCACTTTCCAATGAATGATAGAAGTCATTTAATTTTATGTTCCTCTATTTGCTTATATTTGGCGTTTCACCATCCTCATATTTTGATATGCAAATAAGAGGAGGAAGAATTTCCCTCTCAATTATCTCTGGGTTAATAGGATACCCCTATAAATCCTCCATAATTTTTTATTAATATTTTAAATTAGGTTATTTTAATTAAAAAATTAATTTTATTAATAATTTATTTATTTAAAGGAACCCACCAATGTCAACTTTTATCTAAACATCCTGCGCCAACCCATTTTAGTCCTCACCTTGGGTAAAAATAACATTATGGATTCAATGTCGATCTTTTTATCACTTAGATATCATTTAATTTTTGTCCCATTTTATTTATGAAATCATGCTTCGTTGATATAAAATATTTTTAATATTTTTATAAAATAAATTATTTTCACACTGGGCCTCATAATCCCATGTCATCTCTACAGATGGATTTGAAAAATATTTCTAGATATATTCCAATGTCTTACAAGGAAAAAATGGGGTCTCTAAATTATTTCATCCTTTAATTATTTCATCCTTGAAGAGAAAAAACTAAACAAAAATGTTAGGATACTAATCCCACATATGGCTTTCCCACTCTATAGAGATCTCTAACATGCTCTGATACTGCCACATTACATGAACCAAGGGAATGGTATATCAATATAGAGTCCTCTCCAACCAATCCATGAATTCCCCTAGAAAATCATTCCTTCCTAATCGATATTATGATCAATCCATTCGATAATGTATGTAGAATCATTCTTGTATCGCCTCAATTACCACGCATGTAAGATATCGGGATCCCACTCCAACAATGGATATAGGGAGAGGTGGTAAGAAACCTAACCAACCATATAAATGATCTCGTGCAGCCCAATTAACTATGGGGATAACTTTCCTCCCAAGAAGAATAAAAAAATCCAGGCTATGGGGAGATTATTAAGAATATTTTGTCTCCCTGCTTGAACGGAAATGTCCTACAAAATTATTGTACATTAGATTCATTCTTACTATGAGCTTCCTTATCTTCTTGAGAATGACCTGGACCTTCGTTATTGTCTTCTACACCATATATAGAAAAATAATTTATCCTCCAACAATCTATTTCCAATATAAGGGTAACCCTGAGGGTCCCCCATTAAAGGCCTCAAAAGGTGACATACTGATAGTAGAGTGGTATCTATTATTTTATGAAAAATCTACCAGTGTAAATTGATCCTCCTAGCTCTGGTAAAATTCTATCATACAAGCCCTCAAAATATTTTTAAACACCTAGATTTTTCTATTGGTCTTCCCATATGTCTGGGGTGAGTAAGGATGTAATCATCTTTATCATTTTTTAGAAATACTCTTGTAGGCCTCTCCAAAACCATTGCTTTAACCAAACATCACGTTCGGAGAAAATATTAAATGGAACCCCATAAAGGAAAACTATTTATCCTATGTAACACTTCCCCCAACTCTCCACTAAACTCCTCTATCTAATTTCATAGAAGTGAGATGGATTTATAAGACATTAAACTATCAACTAGATGTCATTAGGGCCTCTCAATTTCTATGGAATCTATGCAACAAATCCCATGGATATGATATCCCATTTCTACTTCAGGATCTCAAGGGTATACAACAATCCAACAGGAACCTACTTCTCAGCCATCCCTTATTGACTAGTAAGGCACCATGGGATAAACCCATCCACACTCCATATCATTACATCCCAAAAAAACTAAAACTAAATGACTTTCTATATCTTCCTCAAATCTGGATGTACATCAAAAGGTGATCTGTGAAACTCTTTTATAGCCTCCACCTACAATATGATTGGCAACACTGCCTATCCCTAGAAAATTATAATGCAATTACCTTCTTGAAAATGTCCATATGGTGAATCTAATAACTATATCAGGTCATGTAAGTCCTCATAGTTGATTTCTCCCAATTGGGACTCTCTAAGATGCTCAAGAATCATTGGATTCAAGACCATCGAGTAAAGAGAATTCGAACCCTCCTTCTCAGCAGGGGTTAGCTACAATGATTCCAACGGCTCAAACACCTCCTACACCAAAAATGTATGGGACTTCATGCTAATGGAATCTTCTAACATCATTCCCTTATTGGGAGTATTGGCTATCAAAACTCGTAATCCTATACGAAATATCACTATAAATTATGTATTAGGATTTGATATCTCTACATAAAGACATACCTGAGATTTTGAAGTTATGATTAGTAAATAAGGTGCTCTCTTAGGTGATATTTTCTTCACATCCTCAAAGTAAAGACTACCATTACAAGATCTAGGTCATGTGTACTGTAGTTCTTCTCATGGGGTCTCAACTTCTTTGACCTATATACAATAAATTCATAAAAATACATCAAAACATTGGATATCCATGATCCTGAGTAATTAAACAACACTATTTACTCCATGTTATCCTCCAGTAGTCTCAAAATAAGTGAACTGATCATCTTTATCCTCAATTCCTTAAAGGATCACTATAATTTGTTTGTCCAAGTGAACGAATTCCATTTCAATGTCTTGGTTGTCAAATGTGATGTAATCCTAAATAAGTATTACCTAAACCTCTTGTAGTATCATTCCAATCCAATTAAACCTTGCAACTCTATTGTGATCTTTTGTAGCTCCCAATAACAAATTTCATTGATATTTATTGGTTCCATAGTTAATAAATTATCAGAAATTAAATTTACTATGATGTGAATCTCATTGATCTAGAATTGGAACATTGATTTTTTGTCATAAAGACAGTTCTCCCAAATCAAATATAAGAGCATCTACAAGTTCATTGGATACTCCTCCTTTAACTCATAGTATATTAATATGTCATCAATGAAGATAGACACAAATCTGTGAAAGTGTGGCTGGAATATATAGTTCATCAAAGATACAAACACCAAAGGGGAATTTATCACCCCAAAATGCATCACCAGTAAATCATTATGTCAATAAATACATCAGAATTATAGCTTCAGAATATCATCCTACTAAACTATCATCTCCTAGTATCTGGACAAGAGATCAATCATTCAGAACCATATTGTGCATCCTAACTGATTAATGTGGTCTTAAATCATTAAAAAGGGTTATATGATAATTATTGTGGCCTAGTTAAAGTGATGATAATCCAAACAAGGCCTCAATAAGTCATTATAATTTTTACAACAACACTAGAGATGACTAAGGAGACACACAAGGTCTGATAAAAACAATCCCTCTAAGGGCCTCCCCTAATTATTGTAGCTCTCAATGCTTGGTTGGGGACATTTCATATGTGTAAAATGATATTGAAGTAGTCTTGGGAGGAATGTCGATAAAAAAATCCATCTTCAACTTTAGAGGTAGTCCAAGAACATCCTCGAGGAGGATGTAAGTAAAATCATTCAAGACTAAAGAAATCTAGATGCTCGAAGAGCCTAATCAAACTAGGGATACACTCTACAACTATTGGGTAAAGGGATGTAGCCTTATCCTTGAAAACCCCACTAATCTCTAGATGCTATATATCTTTCCTACAAAGTAGAATTTCATCCCATCACTGTGAAGGAATCTGACTCATCTGCAGTGAATGTCAATCGAGTCTTAGACTATGGAAAATCAATCCATACATAATAATATTTTATAAAGATGCATCATTTAAACCAAAAGGTCCCATGAGAACCTCCCTCCACCAATATATATATCACAGTAATGATAGATATAATATATAAAAGAAGTTTTCCCCACAAGAACCCTAAGACAAAGCTACTGGGATAACACCTCAACCGGGACTAAAATATCTTGAAATAGATGTACAGAGTTAATGGAACTGATGAAATGAGTTCCTAATAATACTAAATAAAAAATACAATAAACACATATCATATATCTAATTATCTCATGTGTCGTTTTCTGTTATGCCTCTATAGTCTATGACTCTCAGTGGCCCTTACCACCATCTCTCAATTCTTTCATGTCCCACATAGTTGTGGTTGTGGAAGTTTATCATTGAAACATCCAACACAAAAATCACTTAATGTTTGATCCCCACACACTCCTCTAACCTCTACACCTCCCTAGGTTCACCCTTCCCTCCCTAGTGAGATCTCTAATCACAGTGTTGCCTCTATCTTGGAGGTTCATCTCTTATCTAATGACACTCCTTAGTATGTTAGGCTGGGAAATCATGATCCATGTGATCTCTCTTGTCACATCCACAACACCACCCATATCATGGATTCATTGATCTTATGTGTTTCCCTAAAAAACATGATTGGCCACGATCCTATGAAGATATTCTATGATCAGATCTAGTCAACTGATGCCTTTTAGTTTTTAAGGATAACAACACTCTATAACATCCACTACCATCTCCAGCTGTATTGAATCCCTATGATGGGAAGATCTATTCTACAAGTTCCTTCTACAATAACATGGAATAGGTGGAAATGAAAAAGGGTTCTATAGTATCACAAATACCATTAAGGATACCTTGATAAAAAAAATTCCCTAGAAGTAGCAATACCGAATCATATTGATGGAGTAAAATTTGAGTTATGTGAACCTCATAACATACTAAAACACTATCATCTATCACTAGTATAGATCCAAAAGCTTCTAAATAAAAACTGAGGTTATATAAGAAGGGTTGTACAACTCATATAAGAGACTATAGAATTCATTTCATATGAGTGTAAACTCACCATGAATCTGTGTAACAAGACTCCACAAACTCACAACTCCTTTATGGAAAATGGTAGATTCGAGCCCAACCACCAGATCAGTGGGTGTGTGGATAATCTTGAAAACACATATTGCCAACTCTAGCAAATCCTATGATGATTTTTAATATTGAACACTGTATAACCACATAGGACTCAGTGAAATAACTCATGTTTTGAAGATACCCTACACATAACCTTAGCCTACTCTTTTGGTATGATAAACTGATTGATAGGTGGAGGTTCTCCTACCTTTCAACCTCGAGGAATAATCTTACATGATGAACACTAAACTGAGGGCCCATAAACCATCGAATCTTAATCAAAACGTGGAATCAATATCCTAGTTATCTATCATCTCAAAATCATCCTAGAAATTTAATTGATACATTCCATGGACTAATGAATATATCTATAAATGGGTAGGTGAATCAAGAAGGAGGGTCAAAAGAATGTATCATATATTATTAATATAACTTTGATCCCTATAACCAATTTCATGGTATACCATGTAGAAACAAAGTTGGATAGAGTATTGATGTATGGATACGTGATCCTCTACACCAATAATGGTTTCCCTAGATTAAAAAATTCATTTGAAGTAGTTTGACATCATTTTCAAAAATTATAACCAAATAATCCTAATGGGAATACTCCAAACACTATCTCAAGAAAACAACCACCTCTCATACCAATTTTTCATGACCCAACCCAATAGGGCTCAAGGTATAACTAATTAAATCCAACCTCCATATGTCAGGGACTAGCGACAACTTCCAAAAGGCATGACTAGTATCAAAGGCATTTTTCTAATGAACCAATTGTAAGACACCTGACTATCTCAATGCGTAAGTAAATAAGAATAAACAGAAATGATGAAAAATATATAGTAATAACCATGAATTCAAAATATATATGGAATATAAATTGTACCATAGCATAAAATGGAATGGAAAGGGAAAAAATACACACCCGACCTGAAAGTTGTCCAACCTAGAAAAAATGGAAATGAAAAATATTGAGTGAGGTCTTGACTCTAGATTTTATAATCCCCAACTATTATATACATCCAAATATACCATATACACCTTTCCTCGACTATAATATCTGCTGACCTATCTATAATTTCTATATGAACTGACATGTGAATGAAAATACATGTAAATGTGAGTGTAAAATTACCCTAGAGGATGACTTCAAAACTGATGGGGGAGTGGGAAAATATATGATTAGAATAGAAATCTCAACCCAAAGTAAGACAGTAAAAAAAATACAGTGACATATATATATATATATATATATATATATTCTCAAAAAAAGAAAACCAAAAGTGTTCAAATGGGGGTATCCATATCATAACCGAACCCAAGAAATGTGTGCGATCAATTACAATGGGTCTATCAATGATGTCAAACATCTTGTGCATCTATCTGATGAAATATCCAATCCAAGACACACCTTTCCACTGTGATGCATGGTCAAAGCAAACAATTTCAAGGAAGAGGACCCATGCCTATGTACAATAGAGGGTGCTACTCTAGAAGATAGGTAGAGGTCCCATGAATTGCCTCTACATGAGGGTACCACTCAATATTCGATATAATACACTTAAATTTTCTAGAAGGAGGGTTCCACTTTTGTACTCGATAGAATACCCATACCCATCCTAGATGGTGGGTGCACTCTAATAGTTAAGGTCCCATGCCCTGATAATGTAATATTATGCCACCTGAAAATATGGTATAGGAATCACGCCCTTCCTAGAATGAGGGTGTCACACTAATAATTACAGATCCATTCCATGAATCCATTAAAGGGTGGAACTCAGTAGTCATTAAAGGACACATTCAATGGATTGAAGGAGGGTGCCAATCTCGTAATCAGTTGACAAACCATGCCCATCCCATCTAGAGGGTTCTAGTAAAGTGGTTGAGGACCCATTCCCTGATACCACAAGAGGATGGCACTTGGATATAAGATTGAGGACCCATACATGATTCAATAAAAGGGTTATAGTTAAATAGTTAATCTAGGATCCATGCCATGTCCAACAAGATGGTTCCACTCTAATCCCAATGATGATCATACTCAATCACTTCCATCATTAATAATTTCCTAAATAAGCACAATTCCTAAAAAAACTATAATCATATCTCAAAATACCATAGAGTAGAAACCATAATGTTTTACTCCGAAAAACAATCAGGATATGATACTCATTATCCAAAATCTGATTCCAAAGGAATGACATAAGAGAGATTGAAGATTCTTAAAAAGGAAGGCAGAGGTACAAAAAATGCAACGGGATGAAATCAATGTGTGTTTCCACTTTGTTTCCTGGAAGTTTCCATAGTGGTACACAAATAACTAACCGTGTATACTACATAAAATGTTGGTAGATTACATAGTTTTTCCCATCTACCAAGGATCCCGCTTGTGCTCCAGGTCATGTACAATTAAATATTGTCATGTTAATGTAATTCAATACATAGTGTGTCCTCATAAAAGAGACCATGATTGTGTGATTCTCTACAAGACCTGTCTACCCAAGGAGGGTCACACTACAAGGGAACCAGTCACACAATGTGTAATCCTTAACTTTTTCCAAAACCCTAGAACTTTATCCCAAGGGGTACTACATGTCATGTGTTCTTCTTGGTACACACTCTGTAGTTGGATTTTTCACAGAAAGATGGATATCATTCCTATGTTCAAGATGTAGCCTCTGATGCTTCAGATCTTACCTCTAATCATCCAAACAATGAAGGAAATAGACTTCACTCAGCATTTTTGGCCTTTATTGGTCCAAAAATAGATTTCCATTTCTTGGCTCAAATCCTGTATAAACCATCTTGTATCCAATGATTCACCATCTACGATTCAGATTTTGGAACAAAATATCAATCACCCACATTTTCAAAATCATACCAAATCCATAATTTCTTTCAGATAAATTATTCACATATGAAATAATCATAAATTTTTGGGGTCTTATTGGGAATAACTCTGTGCAACAACATCGATTCATGTCCCCATAACAGAATATAAAAGAACATGAATAATTGGTGGGGGAGGTGAACAAAAAAAATTAAAAATAATTATCCATAAATTATTATCCATGAATATATTTTAGGATATCTAGGATGAGAAAAAATTGAGTAAAACATTTAAATATGATGCACGAGAACTTTTAGAGGATCAATTTGTATAAATAAAAAGAATAAAATGATCATACTCAATATTTTTAATAAATTTTGGAAGAATCCAAAAATTGATATGTGCTACCAAGATTTTGATCATTCTTCATTGATGAACAGTATCACCAATTAATGAGACACTTTGTTATGTTTATTGGGACACGATCTCCTTGGATCCAGCGTTTCATAGTCATATAATTCCGGTCATCCAATTAGAGGTGGAAGAAGGATCCTCTAAAAAATCCCATGTTTATATAGATAACCCTAGATATCCTCCATAATAAGTGTTTATTAGAATAAATTATGTAATTAAATTTAAATAAATAAATAATTTATTTATTTATTTAACTAAATTCACCCTCTAATGGATACATTTGTCCAAATGTCACGTTCAAACATATTATAGGTCACACATAGGGTAAACCTTGGATTATTGATTCAAAAAGGTCTCAAATTTATAATATGATATTACATATATGATTTATATCATATTATTCAAAAAACCATGTATGTTTGTACCATAAAATGAATTTAATATTTTTAGAAAATTATTTCCGGGAACACCGAGTCTCAGAATCACACGCCATCTTAGTGCCCGGATCTAAAAAATATTTCAACTTAAAATAAAAAGTCTTACATGAAAAAATAGGGTTTTTAAAATTTAAATGAATTCCTTGGAGACCACTATTTAAGTATTAGACTATTTTACAAATATATGAAGAATGTGATTCCCATAATTTTTGGGAAACTATAGTGGAGTTGTTGTGGATTAAATACCTAGAAATATACATATTTTGTAAACATATAAATTAGAAAACTAATTGAAGAAGCATTTTTATTCTTGATAAATAACTAGATGATTATAGGTTTTGATGACCGAATTAATTATCGAAGATGTCATAGTTTACTACCATAAATTAACATATATATTAGTTTTAAAGAAAACATATAAGATTTATTGAGAATGATGTGGAGATGGGAATAATGCAGGTAGTAGTGTTCTTGAAAGATACTAAATGTTTAGTAAATATGCTATATTTTACATAGTAAAGTAGAGGAATGTATGAATATTTGAAAATTCCCAAAGATCATTTGAGAATTTTATGAGTGTTTAAGAATGGAATATGTATAGTTTACTAAATAAAATATTTAAACATGTAAAATTATAGAATATTTATGTGTCAATTCAGAGACCAAGGTATGTATCTATTAGGACCTCCACAACTATAAACAGAGATTTACTTATGTTTTATGTTCTTAGAATATTTTTCATAAAGGACCTTCATATGTGTCAGTGGATCTATATATGTGTCATATCAAGGATTGTGTGTTTTAACTACAAAAGAATAAGTGTGATGTAACTTTTCATATGTTAATTCATATATTGTGTATGTTTCATCTGACACATAAAGAAAAGTGAGATTCTAATGTTTGAAAAAGGGATTTTAGATAATAATATCTTAATAAAGAATTGAAATGGGATGATTTTGAACTATTATACAAGGAATTAAACTTCTTAAACACAAACAACGTTATGTAATCCAATAAAATAACATCTAAGGTGGTAATCTTCATCCATGAAAATGGAAAATTAATCGATATGGAAATGAATTATTTAATAATTTATTAATTATGATGAAATAATATTTTCAAATATCCATGAGTTATTCCAACTTGATCAAAAAATTATAATTATTTGATGAACCATGATCCAAGTTAGGATTTATTTTTAATAATGGGATGATATAAATGATCTATGTTCTATCAATATAGGATTTTCAAATGATAATATTTTAAAATCATCATCTAGTAGTCAAAACGTTGAAAATTATAAAGATGTTCGTGTGGTTCTGAAATTTTATAAGCATTATAGGTGAATGTGATTCAAAATTATGGACTGAGTCTGATGGGTTGAACTACATATTTGATTTATTTTTAATTATTATCAAATTGGGGAGATTATATTGTAGTCTATTTCAATTCTATGAGTTTTTCACTGGGGTGATGTTCTTCATGATGTATAATGTATATTACATTAATAAAATAGAGATCCATAAATTTAATGTGATGAGATTTTGTTAAATGTTTAAATACATTGTGATTTATCATACATCCATGGGGAATGTGTATTTTATATTTCAATTGAGTTATTATTAGAATAAATTGAAGAATAATTTAAAGGAATACTAAAGGAAAAGTGAATACAATATCAACTATAAACATATCAAATTATAAAGGATAAAATTAAGTGAACTCCTATAATTTCTTAAGGTATTATGATTTATTTGGATGAATGAATATTGAGATTGAGGGAATACCCAGGAATATTAAAAATTAAAAAGTGGAAATAATGATCATGGGAAGCGAACCATGTCATGATAATCAATATTTAGTATATAGAAAATATTATCATAAGACAACTTTAAAAAATCAAAAAAAGGGGTGAGAAGAACTATTTTGGGGGATAGGGATCTGATAGATATAGTTTATTACCAAATATTGATAAACTATGGAAGAAATATTAAAAAACATCCATTCCATTATTTTAAAGATATTTCACCAGGGTATTGAATCTAAATGAATATGAAGAGTAAGTATGACATCATTCGTATATAAGATCACATGAGTCAAATATATGATAAGGAGAAATAAATAATAATTTGATTAAATATCAACTTGATGTGATTGATTTTTATCATTTCGTATGATGATATTCAACGATTAATAAGTGAAATGAACAAATGAATGTTATGTGTTCTATTTTACATAGAAGCTATTTTTAGGATCTAGTGGATAGATTCAGAAGAATTGGGAACCAAATAGAAAACCATATATCAATTTGAAATGTTTTTATAGAATACATCATGGAAGGTAAGTTTATTTATAGATGGATATTATTATCGATTTCTGGGTATAGATACATCCTTATACAGCACTACTGATATATTTCAATAACATGGGAAATTAAAAGCAAGAAACTCGGGGGATTCCACTATAATTATACCTCTAAATGTGTAATATAATAGATTCCATTATTTAAATTCATAACGTTATGAACCTCACACCTATATAATATGGTGTAACTTATATTATAGATAATACCGACATAAACTCCCCTTTAATTGATGAAAATACAATAGATGAGAATTTTTGTCATTAACATCCTATGAAAAACAATGATTATGTCTTTAAAGCTGAACCATATAAATTATATATGATTCTATAACTTTATAAAAGAAATAATATATATATATATATAACATTCTTGGTTTCCCATGAATAGACTCGTTTTAACTAACCGAAAATTGATGTTAAGATAAAAGCGGGGTTAATGTTTTGAATAGAAACTGTTGTTTGGTTAAAATCACCAAGACCTATCTATCCCAGTCCTCTCAAATATATGAGTAGTTCACATGGAATTTCAATTACTATTGGAGCCTAGGTTCCATCTATATTTAATCTATTGTTCAATTAGAAATTTAAATTAGATTCACAAGGTTCCATCTGATATTTTTTATATTTTCCGAGTTATACATAAAGTCCTTTATATAAAGGGTAAATTGGAGATCTTTTAGATGACCAACTTATGGATGAATCTATCCCTACTTTATTTATTATGAAAATAAGGGTTTCATCAAATAATATAACAAAAAATAAAATTAATTAATCCATGAAGTTTAGGAAGAATGGAAAAAGAGAATGAGGAAATACCATTATCTGAAAGTAATCCAAATGGAAAGGTTTTAACAATTAAATATATTAGTAGTTATTACACCAATGAATAATGTTAAGGTTGTGGTAGTGTTTTCATTTAATATTCCAATGGAATATACCTTGATGTTAATTATTATTTGAATAATATCCATATTCAATAGGTGACATACTTTTTCATATTTATCAAGGGAACTTATGATGATAAGTCCAAATTTGATGTATAAGATCATATATTGTAAGTTGAATTAGCAATGAAAATGAGTTTCTACAACATCCCCATAAATATAGTGAAATATAAAGAATATACATCAAATTTTTCAATGAAAAGTTATTTCATGATGATGAAAAATTATAAATATATTTATTCCACAAATATTTTTTTACAAATGTTTGTAAAGAGGTATTCTATGAATTCGAGTAGTTTCATAATGTCTCTACAGAGGCAATGTCTAACCAAAAGAAAAAGTTAAAAAGGGTGAAATAATTGTATAAATTTCTAGTCAATGAAATGTAAAATCATTATTTTCAAATCTATAAGATGAATATTAATTTGTAATATGGGTTGTGTTTATTTGATGTTGAAAAAAACACTATAAAATATCTTTAGTTGAAACAATGTGAAGAATCTGGATGAATAGAAACTAAAAAAATTCTCAAGAGACCTAGAAAATGTCTGACACTATATAAAGGTATCCCACATGAGAACACTATGAAGATTATGAGATCATCTAAAGAATCATTTACCTCAGGAACATTGAAAAGGTACACCATGACCTAGTTAATTAAATTGAAACTAAATTTAGATCTTCTATATGTGTAGGAAAAAATAAAAATATATATAACAATATAGAAGTATATATTTTTTAAAACCCCACAATAATTGAAGGGTTTAGGTGAGAATATTCATGAATAATATTCCACAAAAGGATCCCGAAATGCTGAATATCAACCCCAAAAACCACATTAGTGTCAATCAGGATAAAATGTATAAAAAATAAAAATAAAAATATCAATAATAAGGAGTTATTGATTCTGGATAATCTATAATATGGATATTAGTTATGGTCACAACATGTCAACATATACAAGACAAAAAGGCTAATAGATATAATAGAAAAGATAATTCAAGAGGAATACCTACTTGAGGGAAGTTTAATGAAAAATGAAGAAGGATATATCTTATAATAACAAATATTATAATCATGATATCATCTCTAAATATTTTATTAACAATAGAAATACTAATGAATAATTATGGTATTTTCCAACCAATGGAATCACTTAGAATGATTTAATAATTCCACAAAAAATGATGAATAAAAACAAAAATGAAATAAATCCTTCCTTGGGGATTAAAAATGAAAATAAATCTACTAAGATTGTCACTCCCAAGATTCTAGATAAAAAGGATGAGAATTATGGAACTACGTAAAGAAAAAACATTCTTATATCTTTTTATGAAGTTCCACATCATATAATTTTATAAGAAAACCACAAAATCTAAATCTAAAAGAATAAATATGGAAAAAATAAAAAGTTAATCTAATTTATGAAAAAGAAGATTATTATAGTGGATGAAATCACTGATGATTAGATTTAGAGGAGTCATAATAAGGGTAACACAATATTTGATGATAAGTTATTTGGGAGGTGAAAACATGATTTTCATATTGATATCAGTTGTATAAAATTGTTTTTGGGCCAAATGAAATATATAAGAGACAAAAGGAGATCACCATTGATATCTAGTTAAAAATCCATTTCTATAAATAATAACTACATACTTAAAGAAGATTTAGGGGGTGGGAATACTGACATATTGATCATTTTTTCAAATCGTTTAGAATAATAAAATTGTTTGTAGAAGGAATTAAAAAAAATGTTACTTTATCTCAAGAGAAGGATGCTATTATAACTAAAACGAAAATTATGTATAAAAAGAATTCCATTATTCCTAATAACGTCGAAATATATAATGTAAAGTGGTAATAAATTATAATAAAGAAAAAGAAATTATAAATATAAAAAAAATTGTTCTGCATTGAGGATGTTGTCTCAATACTACTGTTATAATCAATGAGTAATGGAAAATCAACCATTTTTCATGTATTCCATTTATATATCCCAAAAATTATAATTGAAGGTGAAGAATAATTGATACAATCCCTTGAGTCAATAATTTCAATAGAATAAAAAATTCTAGATATCTATTATTTTGCTAAAATATGTAATTTTTATCACTCTAACATAGGTTTAGGTTTGATTTACAATACTCACTATCTTATATCTCTATTAGTTTTTGAATAATATAATTATAATGGGGTAGTGATTGTCTAATAACATTTTAAGAATATATCTTAATCATGGGTTGTTTTATGTGATTTTTGACATGATACACGATCAATGTTTTCTTGAAAATATGATTATACAACCACTTTGAATGTGGAAAAATATATTGGTGCCACATTTTGGAATGTGGGTGGGGAACCGTAAAATGTGGTAAAATCACTCATGTTTTCATTAATGCTTTAGGCCTATATTTGTCTTACATAAGGTTCATATATTTAAAATCAATGATTCTCTACATCTCTAAAAAAATGGGATATCATCGGAGAGAAGATGATTTTTAATATAAGATGAAAAATTGAGAGATAAATAATCCCTAAAAAATTCTCCTGATGAATATATGGTAATTAAAATATTCTGAACAAGGTAAAGACAAACATTTTACCACACAGTATTTTTTGGGAAAAAGGCAGAGGAAAATTTAACATCATGTAGACTATTAATATTCATCACATGTAGTTATAAATTTCTTATATTGATAATAAAACCAAATGAGAAAATTAAAGTTCACCATGTTTATGAATGTCTTTTATTTCAATATTACATGTCAAATGTGTTCCTTAGAAAACATCAGTAAAATATTAGATTATACACCTAATACACGAAGAAGGTGGAACCCACAAGTACTAGGTAAATGAATCCGAGTTTCTACTACTAAAATTCCTCGACGAAAAAATTTATGTGAAACCTATAAATCATAGAATTGTATAAAATGATATTCATGGACGAACATGAAATGTTTCACATATTAGTTTTTGGACTACCTAAAATATTTTGGAATAGTATATGTTCATGGTATTGTTTACTTCTAGAAGAATATATTACCATTAGTGAAAAATAGAAAGTTGATTTGATGTTTTAAAGACCAAAGGAATTGTAGAAGCCATCCTAGCGTGATTATATAAATGACTACTAATATGTGTTTCAATCAAAAGATGGATGTTGGTTTAAATATAATAAATTAGAGTTGATAATAATAAAGGCTATAAAATTCATGGATGGAACTCAAAGGCCAGTTCATATGTTTCATTTTTACTTGATAATGGAGCTAGAATGTGTAATATTGTTTGATAAATATCAAAAGGTTATTTTAGATGTTTATGATTGGTTGAAAATTTAATTATTTGAGATAAAATAATCATAATGTATATTAATGAAATTATATTAAAATAATAATGTTGAGATTTAATTTGTTTTAATTTTGGAAAACATATGTGTCAACTAAGAGTAGAGTATGTGTCAATTAGGACCTACATATATGTTAAATAGGGATTTCATAGGCATCAAATTAATTTTTATATTTATCATCGAGGACATGTGTTTGTGTATTTGGAACTATGTATATGTGAACCTAATGACTATATGAGTCAAAATTATTAGAATATATATATGTGTTATAGAAAATTAATGAGAAAAGAACTATCAAATGATTTGAAAAAGAGGAGTAAAATTGAAAAACAATAAATGAACATGAAGAAGATCACATTACCTAGCTAGATATTTTTATGGGTTTTGAAATGATTCCTATATTAATATTGAGGTATAAATTTGAATATCTTTAGGAGAAGAATTATAGTGAGAATATTAGAGTTTCACAAAAATATAAACTATAGATCAAATGAATTCATAAATTAATGTGGTGCAATAGTATCTAGTATTGCTATAGTTCCACTAACCACACATTATGTCAAATATTCTATAGTAACAAGTGGTTAAAATTACATGGACCTAAAATCATATTTCGTTGTCTCCAATAACATATTTCTAATGTACCACACCAAAGTGAACACCAATATGGTGTCGTATCAGTGTGTCTGGTCTTTTCATCTATATTATAGGATGCTAATTTTTGGAACAACTGTATACAATGGATCAGGATACACCAGTCCAATAATTTAAATTCACCTTATATATATGTTATTCATCCACATTATATGTTTCATCCAACACTTAGAAAATAATAGAGATGCTGCAAAATGAAATAAAATAATGAATGAACATAATATATGAAAATTGAATGAAAATGGTATGATTCCAAAACAATTATAAAAGTATTAAAAAACCATAAATAGATATATATTATTTTAAACCAATAAGGAAATATATGAGGATATTATATTCTTCTTATAAGGGGAAAATCAAATAATATTGAAAAGATGAGTTTATAGAAGATGTATATTTTTATTAAATGATATTTTAGAAGATTATTCACCAGTTTCAACATGATATAAGAATAAATAATCCTTGAAGATCCATGATCCATGATTAGTTTGAGTTTCAAAAAGGAGTGAGATAAAGGATCATTGTTCAATATACTGACCGAAATGAATAATATTCTATATATACTAGTGAAATTATTGAATACTATAAATATCACAAGTGGATGTGATTCAATACGAAGAAACTAAATTTGATTAGCACAACTACATATATAAAAAGTTTTATGGTTACTATATTTTCAGGGAGATTGAAAAATAGTTATTGTTGATTCTCTTAATTATTTTTTATTATGGAATTTTTCATCCAAAAATCTTGATCTCACATTAATATATTAGAGATCCCACACTACAAATTGATGATCTGCGAAAGAATATAGAATATTGTCTTATTTATCATACATTCATGGAGAATGTGTGTTGTGGATTTTAGTTGACTTGTTTTATAAATTTAATGATAATGATAATTCAATATGTCTTAAAAATTAGCGTCTAGAATAACCGTTATTCTCTATGAAAAATGAGAAATCAAAAAAGTGTGGGAACACCTAGAATTTCTTAAGAGACAAATGATTGTGTGGGAATGAGAATATATAGATCAGAGAAACACACATGAAAGGAAGAAAATTTAACGTGATAATGGTGATAATTTACACTTAATCAAATGGATATATTCTATATTTTATATATTTAAAATGTAATTCTAGGTGATTTACTTATAAAAATAAAAAAAGGTGAGAGGAGAAAGAGTTTAAGGGGTTTAACTTTAGAGATGTAGTGGTGTTATGAGTATTGAATAACTCTAAAATTAAGAACAAGGAGGAGATAATCCTGTTATGTAAAGTCATATCACATGGGTTTTAATGTTATAAAAATAATAAAAGTAATACAAACTCCATTTTGATATTATATCATCTAAAGAAAATTTGTGAGAAGATGAAAAGGGAAAGAAGATAATTAAAGAGAGATTTGTGATGCATGACTCTTATTAGTTTTCTTTGATCCCTTTAGTTTTTAATAAGTGAAATGTTCTACGTTATATTATCAAGATTGTTTTATTTAGGAGTGAGTTTGCAGATCCAGTAAAAAAGGTCATAATAATTCGGAACTGAGTATTATAATTGAGACTGAGTTTCATGTGATATTATTGATGATATAATTTTAGTATATGTAACTCTGAGCTTAGGAAATAGAATATTTTATGGGTCCATAGACATCCCAATAAAATACTATTAATCTATTTCAGGATGAGAATTAAGTTTTGAGGATACAATAGTGGTATTTGATAATAAATAGCCCTCCACATGTGTAATTTTTTAGAGACCCTTTTTTAAATTATTTTGAATGTCCTACCTATGTAAATTGGTGTGTCATTTTTTTGAGGACCATACCAAGATAATTGAACTTGTATATAAAAAATATTATTTTATAAATACTAAGAATTGGAAATCCCATGCACAAAAAGTGGAACATCATAAAGGGTGAACCATTTAAATCATATGTGATACTTATACTTTCTAAAACATATTCCATACAAGAATTACATTCTTGTTTTCACTTAAATATATTCATTTTAACTAACTAATAATCTAGTTTTAATTCAATTGACGGTTAAAATTTAACGAGAATATGGAATTTGTTAAAGGTTGTTAACTCAAAATTCATTCCCCTCTAATGTTTCTATATATTCCACTAAGTATCTATGTGACTAATGTATTGAGTATATAACTTTTTAATTTTACTTTTTCCTATAATTAATTTTTTTTAAAACCCTTGTTATATATAGTGTTCTATATTTCACTCCGTTATACACTACCTTTGAACTATACACAATTTTCAATTCTTTCCTGAGATAATTTAGACAGAAAGCAACATTTTCTTATTTTTCTACTAGAATGAGATTCTTATTTAACCATAATACGTGGATTACTCCTTTCAATTTGATAAGTTTATTTTTTATTTCGGAATGATAATATCCCATATTCTTACTATTTTGTGTGTTTCATAGTCTATAAGATACAAATTTTTAATTTTTCATATGTTTAATTTTTCATACTCCATATCTTATAAGAATAGTGTAAATAATACCCAAAACCAATGATCAAATAATTAATAAGACATAAAAACATATAAAATATGAACTCGATCTTCAAAAACAAAAATTACAAATGCACTCTTTTAAGGATATCGTTTGGAATTGAATTTTTTTGACTAAAAAATTTCTTCATATATCTTTCTTCCCATAATTCAAAAGCATGAGAAAACCTTAAATAGAACTAAAAAACATACTTTTATTCTTTATTTTCTATTTTAATTGAATTTCCCATATATTGAAATATCATATTCATTTTCCACTATTGTAATTTATGGTAGAATCTTATATCTTCATTTATCAAAACTCTTCATTAAAAATTCGATCTCCAACATCTAAAAATACAATTCTTATCTTACCACATCTGTTACTCACAGCGATAACCATCAAATACCATGATTCTAGTTGTGATAAAAGTAATAACAATACTCACTCTGGATTCATGAACATTTCCTTTACAAATCCAAATTTATAGCTGATCATGTTGAAGTCATTGACATGATAAGACACCAGAATACCCTCTAAAATTGTCACACTCGATATCCTCTACAATAGAAAAACATTGTGTGATGATGTTTTTTTTCAAACATATCTACAAGAGTATTTATATTTTTTTATTCCATCTTAACATCAAATATGTTATAGGCTATGTTCTAATATTGTGTCATCTAGATATACCCTAGTTCTTTCTCATCGTTCATTTATCTTTTTTTATTCTTCATCACATCTAGTTTAGTTTTAGTTAATATAAAATCATTATCTACATATAGTAGAAAGCACACTTTTTTTTTCTTACATGATACACAGTATATCTCATCATGATTCGCAATATTAAACTTACCCACATCTAACTTTATTCCTTTAAAAATAAATAATCTACCACTAAAAACAAAAAAATATGAAGTATTATGATATTATTTTTAGTATACTTCTATAAATAAGAGAGTAGAATGATTCTAATAAACCAATATATAAAACACATTGTATTGTTTTTGGAAATACTAAACTATATATTGATATTTTATACCACTTCATGGTTTTGGAACATTAGATCACTAAAGTTAGGAGAATAAAATATTAATGGATAGAATAAATGTATACAACCATTGTGACTAGAAAAATCATACATATTCAGCATTACAATAACATAAAAGAAAAATCAACCTAACTATAAAACGTAAGATTCATATTCACACCATATAATAACATTATAAAAACAATTATATAATGAAAAATAAAATTATATCACAAGTTTTTTACATGGTTTGGATGAATTCTTACTCTATGGGATGTATGATGAAAACAGTTTATTAATGAAGAAAAATACAATTTCAATGTATAATAGTTTAACAAAACAATGATCCATCATACTATTTAAAGGATCAAAAATACAATGTAACTGGTTCCACCTATTTTTGAACATTATAGAACATTATCCACTAATGTTTGATAAAACAATTGTGTTCCACTACCTTAACTAACTCATCTAGTGAAAGCCATTAGCATCCAGAATCTTCATGAGTCCACCCTATATTTCATTATAATTAAACCTTATATAACCCTTATAAATTTCATGATCATGTTACATAACTATATAATTAACTCTTACCCAAGTTCTTTACATCTCCACACCTCCTCTTTATAGGCACATTATTATTCTTTTTATTTGTTTATTATTTATTGTTCTTATTATTTTGTATGGTCATTTGTCCCACTAATCTACTATTACAATCTGGATTCATAAATGGACTTCAGGAATCACTATTTCTAGATGTTACAAAAAATAAATGGATAATGGTTTTCCTACAGTTGAACCTAATTGTCCATATTCTATTGGGAAAAAGATTATAGAGTATTATAATCAATTCTAATGGGAGATTCATCTAAGAGATAAAAATATGTACTATGACATGAAACATTTATATTGGTTCATATTATGATAGGTAAACTAATTAATTTTATATTATTATATTTCAATTACATCTAATTAAATTAAAATAATAAAAATACATTTGTTATGATTCATGAATTACCTACCCCTAAATACATGTGCAATATGATATTGATGAATTTTATAATTAGTATACCTCATACCCCAGAAGGAAGGAACTCAATTTTTGTGATTATAGATTGGTATAGAAAATAATCAAATTTTCTTTTATTCAATGATATAGTGATGGGTTATATCATTAAAAATGGTAGTGCATGAAATTATAAAGTTTCAAAAAGTTCCCTAAGTGATCATATCATATAGGGAGACCAATTTTACCTAATTTTTCAAGAAATCAATTTAGGATAATGTAGGAAATGAGGTAATTCATAACATGAAATATCATCCTCAAAGAGATGGGAAAATATATAGGGTGATTCAAATAATCAAATATATGTTATGTAATTTCATGTCAGACTTTGTATGTGAGATGACCAATTATAATTGATTGAGTTTACATAAAAAATATATAACAATATTATATAAGGATGGATCCATTTTGAATCTATATATATATTTTCTTGGTAGGCTCCCCTTTACTGGACTAAAATTGTTGAAACATCATTAATGTTAAAAATCATCATTCAAGAAACAATTAAAAAGATTAAAATTATCCATTAAAATATGGTGATATAATATAATATTATGAATTAATATTTTTATATTAATTATATATAGCTAAGAATTATTTACCATTTCTCCATGATAGGGAAATTAGAGATATGGATTGAAATTTAAGATTATTCCCCCAATATGTAAGGCCATACTAGAATAAATAAATAATGAAGAATGATATATATGGGTAGACTCTATCCTATCATTTCTCATCCATTAATGATATATTTCATGTTTTCATATTATATAAATTTTATCCAAATAATTATCATATTGTGGAATGGAGCAATTTGAATTTAGAGCCAGATGTCTCAGAGGTTGAACAAACCATCCACATTATTGACCATTAGTTTATGTTTCTTTGAGTAAAGTCTAAAAAATTGGTTTATATACACAGGAATCATGGTAAACATAAAAAATATATATAAAACCAATAATCACATATGAGGGAGGAATAAAGTCACCTCTTCGTGGTCCAAGAATATTTATAATGACTTTTTTGTTGTAAAAAGTGACATAGTGGGGGAGAATTTTGATGCTTATGATTTCATTTACATTTATTTAAATTTATATTTTATTTTCATATAATTTTGATTTAGGTTTTAGAAAAAAATTAATAATTATTGAGGATTTTTATGTTAAACACAAGTAAGGTACACACTCGTAAAAAAACTAGTGCAGTGAATTACAAAAATAGGGTACAAATAAATTGGAGTAATAGTTATTAATGGGTTCCCTATAAATTAATAATTATTTACATTTTTTTAATATTAAAATGTTTTGAGTTATTAGAATTATAATATATTATATGAGGCCCCTATTTTCATCCTCACTTTTCTAAACCCTCAACCTCGACCGCAACACCCTGCCCCCCCTTGAAACTTCAACATCTCCTCTGATATCATAAATAAATATTCAAAATGGTTGGAAATTCCTCAACATAAGTGAATCATTTTCCCTTATTCTATCATGTCATTCCCTTTTAATAAATATTTCATTCACTCAATAACCATGGTGTAATATGGTTTCAAATTTCTGGAATTTTATTTGAGAAATGTTTATTTCTAGGGATTCTAGTTTCTTAGTAACAAATAATCTTTTTGTCCAATATTTCAATGATGACAATATCAAATATATTTCCCAATTTATTATAGTAAATTTATGTATATCAATTTAATTTATTATATATAAAGGCCTGATTATTTCTGTTATTTATTTATATAATTGAAAATTATTTTGATTCCATTGATGACTACTAGAGTTTATAACCATATTCATGTTTTTTCTCAAATGATATGGGAAAGAGTTTTAATAAATATAAATAATTGGTTTTGGATGATATAATTCTTTTAGGGTGTTTGATGAAATGAATCTAATGAATTATATGAAATATGTGCAGGTGTAGTATTATAATGATTTTGAATAATTTACAATGATTTTTAAAATTTAATTTGTAAAATAATTAATGGGATAAAGCATTGACTGAATCACTGAAAAAATAAAATTGTTAAACACATGGGAAATCATGGGTAAAATGTGAAAACGAAGACAATTACCTTTTCTAGGTATTTAGTAGAATCATCCTAGCTATACTCCCCCATAATTATGAGACTCTAACTAGGGGTTGTCTATTTTATTGGATAGATCTGAACAGTTCCATTATAACCCTCATGCATGTTTACGATGAAACTCGACAATAATATTTCTTAAAAACCAAGTTAATTAGAGGATATTGATATGATTAATATATGTATCTTAGTGTTTCTCTACCATTTCCCCCTTATATTAAATTCCCATGATTCATAAACAAAACATTAATATATTAGTTATTTCATCATATGTTTGTGTGATCACTAGAAATTAATTTAAATAAGTTATATAATTTTTTTCATTATTACATAATTTAAATTTTATTATAGAATTATATTTCCAATATAGTTTAAAAATGGAATGATTATATTTTTACTTCATTCTTGAACATAATGGTTTATTCTATAATGGATTCACATTGAGAATGTGGTGGATTTATACAGAGCATTGTTCATCCATACCCTTCATACAACCTCAAAGTGTAAACATTTTTTGATATATGATGTATAAGGAATGAAATAATATGATGTGGAATATTCGTGATATATTTTTATTGGGTTTTTATAGGATATAAAATATTACGAGTTTACTTATTATACAATATAGATAGGAAGTAGGGGACTCCCTTTAACTTTGGATATATATTTTATTGTATTTTTTATATCTCTTCATTATAATCCCATCCTATATATTCTTCATCTTGGTCTCATCTTAGAATAATTTATATTTTTTTTGAAACATGTTTTATATTCCTAGTGGTTTTGGTTTATATAATGTTGTTAATCATTATTCAATTTGAAATTGTTTCCTTTCTCATTAAATGTTTTGTTACAATATTAATTTACTATTCATTATTTAGTAAAATGAAAAAATATAGGGGAGGGTTTTTTTCTCATGCAATGAACCCTTTTTAGGTTTACAGTTCAATGAGAATAATCATTTCCAATAGAGTTCATTTTATTCCCTCACACTAGCACCTAGCTCTTGGTGATAAGGAATGTGCCTCAAGGCTTATAGAACGTTACCCATGTTGACTTAATAGGTAGATATAAGTTGGTAAATTACTATATTTCTCTCTTGATTACCAATTTCAACTCTAATTACCTCCAAACTCCTTCAATAAATTCCTAATGTTGTCACAATATAATATTTTGATATGGTCTAGTGGGGTGGTGGTGAATAAACCTTTAATTTTTTATATTAATTAAATAATTAATTTTAAATTTTAACATTAAGGTGAATATAATTACACATTCACAACAACAACAGTGTGAGTTTGGTGTTTCTTTTATGAAAATTATATATAAGTATATAAAATATATGAATAATTTTTTTATATTATTTAAAATCCAAATGATTTTATATCTAATATTTAATCCTCTCAACGTGAGATAAATATAACTCGCAAAAACAATAATAACAATTAAACAGTGTGAAACAATTTACCAAACCTATATTTTTCTCCCTTGTAAGTAAAGTCCATAATAATACCTACCATTATATAGATCAAGTTACAATCGAAGAACATAACTTTTATCATGAGTCATAGCCCAATAGAAGAATATTTTTCATAGGAGTAATAACTAATAATAGAAATTCATTCATAATGGGAAAAGAATTAACCAATGAATATAATAAAAAAATACAAAAAAGAAAACAATATTTAAAATATAAATGATAGTGATACGAAAAAAATGTCAAATTTTATATTATACGATGTACCTTGTATTATTTTATCAAAAAAGGACCAAATGTCATAGATCCTCAATAATAATTTCATTGTAAAATATTAGTAATTGTAGCATAATAAGATTACTTTATATTCAATCATATCATCCTAGAAAAAGTTCGTTAGTTCAGAATTGAAAAAAAACTCCCAATAACTAGATTTAATGAGATATACAATCCTCCCCACATAGATTTTGATTTTATATCCTCTCATTATTTAATGGAAATTAGTTTCAAAAACTCATTTGAATTTTTGTAGCAAACTAAAATAGACAACAATATAAATATATATATATATATATAATAAAAATTATCTTAAAAATCATTTAGGCTTTTGAATCATATAATACATAATATATCATAATAAATTAAACCATAATTCACCTAACCCTTTAAAATAAACAACATATGTATTTTAATAGTAATTTAAGTCTTTAAAAAATCATGTATGAATTTTACAACCCACATATCTGACATCTATTCAGTGCATTTTACTTAAAAATAATCATAAATAATAAACCCATATAAACATATAATGCAAGGAAAAAAAATAATTTTATCTAATAAAGAATAAAAAAAATTTATTCTCTAATATAAAAAATAATATTTATAAGATTTTATAGTATTATAATATTGAAAACATAAAAAAAAACATAAATAAATACAATATCATGATCATTAATCAAACTTATAAGTATCAATATTCCACATTAAAAAAATTACATAACTGAAAAAAATTATAAAACATAATTTCCAGTTTAAAATTTATAAAAAAGTAAAAAAGATAATTCTTTTTGAAATAAATCTCTCATCAATGATAAAAAAACATTTTTTTTAAAATATTACCCTTTTAAAAAATCATTATAAAAAATAATCTTTCCCTAAATATAAAATTTAAAGTATAAAAATTGTTAAAAATTGTAAACACTATGCAAATAAATTCATGAAAACATTTACACTTGGATATACAGAAAAAAAACATAAAATTATTAAATTCTTATAGATTTAGTAGATATCAAACAAATTAAATTCAGCTTTAAAAATTTGTTCCCAAAAGTAGATTCAATACAATGGAATATTTATCAACATAAAATGGAAATAAACATGAAAAATTTATCAAATTGTCATTAAATTTCTTACATACCATGTTCAAATTTTTTTCCCAAACATTATATCATTAATAGGTTTTAAAAAATATCACCCAATTGATTATCAGTTGAGATAAATTCCACAAAAATCTATCCGTTATTAAAATGATAACTTATAAAATGAAATCATACATCTATATAATTAATTCAATAATCCTATAAAAGATTCTTTTTTTTAAATTTAAATAATGTATGTATTATCCCTATAAATATATTTTTTAATAAAAAAATTATAATAATAAAATATAAGATCAATCCTTAAACATTTAGGAAAACAACCTATAATAATTATATTATAAGCCCCAATTATGGATAAAGAAATTTATAATTTCTTATTTAAAATACCAAATATTAAATTTTTATCAAGAAAATGGAAAACCCCATAAGTATTTTTTTTTTTATAATTTTCATCCAATAAAATCAGAATCATAATAATATGAATGGTGGAATATTTTTTAGAATAGAATAAACCAAAATATGATTTCCTTTAATATATCTAATTATTCATTTAAATCCAATTAATATAATTTCATTAAGATTAGATTGAAACCAATCAATCAAACAAGAATTAAACAAAATAGTAGGGTGAGATATAACCAAATAAATAGAAAATACTACCAACCCACCTTACCGATTAATATTTACATATTTTAGAAACTCATCTATTTACAATTTTAAGTTAGTACTCATTGGGGTTTTCAAATCTTTACGTGAATCAAGACTAAAACTTTTAAATAATTATTTATCATATATTGATTAATTGAAATATATTCCATCAGTTCATTGAAAAAAGTAATTTCCAAGATTCAGTTTCAGTTCACCCATTAAGATCATATAAAAATATTTCATTAACAAGAAATTTTTATCAAACATAAAATAACTAGAAGATAAAAAAATTAATGGTGAAATATATTAAAATAATTAAAATATAATTATATAATATTCTAATAATTAAATATGGATTAAATGTTGATTTATTAATACCATGATTCCATAAAAACATTGATAGTATATAATACCAAGATCCTAGAGATTTCATACAACTATATAATGATTTTTAATTTTAAAAAAATTGACATATAATATTTTCTTGTTTAATATATATTGATTTATAAACACAAACTTTTTTAGAAATAAAGATATTAAAAAATTAACTATTAAGATCTAGTTGAATCAAATTATATCAAAATCTAAAAACAACTTAATATTTTTAATCCTAGACATAGGATAAATATAATTTTCAAAATATATTTCTTCTAATAAAAAAATTCCATGAAAATCTAAGATTAATTTATTCATAAAAATATTTATATATATATCCTCATTAATCTAAAAAATAAATTTAGTTACTATAAATAGTTTCCATTTAGGACTTTCAACTATATTAAAAAAAATTACTCATTCAAAATTGAAAAATTTAATTATATGTATGATCAATCCAATTAGAATAATTAGTAGCTTCACCAACATCATTTTTCAAAAAATCAGCATCAGATATAGAATAAGCATATAGATTTAAACTATATTTTCTTATTTGAATTATATATCAAAAATTTATAATTTCTTTGTCAAGTGGATAAAATTTAATATCTTTTATTTTTTTAAGATCAAAATAATAAGACATATATTCACTCTAGAACAATTAATTTTCATTTTATGAATTAACTTCTATAAAGTTAAATGCTCTAAAATCATCTCCAAAATCATCTAAATCCTAATACTATTTGGGTTATTTTTGTAACAAACTTAATATTCACTGAATCATCAAAACCAAACATATATCATAATATACTCTAAAATAAATTTTATTAATAGAAATTCAAAAATATTCTTGGATCACTTTTAGAATCAAAGGTTTCTAAACAATCCTTGGTATTTAAGATAACAACCATACAACAAAACAGTCTAAAGTAAACAACCATATTTTTAAATCCTATACATATTTCATAAATGTTCTTCTATAAAATTGGTCAAACTAGAATTTTATTTATAAACTAAAAATATATATTCAAATATTCGAGTTAAATTTTGTTTATGAATACTATATTCATTATATAATGTTCTATATATATTTTGAATAATTTTTTCCATTGTTAGAATACCATTTTTATGTGGAATTCATAGAGTCTTTTTATAATAGATATTATAATAAATAAATTTCAATGACTATATTAAAAAACTCTCATAATATAAGATATATAATAGATATCATTAAAAAACATTAGTTCTCAATACAATTTTTAAAAAGAAACAATTTTAGTTAATGTTTAACATGCATGAGTTAAGTGATAATCCATGTAAACCTACTATAGTTATTAAAAATTTACAACACATTGTTATTCCATCCTAAACGTGAAATTTTTATATTAAAGAAAAAGTAATAATGTAATAATTCTAGAGTTGTAACAACATTAATATATTTAAAAATTTATTTATGATTATTACATTTAAAAACTAAATAAAATATATTATTTTTCTTAAATTCAATTTGGGTATATCTAGAACCTGTCGATGATTTTCAATATTATGAAAAACTATACATTTTCAGGACAACACCTATGATTCCCAAAAAAACATTTTTATATAATATTTAATCATATATCATTTAGTTTGTTACTTGAAAACACTAATTTAGAAAATGTTATCATTTATGGTTGAAAAAAATAAAAAATATTCATTCTTGAAAAATAAACCCATATTATTTTAAAATATAGAATTCATTCTATCATAAAAAAAGCCGTAAATACTGATCAAATTTTTTTAATTGATAAATAAATAAATAAATATAAATTATAATATATTTATAAAAATATACCCTAATATAAACATTAATATTACTTTATATTTGTCTCCAAAAGTTAAAAATCCTCCATCACATTGACTAAAAGATACAACATTTTTAGGATCACCAAAAAAGTTTCTAGAATAGATATTTTCCATGTTCCATGAATCCTTGAAAATCCTAAATATGATTTCATGAAATCAGTCATGTATAATTTTTTGGCACCTATGAAGTGTTATTCTAATGAGATTAGTGATCAAGATCCTAAGTAGCCAAAAATATTTGAAAAATTTATTTATGGGTATCCTAATAGAAAATTTTACATAGGATTTTTACCTTTAAATATGTAATAATTCATGTTTTTTTAACACTGTTAATGTATTTATACATTTACTTATTCTTCTTATCATTAATGTAGTAATAACATATTTTTATGCCATAAGTATATTTTTTCTTTATAACACATTTGATTCACTAAAATTCATTATTTTTCTAAAACACTTAAACACATTAAATTCAGATTGTTTAGTTTAAAATTTTAATAGAGAAATTATTATATTTTTTGTTTTCATAAAATAAAACATGCTGATTCTGGAAAAATAAACACCTATCATTCTAAAAACATTTATTCATTAAATCATAAAAACACGTTAAATACTGATCAAATACTATTGAAAACCTTTAATATATAAAACCATTTAAATTATAATAGAATTACAAAAATAATATCCAATATAAAATTACTATTACTTTATATTTTTCTATAAATGTGATAAATAATAAATCAAATTGACTACCATACAAATGGTTATTAGGATCACTATCCATGTGTTGATAATAGATGTGGTCCATGTTCCACATATCCTTGAGAATCCAAAATATGATATCACGAAATCATTCAAGTATATTTTTTTTCCACCCAATAAATCTTATTATAATAAAATTAGTGATCTAGTTCTTAAGTGTCCTAATTTTTTTGAAACATTTATTTATATGTATCTTAATAGATAAATTTGTAGATATAGTTATTTTATTGTGAACAAAGGACAATATAAATTATAAAAAAACAATCTAAATAATTACCTTCAATTATACATTTAAAACATGTAACATCTTAAGAATTTTTTTTTGGAAATTTTAAAAATGAATGTACTACTCATCTTGGGTTATTGACTATTTTAAAAAACCTAGTCAAATTTCTATTTGGTTTCATCCTTGAAATTATCATAACAAATTTATATTTAACCTAAACAAAAGTCAATAAATTTTCATTTATACATCAAATTTAATATTATCATTTCTTATTTTATTTTTGAGTATCCTCTAAATAAAAAAAAATTCATTATTAGAATATAAATCCATATTTTTTACAATTTTAT
The DNA here is from genome assembly GCA_963277665.1 of Viscum album. Lineage (NCBI taxonomy): Eukaryota > Viridiplantae > Streptophyta > Magnoliopsida > Santalales > Viscaceae > Viscum > Viscum album. The sequence goes on from OY728143.1 coordinate 579,253,811, forward strand.
TTTAATTAATTAGTTTTGTATTTTTAATTTCTACTTTTTTGTTTTTTATATGTTTATTTGTACACCACTCAAAAATTACTAAAATATATTTCTATAATTACTTATTTTATTCACATGATTATTTTAACATTAGAATTTCTAGAATCAAAATGATATCTAGTAGATGAATAAGAATTCAGATTTGATTAATTTTTTGTATTTTCATTAAAACAACATTATAGAGTGTTTACAATTGTGAAAAATGGGTTTGAGTTACCTTAGAACATATATTCTGCAAATCAATGTTGGTTTTCTCATTTTCACATATAAAATCAATGCTTTAATAAAATTCATTGAAATAACTCTATCTACCATAAATAACTTACATATAGTTTTTTCTATAGTTATAGTCATTTCTTATATTCTTTAATTTTGGATAGTCAGTCTCTTTATTTACATTTTCTTATTCACATATATAATGTTAGTTATGATATATAATTATTTTTATTAGGTTAAGCTTCCATACATAACATTAACCATTATTTATAAATCACTACTTTAACCCTTTTTTATTTTTTATCAGGTCGAATGAGCCTTTAATAAAATAAAATAACTAGTCATTCCCACTTCTTTATAATTTAGAATCATGAAACTTATTAGAAATAATTACATTATATTTAAATTAAATATATTTTTTTATATATGGTTCCCCATTCACAATTGTTTTATATAATGTTTATAATCAAGAAATATTTCAATGAGTTCACCAAAATTTTACTCCATAATGTTCTTTCCCTCATTGATTCAGTAATTTTTTACAAGACACATCTGTGGTAGTTATAAGAAAACCCTTTCAAAAAAAATTACATTCAACAGCTTCATGAAGTGAACTCATACTATAATAATTTTAGAAAATCATTAAAACAAATGGTTTATATATTTTTAATCACCCATGTTAATTTTATTCCAAACATTACATTCCTAGTTTTGTTTTTTATGTCTATTTGATATCTAGTGTGTGACTTGAAAAATATTTCGAATGTATTGAGCCATGTTAAATAAATAGACATAGACGAACACAACTGTACAAATATTTAATTCTAATATAATCAATATATTATAATTCAAGTAAATTTTTACTACGTTGTTACCCATAAGTTCCTTTTAGCAACATCACATTTTTACATGGTTTCACCATTATAATTCAATGAAATGTGGTTAAATATTTTTGCATTTCTTATATAATCACTTACTATTAACCATGATTTTTCCCTAAAAATATATTGATCTATAGAGAATTCAACCATGAATAGATTTAATTAATGATATATTAATAATAATATTTCTCTTGGAAAATTATGCTTTGGATAAGGTCATTACAAAAAAATAAAATCATTCAGACGTAAATATAAAAGGTGCATGCCCTTACACTAATTTTTGTCTTGATTTAAATCTATGTAAATTTTATCAACTAGGTGCAATAGATTATGCAAGGACAAGAAGAGAAATATATGTGTGTTATATTTTTCTATAAAATAACAAAGAAAAAATTAAATGATATCAAAATATGATATTTAGAGTATCTCATAAACAAATGGTTCTATATATAAATTTCAATGATCTTTAAATCAGAAAGATAAATTTCACTATCTATAAAAAGACTCTCTTTAAAAAAGAGTGACAACCTTTTATAGACCATTCCATATGAATACCTAGATGCATAACCTCGAATAATAGTTTTATTTACTCATACCAAATGAAAAAAACATGATTTTTTTACCAAGATCCAAAACACAATGAATGTTCATTTTTTTAAGAGGTAAAAATATTAATAAACATTTATTTGAAATGTGAAATCATAAACAGATGAATATAGTATAAATAGATAAATAATAAGAATACAATATTGAAACTCTTAAGGATAGAGAATGAATATCAAAGATGATACAACATGATATAGCTTAAAAAACTTTAGAAAACAAGGATTAACCATTATACCTCCAACATATTCATCACACATTATAGAAATAGTCACATTAGTGGATTCATTTTTCATTAAATTCATTCATATATTCCATGTAGTTCATTCTTTCGATCACGTTTTTTTTAAAGTCCCAATGGTAAAATTTAAAGTGATACATTATCCTCTCCATATGGATATAAATATTTTTAATCCTTTTATTTTTAACATCAAACAAGCTTTCCAACCTCATGTCAATCTATATGGGAAAATAAAACACAATATATATATATAATAAATATTTTAACATAATTTATGTAGGATATAGAATTGTGCATGCCTTCGTATCTTGTACGACTTTAAATAGAAATTTACACAAGTATTTTAAATATATGGATTAATCATTTTATCAATAACACAAATCTATTCAAAATGAGGTATTAATTTTTCGAAACCACACATTAAAATATGTTCAATTTGTAGTAGTTGAAACAAATCCAAAATATAAAACACCAATGAGTAATAAATATAAACAATAAATATACTAGAATTTAAAAAAATATATGATGAAATTTAAATATTCAATATAAAAATCAAGGGTATTTAATTTTTGAGGTATTTTAATATTAATGAAATTAATAACTACTACAAAAAGCAGTAATAACAATCTCCCACACTTCAATCAAACATAGCACAAAAACCCAACTCCTTTGAATGTTTCCTACTACCTATAAAAACATCAAATAGATCCCATAAATAGTTAACCTAATATCATACAATATTTATTTATAAATTATTGGAAAGTAACAGATTGAAGGAAACCCATGGGTCATAATGGATTATAAGGAGGCCTAATATAGTGCAGTAGGAAGTAATACCCTTTAACATGATTGACCCACTTAGAAATCAAAAATTTCATATTTAACATGAAGGTAATGTCAGATTGGTGATCAGCTATGGATTCCAGATGGTATGACAATTTATTTCACAAAATACAATTTTGAAAAACGTTTATGTTGTAATTTAGAATACCTATGAATTTTCTAATGGTGTAGGATGTCACCATGGGATATAACCAACGTCGTACAATTTCTTGTCTAGTATAATCGAGTCAATTCTAGTTTAGTGATATCAAGGTTCCCATGGCAGCATAGAGTTAATCTAGTTATAATAGCCATGTATTTCTCGTAGAGAGAGGAACCACAACCAATTTGGGTGGTATACACCAAGATGACAGAGCCCATGAAATCATGAACAATCTTCCTCTTCTCACGACTCCCAAGTTGGAGGAACCATTAGTGTTATGTTTCAGTCCCATAGAGGGTGGTTTCCATCAGAACCATTGATACCTCAATCCATTTCTACGGGGATGATCCACATGAGTACTATGTTAAAGAATTTGAAGGGTTAGAGCATCACACCATTTTCCGATATGTCTGACCATGTTGATGTGGAGGTTCTGCATTATTGAAGTGATAGACCTCCCGATTGTTTAGATCCCATCATATCTCACATTCTTCATTTCCTACTATACATACCAGCATCCATCATTTTATAAAATGGTTCGAGCTATTTTCATTCGGAAATTATTTCCCCAATCATGGAACCATCGGTCTAGAAAAGGGACATTAGTCAGGTTTTGGGTAAAGTATGATATAAGCTAATCAAAAAATCTCTAGACATCGCACGCCTAGTCTCCTTCAAATACTAGATTATAAGAACTCTCTTCTTGATGGGTTTTTCAAAAAATACCACATGTAAATAATGTCAATACCACATATTTAATGTTCTTTTTTATATTGACTACATTTTTACTTATTCTCTAGGGGAGGAATTTATATATTTTTTGGGATTATTATGGATTATAGGGATTCATTCCATCAATATGAGTGATATTAGGTTACCGAAATCCATCAAAATTCCATTGTTGTGAAGGTACCCAGTTTTGAAGGGGTAAACTCACACCTATCAGGTTCTGAGTTAGTTTCAATGATTTGATGATCTTTTCTGAAAACAGCCTTGAGAAATTTTGGTTGTAGGTTTTCCTCCATGAATGATATATTAGTGGCTGGGCATCCAATAATACTGATATTTTTACCAGTCCAATTTTCATTTCAAAATCATATATCACATTTCTCTACTATAAAATGGTTGAAAGGATAGAGAACTATGTTTATGGGGTGTATGAGGGAACAAAAATCATACACATTCCCTTAAACTCTATCCATGCTTCCAGAACATTTGTTGTTCATAGACATTCCCCATAATGTGAACTGTTTTAATATTTCCCATTCTGTCTATGAATTTATGAAGTATAGGGTGTTAGATAATCTTCTAACACTGATCCCAACATCCTTGATGGGCCTTAACATCTTACCCCAAGATACCCAATTCAATTTGCCCTCCTATAGAGAATACCATATAAAATATTCTAGGATATTTATTATATTTATGATAACTCATTTCAAAACATTGATAGAATAAAGAACATGAACATGAGTATCCATAAGTACACTATTAAACAATGTGATCCGACCCCTAATGGATAGGTTTTAATTTTTTTAATTGAGAACATGATCTGTGGTCTGGATTATAATGTAATAAAAGTCACAAATGAGTGTCCTACCTGAGGAGATTGTGGTTCCCATGTATTCTATGATAAAATTCACTCTTTTAATTTTGATTTTATGGAACCAAGAGGAGTCCCATCTTGATGAACATCTATTAGTAATTTAGAGGCTTTCCTTCGACTTATTGATGACTTTTCTACTCCGATAGCAATACTTCTCCAACATTTTTATAATGCCTCTAATTGATATCCTATTGGAATACATGAAAATGATGGTGTCATATAGAAACATAAAGCGGGATATAGAGGGGAAGATAATTTTTCTATTATAAGAATAAATTTCACCATTGAGAATGCTTCTGTGGATGACAAAACATAGGATGTCCTAAGAGAGGATAAAGATGCTCATGGATATGGGATTGCCTTATCATAGCCTGTGGGTCATCTTGAAGAATCCATGAGTCTTTCCCATGAATGTAACCTCTATCCCAAAGGACCTAAAGCACTTAAAAATATGAAATGTTTTCTAGGGGAGAGACCCATACATGTGAACACATTTTTGATGAAGATCCACTCGATTCTATCATATTTTTTTTTTCAATATCTATCTTTACACCCATGTTTGATCTATAGAACTTCATGATGATATCTCTAATCAGATCATGGCCCAAATCAATATCCCCTTAAATGGAATAAAATTTCAAAAATCTGTTTTATTATAGAGAGACCCCCCATGGGAGATGGATTGATATCCTCATGTTGATGATGTTGGATGGTATTTTCTTTAGGAAGTTACATATGCTCACCAATCTACAGTGTAGTATAGAAAAATTATTCCAAATCGTGGGAATTACCACAAGAGTAGTGGAAGACATGACTCATAGTAAGATTCCTCCCTAGAATAAATCTTGTACGGACACAGTAATATCATCTATAACAATTTCTCAATAATCATTGTAAAAAGATCCCATGAAGTGGTCTGGTCCCAGTGCACTTTTAGAGTTATGGTTTAGCATTGTCTTATAATTATCCTTCTAAGATTATTTTTTAAAATATTTTGATTTAAATAACATAAAATTATGTCATGTTTTATAATAAACCACATCATGGTTCTTCACATAAGGAAGATATTTACAATGAAACCACAACATATTTTGTTTGGTCAAGCTATTTATATATATCCTTTAAAAGGAATAATTTTAAAACCATAATGTTATTTTTTATACTATATTTGGGTCTTCATTATAAAAATTTAATTTATATAAAAACCATTAATTTTTAATTTAAAACACTATTTTTATATTATAATTTTTAAAATATATTAATTTTTAGAATCCTTTATCTTAAATTAGAGTATATTTAAAATTATAATAAAGAACACTTTTTTTTCATATATTAATATTATAAATATAATTAAATTTTTTAATTATGATAATTTTTAATAAATACATAATATTTATAGGAAAAATATATAATTTAGATTCTTAATTTATTAAAAAGATAAATATAAATTTAATGGAAGTTAGTCATGCAACATTGTTTGGCTTTAGTTAGAAAACATAAAATCCAAATATTGAATATGGAAAGAACATCAACCTATCAAACATAATATCTATATAATAATTTTAATTTAAATAATAATAAAAATAGTAGATACCCCATTTATATTGAATTGCATCTTATTTATTTTAAATAGTTTGAAAGTGTTCTTTAGATGTGTTGGCAAAAATTCCTTTAATGTTTTTCATTGACTATGTTCCTTTACTAGTTAAAGAATCATGTGGGGTTTCAATGGTTCTTTGTGAAATGTACTGGATTCCTTAAATCAGTCTAGAATGATTTTATTGCAGAAACATTGAGATTGGTAGACCAAATCCACACTATAAACTCTGTATTGCATCATTTGATGATCATTGTTTTGGAAGATTAATAAATAATACAAGTGTCTATGTTGTATGTGCTTAAATGTGGGATGCATAAAATTAATTCCTTTCTCATGAGAGATACCACACCATAAAAACATTCATACGATGCAAGGAACTATGTTATAGAATGTCATATTCACCACAACAATGGATTAGTTGAGAAAAATGTGTCCATCCATTGAATTGGTCTATTAGAATAGCTAACCACTAAATGGTTGGTATCCAAGCTCCAATACATCCCTTATATAAATAAATTAGTTCATGTGAGAGCTATCACTTATTGGTGATGGAATGTGTAATGTTTGGACCATGATGCAGGGAAATAATATGTTGAAGTAGTCATAACATAGGTTGGTACAAAAAGATATTTTGGTGGGTTTATTATGTGATGTGTTTGAAATATCACTTATTTTTAGAGGCTTTTTTGTTGTGGGATTTATTATTCATAGGATACATAAAAATCATGTAACCATGTTGTATTTTTTATTGGAAGTATTTTTTTAGCTAAATGTTAATGTCACTCGTGGGTTAAGTGTTCTTAAATCAGAGTGGACACGATGTACCACAACCTTTGGGAAAAGGAAATACCCAAAACACGATTAAAACATTCACCATGGAGTGTGGGTGTGTTATCAATCAAATATGGATTTATGTTTTAAAAATAATATAGTACACAATGTATCTAATGTTGATAAAGATATTGGATTTCAAGTATTGAAATTAAGGTAAGGAGGTCATACAGAGATCAGGGGAGCTTTGAGACAGACTATTTTTTTTGATCTCACAAATAATTAAAGGCCACATTGTAGGAAAATACCACGAACACATAAATTGATTTGAAACTATTCCTAAATATATTAAAGGATGAAACATCAAGGTAATAATAGAAAAGGATAAGGGTATATCATATAATAGGAAAACACTCCATTTTATGAAATTATTTTCAAACCTTCATTTTTACTGAAAAGTGATGCTTGATATTTGATGTGTAAAATATTAATTAAATGATATTTAATCACCATATTCATATTAGAAGGAGACATAGAATTATCCCAATAAGCTAGAAGAATAAATAATTGATCCAACACATTAGATCATATCATGTTGTTTTTATTTTCTATGACTGTAAAAAATAGTTTGACATATAGTAGAGATTCAGAGTTAGATTTTTTATAAGAAGAGAAGATATATTTTAGTAGATATTTCTATACATACTATCTAATTTAAATTGGATACAGAGGAGGAAATTAAATAACATTTATTTCACTTGAATTGTGTGGAATAGAAACAAAATTTAGGTTTACATTCACATATATTTCATATAATGAATTACAGTGTTTTCCTAGAAGGAGTAGTAGGTTTCTCCATTTTATGAAAGATTATGTTTTCTAAATTATGTCAATAATGAGATGAGAGGGATAGTATGAGAACTACATTTTTAAAACCAAATAGAAGAATTTAAATCTAGTGTTTTTGGATTATAGTAATATCACCTTTTCTTTCTTCTTGGACAAGCCCTGTTTGGGTAAACCATTTAAGATATATATATTTTTAAATTTCTTATATTTATTACTCATATAGTGAAATTAAGTGAGAGTAAAATGAGTTTTTATCACAAAGGGATAACAAGATCAAGATCATTTGATTTATGTTATTAAAATTGGTATTACCCTTATTTACCCCTATCAAGGTATTCTCCTAGGAAAAGTAACTATAAATGATATCAGTGAAATGGTTTTTATGTTGAAATATTATCTCTCTCGTAATGATTGGAATAATTCGGATTTTAATTCCAATGTTCCTACAATTTTTTTAAGTAAACAATTTCTAGTTATAAAACAACATGATAAAAAATTTAATTATTTAATTTGGGGGTGGAAGTTTACATGTAATCCATTCACATTATTTTATAAAACATGGAAAGTGTAGATTTATTATAAATATATAATAAGTAATTACATATGGATGTTAAGTAAATAAACTCATATGGGTGGATTTGGAAAAACCTATTTATACTAAGGTAATGTACTGAAAAAACTCTCTTGCTATATTAGAAAGCTTTAGAATATTTATAAATGTGATTCCAAAGATTTAGAGGGAATGTATTAGTTTCATGGAATAAATAAAATGACTTGAGGATGATCCCAAATTTTGAAGTATTTTTTTATAATCTAAATTTTTAGGTGGAAGGATATCCAAAAAAGATGGTATTAAAAACTATGCAACAAAAATGAGAACTCTTGAACAAAATTGTGTTATATAGAAGATACAAAACATCTTCAACAAAATGGTATGAACTATTATAATTGAAATGTCCATAATATAAAATAATTTTAAATAATAATTTCTAAAATTATTCTCTATATAAAGTCAAGAATTGTTGTGTACATATAAAGATAAAACTCTTTATGAAATTTTAAATTTAAATACACCCAAAATGAACTATTTTTGTTTGTTTAGACTTAAATGTTTTATGCTTAACATGTAATAGAATGGAATGCCAGATAATGTTGAGATGAAGGAATATTTCTTTGGTATTCAATAAAGGGATTTTATTATATGTGATAAGCTAAATGAATATACAACATCTTTGAATTTAATGATGTAACTTTGACTGAGCGATTAAATACTTTTAATTTTAGAAGTCATATTTCTAGTTTGAAGGAGTTGAATTCACATAGAAACAATCCATTTTTTGTTTCAAGGTAATACAAATGTGTTTGGACTAGGGGATCTTTAATAGCCAAAATGATCTCTGATGATAGATCTATTGTATAATTTTACATAGTGGTAACTTTTGGATAATATATCTAATTCAAACTAGAGGAAATAAAAAATATTTGTGACATCCCATTTTTTAGAGATATATAAATTCTTCACCCATTTTGAATTTTCATACTCTTTTGGGTAGAATATCTTCTTCTTTATTTATCATAATATAATTCCAAGAGTTTCATTGACCTAATTCCTTGTTTTTGGATGGTTTTATAGTCTTGGAAAATTAATTAGTGTTTTGGTTGGCTATATGATGCGTCAGATGATGAAATCCAAAGTATATAGGGTGAACAGACTTCGTTTCATGGTTCGGAAAAACTCTACATCCTTCTAGGTGTAACCACGCAGCCCTTCATGTTCTTTTAGAATTGATTTGTAATAATTGGAAAGAGGGGGTTCACAGCCCCATGGATCATTGGAATTTTTTTCATAGTTTATTCCCATTGTTTCCACAGGGTTTTCAAAACCGTGTAAGAAACATTGAGAAGTACCCCTATTGGATTGCGGGTTTTCCATGGTCGGCCCATGATTTTCTAAAATACATAAGATAACTGCAGTACCTATTAAATGTATTAAAATAACATTTTCCCTCAACCCCTATTTCTTTTTTTTTCCTCCTCCTTTTATCTACTTTGGTTGTTTATTGAAATGGGGAGTTCTCATTATCCACCTCCTATAGTTTTTGAGACATACCTCTGATTCGGACGTTGATTCGTTATCAATCGGGTGTGTTTGGACAACAACAGTAAGATCTTGATTCATATTGTTTCTATTTTTCACTTCCATTTCCATATAGAGATATAAATCTATGGGATATGATTCACTCTATTTTTAGGGAATTCATCTTAAAAATTTTATTTTGGAATTGGCTCTGTTTAGAATCATAGATCTGAATTATAAGTGTCTAACAACATGAGTTATGTGGTTCTTAACGTTCTCCCTGATTTACATATTTTTTTTGGGGTTTCAGGTTTGAGTGAACCATTAGGTATATTGAGTGAGACCCTAATTAAAAATATCCTTAAATTAAATATTAAATCATGTGGGATGCTATTAAGAATTTTCAAAAAACTCCGTCAATGATCGATCCAGGTTTGGGGCTAGAGACAATATAAGAGTTAAGGATATGACTTTTAATTTAATTAAATTGGACTGATTTAATTGTAAAAATTTATTTTGATGAGTTCCATGGGAACTAGATTGTCTTGGGCGAAGTATCGAGATGAAATTTTCCACCTGGACTGAGGTGATGTAATCGCCAGTTTTGTATAAGCCCAAATTCTTTTACTGACATGATGATCACAAGTTATGAAACATGGAAATCTTGATGAGGCAGTGATGGTTGTCAGGTTACAAGCATTGAACATGGGATATTAGATGGTGTTTGATATCATATTGATCGAAGAGCTCATGGGGACATGAGTTTCCATAATGGTGTGTCTTAGCTACTTTATTTGGTGATTTATGATCACCTGTGTTGGCCAATGTTTCATTTGGAGTCATGTACTAATAGTAAGACTCATATAAGGATGTGGTATTGACTATTCATATCAGTATAAGATTCTATTAGATGAATCATAGTTTGATGGTTGAAGGTGATTATCATATAAATCCATGTCAATTTTGAGGAGACATTACTTGACAATGTTGAAACTATTTTTTGGGGGGATGTGACTCACCGTACTTGTAGAAGTTGGGAAATAAATATTTTGGAGGACAAAAATCACTATTTCTTGGGATTTCATCTCTTCATCCAATTTTGTTTTATTTCTAGGATAGGTATCACTAATCCTTAAAGAGCATGCTTGAGATGATGATGTTTCTTTTGTGCTAAGGTCTGAGGGACCATATATCAATTTGGGTGTTCCTTTTGGATGACAGCTACATGATTTGGACATGGGGTATCAGTTGGAACATGGTATGGAGATTCTATTTTAGTAGGTTCTTAAGGGGTCTCTAGATTTCTATACATTAGGGGATTCCATGGGCTTAGGAAAAGACGCCACTTAGATAGCTTTATACTGGTGATGTCTAAAGTATGTGATTGGTTCCATATGGATATTATTTACAAGTGAATAATAGTTATTTATGTGATTTTCTGTAACAGTTTGTGTAATTTTTAGATACACATCAGTAATCATAGATGTAATAAAGGCAAATATTGGTGGCGGCCTACTGAGATTATTTGTCACACCCTACATGATCCCTTCAATACTTGCGTAGAAATCATCCACTTGAGATTTTTAAATGGTTTCTTCTCTAGAGTTGGACCATACTATAGAGTTGTTTAGAATGAGATGGATAGAAAGGGACCTTGAGATTCCCACATTTATTGGAGGTACCATTTATGTTTTCCATTATGTAACAACATTATTATATATGTATATACTAGTGGTCAACCAAAGGGGAATCCTTTTTTTGATTAATTTATTGAATGACCAATTTTTTATGTGAATTCTATAGTTTTCCTCTAGTGATGTTTAATTATTCCAATGGTATTTATAATTTTTATTATTATTCATTCAACTATATTTACTTATTCTTCCACCATAGGTAGGTTACTGGTAGAAATTATATTTGTATTTATTTTTCACTACTATATATATATATTATTCCATTATTATATCAATATTAAAGGGTCCAGTCTCACGACTATCATCTCTTTAAACCCTAATTTCTAGTCACAAGGATTTGGAATATAGGGTGGCATGCTTTAAGCCCAATGGCACACTGGGTCATTTCACTATTCTGGTGGAAAATTTAGTTGGGTGCTACAAATGGTATAGTAGGGGTGACTTCTAACTAATTTCACGTATTACTATTTAGAATATGGTAGAATAATGATTAGGATATTATCATAACTAGTTTTATAATTCATGTTTGGGTTCTTAAAGCCCCATGCAAGGGGGGGGGGACAAACTGTGTTTTCTGGGGTGTTAATTGTTGTTATGCTTTTCTCAATTTACAATTGATATGATTTCAACCTCAACTGGTGAACATATAATTTTTATTATCTACTTTTCAAAGTTACGATTGTCCTGGTTCGTAATGGGAGGATTTTGAAACCCTTTTTTTTGATGTGGAAAGGGGTGGTTTTTATGAACTCTGGTTAATAACATAGGATATTTTATATATGTAAATGTGTTAATGTGATAAAAATTTATGTTGATTTTAATTCGGGACCTAGGTTGCTTGAATAGGGGTTGGGTTGTCCAATGTTTCAATAAAATAAGTTGAGAAGTGATTTCGAAACATGCCTCTCTTTGGTGGCATCTTAATAAACAAGACCATATGAGTTGACCTAATGAAATCTGTGTTATTTTATTGTGGTGTGATATATGTGGGTCTGGTTATTATAGTAGAAGGTAGATATGATGATATGGTGTGATGTTGGTCACCATATTAGGTAAAGTTATCTTTGGTTTGAGGTGACATGGTTAGTTAGGATGGGTGTGGATCGAGTGGCCATAAGGCCGGATGTGGATTGAGAATTTTATGATTGATACTACTGGACCTATATTCATTATATATGTATGTATTATTTTTACAGTTTTTAACTATTCTATTCATAATTCATGGGTTTCCACCTAGACTACTTCAGATGGAGTATCAGGGAGGCAGTGACATGGTGTCACTGGAGTGTGCATATTTTCGGACCTGAGATGGTCTACATGAGTCCCCAGAGGATCATAATAAGAATGATATGTAGGTACATGATCCATTACAAGTGTGTTATCTATTATATTTTATATATTTTGGGTTTTTAAATAATGAAAATCATAGAGAGATTCTGGTACATTTCATCTAGGGGATAAACAGGGAACTCATAGAGTGGAGACATTGATGACATATTTTACTCAGGAGTTATAGTCACAGGACCCACCACTTTTCTAGGGTGTGGTAGGGATGTAGGAAGATGATAACTGGATCAATTCACTAACTATGATCTTCGAGAATCTTGATACACCCCCATGGTTGATGATGAAGTTGGTTATGCACAATCATAGAGGATTGGTAAAGTGTCAGTGGGACATGTAGGTCTAGGAAGGATGACACAGGGTACTGGCATGAATGGAATTTGAAGCTAGGTTATTCAAGAACATTTTCCATAGAGGATGAGGGTTGAGATAACTTAGATGTTCATGAGCCTTCATATATGCGACATGTCTATCACAGAGTATGTTGCAACATTCACGAAGTTATCTTGTTCCCCACCCAATATAGTGGATGTTGACACCTAGAGGGAGAGGTGTTTTGAGGATAGTTTATGACACGCCAACTGGGTGCAAGTAATCATATTTAGGATGAACTCATTATCAAAGGTGATGAATCGGGAGATCCTAGTCGAGGGTATTTTGACATACTAATCATATTGGAGCCTAGTGATGGATTAAGGGGATGCTAGTGGCCATGATTCAAATATTAAGAAGTGTGGCCCAGATGAGTTTCAGTAAGGAATTCAGTCTAGAGACTTAGAGAGACCAACAAGGAGTGGATATTCAAATGTATTCTTCTAATATGATAGTACTGGACATGTGCAGATGTAGTGCTATTGGGAACTGAAGGAATGCAGAACTTGGAGTCCAGTCAAGTATCTCGAGAGGTTCTAAAGGAATCCTTCTCAGACATCCAGCTACAAAAGACATATGAATACTCAGGGTTCTGAGATTAGACTAGGATAAGTACTAGGAGCTGTTTTTTGAGATTCAACCAAAAATACAAGTCATAAAAATGTTGGAGGGACCCAACAGTGGGGTCAGTGGCCAGTGGTTGGTCAAACACAATAAGGAGGTCAGGCTACTGGCAGTCAGGTTCTAGGTTAGGTGCTTGATGTTGATCTATCTGGACCAAGGTAGGCTGATGGCCTGATGAAAATCACAATTACACCATGGGCATGAGCATAGCTCTTTTTTTACATTGCATGGCCCTTTTTTAGTCATGTATGTTTCTTGGTACATGAGGTGCATAGGATGTATATATGGACTAACAAGATAATGGTATGTCGGTTGGCATCAACCCGAATGCACTATATATATATATATATGAGAATCATTGGCTCTATTTATTTTTAGGTTTTTTGGAATCTGGGAATCATTTTCACGTGAGACTTTTTTGATGTTTGAGGCAATATGAATGTTGTTGAGTATCTACTGAGATGTTGGACCTCTTAGGTTTCCTTTTCTTCATAGACATGAGGGAAACATATGAAGAGATACATTACATGATGACTGTTGGGTATAAAATTAGAGCAACTAATGAGGTGATGGAATGAATAGCATTAACCATAGGTCTTCTGAGTCTAACTATGGTCAATGGACCATCGGTTTTATTTGATCATTTGGGTTGAGAAGTGACAAGGGTAGGTAACTCCTATGGTAGGGAGTGCCTCAAGGGAGTTTACCAATTAACTGCTTACAGGGGTATAATGGGTATATTCTTGATGATATGGGTATGATTCGTACCATTTCAAATATATTCTTGATAGTTCAGTGATGAGCTATGTTATAATGGGTAGACATTAATGTCACTTCTTTTTAGAGAGGGTCAAATTCATCGCATGTTTTGAAATTTTAGAGTATAGAGTGTTGACCAACTTCTTTCTACTTTACAAAAACATAGATTTGATATCTTTATTATCCCAATTCCATTTTTTCAAATAGATTTGGGGTTGTAAAATTCCTTGGTGTTTTGGTTAGGTATTGAGTGTGTCAGATGCAGAAAATGCAAGATTTGGGGGTTCATATACTAGGGAACATAGTTTGGGAAACCTTACAGCCTCTCAAATGTAACTAAGTATCCCTACAAGTCTACTAAACCTGGTTTGGGAAATTGTTTAGAATGGGTTTCATGTCCATGTAACACCTTTTAATTTTTTAACAGAGGTGATTAAAATGGATTCCACGTGGTTTGGAAAACCCTGTATGATAATAATGCGAGGTAAACCTTTAGACAATGGGTGTCACACAATTGGCACACGGTATACCAAATCTTGTGAGATAACCATGAGAACGATTATAATTGTGAAAATAATATTTTATCCATTCCTAATATTTCTTATTTTCTTCATAAATTATTATCTTTTGGTCATGTAAGGTAGTGGGGAGCTATCATTTTTGTCCTCTACTAGGGGTTGATCCACACTTCTCACAAGGAATTTGTTTGTTGATCCATCAGGTGATTTGGAAACGCATCGTTATGATCCGGAATCCTCATGCTTCTATTTTCTCTTTCTCTCCCTACAAAAAGATATAAATCTATGTGATCCATTTTACCTTTTTTGGGCATTAATCTAAAATTATGCTAGTTCCGAATCAGCTTGAGTTAGTGGATAAGATCAAACTTGTGGCTGTCTACCAACATGACGATGGTAGTAGTTAAATTTATTTCTGATTTAGTTTTTGATTCAAGGGGTATAAGTTTTAGCACTCTATTTTTTATATTGAGAGACACCTTAATTAAATCATTATATTACATTAAAATAAATATGATACCATGTGGGAAGCTTCTAAACATGAAATAAATGTTGCTTCCATGACCGATCTAGTTATAGGGATTAAGATCGCTTGGTTGGTTAGTCTGGGTGTGTTTATTTTATTAAATTGGTCTTTAATAATTATACGATTTTACAATGATTATTTCAATAGGAACTGGACAGGATTGGATTACAGATTGAGATGGTGTAAGCCATCTGGACTATGGTAATGTAATCGTCATGATGGGAGAGGCAAAGATTTAATCAGTGATGATGATCACTGGTTGTGATAAATGGCCATCAATATGAGGTGAATATGGTCATCAGTATGTGGGCATGTCCCATGTGATTTTATATGGAATTAACCATCAGCTTGGGAGACACTTCCTTAGGGTAAATACGTACGAATTGTTTTTATCATGTACTTGTTTGGTGATTTCCACTAACCAATTTTGGAAAATGAACTATTTGGGGTTGTGTACTCAGATTAAGAATCATATAAAGGGGTTTTATTGAATAGATGGGTTTGTATAGGCTTCTGTTAGATGTGGAATAAGTTTATGGTTAAAGGTTCTTGTTATATAAATCCACATAGTTACTTTAGAGAAATTGGTTGATAGTGTTGAGACTATCGGCTGGGGGCTAAGGCTTACCAAAACCAAGGCCGTTGAGTGGGGACTATTTGGGAAGATGGAAATAATCATTTCTCAGGACATTTTCTCCTGAGCTGACGTTGTTATTATTATGTGGACATTTATCTATGTGCCTTAGAAATCATGCTTGAGCCGATAGGGTTTCTTATGAGATGAGGTATCATGGACTATATATCTATATGGTAGTGATTTCAGGACATCCTTAACTTATTTTGTACATGAGGTTTTGGTTTCTACATTTCTTTAAGATATTATTATAGGGGTACATGAGGGATTAATATATTTTTATACATCAAGGGATTCCTTGGGCTTAAGATAAGGATCATCTCCTCTATTATTATACCTAATATGGTTGAAGCTGGTGATTTATTCCTTATAGATATTGAGAAAAAGGGAAGAAATTTTATTTAAATTATATAATGATATTATTTAATTAATTTTAACATACATATATATAATCACAGATATAAGATAGAAAAACATTGGAGATGGATAACTGAGATTATTTCTCACACCCTATATAGGACCTTCAGGACGCATGTAGATTTCATGCTATTGCGATCATGTAAAGGTTTGAGCTAAATATCTGGACACTAGTGTTGGTATGTTTATAATTGGATAAATGAAAATGTTCTTTGAGTTTCTTTCATCGGTTGGAGTTACCTTTTTTAATTTTCATTCTATAATAGTGGGATTATATATAAATATACTAGGGGTCGGCTACATGGGACCATTTTTTGATTGTTGTCTTTTAGGACCTATTTTTTTGTATGTTATAAAAATAATCTCTTATTATGATTAATTATAGAAATTATATTGATCTTGTTTATTATTATTTTGTATACTTTTATTTTGTGTGCTTCTATCATGGGTGGGTTACTGGTCTAGTGAATATATCAATTCATTTTCCACACACACATATATATATATAATACCATTATTAAACAAATGAAAAAATGGTGGAGTCTCCCCACAATAAAATCTCTACACCCTCACTACTAGTCAATAGCCTCTGGAAAGTAGGGAGGCATGCTTATGTCCCAATCGAATAACATCTCGTTGTACTTTTCAGGGGGATTTAGTTGGGGAATTACAATATCAATGTTATTGGTAATTGAAAAATTCTGTTTTCAAACATGAGAGATAATGGACTAAAAAACTCTTTATTATATTTGTTGATCTAAAATCATTTGACAAAGTATAAACTGATAAATTTTGGGTCAAATCAATGCATGAGGATTTTGATCAAAGTGAAAAAAATAATAATTTGGAAATTGTCTGATGGATTGAAAATAAAAATGTGATCATAACTAAATGGGGTTTAAAAAATAATCCCAATAAAGATAACATTGTGACAATAAATAAGGAACATGTCATGTGTAAGGGGTGATATCAAATTATCATCAATGATATTGATGAAACTTTATCAACAGTGGATCGACATGAAATTAAAACACTGTTTTTATCCATGAATCTACAAAATTGTTTTAATATATACCAAATGTATATCAAATCAGTGTTCTTAAATTTTTTTCCCTCAATTAATAGTATATATTGAGTTACCATGTTGATTTATCATATATGATGATGAGAGAAGAGTGTCTAAATTATATAACATCCTTATATGGGATGAATCAACAACCAGAAGACTTGTACTATTAACTAGATCAAAATATAGATAATATAAATTTTCGTAGAGGTGGGTTTGATAAATAAATATACATTAACATGGACCATGGTTAGTGGATGACAGGGACTACATATGATTGATGAAATCATAATTTGGGGCTCTGATGATATTAAAAGCTTGTAATTTTTCTAAATAATGGGGTAAAATTTTTGGAAGAATTTAATTGGTGATTTATAACTTTTCCTTGTTACATAGGTGATTCAAGGAAAGGATGGGCCATATATCTCATAAAAATATATTCAATGGGGTTGTTGATGTGGTTTATATAGATTTTTTAAGCCAATGGATACT
This sequence comes from Viscum album, assembly GCA_963277665.1. Lineage (NCBI taxonomy): Eukaryota > Viridiplantae > Streptophyta > Magnoliopsida > Santalales > Viscaceae > Viscum > Viscum album. Next base: position 579,272,125 of record OY728143.1, read on the forward strand.
CTAATAGAGACCCATATGATGTTATCCTTTGATGGTGAAGGTGTTGAGTTTGATATAACTCTCTTTAATCATGTTAATAATAGAACAATCTACTTGAAATCCACAAAACTAGATATTGTGTCTTCAACATGTTAAGATTCCCATTATCGAGGTTGTATAAAATAAACTCACATGAAGTCAATGATAAAAATAATTTAATACATCAAACAAAAAATTAACATTAGGACATATTTTTATTTAAATTCAGAGAAGAAAATGATGTGTTATACAGATGGTGATTGGGCAGGTTAATTTGTTAATAGGAAATCAAATTATGGAGGTGTATAATATCATGGTGGTAGTTTAATTATATTGAATCTATGAATTAATATTTTATATCATTAATCAATGTAGATTCTTAATATGTTGGATTAACCATAGTGTATACCTAGTTGACATATATGCAATAACATATTTATGATATTTAAATTGAGGTCATATATCAAATTCTGATTATGTGAAAAAAATATTGTTATATTAAATCATTGAAAATAATTTTCCACACTCATGGATGAATCATATTGTGATAGTATATAATTTCTCAAAACATAATGTTGATAAACATGTTGTAAAATTTGAGCATGTTCCTACATAGGATCATGTGGCGGATATAACGACTAAAGATCTATCAAAGGTGGATTTTAAATGGAATTGATTGGATCTAAAATTCTAACTAAAACTGTATATCTAGATGGTACTAGATATTGGACACATACTCCCTAAAGAAGGATATATTTGGTACAAATATCATTAATGTGTTGAGTTAATTCTATTTTTTCTAAAAGATGAAAAATTGTTTGTATTTGGGGTGATGGTTGGACTATTATTATAGATGTATGGAATCCATAAGTTCTGATATTACTGGAGAAGAAAACATACAATGAGACACACTTCACACCATAGACCACATATTTCATTTTATAATGTTCATTGTTTGGGAAAAAATACTCCACAATAGAGGGGACTATACCATAATGGCTTCTTTGAGGGCTATGTATAGTTAATTTCATTCTCATGAAATACAATATTCCATAAACACTTGACTACATCATAGGAAACAATTATGTGACATGTTATTTTTAGTATAATGGAGGTGTGGCTGAGAAACAATGTGGTAATCCATCGTCAATGGCCATCCATGTGGCCATCCACCATGGGTAGCCGAATGAGATAAAAGACAACCCTTTGTTGAGGGAGATATTGTAAGAGAACAACAACATAGGTTTTAATTGGAATGTGTTAATGAGGGACTATGGTGTAGGGTGACACCATGGTAGAGTGGATGTCGTACTGCTAGATACAATGAGCGATTTATTATAGGTCGACTTTTTGAAGAGTTTGATATAGTATTGATTTTATAGATTGAATTTCATTGTGTGATGTGATATTCGGGGTTAATTATAAAATCATTTGACCATGATGTATTGTCTATTGGATGGAGAGTTTTACTATGTGTCGATGTAACTAGCGTGTCAAGTGTTCCAAACCATAGTGGATATGCATTTCAAAAAATGTGGTGAAAATATAGTTCCCATGTAATAGTTACACCTCTCACAATTGAAATTGTGTATGATGCATCACATAAGAATATTTATTTAAAATCATATAAAAGTACAAAAGTCTTCCCTGTAGGATCACACTATAGAATAAAATGTGTTTTATATAGATTATGTATAATGTGTGGAGATTATGTAGAGATCATGGTAGCTTTATAGAGTGATTTTTTGGATCCCATCATTAATATGAAGTCACACTGAATGTTTTCAACCAAAACCATAGAAATAAATTGATACATAGTTAGAAAAATATTAAACGATTAAACTCTATGGTAAGAGAATAAAATTAAGAGGCTATGTAGTAGAATAGGTAACCATGTTAATTAGATTAGTTATAATCAAACCTATATTTTCTTAGATAATTTATACTTGGGATTTCTGTCCTTTAGTTAGAATTGAGTAGAGCTTAGTCACCAATTTCTTGTGGGAATGATACATGTTGTTATTCCATGAAGTAAAAGAAATGACTGATTGATCCAAACACATGGATCAAATTAATAAGGTTTAATTTTCTACAATTCCACACATAAATTTGACAAAAAATATATTTTCAGATAAGTGTTTAATATAATAATAGAAGTGATCTCAAAGAAGTGATTTCCAGACATTATAAAAACATAATGTGTAGAAGGAAAATAAAATTCTATAATATTTATCTCACTTGAAAATTATCATGTTATACAGAAGAGACACACCATATTTGTTATACATTGACATCAGTGTATTTTAAATAATAACAAGTTTGTCATAGATGGACTAGTGAGTTACTCCTTATGAGGATTGGAATTGATTATTTAAAAATTTTTGATCAGTTAGTTTAGTGGGCCAGTGTTAGATATCTAAAGTGTAAAAAATGATTTATTGTGATCTAGAGGTATTTTTTGCATCTGAAAAAAGATTTTACATGATCCTTGGAATTTCCCGGTTAGGGGTAACCATGTAAAATAACTTCTACTATTTATTTCATTAGTCACCCATAGAGGGTATGTATGGGATGAAGAAACAATCCTTTTAAAAATTGAGTGAACAATATTGAGATCAAGGGATTAATGTTTTTTAAAATGGTATTACCCTAATTATCCCACTAATGAACAGATTTGGGTTGTCTCTCTGAAGTATTCTTAAACATGACCTTAATATTCCTAGAGGTAATTCGCGATCCCTATAAGATGAAAAATAGTTTTGGGGCATCACATGAACACACTTGGGAATAGTCTTTCCAAATAACCATTGTAAGAAAAAAACTCTAATAAAATAAAATCAAACATGACCTTCCATACATTGTATGTTTACTATGAAGGAAAAATAATAAGAAATAAATAATCATATAAAAAAATAAACATAATATATAATCTCTCTACCAACATAGTCTCCATTCCATATATACAAAACTAATAGATTACGCTGGTGTGGTTCATTACCCTTCATTGAATATAACTACACATCGTCCATAAAATGTGATAAGATCCTAATCGGATAAATAAAATAAATCAAATGACTAAACTCAAGTCCAATGTATAAAATAAATCAATTTTATTCAAGTTAAATGCACTCTAAACTTTCAGCTAAAATAAAAATATATATTTCAATACAAAATCACTCATTTTCCACCACAACCCACCAGATCAGTGATGTATTTTTCATTACAAAATTATGAAATGGAAATTTTCGAAAAACAAGAAATTAGTATTTGAATAAATATTACCATATAGATATCAAAAAATTCAATAAAACACTAAATTCAAAACATTTCATCTATGTTTGTTTCTCCAAATAAAACTCACATATTTTGAAAAAAAATCTAGTTTCCTAATCCATTTACAAAACAACACAGACACCAATCACATGATCAAAAAATATCAAACTTGTTCTATCTAAATTAATCTGGCCAATTTAAACTATTCAAACATCCAAATCCATCATTAAACTAAAAGAACCATTTTGAAAATCAATTTAATGCACCCAAAAAAAAGTCATTGATTTCAAAATAAGAATCCAATGTATTTGAAAATTTATTTTACAAAGAAAATGACCCAACACACATAGATCATGAATTAAAATGTAGTAACCAAATACATGAAATTTTATATATAAGAAGAAAAAATAAAACATCCTTAATAATGGAAGCATATGAAATGATACAAATAAAATCTAGGTCAAAATCCTTTAATAAAACATTCCAGAAATAAAATATGTCATGGTTTTATTTAAAGTAAAAAATGTGCCATTCATCTAATTATATAATGTTATTACCACCAAAACTATATACTGAGATATTCTAAATACATAACTGTTATCATATTAGTCTACAAAAGAATTATATTAATGAAAAACTTATAACAACCCCTTGTTTATAACATTAATTATGGGAAAATAGCGGCATGTTATTTATCTAGAGGAAAATGATAGATCTATTACTTTGTACTTGACATCCCATGACCGATAAAGAAATTGAGGTGTAGTAAAAACAAGCCATCTCTAAAATACATGGAATAAACAATGCTACCCTCTCCTGAACACTGAATGATAAAGATCCCCACATATAATTTTACCATGGTATAAACAATAACATTACCACACAAGGGGAGATTACATGAATCATGTGGTGATAAGGGATCCAACCAAGGGGTGTATAAGAAAGTTTAAATCAAGGGGTTTCTCATATTCCTAATTGTAAAATAAATCTTCCATACTAGGCTTTAAAATAACTTGTATTAGGATATGAGTTCCTTTAAAATTTCATAAAAACCTATTTAAAAATAATATAAAAAATTATATAAATCACCCCCACTTACCAAAATTTTCAGGACCACCAATAACACAAGGTTCCTTATATTTTAAAAACAAGAAATGTTTATAAGCCACCAATTTCCATCAAAACCATTTTAAAGCATCCCACCAAGAAATTTTCATAATGGGAAAACCACACACATATTTCTAATAACCATTTGAGATACAACAAAAAATAAAATAAAACACATTAGAAAGTCAATAGATAACTATAAAAATATGTTCAATTTAAAATATAGTTTTAAGTCCTTGAAAAATTAAACCAAATCAAAATCACAAAGTTTCTCTTTGAACCCATTGCTAGTACAGTCCATCATCTCATTAAATGATTAAATTATTTAATAATTACATTTTAAATATGATAGCATGTAATTTGTAAACAAAACTAATTCTTCCATGAATACTACTCAATGAAATGGTTACAAATAGCCAAGAAAATATGAAATAAAATTATTATTTCATAAAAAGTGAATTTACATAGCATAAGAGACCATTTATTATCAATGTAAAAAAACTGTATTGAAATAACTACATCAAAACATATCACCATTCAGAATATCTAGATGAATCCAACATTTTACGCTTACACATATATGTAACTTCACATATATATTTACCCTTTGACTTGAGGTATATATTCCCATATTCATGAGGTAATATATACATAAATGGAATATATATATATATGTTCTTACCTTTTAATACACATTAAAATCACCTTAATAGAGGCCCAATATTCTTTAAAAATAAAGGGGGAACAAAAAATCAAAAAATCATGAATTAAAATTGCTCCAAAAGAAATAGTTTGAAGAAAAACACCACAAGAGTTAGTGGTTGAGCTTAAGTGAAAAAATGGATTGCCTTTTGCGGTGGATACAGAAAGGCATTAGAATAAGACCATAGAGATCCATTATACACCCCAAAAATGTAATAAAATTCAAAAAAATAAGGTCCACCCTTAACTAGTATTTGAATGAGTGTTCTTAGTGATGGTGAAAAGATAAATAATTAAAAAGAGCGAGGAATAGGGAGAAAAAATAATAACTTAGATAATTAACCAATATTCTCTAGAAAAATAAGTGAAATTGGTGTATGAGAGAATTCTGTGAAGGTGGTGAGGTGAAAAAATTGGGGGTGGGCTCTCAAATGAGGATTTCATGTGATAAGGGAATAGAGGATGAGAAACAAAATAAGGGAAAGTATAAGTAAATAAGAAATTTAAAAAAAGAAATAATTTTTTAAAACTTGATACAGAGCAGGTTTTAGGGGTGTTGATTACTAACTCGTTTTCCAATCATGTTTTCCCTACTATATAAGAACATGACACTCTCACAGTTACCCGTATTAAATAACAGAGTTTAGAAAATAAATCTCATGCCATTTGAATTATCCATGTCCAAATGATAAACTCCCAATGAACAGTTCAATCGTAGTTACTCATAATTAGGAAAAAACGTGTGAAACACCTTTTTCCATTGAATTTTATTCAATTCAAACTAAAAATAATGGAATACCAAAATGACTAAAAATTAATAAAATTAATTAATTAAGTTAAACCATTGTGACACGTTGTGTGTCAAAAACTACCCCCATGGAACTTTCATCCCATATAAAGTCTCCTGTAAAATTTAGATATAAAAATGGGAAATAATTTTTGGAAAAACACTTTGAAAAAAAAGAATTATAAAAAAACCATAAATACATAATAAAAACCAATCATTCATATATCATGAAAAGTCTATAATGAATAAGAGACCGAACAATGGTCTCCCCACCATTTATGAATGAACTAAAATGGTATAACAATCAGTAAAATCTTGTCACAAATAAAGAATGAGAATTCCTCCAAAAACCCACATTTCTAATATTTCTTAAGCAAATCAAAAAACTCTAACATCCAGAGCCAACCCTTCCCACACCATAATAGATCACTACCTGAGAAACATACCAATGGATAAAAGAAAAGACCACTAAAACCAAGGAATCAAATAATGAATCTCAATAATAGATAATATTCCATGTTAATAATTACATGGATGTTACCAAAGGGTGAAACTTGGCATAATAGGGTGTTTAAATCCAACTCCCTGAATCACCATTCCATGGTAATTCTGATGCAAATTGAAACATGGTTTTATCTATATCCCACCGAAAACAAAATATACACTCCATGTAACAAATAATGTAATCCATGTTATACCCATATCTAAGGAAACAATAATATTTTTGACCATGGTCTAAACTACTAAGGTAAACAACAACATCAAAAAATGATGCATTAACAAAATCCCAATGTGGTAACTACCCAAAATAGAAAACAAAGAAAGCACTAAGAAAGAATCCCTCAAGAAAGAAATATCTTAAATCAATAAGAATAAATCCCACAATGGCATATAACCCATAATAGGAATAACCAAATACATAAATGATTCACAAAATGATGGATACTCACCCATAGAACCTCTTACCGTAACTAAGATAACAGAATAAAAGAAGTATTGATCCTCACTGATCCATCAATAAACCAAAATTTGCAAGTCATTATCACTAGACCCAATAATCCCCAAAGAGATGCTTGATAATCACTCCATTAGATAAACCAAAATCATGAATCTAAAAAATGAATCGACACATCCCACTTCACTAAGAGCCATAACAGTGTCAAATAGAGGACTAGAGTCCTTAAACAAATGCTTTAATTTCACATTAGAACATTTTGGGACGATTATGTCAAGAAACATAGGAGAACAACCCCCACGTGGTCATGTCCCAAAAATCATACCAAAATTTACCAAAATAATCAATAGGAAAAAAATGACATAAGATTTACTAAAATAAACAAGGTCTTACCAAAATTGTATTTTGAAAACTAAGGAACACCTAAAATTGTTTCCAAATTCCGTCAAAAGAAAATAAAAACCATTTTCCAAAATTCACCTCCCATGTCCAAATAGGACTAGATAAATTATAAAATTTTTCCAACACTAATTTCAAAACAGCCACTACTTGTTTGAAAACCTAATATCTATTCCAATTATCAAAATGAAAAAAAGAAAATTTAATTAGTTTTTAAATAACTGACCATTTTAAAATACACACACTATGGGTAATATCAATATTTGGAAATCACTGGATTTACTTTAAATAGAAATCCCAAATTTTAATATACAATCCACATGTTTATAAAAATTATCAGAAATAAAAATATTTCTCAAATTCCAAATGAAACCGAAATACCCAAAAAAATTTACCAAACCAATATCATATAAAAATTAAACCCTAAGTTCTTGTTTTAGGAATGAGTTTTTTTATGGAAATCTATTTTTTCAAAAGAAAAATGAATTTCAAACCACATAACAAAACGGTATAATAAAATAATATAAAAAAACTCAATTAAAACCCCCTACAAATTTGAAAACATATCACAAGGAAATCCATGAACCCTATCTTTGTTCCATTTCACATTAGGAAACCCAATGGTAAATTTGTATATATATTAAAAGAAATTGGGATGTAGAACTATACTTGACTTGGTGACATAGTTGGAAGCCATATGGAAATCATGAATAGGTTCATTATGCTTCCCAAAATCAAGGGATTAGTCGTTGCATTATTTTTTGTCCCATATAAACCAACCTCACTTCCTTAATTCCCTTTTCAACACCATCACAAAAAATAAAATATAGTCCCCAAAGAAACTCAACTATGCCAAGAAGGATAAAAAAAATTCATTGACATCAAACAAAAATACAATAAAATATTGAGATCAAAATCTAAACCAACATCCCATGGAAACATAAGGATAAAGGAATGAAAGAGATAGCTAAACAATCCTTACACCACCTCTCAAGTTGTAATGAGAAATTCAAAATCAATATTTCCTTAACATACCCAAAAATAAACAGAATTATAATGGATTAAGATTTAACAATAAGAGAATAATCCAACCCCGCCTATACAAACATTTTGTAATGAATTGTTCTAGGCCATCACTCCAAAAGATGCTCAAACTAGTCATCCACATGCCCTGAAGGGATTTACCCAAAACCATGAGCTATAAGTATTCCTTGAACATAAAAGGAACACACTCGTTAATATTCACTCCCAATATTCATTTTAAAAGTGACATCAAGAAATATAATAAAAATATGGCATGACATGTCCATACATTGGATATACCTACTGATGGAAAAATGGGAAATAAATAATAATAGAAACCAAATAAATACATTATCTAAAATTTATATTATAAAACTCTCCCACCCCTATAATAAAAATTGTGAGCCGCAACCTATTACCTCATAGGCACCTTTATATAATATAACTACCCTACATCCATATAAAGTTATAAAATCATAATTAGTTGAATCCTATAAAAAATGACTAACCTCATATCGAGGTAAAACAACACACAAATGGTGGACAATAAATTGAACCAAGAACATGAAACGATGATCATAATATAGGTATGGTCGCATAATCACTTTATAGGCGACCACAACTCACTAAATCTATATTTTATGAATGATAAATAAATTTATCAATTATATTATAAAAATAGTATGAATTTGAATTTTCACATATATATATATATCTTTATAGAAATAAAAATATTCTCTAAACAAAACTCATACATTTACAAAATAAATCCAATTTCCTAATCCATTTCCAAAACCAAACATACACCCTTCAAATTTTCCAAAACAATATACTATTTTTTTTATCTAAATGAAAAATGAAACTTTAAAAAATTTAATAGGTAAAATACATCTTTAACCTATAACACCAATTTATATAAACACTTTAATGAACCTACACAAGGGTATTGAATTTCAAAATAGGTTTTTGAATGTCTTTGAAATATCATTTAACTATGATAATGATCCTACACACAAGAATCAATAATAACAAATCTAGAACCACATATATCAGAAGTAATGCATTAGAATAAGAAAAAATGATACTATAATAATGAAATTAGGGTAAATGATACAACCGGTATCTAGATTAAACTCCGCTATAAAACTTATCGAACAATTAAATGTTTCGTAGTTCTATTTAAAGTCACTAAATTAACAAAAACCATAACATATAAGGGTATAACATATGGAATTAGTTTTTACCATATTTGTATTCCATAAATGTCATCCCGGTATCCCAAAAAAGCATTTCAATGATGTAAAACCCCCACCTAGACCTTGTGCCTACAAAAATTGGGCGGTAGATAGTGGTATTTGAACCTACTAGTGGAACTTTTTAGATATCACTTACAGTACATGGCTTCCACTAAACAATAATATAAGATTGGAATAGTGAAAACTAGCCAAGTGTAATACATAAGGAATAACAGAATCTACCTTCACCCTTAAAACCCAATTATGAAGGTCCCCACATATATGTTTCACCACAGTATAAACAAGAACATTCCAATATAAATGGGAAATCATTCTTCACATAATGATAAGTGATCCAAAAAATTGGGTAAACAATAAAGTGGAAATGAAGGGGCGTCTCACATTCAATATTTCAAAATCAATGCACCAAATGGGGACTTTAATGCCAAAATTCATCTCATAAAGCCAATCCCTTTGACATATCATAAAACACCTTTCCAAAACACTATATGGAAAATTATAAAAATCACTGATACACTTAGAAAATTTCAAAACAACCCATTATACAATGGTCACGCTCTTTTAAATTGAAGATAATGTCTTACACAACCCATCACTATCAAAACCATTTTAAACTAATCCATCAATGTAGTTTAATAAGGGAAAATCTTATTGATATTTAAAATCACCATTTGAGATTCACCAAAATCACCTTTAAAACCCGTTTTGAGGAAAAAGCTATCTATTAAAATTAAATTCAAATGAAACTTCTTTTTCAATATTTGAAAACTAAAACTGAACCAAAATGTAAAGATTCATCTTTAAAACCATTTTATATAAAATAAATCATTTTAAAACAATATTAGTGTAATTAAAAATTCCATTATAAATAAGAAAAAATTAATTTATAAAGTAACCAATTATTCTATGCTTAAAACCCCAAAAATGGAATCAAATCACTAAAAAAATTTCACATATAGGTATAATTTCCAAAAAATTGTATATAGAAAAAACAATAATTATTCTATTTTAGAAATGAAACTACTACATAAAATCACCAACCTCAAAACCTATCACCTTTGATGATGTCCACTCAAATCCACACATTTATGCTTATATATATATAAACCATCACACAGACCCATATAAATATATATATTCACCCTTTGACCCAATGTATATTCACCTTTCTATAAGGGAATATGTACATAGAGGGTATATATTTATATATACCCTCATTGACCAAATATATACTCCCCATTCTATAAATAAACATATACAGGGAGGGGATATATACCCTATAAATATATATATATATATATTATTTATGCATACACCTGAATGTTTCCCTCAAAGAGCTTAATATTCCCTAAAGAAAAAAGGGTAATATAGAAAATCAAAAAAATACCTAATAAAAATTGGTCAAAAAGAAAATGGTATAAAAAAATTTACTTTAAGTGGAGATAGAGAGATTTAGTAAACCAAAACGCTCAACCATCATTGAAGTATTTCAAAACGCCCAATAAAAGGACTAGAGAGACCCATATATTTCTAATAAAATGGAATAGAATCCAAAAATCAGGTCAACCCTTGACCTAGGTTTTTTCTGGGTGATTAGGGTGAAGGGGAAAAATAAAATCAACCAAAATATCTAGGATGAAGGGAGATGATATCTCACCTTAGAGAACGAACTAAGAATATCCAAGGAACCCTGAGAAATTATCCCATGAGAGGAGGTTGTGAGGGTGGATATGTGCTCATAGGGTGTTGGGATATCAACTAGGGATTTCATATGCCATGGTGTGGGTCTGAGAAGAATAAGGGAAAATAAATAAAGGGTGGAAGAAAAATGAGAAGAAATTAAAAATAAAACAAAGAGATATTTATTTTCAATAAAAGAAAATGTTACATGGTTTACCAGACTATATTCAAATCATATTATCCCTAATAGAAACTGATGGAGAACTAGAATGACTATCCATAATTAATCACATGGTTGATGTAATATTGCTCGAGTCACGTGAGTCAGTGTTTTCTTTATGATGAATCCCAATGCACAGTCATTATATGATTATACATATTTATGCATAAACTGTTTAAATCATTTTTTCCACTTTAAAATATATAAATTCCTCAGGATACTCTATGTGGACATAAAATAATAAAAACTAATTACATTAATTATTTAATTTTTACCACCATGAACAAATATGTGTCAAAAACACCCCCTTAAGAGATTATTCCTGGATTAGGGACCTATAAGAAGAAATAATAACCATATTCTAAGTGTAATCTATGATTTATTAAAAACCTCAAAATTATTAGGAATTATTTATCTCTTGGTTATGGTTTTTTAAAATCAATATAGTTTAATATGAGATAGAAACATGATTTAGTTAATGAGGTTTCACACTAAATCTGAAAATGATATATAAACTATAAGATCATAAAAATTGAATATATATATATAAACTATTTGGAAAATCCATAGACAGGAAAACATATCAAATATATTTGGACATAAATGAAATCAATTATAAATTTTTCATAACAATAAAAAAATTATAATTTAATAATCATTTTTCGATAGATTTTTTAACACTTAAATTTTTTATTGATATGTTTGAAAGTCTATAAAAATCATCAAATGTTGTTTTAACTGATCATAATGGAATTTACTATGTCCATATAGAAATAAATATGCATTTTTATAAAACATATACACTTAAATTCATAAAATCAGGATGCGAAGACCTTTTATATGATATTTATTACTCTATAAAAACCCATGATTTGGTTAATTCTTTCATTTCAAGTCAACGATTTTTATTAATTTTTTAAATACATTTAATAATAATTATGGTAAATAAATTATATGAAGAGGTAAGTTTCATTTGAGGTAAAATAATTATTTTAAATTTCCAAAACATGATTGGAATGTATTTTTTTCAATATTTTTTAATTTTAAATATTTAATAGAATATATATTGACAAATGGTAAATTTAATGTTTCAAGAGGGTTGGAGGGAAAAGGAGAAGGGGTTATGTGAAATAGGAATAAAGTATCTGGTGGTTTAGTACCATTTATTTAGTGGGTTTTTTGTTGGGGAATGTGGTTCTGTTTAAACCATTGGGTAATCAGGGGATATATACCAGGTACCACATAGGATCTTTGAAAAAAAATCACCTTTTAAAGGTAATTTTCATCATTTCAAACATAAAATTAAACCCATAAATTCATGGGGTTCATAATTCTTCATTCATTTTATTTATTTTAACTCCTTCTTACGATTTTACCCCTTATCCATCATACATAGTAGATACTCCATCCAATCATGATCTTTGCGGCCTTGCTTGCCTATAAAAACTTATTTCTATAAAGATAAGACAATACATCACTATAACCTTCCCTAATTTCTCCATAGATATTAGTTTTGTAAATCCAAAATATTCTATTGTTAGGTTAGTGTTGCAATTATTCTCTTTGTAACTAAATCTAGATTATAAATTGTTTTTTGGTACAAGTAATCGTTCTTACTCTTATGATCTTAGAGAGTTAATCTTATAATAGTTCAAGGATGAGATAAGAAAACTTAAATTATAATTTGGAATCATCTAATGGGTTTTTTCCTAATATAATATAGACACAATCATTTTTATATACACATGTTATATATGATTGACATGTTTTTTTATACTATTAAAATTAAATTAAATGATGTGTATTACATGTTTTGTTATTCATCATTATAGATGATTAAGTAAGTTACCATATTAAAATTAAATTTCTTAATCAATATATTTTTTCATAAATTCCACTGATCTATTAAAATTAGAGTTTTATAGAATTATCGTAAAACCCCAACTAATAAAACCCATGTATTTTTCATCTAATAAAATTTTAGCACAATATAAGAAACTAAGTAATCAATAATAATTCTTATTCATTATAAATTCCAAACACATCATACTATTCTATGAAACTCATTAATATTAATTTTTTTTATAACATGTGGAATTGAAGCATAATAAAATGTTTTACCACAAATTATTAGTAGGATATACAATTATTAATATATCATCAAATGGATTTATCAAAATATAGTGAAAAAATGAGTATAAGAGAAATATATTATTGAAAATAATATAGAACAACAATAGTTATATAAAAATCATGATTGAAGGACATGTAATCTAAAATGAACATACATGTACCATGTTATAAGAGTGTAATATAATAACATGATCCAATGGGAATAACCATAGCCTATAGAAATATGTAATTTTATTGAAACATAGAAAAATAATAAATTATGTAGAAAATAGTATGAAATAATTTTATAATGAAAGATACATGAAACTCGTTCACATAGTAAACCTATAAAAAAAATATTTTTATTACATTCACCAATTTTTTTAAGAATGATTATCTCATCATGTTCACATAAAAAACCAATAAAAAAAGTTTCCGACATTATATTAACACTATAATTCATATTATCATGTGATATAAAACCTTAAAATTGGGGAATTTTATAGGACCCCTCATATCTATCATCTATTCATATTTTTTCCACCCTAAATTAATCATTCATCATATCCTAAAAACCCATGTCCAAAAAATTTGGGTTTCACAACATTTCTTGATATTATAACTAATATTCTCCTCAAGAATACAAATTGTTGAAAAAAATGAAATAAAAAAAGAATATTTCATAATAAATTTTGATAGGCGATTCATGAGAGGTAGTTTCCAAATAAATGAATCATTTAGTGAAATATATATAAATTTACGGAAAGTCATAATAGAGTTTTATTGAAAGATATTTTATATTTGGTTTAATATATAATGTTTCATAAATGTTATAAATTCATTTTTAAGAAGTTTGAGTAAACAAATTACAAAAAATATTAAATATTAATAATAACATGCAATAATGGATCCTTGAAAAAGACATAAGGATTTTGAAAAGATAAAGTTATAAAATCTTAAAAACATTTATTTTTCTTAAAAATAATATTTAACAATGGATTCTTGGAAAAAATGGTTTCAAAATGGAAACTGATTAAAATTTAGAAAATTTTACTTTTCAATATAATTCTTAATAATGTCACATTGAAAAGATTTATAGTATTCCTAAATGTAATGCATAGGGGAAGATAAATATTTTTTTATTTAAATGATGGGAAACATTTAATATATTTTTAAATATATTTTTTCAAAATAAACATCATAAAAAGCGTATTGAAATTTCATTTTGAAAAAGAGGATATATGTAATATTAATTTTACATGAGTAAATAATAATTTTAAATTCAAAATAATAATGGAAATTTTTTTAGGGTAATGAACATGGAAATAGAGGAAATAAATTCGTTAAAGGAGATGTGTTTTCTTCTTCAATACCACTACAATTTTATGAGAAATTAATTATTTTATATATATCATGATTTTAAAAATATAATATAAACAAGATTGAAAATAAAAAAAATGTATTTTTAAATTGAAAATAAAATAAATTATCAATAATAGAATAAAGATACTAAATAAATAATATTTTTTTCTAAAAGGAAGGATATTTGAATTTACCAAATTTCTTTATAGATATCATAATTCATGGATAAAGTTATATTTGACAAGTGATTTAATTTGGTATAAATGTAAATACCTATAAAAAATAAAAAAACCTCTAAAATTCAATGAGGAGAATGTTCCCAAATTTTATGAAATAAATTCAATAATAACAATCATAACCAAATGAATGTGTATTGAGTTTCCAAAACCCCTTACATTGTCATTTTATTTTAAATTGAAATTTTTTTGATGTGATGAACCAGAGATGGAATATTTAACACCATATTTTTATTGAAAATATATTATAAAAACCAATTTATAATAAATGGAGCAAAAAAAAAAGGAATCAAGTGTTGAGCACACATCACATCCCAATGAAGCAGAATTGTGATAAAAATTGCTTACCTATAGTCCTGATTTATTTTGTACATGAACCTAAGATCTTGAATAATAAAATTATGATTATATAATAATTTATTAAGATTCATTTCCTTCTATATTTAATTTTAATATATCTATTTATTTTTATATGTTTTTTATATATTTAATTTCTTTTCTTTTAGAAATAACTTGAAATTGTTCGGTCGATTTTTCTAAAACATCCATATTATATTGACTATAGTCAAATTTGATTTAAAATAGATTATTAATAACAATAATTATAGGGGTATTTAAATTATATTATTCAATTAGTAAACTTTTTTTATATATAAATTTTCTTTTTACAAAATTTTCTCATATTAAGAAAGGTACATAAATATATTTTTAAGGTCGTTAAATTTACGTTGACCATTTATTATTAAAATGTATAATATAATTTATAATATTGTCATTAAATACATTTATTTTGTCATATATAACGTTTTTATATATGAAATACATTTTTAAATTCGTCTGTTTCACACATTAGTGGAAAATAAAAGACACCCTTTCGTGGAGGTGGTAATATGCACTTATACAAAGATGGTGCTCTAATTTTTAATAGAGTATGAGGGAAGTGTAAAATAAACCAATTACTATACAAGAATCATAATAATTATTTATATATTTTATTTTTTTATTAAATTTAAATTTTTAACTAACCATATAAGTATGTTATGAAAAATAGGACTTGTTGTTCCTAGAATGTGTAATATGTGCATATAAATAATGACAGATTTGTTTTTCAAATGGTTTCAGAGGAAGATTGAAAATAGATACTACAATATTATAAGGAAATTTATTTATATTAGTAAGTTTGATGTTACCATACATTCATCATATGAATAAATTTAATTGCTATATGAAGAAATTAGTCAATAGAGCATTGTTGAGAAACTCAGCTCATCGATTGGATTGTCTCCATTGGGTAACACCATAAGGCTACTTAAATTGGTCTTTTATAAAAAAAATATTTTAGGACATATTTACTAGATTTAAGAAATAATAGTTCAGAGTTTTGATTTATCTGAACCTTTGGAATGTTTACATAATGGTGGTGGAAGCGATCTCCATTAATAATTGTTGAAAATGACATTTTTATAAACACCCATTAATTTATCATTGATGACATGACACCATTAAAGGGTAAATGGTTCAAAAAGGTGCCGATAATTTTTTTGGATTATATAATGTCAATAATTAATCTAACATTCATTTTTATATATTTTATAATATATTTAACGTATTTTACTACTACATTTTTTATTTTATAACTTTTTTATCTTTGTAACCTGTTTTCCAAAAAGTAATAAATTTTTTATTAAAAAAATATGCACCCTATTTTAATTTTATTTGATGATATATAACTAAATTTATGTTACGGAAAATATAATTCCATTTCTATGTAAGTAAAAGATGACTTTTAAATTAAAAAAATTTAATGTCTGGAAAAAACAATATGTACAATAATATTTTTCTCATCATTATGTGTTCTTAATCAAATATAACATTAATTACCTATTAATGTTTGGATAGTTTATTTTCATATTTTTATAATGTTAATATAAAAGTAACTATATAAATTATATTAATTTTTTCTATTAAATATAAATTTCACTATATTAATAAAATTTATTTAAAATAAACATTTCACCATTATCTTGGTCATTATTTTTAATCTTTGTAAACATAAATTTTACATAAAATATAAATAGGGTAGCTTACATAATTTAAAAAATTATAATAAAAAATATTAAGATTTATTTATATTTAGTTTCTATACATTATGAAAGTTAATTCTTACTATAAATGAATGAAAATAGTTTTTATAGGGGAAAATTGTTTTAGTTTCAAAAAAGATACAAATGGGTCATATAAATTCGACATAATATTTTAAAATTACTTACATTACTTAATAAAAATATTTTTTTATAGAAATCATGTAAAAAAATTAATCCATTGTTGTGTTATGTTAATATAATAAAAATTAAAGTGTTAAAAGAAACAAAAATTTTCACAATTCACATAAATACCAATTATTCTAAAAAGATCTCAAAAATCCATCCAAACCTAATTTAAACATTATGAATAAAAAAATAATGTATCTTAAATAAAACATAAATTTATAAATATTTATTTTAAATGAGTAGACAATATACAATGATAACTAATTTTATTTAATGTTACCCTTTTTAAAACATTATGTGGGTTTCATCATATTTTTATGAATTTTCAATTGAATACTATTATTTTATTTTATAATGTTTTTATCATTCCTAATTTTATAATAATATTCATGTGAAATTTTACTTCTCACATTAGTTCAGGGTTTCATGAGAATTTAAATCTCCATAAAATTTTAATTTATAGGAAAATATATTTTCACACATTAGGGTGTTACTTTCTCTCCCACTTAAATAAATATCTTCCTTGGATTTATAATTATTATGAACTAATTAAATAGTGAAGGGTGCCTATTATATTGATATTGCCAAATTTTTATTTTCCAATGTGGTTCTAGCTACACAATTCTTGTTATTTTCAATAAACTTGTTTCACAATCCTCGGTATTTTCAATGAACTCATATTTTCTATCATAATATGAATATAACTATTATTGTGTTTTTTTATAAATTTGTGATAAATAAAAAAATATAATTTGTGTATATTGTGATAAAGAGTTTATAGTTTACATTATAATAATATATGATAATGTATTTATTTGTTAGATGTAATTTTTTATTTGGGAAATTATCAAGGCCACTTTTTTTATAGAGCCATTCTAGGCCAATTATCAAATAAAATTTTTCTGAAGGATATGTTGATTTTTTTTGTATGAAAATTCCAAAAAACATATATTATATAATATTTATATACTTAGGATACAATATTTATACAACTAGAATTTTTTATTAACAATTAATCATTTAGTAATTAGGGTAGTGATGATATGTTTTTAGTTACAATTTTAGGTATATAGGAGTGGGATGAATAATATATGAATAGAACAATCATTTTTTGTGAGTGGGTGGTTAATGATCCTCATTAAATATCATTTTTGGAACCCAATGTCATACTTGTGGTTTTACGGGCTTCTCATTATCATAGAAATTGCTGGTATGTATCATCCTTTGCAGCCCTTGAATTTGGGTATTTAATGGATAATGTTTGAGTTTCCCACATTTTAGACATTAAAATATTAGTGGTATATTAATATAAAATCCATTTCCCTTCACCATATAATTTTTATCTTCACCTTTACTCAATAATTTCTTGCCTAATGCCCTCATTTTCCACATATAAAACATATCCAATATCTTTTAAGAAATTACCCTTAATGATTGTTACAAAAGATTGACACTAAATAAATTAAATGTTCTTTAATTAGTCTACAACATAACATAAAAAATTTGTGAGGCTAAAATATTCTAATATTATGTTGGATTGGAAAATCATCTATGTTTATGTTCTTAATCATATTTCTTGATATATTATATGGAATAAAAAATTTATTTCCTGCTACATCTCTTATCATTTTAGTCATCTTATTTGGAAAATCATTCCACATTCATTGGAATCCATAATTAATTTGATTGATTTTATAATCCACCAATAATAAAACAAATTTGAGTTAAAGTGAGTTATTAATGCCATAATATAATTATTTTAATATAACTACTAAAAATTAATCATCAAAATGTATTATGCTAAGAATATTTTATATCATATTTTTTGATAAACTAAATCATTCTTTGTTCAGTCTATGATAATTTAGGTTCATTTTACTTATATTCCTTAAAAAAATTAATTAAAATAATAAATCCTTTACTGTGGATTATAATGAGAATATTATTATCAAAACCATATCCTCTAAGAGTCTATATCAAGGTGTGTATTCATAGGCCCACTCACTGTGCACTAGAGTAAATATTGATTTGATACTAAAATATCAATTTTAGTGTAATTACCTATAAGTTAATGTATTCTACAATCAAATCCACATTCCAATATCTAAATAGTAGGGTAATTTTTAAGATTTCCAGAAAATCTCCAAATTAAAAAAACACGATAATATTATCACATACATGGTCATATCTTAAGGGTTTCACTAATGTTCTATTTACCAATCCATAAAATTTTCCATATTACTTCCACTAACCTATAGTGTTATCTATACATTTGAAATTAAGATAAATGTTAGCTTACCAACCCTTGATGACATTTACATCCTCAAATGAAAACATCTCAATCTATAATGTTATCTAGTCCATGCTCTGATTGCAGTTTTTGTAGCCAAAGAACTTGATCATTTGTTAATTACAGAACTCAGTGAAAATATTTCATTATAATACATTCCCACTACAAAAACACATATTTTAGTTGCCATTATTATTATTATTATTATTTGTGTAATTTCAAATAAAAATTTTATATATTCAAAAATGTTTAAAACATGATTAGAAAATAATCCATATAATATATATAAACTAAAATAAAGAAACTATTTTCATTTACATGTTGTTTGTTAAAACTAAATCACATAAAACAAATTATTTCACAACATAGAATACTGCTTTCCATGGATAAAATACATCCATTAAATATACACAATTAAATAGGGGAAAATAGACATGAAAGAATAAAGTCATCATGAATAGTAAATACCTTGGATCATATTTAACCTTGAGGATCACCAATAGCCAAAAAACCCTTAAATGAGAAATAATATCATAAATTGAGAATTCATGTTCTCAGATCTAAAATTAAAACTAAGGAATGTGAAGTGAAAATAGAATATGTATAGTAATTTTATACAAAGGATCAAAATTGGGTTGTTTAAAATATAATCATTGTGAATATAGTTATTTAGAATATAGTCATTACAGATATGGAAATTGGATATTCATCCAAAAAGTATACTAAAATCATCCTTCGTTAAAAAAAATAAAAAATAAAAATATGATACTAAAGTATGATATATATATTTACCTGTTAAGTAAAAATAATATATATACATTTAAAATATTATATTAAATTGAATTAGAATATATATTTTAAAATATCAATAGAGTAATGAAATTAAACTATAGAATATAAATAATATATCAATGGTTTTAATTAAAGTGTATTTAGTACTAAGGCAATTTTCAATGAATAGTTTTATAATTTATTGTATATTTTATCCTAATTTCTTAAATTAAACATCATTAGAATATTATATATGACTAAAAATATCTTGACCCAACCAATTGGGGCTTGAGCCACAGCTACCCCAAGATATCCTCTATAGTCCAATGGCTAAAAACCAGTGTCGAAAGGAATATACAACTAAGAAAATCTTTACGTAATGTACATATATTCACACACCCAACCATCTGAATATATAATATAAGAATAATAATAATAAAATGATGCAACATCTAAATTATAAACCAAGTATGCAAAACCTTTAGGGTGTATAGGAGTTTGACAGTGAAACTGAAATTAAAGGGTAATAGTATATCCCAACCAAAAATATGTCCCATCTCGACAAAAATGGAAATATAAAAGTTTTGATGGAGAATAAGTCAAAATCTCAATGTGATGACCATTGTACGCAGACCAATGAACCAAGTATCACTAATCTCTTATGTATTCATTGCTGATCTATCTTTCCTCTACATAAGACGTGATACATAAGGAAAATACCATGCAGAGATATGTATATACATACCTTGTAGGATGCCTTAATATTTGAAGGAGGAGAAGAAAGATACATGGTAGGAGTTGATATTAACCAATCATTCCAAAGTAATAAATTAGCCTCATCAAACCATAAGAAGATCAACACATTGCACAGGTGGACTACATATTACATCTCGTCAACCCATAATAAGAGAGTAATTAAATCCCCCAACATATATATATATATATTCTATGTTATGTATTTCCTAATGAGGTAGAAAAGGGATCTATATCTCATAGCCCAAATCAGATAAGGAGTCCCATTAGTTCCAAAAGCCCATAAATGATGTTAGGCATCTCAGGCATCTACCCAATAGAAAATAGCCATGTCAAGCCACACATTTCTATTTTACTCACAGTAAATGAGAAATTGTACACACACGCACACACACACACACACAAATATATATATATGATCAATTACCTTATACAAGAGTAGGGTTATACTCAATAGATAATTAGAGAACCCATGCCTTGACTCTGCAGGAGGGTGCAACTATTATTGATGACGACCCATTTCTTTCCATCGAGGGAGGGTGGCACTAAATTGATATCTAGAAGATCCATTCCCAGAATCCACAAGTGGGTTTCATTATGATGTTGGAGGATCCATGCCCTATCATTACAGGAGGGTGGCACTCAATATATTAATAGATGACCCATTATCAATATTTGTTAAGGTCTACACACTAGAAGACAGTAGAGGAACCATGCACAACCCGACTAGAAGGTTTCATTATAGTAGTGGAGGACCCATGACCAACCTATTATGAGGATTCCACTCCAATATTCAATCAATAATCTATGTCGTTTCTAGTAGGAGGGTTCCAATCTATGATTAGATATAATACCCATGTTCAGTCCAGCTGATGGTTGCCTCCCTATAGATCGGTAGAGGATGCATTCCATATCCCAGTATGGGAGTGCCACTCAAGAATCCTCTGGTGATCATACCTAATCACTGATGTCATAGAGGATCAGCAAAATATGTTTAATGTCAATAAAATCTCACACCGTATATTAAAATCCAATGTAGAGTCCAAAATCTGGTTATAAATCAAAAAAACTATGATTAGAAAATTCATAGGCCAAAATGATATACAAGTCCAAGGAGATACATGATATTGAAGTTCCTTAAGAAGGAAACAAGTCATACATATCATTTGATGGGACCCACACAACATCTGATCCAAATCCATCTCTTGGTCATGTACCAAATTGTACAAGAGTCACTGCCCATGTAACCACACATGGCATGTAGCGGGTCTACATAGTATGTCTGAGCCACCTATGGTCAAACCCATTATTTATGGTTGTGTATATGTACATTCCTTATGTTTGTGTCCTTTGGAATATGACATGATCCTAGAAGTTCATATGCCCATGTTCTCCTGGAGTACATGCTTAGTTTTCCAAAACAAGATCACAAGGTGTGTAGTGTCCCACACGGTGTGTGGTACTTTTAATTCTGTGAAAACCAAGCCACCACAACCTAGGACCTACACAATGTCTGATCTTTAGACTACACGATGTGTAGTCACATTTTTTATATTATCATAGATGAAGGCTCAATTATTCATATTTGGTCATCATTCCATTAGATCTGGCCTCATTTCCTCGAAACAATGGTGGATCAACACTCTCTCTGATGATTCTGGACTTTCGGTGGAAGGAAGTTGAATTCTGATTCTCCCTGTGTGATCCTTTGTACACCAACTCACCTTCACTCATATTTGGACACCTCTATGTCCCGTTTGGGATCCCAGATCAACAATCCTTTCACCCAAATCATTAAAAACAATATATTTCATCACTGATTCAGTTTTATAGATTTCTAATAAGAATCCACCATGAATATGGTGTCTGATCGGTCTTGGTACCACTTGACAATGTAAAAGAGTGGCCCAGTAGGAAAATTAGTGAAGAGAGTGATGAATAAAGGTATAAAAGTACAATAAAAAGGTTTGGAAAATTTTTGAACAATATTTTCTATCCAAAAAATAAAATTGGCATATCCATGGTGGGAAAAATGACCAATACCTTTTTAATCACTTTTTCCATGGAATTTTCGACAATTAGCAATGACCAATGAAAGGAAGTGAAATTACTCCATAAATTAATCAAATGAGAAAGATTACAAAAAGTATGAGACCTAGAAGGATATTAATTTTTTATGAAATATAACATGCTCAAAAGAAATTGAGAGGACTCATTTCATTCATTATGCTATGATGATATTCGATCCAGAGTCATTTCATCATCAGAAATTGATTCACCAATCAATAGAGGAAGAATGAATCTCAATCATCCCATGATTTATGAAGATATCCTTGGAGTATTTTCCATAATTATGTACTCAATGAAAATTTATGAATTTTATCATTTAATTACGTAAGGAAAAAAATTATTTTTTTTACTAATGACACCCTACCATGGCTACATTTTTTCGAATGACTTATGTTGTCTTATTTTTGGTCATGAATAGGGTAATAATCACATTATAAACTCAACCATGCAATAATATTTCTGATTCGAGCTTATATTAAAGGGTTATCTTATTTTCCTTATAAAACATTACGCTCTTAATATAAAATATATAAAATATTATTAGAAAATTATTTCTAGTCACATTGGGCCTCCGAATCGAACATCATCTCAACACCAGGATCCTGAACAATATATTGAATTATTTCATCATCTTACAAGGTAATAAAAGGGTCCCAAAATCCTTCCCTCCATTAATAATTTCATCCTTAAAAAGGAAAAACTAAATAAACATCTTAGGATATTTATCCCACAAATAACTCTCTGACTCCCAAGAACACTCCTACATGTTCCCATACTACTATAACATGTGAACCAAAGGGATGGTCCATCCACAAAGGCTCATCTCCTTTATGTCCTCAATCATCACTAGGTGCCCTGAAAAATTATATCCTTTCTCTATGTATTTCTCACCCCAAGTCAATAATGTGCATGATGTCATGTAAATATCTCTTTAATCGTAAGAGGTTGAAGACTTCATGCACTCACTCCAACTGTGGGTTACAATGGGGTGTTAATCAACCTCACCAACCCTCTATATGGTGTTGAATAACCCAATGAACCCCAAATATATCTTTCCTCCCTGAAAAAATCATCAAAATAATCATCATGGGGAGAATATTAGGAAAATGTATTCTCCCTAATCAAATTCATACGGCTTATGATGTTGATATATTTATGATTTATTCATGTTATGGGCTATCCACATCTTCTCATGGATGACCTAAACCTTAACTATCATAGCCTTCCCCAAATCTAGTACAACAAGAGATGTCTCAACATTCCTTATCCAGCATAAGGGTGACCAATACGAACTCCCATACAGGTCCATAATAGGTTCCATGGAAATAGTAGAGAGGCATCTATTATTGTTCACAAACTCTATCAGTAGAAAATGGTACTCATAGATCTGAAAATAGACAAACACGCATGCCCTAAAAATATCCTCCAACACATTGATATTGTTCTCAGTTTTTTCATATATCATTGGGTGAAAGGAAAACTCATCCTTATCTAGGTCCTGAATTCCACTTTCAAGCCTCTCCACAGTCATGATATAAACTATTCATCATACTCAAAGAAAACATTTGAGGGATCCCCATGAAGGATAACAACATATTGTATGCACATCATCCTCAGAATATCCACTGAACTATGCTCCCTAATAGATAAGAAGTTTTTTGAATTCATGAGTTGGTCAACTATCACCTAGATGGTGTCATGTCCCTTCATTATCCATGGAATCCCTCTCACAAAATTCCATGGGTATTACATCCCATTTCAACTCTAGTATCTCATGGGGCTACAATAGACTTTCTTGAACATGGTTCTTAGCCTTCTCTTGATGAAACATGAGGCAATGAGATAAGAAATCATCCACGTTTTATGTCATTTAGGACCACAAAACTGCCACTGAAGGCCTCTGAAAATATTTCCCACATCGAGATGTACAACTAAGGGATAGGTCTAGAAATATCACATCACCTCCTCCCTCATCATGTGCAAGACAAATATCCATCCTTGAAAAGCGATAATGTGATTAACTCATTCATAAAATCCATTTGGTCAATATTATATGGATATATAGTCTTGAAAACCCTCAAATTTGACTTCTAACAATGAGGGAAATCATAGAGACTAAATGAATGGCGTGGTAAACACCCTTGATTGTGGAAATGATTCACCCTCCTACTCATCCAGGGTTAGTTGCAAAGAAGAAAAACCATTTTGATTCCTTCTAAACTAAGATATCTTAATTCTTACGTTAAAGAGAATATACTATAATGCTTACATTTCCTAGAGTATTGACTATCTTAAATTCATAGTCCTACCAGAACCTCAATTACCATCATACTCTTATGTTCATTTATTCATTTGTGAAGACGTACCATAGGCATTGATGGTATGAGTAATCTACTAAACACTCTCCGAGAATATATAGCCTCATCTTCCTCTAGGAGAAGACTACTACTACGAGCTCTATTCCCAGAGTCACATAGTTCTTCTCATGGGTTCTTAACTACCTTGACTCGTATGTTATAATTATCTACTATTTCATCGATACACAGGTGAGCCTAGGTCCTATGGAATTGCAATAGAATATATAATCCATACCATCCTCTATTAGTCTCAAAATAGAGGTGCTCATTAGAATCAACCTCAACTCCTCAAAGTCCCACTGACACTACATGATCTAGGTAAACGACTATCCTTTCCATGTCAGGGTAGTAAAAGTGGAAGAATCCATGTAGAGATCTTACAGAAACCTCTAGTAGTAGCCTTTAATCCAAGAAAACTATTCACCTACAACATTTTTTTGGGTGTCTCTATAGAATGTGATGTATAGATATTTTACTACTCGATGGAAAAATTGTGCTTAGAAATAACATGCCCCAAAAAGGAAAACTCATGAATCTAGAACTATCACTTTGGGAGATTACTATAAAGATAGTGCTCCTGAATCCAATCAAGGTTCGTCCTCATGTGATATTCATTCTCCTCCTTTGATGCAAAGTATATTAGCCTACATTAATGAAGAAATCCAAAAAATGGTTTATGTATGCCTGAAAAACATGGTTCTTTATATCCATAAATATTGTGGGGGAATTTTTCAAGCCACAAGAAATTACTATGAACTCATAGTTCCCATAGAAAAATTGGATTGTTGGATTTAGAATATTGTCCTCATGAACTCTAAAATAGTGGTTGTCAAAATAGATATTCAAGAACCCCCTCATGCCTTGAAACTGATAAAATTTATTGTCAATCCTAAGGAGGGGTACTTTTTCTTTATCTTATTGTAATTATGGGGAAAATAATCTACACAAATATACAGTCTCTCATCCACTTATTTCACAAACAACACTAGATCTTCCGATGGTGAAAAATTTGGTGTGATGAAACCCTTATATTAAAGGTCCTCCAAATGAAACCACCACTCTTATAGGTCATTATTGGAAATCAAATATTCCACAGAGGAAGTTGGAGTGGTATGATGATGTATGTTAATAAAAAGCACCCCCTCTCACCTCAATGATAGTACTGGAACATACTATAGGATGATTTCCATATAACACATTATGAAAGAAGTAATACAAATGTCTGAAGAGCCTATTCCACTAAGGGATTCACTTTCATACTAATGTGTGATGGAAGGTACTTATGTACTCGCAAAAACCAACTCATCCCACCATGATATATCTATCATATACAAAGGATAATCTCATCCCATTAGTGATAAAAAATCTGAGTCATATATGGTGACACTCAATCTCTTCTTAGGATGTGGAAAAAAATCCATACACAAGATGACATAATATAGTTCCATCATGATGACCAAAAAGTTACCATGTGAATCTCTCTCAAACAAGAGATAACATTCACTTACGATATATAACATATATAGAAAAGTGTTCTCTGTTTAATCCTCTTGATAGGGTTGTTGGGATAAATCATCAACTAAGAGCATTATCTCTGACACTGAAATAAAATAAGATAATGGAATGACTCTAAAATGTCTCTAAAAATACATAGGAAATAGTAGAATAAATATATACTGTACCTCTAATCATCTTGTGTGTCGTAGGGTTATAAGCCTACAAAGCTTCCATCTATCTGTGGCCCTGACTGCTAGCCCCCTAAGACTGACATGGGTCACCTATTAGTTGTGGACGAAGGATATCATAAAATCACACCCAATCATTAGTCCTCCTCCTAGAAGCCCAACCAGCTCTTTTTCTAGATCTAAATCCCTATGAGCCATCCCTTCCTTTTTTAAGAGTTCTCGGATAAAGAAAATGTCTCTATTGTAGCGGTATGTCAACTACACGTGTATTACCCTCAATATGTATGTTCAAGATTTCTTTTCCCATGTGGCCTTGCCTATCAAAATCATAGAACTAACCCTATCCAAGATTCCTTGTTTCTCTATGCTATCCCCGACCATGTGATCATGCCTAATCTTGGGAAGATCTCTAATGTTAGGAATCAGTCAAATGAAATCTACCAGGTGTTGTAGATGAATTTGACCTGTGATGTGCACTTCTATCTACAACAGCTTAAAAGTCCCTCTGAAAATAATCTATCTATCTCTAGTTCCCTCTATAACACCCCATTATAGTTGGGGATAAATGAGGGCACCAAAATAAAATAGATCACTCTGTTGAGTTCCAGATAAAATTTTTGTGCTTGTATGTATCCATATGAGATCATGTCATGGTGTAACGTATAACCCTTGTGAAACATTAGTCATACTCAACCACTATCATCCCTCCCTACTAAATATCTATAATATTATTAATCTGAAATAATCACTTATAGGATAGGTATTACTCCTCGTGAAACATCTTATAAGAGTCAAGTTACCATAGGGTTGACTCACCGTGCATTAGGGTAACAAGGCTCCATTAGCACCCAACTACTACATAGAAAATGGTTAGCTACCAGTATAACCACAAGATATATTATTATCTAAAAACATGGGAAAATATAGACCAATGAATCTATGCAATCCCCTTCTACATGAGGATATTCCTCACTATTGGACGTAATGCTCTTGGCTTCTAGAACTCATGTAGCGTGTTATGCCTACATATTTCCTCACCATGTAAAAATGGTATGATCTTTAACTCAACGGGTGGTGGTGCTAATACCTAACAACCAAAGGAAGGATCCCACTAGATTAACCTTTATCGGATGCCTCATCTCTCATCAGATCGTTGTCAGGATCCAGAATTGGTAACCTAGCTAGTTGTCATCATAGAGGCATCATGAAAATTTAATCAATACATAAAATGATCAGATGATAATATATATATATATATATAAAGAAAATGGGGAGTAACTAAACAAGTAAAATCAAATAATAAATCAATATGATTCAAGTACCATTTATCACTAAAACCAATATCGTGGTATGTTGAGTTGACAAGAAGTTAGTTAAGGTCCTAGAGAATTGATACATCTTCTGTCACATCAACGCTTGGTTTCTGGGCCTATGAGCCTCACTTAAAACAAATTAACCCTATTATACTAAATATGAATTAAATATTCACCAGATGACTACTGAGAACACCATCCCAAGAATAGAACCCCCTTTTATAACAATCTATCACGACATGACCCAATGGGACTCGAGCTGCAACTACCCAAAGCCCACCTCCATTAGACTTGGGTTTGAGACTATTCATGAAAGTAGTATATATCATGGGGATCCCTTTAAATATTGTAATGATTTACACAAATCCAACCATCTCAATGTATAATTTTAGAGGGGTAATAATAAAAATAAACATCATCTAGAATATAAATGAAGAATGAAAAGCCTATAGTATGTACAATATTATAATAGTGCAGTGGAGAGTAAATTTAAAAAATACATGCCCAACCAAAAAGATGTCCCAACATCAGTAATGTATAAAATTAAAAGTTTTGATAGAGCCCATACCTATATATATTTGTTCTGAACACCATACATGGACCAATGTACCATGTTTCCCTATAATCCATTGTAGTCATTTCCTACCTATTCGTTATCTTTATAAGACACCACATGTGAGAGAGAATACAACAGAGAGGTGAGTATTTACATACCCAAAAGAATGACCTAAATTAATATGGGGGAGATGTAAGATACATGAAAGGAATAGATAGTAAACATCTCAACCGAAAGAAATAAAGTAACATCATCCAACAATAGGGAGATAATCATGTATTGTAGATGGACTACACATTGCATCTCGTCCACCCATAATAAGAGAGTAAAAAAATCCAATGACATGGATATATATATATATAAATATATGTTGAGTAATTGAATCCAAAATGAGATTGAATTGGGATATCCAACTCACAACCCAACCTTAAAAATAGTTCCATCAATTCCATAAGTCTATTAATAATAAAAAACATCTCATGCTTCTTCCCATTATAAAACATCCTTATTAATCCATGACTCTCCTTTTTTCTACATAGTTAATGGGAAAATTATATAGATAACGGACCTCTTACAAAGTAAAACATGAGGGTACCATTCAATAGATATCTAGAGGACCCCCACCCTAACTTTGTACAAGGTTCCCTCTCTAATGGTCGAGAAACCATGGTCTACCTCCACAGGAGGGTTCCACTCAATATATTTATAGTGAATCCATGACATGAATCCATAGGAGGGTTAAACTCCCATTTTCAAGGACCCATGATCTATCTATAGAGGAGGGTGAAACTCAAAAGATCACCAGAGTACCCATTCCATGCCGAACTACAGGATTCAACTCTAAGAGTCAATAGAACAATCGTTCCCCACCTAGCTAGAGGGTTCCACTCTAGTAGTCAATGACTCGTGAGCTACCCACCATCATGGTGCCAATCCAATAGTCATTTAAAGAACTATAGTCTACCCACCTAGAGGGTTCCACTCTAGGAGTAAATATAGGACACATTCCGGGCCTAGATTATAACGACCCATACTTTACATACATTGTTAATACTTCAAAATTGAATCACACTTATTACAACATATGACAAAACCACAAAGGACCGTATAGGTATAGTGTCTTTAGAAACTGGGAAACATACACAACTGGTTCACAAATCTTCTACAGTGTCTCCCATTTATTTCATCATATCTAGGGTCCCTTTTTGCATATTCTACTTAATATCCATCTTCCTGACCTGGGGAAAAGAAAACATAAAAGGGTGAGCTCAAATGCTCAGCAAGGGAAATAAAGGAAATAAAAATCATATCATATCTTTTTGAAAATCATAACCTGCAAAAGAGATCATAAAATCTTAACATGGAATAAATCATAGAAGTGAAAATGAGATCCCCATATTCATACCATAAAACCTGAAACTTTGTGGCATGCACACATAATCATGGAAAATCATTTCTTGTTAGTCATGACTCATTGCCAAGACTATCTTAGTGGACAAAGTCCCTTTCTGAAACGAGTCACCCTCGTTCCAGTCCTGTTTCACTGAACCGGTATAACCTAACATTCCACCCATGTCTATCTCATGAGATATAAAATCCTTACCCAATGCATTGGAGGGAGATATAGGTCCCACCCATCTTATAATGAATCCTTTCTTATGTGTGCCACATAATCGTAAAACATACATCATCGCATAACACATGTAACAAAAATGGGATTCTTGAAACATCATGACATCATAAATCAATTCATATAAGATAAAGGAATTCATAAAAATAATTCCATCACAACATGATCAAATCAATGTGATAATAGGGATAAAAACAGAACCCTTTATTATCTTAGATGGAAAATAATTTTGATAAAACACTTGAACTCCATTCTTGAGGAAAATATCCTTTCTTCTTCAAAAACATTTTTCCTTTCTTAACATGTCATAAAACTTTAAACTAAATGAAGTTATTAAAAATAAACTTGAAAACTTTTAAAGGAAGGTTCTTGGAAATAATGTTTTAAAAATCCATTCATACGTATATGTTAAAAAAAATTCTTCGTACTTTTGTCGGAAAAGTCAAAAAGTACCTCGTACGAAAAAACGAAAAAAGATTCCTTTCATATTCTTTACTAAAAACTCACCGAAGGGTAAAATTGGATTTAAACTATTGTAAGTGGATGGAAACAATATTAAATATTGAGGGAACATGGATGTGGATGATAAAATACACCCCAGTAAATACTTACGAATAAACAATCTCGGATAAAAATGAGATTGTGATATTTCCCTTACCTTAGGTCCAATTTGCTTTGTACGTGTCTGAAGCTCCTGTATAATGGTTTAAATAATGTTATTGACTTATTCCTGAATCATACATATTGATATGATATCATATATGGTCATATTCTTAGCTTCTTGATAGTAATATTTCATTGTTACTTGTTACTCGGGTCTTTATTGTCTTTTGTTCTTATGCGTGTTTTGCCGAATACATTCTTATTCTTCTTTTAAGGTTATAGATACCTTATATCCAGAATGGTATTAGTGTAACATATATCATATTTATTCATTCAATTCATTTATATAATTACTATGTAATGATGATCATGTAGAACGAGTCGCATCACATCGTGGAGACGGTATTCCGTACGTACGCACGAGTGATGATATCGTTCCTATGATCATGGAACTGTATTGGAGTATATATATATATTATTTCAGTATCAATATTACTTTATAATAATCATAAATAGTTACTAATTACACCATTATACCCATCCTTGTAAAGTGATGGTGGAAAAATAGATTACACCACGGCGTGGAGACGGGATTCCGTACGTACGCACGCGCGGTGATTTCATTTTTCCGTAGGATGGATAGAAGGTGAATTAGGGTTGTTTCATATTTATAATAACATATCAGTATGTAAGTAATACTGATGTTATTACTTTATCATTAAACAACTAAATAAGAAGAAGTTGAAGAAGAAAGAAATTGAAAAGATCGGTAATGGATATTACCTCTTCTTTGGAACGCCTCTTTGAATCCTCCACTTAGGGAACTAAGATTGGTATTTTAAGAAGACCAGGACCTCTAGGATTATTCTAGGGAAGTGGAGAGGAGAAAATGGCAGGTGTTGGCCGAGCCTGGGTGCTCAAATTGGTGTGAGGAGGAGGGGGAGGAGGTGCCCTTTTATAAGGGAGGAGAGGGGCACCTTAGGAATATCTCAAAATATTATTTTATATTAGAGTCAAAATCGGTTTATAATTGTTCCAAAGGGTCTTATTTCGAAGATAAAGTGGGGATGGGTCGAAGTACTATCAACCAATATGATTTAGACAAGTTTAGGGTATTATTTTAACCTTATCAATTAGATTTAACTCTAAGTTAAATAATTTAACTTTTACCGTGTTTTTTTGTTTTCTTTCACTATATAGTTAATAAACTTACTATAACATGCCAAACGAACCCCAAATTGTTTATTATTAATATATATATCCTTATCTAAGTCATTTGGCCGAACCTCAGATTTTTAGGAATAAAATAACAATTAATTATATAGTATTTGATTTAAAAACTATTTTGTGTCAATTTTGACACTATTTGATATATGATTTTTGTGAAAGTCATAACAGAATTATATGTTCGAACAAAGTTGATTAAATAAACATTAATATATCATAGTAACCTATAAAATTAGTGGAATTCATAAAAAGTCTCAAATTACATTTAGTTTGGTGTTTATAACATCAATTATGTCAATATTTCATTAATAAGATAATTACTGCATCATCATTGTGTCATAAATAAATTAAAGTATTCAATGTCAAAAAATTACAAATAAAATACCTTTATGTAGGAAATATTTTTAGATTTCTAATGAATATTTATAGTCTAATTGATCTTATGTATAACCCCATATTAAAAATGATTTACTTATTAAACTTTGATTTTCACTATTTTAACCCTTCTTTAAATAAAATAATAATAAATGTCCTAATCTAAACCAAGTGGGCCTAAATGGTCATATTTTATTCCTAAGTTTTTTTTGGTCGAATTACACTTGTCCAATAGAATTAGGACATGTCTTAGGGTAATATTAATGTCATATTTACCCTTAGTTACCCTATTTACTATTAACCGCGGTAAAAAAAGTAAAAAGATACTATTCACCAAAAAATTATTTTTATCTCATTGAACCACATTTTACTTACTGATATCAATCGTGTATGTCGGATTTTTGAAATTCCATTCACAGAAGCGGTAAAATTATGTTTTATGCAAAATTCAGTTTTTTAACCTACCACTTAGTGGTTTCACTATTCATCAAAAATTGAAAGTTTTCAGAAAAATACCAAAATTTCACCCTAGGCTAATTTCGATATTCTGAGTCCAAAAATGAAGTCCATTTTGAAAAATAAAATTTATAAAATTTCAAAAAGTGGTTATTACTATTCATAACGGCTAGTTTTAATAGCCTATAGTTGTTTAGTGAAACTCGGTATTGCGTACGACGCAAGCTATCGAGGAAGGTCGCGATTGCGTGTAAAGCAAGCCAAGCAAGTGTTGTGTAGAAAAATATTCCTTTGATGATTCATAAAAAACAAAATATTACTCATAAAAATCTCGGGTGTTACATTCTACCCCCCTTAAAAAGAATTTCGCCCTCGAAATTCGTCACTTTGTAACAAACAGATGAGGATACTTCTCCCTCATCATATCCTCAAGCTCCCATGTAGCTTCTTCAAGTTGGTGGTTCCTCCATAAAACTTTCACCAATCGAGTGGTCTTGCTTCGTAGGACTTTTTCGCTACGATCCTGAATCTCTATCGGCTGTTCTTCATAAGAAAGATCTTTCTCCAGCGGTACAACTTCTGAGCTGAGTACATGTGAAGGATCAGGTATGTACTTTCTCAGGAGAGATACATGGAACACATTGTGAACTTGAGAGAGATTCGGTGGAAGCGCCAATCGGTAAGCTACCTTCCCAACAAGATCCAGTATTTCGAAAGGACCGATATATCTAGGGCTCAACTTCCCCTTCTTTCCAAATCTCATAACCCTTTTCCAGGGAGATATTCGTAAGAACACTTTATCACCCACTTCAAACTCTAGGTCTTTTCTTCGGTTGTCGGCATAACTTTTCTGTCGACTCTGAGCTGCTATTATGTGTTGTTGAATAGATCTGACCTTTTCTGCCATTTCATCAACGAGATCAGGTCCTAATAGCTTTCTTTCCCCAACTTCTTCCCAGCAAGTTGGAGTCCTGCATTTCTTTCCATAGAGAGCTTCATAAGGAGCCATCTGAATACTGGAGTGAAAGCTATTATTATAAGAAAATTCCACCAAAGGTAGGTGTTGATCCCAACCTCATTTGAAATCCATAGAGCAAGCTCTCAACATATCTTCTAGGGTTTGAATTGTTCTCTCAGACTGACCGTCTGTCTGAGGATGATAAGCAGTGCTGAAACTCAACTCTGTATCCAGAGTATGCTGAAGACTTCGCCAGAACTTCGAGGTAAATCTAGGATCCCGATCAGATATAATAGAAAGTGGTACTTCATGCAATCTTACCACTTCCTTTACATATATCCTGGCAAGCTGATCTAGAGAGAAATCCTCTCTAATAGGAATGAAGTGTGCAGACTTTGTAAGACGATCAACTATGACCCAGATAGCGTTATTGCCTTTGGATATTTTAGGAAGTCCTGCGACAAAGTCCATAGTGATGTTTTCCCATTTCCATTCGGGTATGGGTAATGGTTGTAACATCCCCTTAGACTTCTGTCTCTCAGCTTTAACTTGTTGACAAACCAAGCATCGAGAGACATATTCAGCAACATCTCTTTTCATGCCATCCCACCAAAAGTACTCTTTCAGGTCCCTATACATCTTCGTGCTTCCAGGATGAATAGAGAATGAAGAACTATGAGCCTCATCCAGTAGCTCCTTCTTTAATTCAGGGATGGAAGGAACACAAACCTGATTCCTGAACTTTATTATCCCATCTCAATCATGGTTGAACTCTGGAACATTTCTCACCTTCTTTTGTAACTCGACATCTTCTTTCTGTGCCTCTTTAATCTTCACATGTATATATGGTTGAACATTCATTTGAGAAAGATAAGATTTTTCCCCTTCCATTATAATCCAAGATCCATCCTTTGTAAATCCATAAATATTGGATCTTTTGTGATCCTCATCATGGATAAACTAGCATGGTCTTGTCGATTTAATGCATCTGCCACCTTGTTTGCTTTCCAAGGGTGGTAATGGATTGAGCAGTCGTAATCCTTAATCAGCTCCAACCAACTTCTTTGACGCATATTCAACTCTTTTTGTGTGAAAATATACTTCAAACTTTTATAATCAGTATAAATATCAAACCTTTCACCATAAAGGTAATGCCTCCAAATCTTTAATGCAAAGATTACCGTACCCAACTCCAAATCATGTGTTGGGTAATTTTGCTCATGGATTTTCAACTGTCGTGAGGCATAAGCTATCACCATATCATTTTGCATAAGAACACACACAAATCCCTTCTTGGATTCATCACTGTAGATCACAAACCTTTCCCCACTACAAGGCAGTGTGAGCACAGGTGCACTGGATAACCTTCTTTTCAACTCCTTGAAATTCTCTTCACATTCCTCTGTCCAGACAAACTTAACTCCATTCCGAGTCAACTTGGTGAGTGGATTAGATAATCATGAAAAATCTTTTACAAAACGTCTATAATATCCAGCCAAACCAAGAAATCTTCGGATCTCAGTTACTGTTGTTGGTCTCGACCATCTTTCGATAACCTCTGTTTTTGCTGGATCCACAGATATCCCCTCTTTTGAGATTATGTGACCCAAAAATGCAACTTTTTGAAGCCAAAATTCACACTTGGTAAATTTGGCATAAAGCTTCTCCTTTCTCAAGGTCTTCAATATAATTCTCAAGTGATCTTCATGATCTTCCTTGCTCTTTGAATAGACAAGAATATCATCTATAAAGACTACCACAAATTGATCAAGATAGTCTCTAAAGAATCTATTCATTAGATCCATGAAGATAGCAGGGGCATTAGTAAGACCAAATGGCATCACTATAAATTCATAGTGTTCATACCTTGTACGGAAAGCCGTCTTTGGTATATCCTCCCTTTTGAACCTTAATTGATGATACCCTGAACGAAGATCAATCTTGGAAAAGTATTGAGCTCCGCGTAGTTGGTCAAATAAGTCATCAATGCGTGGGAGAGGATATTTGTTCTTGATAGTGATCTTGTTAAGTTCTCGATAATCAATGTAGAGTCTCATTGATCCATCTTTCTTCTTAACAAATAGAACAGGTGCTCCCCAAGGTGACGCACTGGGGCGTATGAATCCCTTATCAAGATTCTCTTGGAGTTGCTTCTTCAATTCCTACAACTCAGTTGGGGCCATTCTATATGGTGTCTTTGAAATAGGCAAAGCACCCGGTACGAGTTCTATTGAAAACTCAACTTCAAGATTTGGTGGAAGACCCGGTTATTCCTCCGGAAAGACATCATCATAATCCCGTACAATGGGCATATTCTTAATCGTGAGTTTCTCACCAACCATTTGAGATAAATAACCTTCATTTAGTGGAATCAATACCCATAAGATGGAAGGAATTTCCACTGGAAGGTTATGTTCATCCTTGCATTGATATACGATCGTAGATTGATCTGGAATATGAAATGTGACTTCCCTTCTTTGGCAATTGATATGAGCTCCATGTAGAGAAAGCCAATCCATGCCAAGAATCACATCAAATTCCACTAAAGGAAGGATCACAAGATTTGCAGGAAGCACTTTCCCACAAACATCGATCGGAGAAGAATTATAAACTTTTGATGCGACTATTGTGCCATTAGGCGTTGTCACAGCTAACTCAACATCTAATTGTTGAGGTAATACGGTGATACCCTTAGAAAATTCGTTAGAAATAAAAGAGTGGGTGGATCCACAATCAAATAAAACATTTTCTACTTTAGAGTGGATGGTAAGTGTACCTTTCACCACTTCGTTATCGTACTCCACATCGCTGATAGAAATTGCATGTGACTTTCCTTTGTCTTTAGCCTTAAGATTTTGTTGATGTCGACCATCATCATCAACCCTTGGATTTGGGCATTGATTGGCATAATGCCCCATCTCCTTGCACTTGAAACATTGAAGTGTAGTAGGTTCATTCTGTGTATCCCATCCTTTGTTTGCGTCATTAGACATCTTCTTCCCATTATCACGGCATTCAAATGCCCGATGACCTTCCTTTCCACATTTAAAACATTTACTTGTCCCTTTAAGAAAACTCCCTCCATGTTTCTTTCCACACTTTGAGCATAAGGAAAAGCTCATCTTCTTTTCTGTGTGCCCTTTAGATTTTTCTTTGAATTCCATCTTCCTCTTCTTATCAATCCCATGTGACTGATGGGTTACTCCAATCTCCATCTCGACTTTGAGAGCACATCGAACAATTTCCTCGTAGCTATTGAAGTCCCTTATGGCTAACGCCCTTTGAAGACTTGGTTTTAAGCCACTAAAGAATCGATCGATCTTACTCTCAGGTTGGATAATAATACCAGAAGCGTACCTTGCAAGTCTTGTAAAATTTGCTTCATAGGTACCAACAGATTCATCATCCCTTTTCTTCAGTTCAAGAAACTCTTTCTCCATCTTTTTTCGGAGAATACGAGGGAAGTACTTATTGAAAAATAAGTTCTTGAACTCGTCCCATTCCATAGACTCAATTTCATCCCTTTGCCTCGTATTCTTAATAAGATTCCACCATTGATCAACATCTCCTTCCAAACGATACACTGCTAGGATAACTTTATCATGATCAGAACATTGAAGAACTGAAAATATCTTTTCAGTAGTACTAATCCATTGTTCAGCAACTAATGGATCAGTAGACCCGCTGAAAGAAGGTGGCCGCTGCCTCATGAAGGATTCAACAGAATGTTGCTCCTTCCTTTTCTCGTTTGGAAGTCCTGCATGATTCATAGCTTGAGAAAGTTGTGTGAGCATGGCTACAAGATTTTTCATTCCAGCTCCCATATCGTTTGGTTGCTCAGGGGGACAATCATTGCATTGCCCATCGCATTCCGCATTAACACGGTTCCTTCGGGTTCCAGCCATTGAATAAAACCAAGAAGAATAGTGTGAGCAACACTAATTATAATAGGAAAACCACATAATCAAGGATAAAATTTCACACTTAAGGTTTTATCCTAGGGTATTCATGGCCATTTCTAAAACACTAATATTGTGTTCTATGCTTAGACTTATCCTTAGGGTTCTTACTAAGGCTTTCACATCCTAGTTTCCAAAGGTTGACTATACCTTTCCTCTGATACCAACTATAACGACCCATACGTTACATACATTGTTAATACCTCAAAATTGAAGCACACTTATTACAACATATGACAAAACCACAAAGGACCGTATAGGTATAGTGTCTTTAGAAACTGGGAAACATAAACAACTGGCTCACAAATATTCTACAGTGTCTCCCATTTATTTCATCATATCTAGGGTCCCTTTTTGAATATTCTACTTAATATCCATCTTCCTGACCTGGGGAAAATAAAACATAAAAGGGTGAGCTCAAATGCTCAGCAAGGGCAAATAAAGGAAATAAAAATCATATCATATCTTTTTGAAAATCATAACCTGCAAAAGAGATCATAAAATCTTAACATGGAATAAATCATAGAAGTGAAAATGAGATCCCCATATTCATAACATAAAACTTGAAACTTTGTGGCATGCACACATAATCATGGAAAATCATTTCTTGTTAGTCATGACTCATTGCCAAGACTATCTTAGTGGACAAAGTCCCTTTCTGAACTGAGTCACCCTCGTTCCAGTCCTGTTTCACTGAACCGGTATAACCTACCGTTCCAGCCATGTCTATCTCATGAGATATAAAATCTTTACCCAATGCATTGGAGGGAGATATAGGTCCCACCCATCTTATAATGAATCTTTTCTTATGTGTGCCACATAATCATAAAACATACATCATCGCATAACATATGTAACAAAAATAGGATTCTTGAAACATCATGACATCATAAATCAATTCATATAAGATAAAGGAATTCATAAAAATAATTCCATCACAACATGATCAAATCAATGTGATAATAGGGATAAAAACAGAACCCTTTATTATCTTAGATGGAAAATAATTTTGATAAAACACTTGAACTCCATTCTTGAGGAAAATATCCTTTCTTCTTCAAAAACATTTTTCCTTTCTTAACATGTCGTACAACTTTAAACTAAAAGAAGTTGATTAAAAATAAACTTGAAAACTTGTAAAGGAAGTTTCTTGGAAATAATGTTTTAAAAATCCATTCATACGTATAAGTTAAAAAAAACATTCTTCGTACTTTTGTCGGAAAAGTCAAAAAGTACCTCGTACGAAAAAACGACAAAAGATTCCTTTCATATTCTTTACTAAAAACTCACCGAAGGGTAAAATTTGATTTAAACTATTGTAAGTGGATGGAAACAATATTAAATATTGAGGGAACATGGATGTGGATGATAAAATACACCCCAGTAAATACTTACGAATAAACAATCTCGGATAAAAATGAGATTGTGATATTTCCCTTACCTTAGGTCCAATTTGCTTTGTACGTGTCTGAAGGTCCTGTATAATGGTTTAAATAATGTTATTGACTTATTCCAGAATCATACATATTGATATGATATCATATATGGTCATATTCTTAGCTTCTTGATAGTAATATTTCATTGTTACTTGTTACTCGGGTCTTTATTGTCTTTTGTTCTTATGCGTGTTTTGCCGAATACATTCTTATTCTTCTTTTAAGGTTATAGATACCTTATATCCAGAATGGTATTAGTGTAACATATATCATATTTATTCATTCAATTCATTTATATAATTACTATGTAATGATGATCATGTAGAACGAGTCACATCACATCGTGGAGACGGTATTCCGTACGTACGCACGAGTGATGATATCGTTCCTATGATCGTGGAACTGTATTGGAGTATATATATATTATTTCAGTATCAATATTAATTTATAATAATCATAAATAGTTACTAATTACACCATTATACCCATCCTTGTAAAGTGATGGTGGAAAAATAGATTACACCACGGCGTGGAGATGGTATTCCGTACGTACGCACGCGCGGTGATTTCATTTTTCCGTAGGATGGATAGAAGGTGAATTAGGGTTGTTTCATATTTATAATAACATATCAGTTTGTAAGTAATACTGATGTTATTACTTTATCATTAAACAACTAAAGAAGAAGAAGTTGAAGAAGAAAGAAATTGAAAAGATCGGTAATGGATATTACCTCTTCTTTGGAACGCCTCTTTGAATCCTCCACTTAGGGAACTAAGATTGGTATTTTAAGAAGACCAGGACCTCTAGGATTATTCTAGGGAAGTGGATAGGAGAAAATGGCAGGGGTTGGCCGAGCCTGAGTGCTCAAATTGGTGTGAGGAGGAGGGGGAGGAGGTGCCCTTTTATAAGGGAGGAGAGGGGCACCTTAGGAATATCTCAAAATATTATTTTATATTAGAGTCAAAATCGGTTTATAATTGTTCCAAAGGATCTTATTTAGAAGATAAAGTGGGGATGGGTCGAAATCCTATCAACCAATAGGATTTAGACATGTTTAGGGTATTATTTTAACCTTATCAATTAGATTTAACTCTAAGTTAAATAATTTAACTTTTACCGTGTTTTTTTGTTTTCTTTCACTATATGGTTAATAAACTTACTATAACATGCCAAACGAACCCCAAATTGTTTATTATTAATATATATATCCTTATCTAAGTCATTTGGCCGAACCTCAGATTTTTAGGAATAAAATAACAATTAATAATATAGTATTTGATTTAAAAACTATTTTGTGTCAATTTTGACACTATTTGATATATGATTTTTGTGAAAGTCATAACAGAATTATATGTTCGAACAAAGTTGATTAAATCAACATTAATATATCATAGTAACCTATTAAATTAGTGGAATTCATAAAAAGTCTCAAATTACATTTATTTTGGTGTTTATAACATCAATTATGTCAATATTTCATTAATAAGATAATTACTGCATCATCATTGTGTCATAAATAAATTAACTTATTTAATGTCTAAAAATTACAAATAAAATACCATTATGTAGGAAATATTTGTATCTTTCTAATTAATATTTATAGTCGAATTTATCTTATGTATAACACCATATTAAAAATGATTTACTTATTAAACTTTGATTTTCACTATTTTAACCCTTCTTTAAATAAATTA
Organism: Viscum album; assembly: GCA_963277665.1. Lineage (NCBI taxonomy): Eukaryota > Viridiplantae > Streptophyta > Magnoliopsida > Santalales > Viscaceae > Viscum > Viscum album. Next base: position 579,313,659 of record OY728143.1, read on the forward strand.
ATAATAAATGTCCTAATCTAATCCAAGTGGGCCTAAATGGTCATATTTTATTCCTAAGTTTGTTTTTGGTCGAATTAAACTTGTCCAATAGAATTAGGACATGTGTTAGGGTAATATTAATGTCATATTTACCCTTAGTTACCCTATTTACTATTAACCGCGGTAAAAAAAGTAAAAAGTTACTATTCACCAAAAAAATTATTTTTATCTCATTGAACCACATTTTACTTACTGATATCAACCGTGTCTGTCGGATTTTTGAAATTCCATTCACAGAAGCGGTAAAATTAAGTTTTATGCAAAATTCAGTTTTTTAACCTACCACTTAGTGGTTTCACTATTCATCAAAAATTGAATGTTTTCAGAAAAATACCAAAATTTCACCCTAGGCTAATTTCGATATTCTGAGTCCAAAAATGAAGTCCATTTTGAAAAATAAAATTTATAAAATTTCAAAAAGTGGTTATTACTATTCATAACGGCTAGTTTTAATAGCATATAGTTGTTTAGTGAAACTCGGTATTGCGTACGACGCAAGCTATCGAGGAAGGTCGCGATTGCGTGTAAAGCAAGCCAAGCAAGTGTTGTGTAGAAAAAGATTCCTTTGATGATTCATAAAAAACATAATATTACTCATAAAAATCTCGGATGTTACATAGATAGAGGGTGACACTTAATAGATACAAAGATGACCCATTCCATATACTAGTAGTGTGGTCCCACTCTAAAAGCCTCTAGTGATCATGCATGATTACAATCCTCATCGATCATATCCTAAATAAGAATAATTCCATGAAAATCTTTTATTGTATCTTAGAATACACTATGGTGGACACCATCTTGTCATACATGAAAAAACACTATATATGGGATACTTGTTAGATAAAATCTATGTCTAAATTAAAGAGATATGAGAAATTGAAGTTTCCTAAAAAAGAAAAGATGGGTACACGTTGTGTGAGGGAACCCACATGGTGTGTGGTCCCTGTCTATTGCCTATATTTTTTCCTAAATGAACACGTTATTCTACCCATGTAACCACACACTACATGTAGAAGGTCTACACAGGTTTTTCATGCCACATGGGGTTTTACCCGTGCTCTCTAGCCATGTCTGTGTACTTTGCCTTTGTATATATACTTTTGGACATGGTTTGTGTCTAGCCATGCTCATGCTTGTGTACTACCAAAGTAAATGGAGAGTTTTCTATCATTAGGCTACAGGCCATGTGGGGGGTCCAACATAGTATGTGGTACTTGTAATTTCCTGAAACCCTATCCACTATAGATAAGGACCTACACACCAAGTGTTCTTCTCACTACACAGCTTATAGTATTATTTTTCATAGAATATAATATCCAAAGACAATGGTTCAGATCCTATCAATCAAACTTTATATTTGGAACCATATATTCCTAGAAATGGTGGATCTATATTCCATTGGGTGATTTTTGCAATTCGGTGGCTAAAAGTTGAATTCTAACTCTCCCCTTGTGAACCTGTAGGCACTGTCGTGGAACTTCTCATCTCTCAATGAATCTAGAGGCCCGATTTCGATATTAAATCAACAACATGTTCATCCAAAACATTTAAAACCCTCAATTTCATACCTAATTATATTTTTAGGTTTTTTTACGTTATTCTAAAATAAATCTTGGGTTCGAATTACGATATATACCACCCTCCAACATCAAACAGAGGAATCGTATTATAATTAGTGAATAAAACATAGAATAAAGGTAGTAAATAAAAATAAAAAGGGTATTACATTAGTTTTACAAGAATTCATGGATAATTAATACAATTGGGAGATCTAATATGAGAAAAAAATAATGTTCAATTAAGTTTTATTACTTAGGAACATGAAATTTTACACAATTGGTGAGATCAATGAAAGAAATTGATCTTTCCCAAAAATTTAATAAAATGAAAAGTATTTGAAAAAGGATTAGTAATACATATATATTAGATCATTTTTTGAGAAATAAAATGGTCACAAATGATTGATAAAAGTCATTGGTTTTTCTACACTTTGATCAGCTTCGATCTGGAGTTTATCATCATCGAATTTCCATTTTACAATGAAAGGGGGAATAATTACTATCAATCCATTTAGAATTTATGCAGATAACCATGGAGGATTTTCCAAAATAATTTATTTATATATGTTTTAATAATTAGGTCATTTAATTAAATAAATGAAATTATTTATTTATTTAACTAGATGCACCCACCCACAACTTCTTTTATCTGAATGCCCCATGCCGACCAATTTTAGGTCATACATAGGGGAAAAATAATATTCAGGACTCAATCATGGTCTATTGTTTCTGATATGATATTCAATTAATGATTTATACCATTTTTTAGAATATTTATGTACATGACAAAGAATATTATTAGTACATTTAAAAAATTAAATATAGGAATTTCAGGCCTCGAAATTGCACTTATTCTCATTGATTGGATATGAAAATATATATTGAATTAAATTAATGTCTTATATGAATATATAATGGTGTCTAAAAATTAAAAACATTTAGATTATAAATTTATATGAAATAATATTAAGAATACATAATGATTGAAACACCATTTTCCAAATTATTATAGTTTTATATATAATCTTTATTTTTATTTGAAATGAAAAAAATATAAAATTTGGTTTTTTATTTGATAAAATAAAAATATTTTTAAATTTAGGGTGTCAAAATCACCTTATTAATTTTTTTAATTTTTTCAAATTAATTTATTTTGAGTTTAACAGTGAAAAATACAAATTTTACCAATACTACCACTTTTATGACATTAATAAAAATAACATAGTGTAAATTTTTAAGAAAATCAATAACTGAAATATAATGTATAAACATAAATTATTTAATTTGGAAACTATTTTTACATATAATACCCACTATTAACATTTATAAAACTATAGGTAATGTTTTAAATAATATTATTTTTCCTCAGTTTTTTTTAATAAAATTATCACATGGTGGAATTTTTTCTTCAATATAATTTAATTTTAATTATATTTTATTGGATTAATATTAAAAAATTTAACATAATTAAAATTAAAAAATATATAATTTAATCTTATCATAAATCATATCTATAAAAATATGCTTTTTTCCAAATAAATGTATTTATACATTATATGCACTCATATTAAATTATTTTTCAATTATATATAGAAATTATATTTGATAAATCAGATTTAATATTTATAACAATCATGTAAAAATTATCTAATAAAAATAATTTTATTACCAAGGCTTATAATTAAAATACTTAGGTAAAAATATGTTACCTCAGTGAAAACAAAAAATGGTTAAAGTAAACTTTGTTGTGTAAATTAATTAAAAGAATGTTTAAAATATGCATGAAATGTGTGTCTAAGTATTTATATGAATTAAAACATAAAAATTCTATTGTTTTCTATTTTTTCTTCACATTATATGTGAAACATGTTCTCTCTTCTATTAAAGAGTTATATTTTAAAAATAATGACATTCTATTTCTTTATAAAACGAACCACAACACCTCCACCCCTATACACTTGCAAAAACCATTAGTATTGGCCAAAAATATTCCCTAGTCTCTCTTAAACCCTATCATCATTTCCTAATTTTGTTTTCTTTCCATAATAAAATTAAGAGGTATCTTATGGTGTAGACCAAAGGAGAACATTCAAAGTGTGAGCTAATATTTTCTACCATAAATTCTTATTTCCATTTTCTACTTATACAACCCAAAACATATTATATAAATTAGAGTATTAAAACACTAATAGTATTAATATTATGGTGTGTTTTTAAACTATTGGGGAATCCATTGTAGCCCATCCTCCAATAACACTGAAAAAAAAGAACACGTCATCACACAAGTGTACCGACTAACACCTCTATGAATGACATGTTCAATTTTACATCAATACCATTCATGTTTGGTAAAATTGTTGCATAATTATATATATATATATAATTCTTATTTTTAATGTGAACAATTTTTTTTTCTGCAATCATTTTATTCTCTGAAAGATAGAGTTTTATTCATCTGTACATGTAGACTATTGCCTCCATGTGATGGTTTTTCTCCTTATATTTCCATAATGAGTAAAATTGGCGGAAAAACAAATTTATGTAATTTATAAATATTTTTATTTAATAAACCATTATACTTTGAAAATTTTAATATTATACATTAGATGAGTGGTATTAACAATAAAAAGTTATAGTAGATCTTACTAGTGAAAAAAGAACATATCAAAGTCACTGTTGAAATTTTACCCCACTCATAATAGAAATATATACATATATTAATGATGTTATAGTCGAATAATAATGTAAATAATAATATATAATTATTTATAGTATGAAACAATTTTACAGCAATTTGACATTGGTCAACAAACTCTGAAAGTTTCTATGAAATTGACAGAAGAAATACAAGTTAACGAAATAAGTAGAAACAAGGTAATAATTAGTGACACATAATTATAAATATACAATATATAAATATTATATTGATAGTATTATTTGTAATGTTTTTAATAATAATAATTTTATTATTCAAGATTTCAAGAGAATGTGAAATCACTTTCAGACAAGATGTAAGAGATTGTATATCAATCACACTTCATTGAGGCTTACCTTGATATTATACACCAATATTTATCTCTTCATTTTTTGTAGTGTAAATTATTATTTAAAAATGAAAATTAACTTCAATTAATTATCTTTTTTTCTTTGGGGAATTACTTTTTTCAACCTTGAATATAAATCCTTTCAAAACTAATTTTTATTTTTTTACTAATAATGATTCTCCATGTTTTTTTTTCATTTATTTTATATAGTAAACCCTATTCTAATACACATATACCACTCATGATTCAAATATTCATTAATTGTACTTCATAATTCTTCATGAATATTAAATTCTGTTAATAATAATTCCAATAATCTTAAACAACAGTATCCCTCATTGTCTATAGTTTCAAATCCCGTCAGTGCTCTCATTTTTTATTGGAAACCTAATTCAGTGTTATCACATGTTAACTTCATATTTAAATATTATTATTTTCAAAAAAGAAATTAAAATCTTTCTTTAGGATATGGGATTCGTAAAAAATATTTTTAGAACATAAAAGAGATCTTTCATACCTACTCAGTGACTTTTAGTTGCACATTTTCTATTTTTTATCTCTCTTTTATACAATATACCTCCCTTTAACTTATTATATTATTATTTATATTTACGAGGAATTTATATGAGTTAAATATCATTATTATTTCCATTATTATAAAATTTTTTATTTCACATTAAATTCACCACTTTTATGTAAACCAGAATTAAGGGAACTTGCCTATTTATAATCACTTATCAAGCATCTCCCCCATAAAATGTTTTTAAATAAAAAAAATGAATGAATCCTAATTATTTCATGGATAAAAATATTGTACCAATTATGATTTTATGTAAAGAATTAAGGGGTTTCCTTCTTTAAAAATACCCAAACTAATTTTTTGATTCATAACCCAAGTGGTTCATTTTTAGTATTAATTATCCTTAATAATTCAAATGGATTTTCTGCATTAAAATTTTATCCTAATGATCTATGTAACTTTTTAAATTACGAATGTGTAAATAAATTCAAAAACATATTTTCTTGGGAATCCTTATAATGTAGCTTTTGGTTATGCCTTGAATAAAAATTATGAAACCTACTTCCTCGTCATGGGTTTGATCATGCCTACGGTTTTTATATAATAATTCTTTTCCCCAAGTGGTATGAATAAATATTATTCTATATATGTGATGAGTGGGATAAGAAATATAGATACCCCTAATGTGTTTGGTATATTTTACATCTTGTGAAATAACATATATGGTTTACATGTGGTTATCCTAAACACACTATGTTATGTGATGAGTGGGACCAAAATATTATACTTACCCATTACATTGGGTAATATTATATATAATATGATATTTTATATATAGGTTTGGGGATTTAATCTAATACACCATGTGAAATTTTTTGACTATGTTTATTGGATGGGTAGTGAATTGAATCCACCATTCGACTCTATCCATATTTTTATGATGGTCTTGGGAGATACCCTTAGCATATTCCTATAATGTCATGTCTTATGTTGTTGACATATATTATATGACTCTGTAATCTTATAATGTGATTTGATTTTGTTTTTTTTAAATTATTATGATCATCTTCATTACGATTCCATGTTATGTATTTTTTCTATTATGTTAAACTTTACATCAATGATTATTCCAAAACTGGGAAATATTACTCAACCTTTCACATTGTATTTTCCCTAGGTTGACATATGTTGTTTTAGAGAATATATTGTTGTTATGAGAATAATGTAGAGTTTTAAATAAATGTGATATGTTTTAATGTTTAATATGATATATTTATGTATCTAATAATCAAAATAAAATATTAATATATACCCATCAATTGTAATTATTATAAAATTAGGTTAAGAATCATGAACTAATATGTGTTTATAGATTGGGTCACTATAGTAGGTATCGAAGAATGGTCTAGTTAATCCCGAATACTAGGATGAGATTAAATTATTAAAAACCATTGTAAACAAGCCTATGAGTATGATAAAATATATAAATTTTGGTAATTTTTATGTATTTATTTTTCTAAGAAATTACAACCTTATTTGGATGCTGACAAGTGGATGTGGCTATGTAATATATTCACATATGGGTAATCAACCAAAAAAGGTAAGTTGAGCACTGAATCTGTTATCCCTATGATCTATGATGAGTCAAACTAAGAAAAATACCTAGATTGAAATTAATATGTGACATGACTTCATCAATGACATTTTCTTTACAAACCATTATGACGATATTTTTTTCTAATTGTTTTATGGGTTTATGTTAATAAGTATGAGTGAACAAAACTTAATGTTACCTATGAAGAACTAACAGAGTCTTTTGATTGAACATACGTGAAATATTTTAAATGGGAGTATTATTGGTTGAAATGAAATTATCATTGTAAAATACATATTGGGATTTTGATTTCAAATACATATACTCTTATTCTTTGGGATATTATAACAACCATTTTAGTTTTATAACATAGATAAATAGGATCACAAAAATGAAGCTAATAATGTTAAAAATCAAACACTATGTTTTATAAAATAATAAAGGATAATACTTAAATGGTTTATAATCTTCATGTATTCCTCTTATAATGGAAAATGTCAGTTTCCTAGTATTACATAAGTTATTAATGTTGATACCATAATATAAATTAATTATTCATAATAATCACTATATCCATTAGTGAGTGATATTTATCATTGGTATTTTGGACTATTATAAAATTTTTGTGTGTTATGTGAAATAATAAAATAATGTTATTGAGTAATTATCCTTTAATTATTTTGAAACTTATATTAAATGGAATCAATAACCTTGAAAATTGACTTTATAATAGTGTTTTAATTTTGGAGATAACTATTAAAGAACACATTGTTGAGGTATGGATAAATCGTAGGATTAATATAATACTCATGTTGATTTATAAAAGGATTGGTTAATTTAGTGATAATATATTCATATTGTATTATAATTTATTCATTATTTAGAGAAGAAGCACTCCATGATATATTTTGGGTAATGTTTGTCATGTTTTTCGGATTAAGATATATATTAACTAGTTTTTTATCAAATAAACTAGTGAATAATATAAATGAGGGTTAAAATAGAGGTAATTATTGGATGATTATATAATCTTATAGTGGTTTAATTTTGTATAGATTCAATAAGATTTGATATATGTATGTAATGGATAATATATTATTTTTTATATACATATTGGGGTATATTACTATATGAATGGTCAATGGTGTGTAAGTAATGACAACTAATTAGGTATATCCCATGAATTTAAGCTAGATTGTATATTAAAATATATATCCCAAATTGTGAATATCTAAGGAATATCTCAACCTAAATTCATAATCTTTGACTAAATAAAATTATAAGGATTCAATTTATTAGGGATGATTTAATATTCCAGGTTTTTGGAGAAATTATTATTATTATTACTATTTTCATTATTATTATTATTATTATTTATGTCATTAATTATAAATAATATTTCTCTATTCATTAATAAATATTGAAACATTATTAAAAATGATACCTATATCATACTAACCACCCTAAAGGAACATAATTCATTCATAAGTGTGATATTACAACAATGAAATATAAAAATAAGTATTTCACACCATAGATAAAAGATATCCATTAACAAGTGAATAAATCAATTGGGGAAGTAGATAGAAAATAATAAAATATTTATGACCAGAAAATATTTTCATTCATATTCAACCACGTCGATCAATAATGTTGTGACAAACCCAATAATGGGAAAATATAATGAATAGAAAAATAATATTGTTATAACTAAAATGAAAACTGTGAAAATCAGAAGTGGGAATTAAATATGTTCAGAAAGTATATGTATAAGAATGAAATATTATAATTTCAGAAATGTTCATCGAAACTATGGTCATTGAAAATAAAATAATAATATATATGGTCATTGTATATTAATTAAATCTTTATACTAATGTCATGCACAATTAAAAAAACATAACTCACAAAAAAATAAAAATATGAGATTAAAATATTATAAATATATATATACTTACATGATACAGAAAAATGCCGAAACTACTTTTATTATAACATGATATGATATAAAATTTAAAGAAATATTTAATAATATCAATGGAGTAGTGAAATTAAAAATTAGAATATAAATTATTATTTAAAAGTCTTTGTTAAAGCACATTTAATATAAAATATATTTTGTGAGAATCGTTTTATTAAGAAGATTATATTATTTACTAATATATTCAATTGAAAAATATTAACACACTATATTTGAACATACATATTATATTATTTCAAAATATATATTAATATTTAATAATATTAAGAACATATAATATTTGAAATTCCATTTTTCAATAAAATATTTCTTTTATAATTTATATTTTCATATAGGTTATAAATACATAAATTTTATAATTATGATTTAATAAAATATAAATAATTTTTAATTCTTTATATAAATATTATCTTAGAAAGAGTTTATGGTTTTAATGTAAAATAAATGAATTTTATTTGAATAGTTAAAAATACCGATTTTACAAATTTTGTCACTTTTACCAGAGAAATATACAAGAATTACATGATTTTTTAACTTCTTATTATAAAAAATATAATTTATAAACTAAAATTATATAATTTAAAATATTATTTTTGATATATAAAACCCACACTTTTTTCATTTACAAAAGTTCATGTTATGTTTTAATGAAATCTATTTTTGGCCTGTTTCACAAAAAAAACTTGTATTAAATTTTTTTAAATATTATTTTAATTATAATTGAATATTATATTTAGTAATGGTAAAATTTTTAATATTAACTAAATTAATAAAATTGATAATTTAATCATAAACACAATTCGTCTGCTTAAAAATACCATTTTTTGTAAAAATAGTTTTTGGCATGTTACATATGCTAATGCTAAAATTAAGTTATATTACACATTTGAATTTTATTTTACAAATTTGATTTCATATTTATAATAATTATGTTCAAATTACCTAATATTTATCAATTTATTATTCATAATTAACAAAATTACTTAGGTAAAAATTGGTTACATTGGTAAAATCAAAAAATGATCAAAGTAAATATCAAAGAGTAAATGAATTTAAAAAGAGAATAAAAAATATATGGTAATTTGTATTTGAGGATTAATTTACCATAACCATTAAAAAACTATATTACTCTCCACTTTGAATTAACATTCCATGTGAAACATGTGTTCTCTTTTATTAATGATTAATATGTGCCAAAGATAACCTTCTCTTCAATTATAATAGGAACAAGCACCCCTCGACTTTCCACCCATTAATATCCCTTTAGGATAAACCCAAAATATTACATTGTCTCTCCTCAACACTGTCCTCATATACTAAAAAAATTTATTTTTGAAATACTAAGAAAATGATCCATATGTTTTTGACAAAAAGAGAACATACAAAGAGAGAAGTAATATTTTACACCACACTATCTTAATTTATTTTATTCTTATACCAGAAATATGTTTTATTTCTATGTGATTAAATTAAAATATTTTTAATAATATTATATTATTATTTTATAATAATAAAACATTTTTTTATACATTCATTAAATATCTTTGGGAAATAAATGAAAACGACTCCTTGCCTATGTCCAAACTACTACATTTATGAAAGATGGGTTCAATTTTCAATCCCAAACCATTATGGTGGGTAAAAGTTTATTTAATAAGATAATATAATATTTATATAATTTTAATTATTTTATAAAATTGAAGATTTTTAATTTTCCACCATCATTATATTTATTGAAAGCAATTGTGTCGTCTGTATGTACATGAAAACTATTATGCCCATGTGATGATGTTTATCTTTTCTACTATATTGACTAACACATATAGAAATAAAAATGCATATAATTTATAAAAATATGATTTACTAAACCATTAACATCATGGAATTATAATATTATAAATTTTATAAGTGATACTAACAACAAATGTTTATAGTAAATTTAACTGCTAAAACAAAGATATATTAATGTACATTCTCTAATTTAATCCCATTCATGGAAAAAATTTACCTATATAATTTGTTTGAAATTAATAATAAAGTAAATAAGAATAATAAAATATGTTGAAAATGAAACTATTTTACTACACTTTCATCTTGGGAAACATACAATGAATATTTCTGAGAAATTGGCTGATGAATATCGAGTAACTGACATAAGAAAAAATAATGTAATAATTGATTTCCCTTTCTGATAAATGGTTATTATATATGTGTGTGTGTGTGTGTATTTATTTTTTAGTAATGTTTTAAAAAAACATAATTTCACAATTCGTGTATTCATGTGCATGTATAGTGTGCTTTCATAAATGAGGATAGAGTCTCAATCTCAATCAGCTTTCATTGAGGATTTCATTAATTTTTTATCCAATACTAATTTTTATGGTATATATACTACCCCATGATTCTTAATATAAATAATTATTTTTAAACAAGGAAAATTCACTTCAATTAAGTCTCTTTAATACTGTGCGTTATGATTGATGTTTTCCCTAAAATATAAGTGTCTTAAAAAACTCAATTTTATTTCTTGATATATAATATTTCACTTTTATTTTTTCTCATATTTCATAAGTTATAGCATATTTAAATATCGGGAGATCAATTTTGAAACAAATTTTATTTATTTATGTGTTATAAATATTATTTATTATTAAAGTCTTTTAATAACAATTCACTTCCAATTAAAAGATTTTGTCCCTCATTGTCCATAATTTCCCTTCATACTAATGTTATATTTTTTCAATTGGATATATAAATATGTGTTATCACTTGTAATAATCATATTTACCTTATCTTATTTTTAAAATAAGTTTTATTCTCTCTTTTGATGAATTAATTGTTTCTAAAATGAATTTTTAACATAAAATGGATCATTTATACCGCATTCATACATTTTCTATTACAAATTATCATTAAATTTATCCAGTTTATTCCATATAAATCTCTTAAAATTCTTTTATTATTTTATATATTTCCCTTACATTTAAACCTATTAAAATATCCTTTTAATTTTTTGGGTAATACATGTTTTTAGTTCCCCTAGAAACTCCAACATTAAATATCCTTAATTTAAAAGAACATTGATATTTCTGATTCCATATCAATTATCACCAATATAGAATGGATTTAAACCATAAATAGTTTTTTAAATAGTCAATACTTTTTTCATAACCCTCTTAGTTGAGTTTGATTTTCATATAAAATAATTTGGTTTTTACTTCCTTAAAATAGTCCTTACTAATTTTGTGAAGCATCTCCCAAGTGGGTTGTTTTATTATTCTCTCTCCACCTAAAATACATATCATGATCTTTATATGTTATAATTACATGTTCAATCCATTTTTCTATTTTTCGACCATTACTTTATAGAGAAATTTTATCCACTCTTATAAAGGGAATACTTAATTTTTAGCTTTTGTTATACATTGAATATGAATTATAAAACCCACTTATTTCTCATTGGTATGATCTTGTTTATGGGTTATATGTGGAAAATTTTATTGATATGGCACAAAAAATTATCAATTAAATTAAATTATGGGTGGGAATATATATATATATATATCCCATAATGGATTTCATAAAATTTTCAAATAATGATATTCCATGTATGGTGGATGGTTTATTTTCCTAAACACACTTTGTTATATGATTGGTGGGACCAAATATATATACCCATAAAATGAATTGAGTAATGTTTTATATCCTAGGAAATATATTATAAGTTATTATAGAGTGAAAGAAATCTATTGTAGGACTTTTTTTTACTATGTTTTTGGGAATTAGGGTGAACCCAATCCACAATGTCACCTTTTCAACATTTTGATTATAGTCTAGGGGAATTATGCTGATGATGTCATGTATTATTCTATTTACACATATTATATGAATACATGATCTTATAATTTTACTTCCTTATTTCATTTATTTATTCACCTGATCATTCATTTTATGATACCATTTTATTCCTTTGGTTTTTCATGTTATGATTTTCTTTCATGTTAATTCCCTTACTAAGATTTCCACCTCAACCTTTTCCTTATGTATTTTCCCCAAAGGGTCCTATAAAATATTAGATAATCTATGGTGGTTTAAAGAACTATATTTATTTTTAAATTAATATTAAATCTACTATTTTTATAATGATTTATTTATATATATGATCTTTTAAATACACTAGACATATAAATCATTTGATTCTTATTTTTGAATTAATTTCTTTAGATTCATGAATCTATATGTGTTTAAGGATTTATTCTCTATAACCATGAACCTTTTAGGTTATAGTTTTAGAGAATTAGAAAAAACAATAACTAACAAAATTATTGTATTTCAACTAATATTCAGTTCTCCCAGTGTGTAATCAACTACTTAATCCACAAAATTTATTCCATAACTCTCATAAATTCATCTCAAATGAAACTCTTCTGGACCCCTCATACATATTACTTTTCTTCATAACTCGAGGAATGAGAACATAAGAAAATGGGTGAATTTAAATACTCATTAAGGGAAAAAATTATAAATATGTCATTGAAGGGTTATATCATAGACTTATAAGAAAACATATTATAAGTTGAAATATATTATAAAAAAAGAAAAGAAAATTTAGTAGTTGTGCATAAGTTATGAAATTAGTACATGGAATATTAAATGAACAATCATGTACCATGTAATAAGAGTGTGAGATAATAACAATATCCATGGGAAATAATAATTGGAATAAAGTAATATGGACTATCCTAGAATCCTATTGTAATAATTAATTATTGATCAAAAATTAGCAAAAAAATTCGGTAACAAAGGATACCTACACCAGGTTAATAAATTCACATATAAAAAAAGAAATTCACAGTATATTCACCCAACAAAAAAAATTAAAAAATATTCTTGAATTATTTTTCACACAACAAATTTGTCAATAAATCCATTTGTATCAAAATATCAAAGACTTATGAACATATATACTCATATCACGTTCATACAAAAATTCACCATCTCATGTGTTATAAAAAGTAAAAATTGTATTGGGGGGTTAATATAGGTCCCCAACCATTAATATTCCTCAAATATATGTGCCACTTGAAATAAACAATTAATCATATAATAAAAAACCCATGGAAATAGAAATAAGGTTTCACAACATTTTAAGATGGCATGACCAATATTAGCCTCAATAATGCAACCAATTTACACCAAAAATTCAATTACCCAAAATTAGTAATTCATAATAATATTTCTAAGGTGATTCATGAAAAATAATTTTCAAGGAAATAATTTCTTTAAGATAAAAATAAAAAGCAAGTGAAATAATAAAATAAGTTTTCTATAAAATTATTTTATGTTTGATATAAAATTTGATGTTATTGTAACATTGAAATTTATGTTTTTAAAAATAGAAGTTAAAACTTTTGAAAAAATATTTTGTTTTAAATTAAAATTCAATATTTTATCCTATAAAAATACAAAAATTAATTAACAAAGAATATGTGAAAACCTGATGATTTTTTTTTATTTTGTAGTCCTTAATCTTCAATAATCAGTCTTTAAAAATGTCATAAGTGTTTCAAATAAGGGAATTGAAAACATTATGGAAGATATTTTTTTTAATTTAATATTCAATAATAATTATTTCAAATTTCAAATTGGATTTATAATGATGATGTGGTGTGGAAGATAACTTGTTTGACATTTAATGGATGTATGTTTTTTTAATATTTTTAATTACCATAGTTAAAACCCCTAACCATAAAAAATTTAACCAAAACATAATTTATTTTTAGAAAAGAGAGAAAAAATATGATGTTCATATGATTAAAATATATTCAAATTTCAAATTATTAATGAAATAATTTTCCATTATTACTGAATATGTAAATAAAAAATATACCTTTAATAGAGAAGTGATTTTATTTCAAAAAAACATTCAACATTTTGGGAGATAAATTCATAGAGAAGGAAACATTATGCCAAAAGAAGTTAGTTTCCTTAGAGATAAAAGAGGTAATATATAATGAATGATACAAAATAATAATTTTTTTACAATGAATAATGATTACAAGGAATAATATTTCAACTCAAGGAATGGAAATGCGAGCAAACCAAATACATTATGGAGATCATAATTCATGATGCATTAGACATTTATAAATGCTGTTTTTTAAAATAAATTTAAATAACTAGAAATAAATTAAAAATATATCATAAATAAATTATTGAGTATAATGTGACCAAATAATATGAAATACTTTCAGGAAGAAGAATCTTTACTCATTGAATGTGAAATGAGTTTCTAAAATCCCATAAATCATCATTATAATTTTATCCTTAAAGCCATTATAGGAGTAAAATTATATTTATATTTAAATAAAATAAATATCAAGAAAAAATATGAAAAAATAAATCAATTTTCAACATATTAACCAAAAAAATGAATCAAATGCTGAATACATGTCATATCATTGAGAATCAAAATTGAGATGTAAAAACCCTTACCTAAGGCATTGATTTATTATTTTTTGATCCTAATATCTAGAATAAAATAAATTAAAATTACTAAAATCCATTTAAATTATTATTATTATTTATAATAACTATTTATTATTAAATATTATTTATTTATTAAATTATTTTCACATATGGCAGTTATTCAAAGTTGTTCAGTCGATTCTAATGAAACATACATGGAATATTGAACAGGGTCAGATGTATTGTTTTTAGCTTCATAATATCTTTAATATTAGATCTCATTTCCATTTATTATTAAAAATCCCCAAAAATATATACTTCTATATAGTTTTTTTCAATACTAGTCTTAAATTATTAAATGTTTATCTATATGTTCATTTATGGTGATTATGTTTACTATGGACATATATTGTTAATATCACTAATAAATATTTCCCGATATTATAATTAAATAAAATAAAAATTTTCATAAATATATTTTATATACATTAAATAAATTTTAATATTTATTTTTGTTATGTGGAAATAGAAATGAAATACGTTGTTTTGTGGAGACAATAGTCTGTACATACACACATATCACACTCTTTATTTTTTTTAGAATGGGTGGGGGTGGAAAATAAAATAATTATCCTTCAATAAACTTATTAATGTTATAAATATTATATTTTTTAAATAAATATTTTAAACTAATAATGTAAGGATGTTATGAAAAATATTACACCACATTCATGGAGGCGGTAATCCACATGTATATGTGCTGATGTGCTCATTTTTTGAGTGGTTCTTGAGGAAGGTAGAAAAGTTATATTTTATAATCATAATAAATTTTTTGTAAATTAATATTAATAAATTTATTATTCTTTCATGGATATATTATATCTAAGGGATAGAAGAAGAAATTAGAAAATAAATATTGGTTGAGAACATTACATCTTCTTTAGGGAGTTCCCTTTTGGGTAACACATTATGTATCCCTATGATGGTGTTTCGGAAAGAAATATAATTTTAGGATGTGTTGTATGGTTTAATAGATACTATAGATTATTTGATGTTGATAAAAATCATTTTAATTGGTGGATAATTTTGTGGAAATGATCTCCCTTTATAAGTGACTTAAATGTCATTTTTTCAACACACATTATATTTTCAATGAAGGAAAGATGCTATTTTAGGTTCAATAGCTCAAAAAGTTTCTAGTAATAAATTTTGGGTTCAAATAAGTTTGATAGATCCTATAGCATTATTATTAACTCATTTTTTAAATATTTTTATTGTCTTTTACCAATAATTTAAACATTTTACCATTTCAGGTTTTACCCACGTAATAAGGATTAACACATGTAATTTAAATTTTATTAAAAATACGGGAAAATAAATATTAATAAAACAATATTTAATTAATATAACTCAAAAGTATATAAAATATAATTCATTTTATAAATAATATGACATAATCTTTTTATTTAAAATAATTAATATATAAAAATATCATTTAATATAAAAAATTCACTATTTTTTGCACTTAACCTAATATAAAATTAATTATAAATTAAAATAGTGATAATATATATCTTTATATGTATAATAATTATATTAAAGTAATTATATAAAATATATCAATTTATTTTATCAGATAAAAATTATAGAACATCCAAAAAAGTCATTAAAATTACTCATTTCACCATTATCATGATATTTAACATTAATCAAAGTAACCATACTTCTATGGAAAAAAAGAAAATGAAATTATTAAAAAATATGAAAAATTATAATATAATATATTAAATTAATTTTATATATTTATTTAATGTATGTGATGAAAATGAAATTTTAATATAAGTGAATAAAAAATAGATTTTTAAGGAAAATATTACTTATGATTCTAAAACATTAAAAATGGGATTTATAAATTAAAAATATTATTTATATATTATTCATTACAATTAATAAATTTATTTTATTTTATAAAAAAATTTAAATTTTTTATCATTTTTATATTATGATGAAGTTCTAAAAGTGTCAGTATTAGCAAAATCAATATTTTTCTCTATCTACCTAAAAATCAATAAATATAGAAAAATATCCAAAATCACTTTTAGGTAATTTTTACTAGATGAATTCAACAGTTAAGTTGATTTTAATGCATTAAAATTATAAAATTGAAATTTTTTCTTTTAAATTTAAATATAGTCATCAAATAAAAACTACATTCATTAAAGAAATGAACTTTTAAGACTTTGACTGGTCCTCATATTATTTATATTCATTTAAAATTGATTACAATCATTTTATTTAAAATATACTATATAAATATTAATATTTTTTAGTATTATTTATTCAATAAGTCATGGATCATTATAGTTTAGTGCAATGAGTGAAACAAAATATAAATATAATGTTTATTTAAAGGAAACAATGTTCTAAAATCTCAGGGTGAAACAGTCATGGAAAATTCTTTTTTCACTTATAATAATGTTGTAATAATTTATCATTATTTTTTACAATTACTCATCACAATTTTTGTTCAATTAGGATTATAATCCATGGTTTTCCTTTTGTTAGTATTATTTAAACTATTGTTATCTTGATTGCAATTAATGTAATATTATAACACATCCATATTGTGGTATATGATCATTATAAGTACCCATATTTTTATGAATAAGTTAGTAGTATGGTGAAATTGTAGGTAATAAGCCACGCAAGGATAGAATATACATGTTATCAATGTAGACGATGTTTTGGAGGGGTAGTTCCACTATATTTTGGTCTTCATTCATTTAGGTCATGTACTATGAATTGTTCATCTAGTTCTCTAAGGTATGTAATTATATCGGACTGTGGGTCAAGTAACGATTTCCTAAAAACCAATGTTAAAAAGAGGGATTATAATGAAATAAAAATATTTCATTTTCAATGAGGTTTTGGGTATGAGATGGAATCTTTTATTCAATATGGGATAGATAGACCTGACAATTTGTTCCTTAAAGGGACTACGATTACTAGATAGTTATCACATAGAGTCACCACTCCTATCTCAAATAGTTTCTAATGGGGTTTTATTCATTGAACAAGAAACATATAATATTCTCTCACATCTATAAATATATAAGATTATATCTTCTAAATGAAATTGTTCATTGGGGTTTTTTATTTTAATTCATTGGAACTCACATAAGTTAGAAGGATGGGAGATCATGATCATCACACCCTATTTAGGGGAATTGTATCCTACTTTGGTACATTATTATAGATTTGGTCATGTTCATGATTCTTTCCTAAATATCAGTATGAAATTGGTTAACATAACAATAGTAATTAGTTATTCACCTTTGTTTATGTGATTATCTATTCCAATCAGAGGCACCTTACAAACATGAACATCTCTATGTATCATAGGTTATCCATCGATGATACCATCTGTACGTATCATAGATTTTCCATCTTGATACTGATTAACATATTATGATTCTGATTTATTGGATAATGTGTTTTAAATCCCTGGAGAGGGGGTCTAGTGATTTAAATTCCATCATAGAAGGTTATCAGTGTTTATGGTGTCGGGGTTAATCAAATTGTGGGGATTTCATTATATCCTTGTATAATTAATAAGAATCGATTCATTTAAGCTCCAGTTAATGGGAAACATCATACCTTCTAAGGTTATGTGATGAGGACCAATCAATGATATTTGATATCACATAAGAAATAAGGATAAGAAAAAGATACCTATAAATAATTAATGTGAGAAAAATTAAACAAAAATTTTTTATGGTTAGCTTGTATGATAATTTTTCATAATGAGGATGTATTTTTTTAAAAGGATTGTGGAATTTTGAAGATATATCACACCAAGAGTTCAGTCCAATGAGGATGGTATAATGGGACCTGGAAAGAATATTTCCCTCTGTGTGGGAGAATTACTCTATTTAGAAATATTACATGATACAAATATAGTCTCTAAGAAGTTTGTCCATGGGAAAGGATGTCCAAAGTCATGGAAGTATAGCGAGGTTAGGGTAGCATGTAAATGATTTCATGAGGGTCGTGATACAATGATTAGAAAAATTTAATGTTAACAATTTTAGATTTTAACATAAAATATTTACCATACCCATCACATAGATATGGGAATGAATCCCCACATAGTATGAATGAAATAATTTAAAGTCACGTGATGTGACTATACAATTCAGTTTATCATTTTGATATAAGGGCATTGACGTGTATTTTATGATTGAGAAGAAAGGACATAAGCCACATAGTTTAATTGAGTTTTTCTTGGGGATGCATATAGAGATACATGAATATTCTATATAGGGGATTGATTCATGAAGAATTATTCTACAAATCCTATGAAAATTGGAACCCATGTTTGTGAACGGTGGGAAATGATATGTTTGGGTTGGGATTATCTATATGAGGCTTCCCTGATATGTTTCATTGGGATTATAGACGTTTATGGGAATAGATGATGTAGTTAATACTTACACCTGAGGTGGATTCCCCCAATAGGGGTATTTTTATTATACTATTAGTATGGAAATTGTAGATCTATAACCCAAGTGATTCATAGATTATGTTATAAAAAAGAGGTATCTGAATATTAGAAACATTTTATATGAGTATAATATTGTGTTTTTATAGGTCTTACATGATGAGTATTTCATAATAGGAATATGGTTATGAATACCATGGATGATAAGGCTCCATAAGAGAATTCTTAGGCCTTCAAATGAAATACAATAATTTGAAACATATATGGTCGTATTTTTCATTAAGAATATGGTTTCATAGAAGTGTCCAATAATAACATAATATCTATAGAGGTTGACCCATAATAAGGCATCCAAGATATCCTGATTAAAACATAAATTAGAGCTCTCAAAGATAATAAGTTATTATTACATTAGTGTGTATAGAATAAGTATTTATAATCATTGGGATATCAAATTTAATTTAAATAAGATAGAGACATTCACCAAGGAGGATTACCACAAGGAATATGGAATTATGATAGACAATATGAACTAGGAGGGTTCGAGTGGAACTCTTGGGGGATAGGAAATCACATGATGGTAATGGGTTCATGAGATCATGAAAAAGAGTTGGGCTTACAAGACTGTTTGAAGGAAAGGGGGACTCACTATGGCATAATGGAATGGGGAGACCATGTAACCCTGTAAATTAATGGGGTTCATGTGATCACATAACAATTATTGGGGTAGGTGATCAAAAAATATGATCTCCTGACCAAGATCTAATCATTCATTCATGGTATCAATTGTCCATCAGATGATTATGTGACAGAGGGGTCATTATATGATCAGATCTAGGGAATGTTGTTATACTATCATGTGTTGCACAAAAATTTCATGTTCTTTGATAATATTTACCAATATTTTCAATTTCATTTGAAGTTTAATGATCATATTTCCAAATGTTAGTCTTTAAAATAATAAAAATTTCTTGAGATCTCAGGTCGTATCAATTATTTTGTTTGTTGGATAAATAAGTTCTTTTCGTTTATCATAGGGTTGGTTTATATATATCTCCCTAACTATATCCATTTCTATTCAAAAGGAAGGTGAACCACATATGTGGGTTTTAGGTGGTAGATGAAATCTATATAAATTATTATTAGGATGTATGCTATCCATAAGAAATCTATATTCCATCGATGACATCCCCCAGTGTGTCATAAGAAAATAAATGATTTCAAAAGTGTCCCACAATAGTTATCCTCACCTTATAGTCTACCACATAATCCATTTGATGGTGGGAAATAATAGACCCTAGAGACCATAAGATCATTACAACATGGTTAGCCTTGGTAATTTGATCAATTTGGGGCTTGGTTATCAGGTTTCCATTATATGACTTAATGAAAAATTATCTCATGATTTTCTTTCCCTTGATATCCTCCTTTTCTTTTATTCAAGGAATCTCATGGAAGATTGAATGTTATGAAACCACGTAACTCAATTGCACGACCATCATATGGTCATCAGATCTAGGAAGAGAGTGTGTTCTTTAAATGCCTTTGTTCCAAAATGGCACTTTTATTAGGTTTTTTTATCACCATATTTTTGATTTAATTCATCTAGAGGGTTTCACCAAATATTCTCTCTTAGAAAATATCTAGATGTATAAGGTAGGACTCAGTTGAAATGAAGTTAATGTCCACTAGTGTCCATTGGGAATATGTTTCACTTTTGGTCTTTATGGTGAATATTGTTATTTCATTAATCTCTCTATAAATATGAGAAATATGGGTCAGATAAATCACCTCTGACTGAAAGGTATAAGAACACTTCATTTTTTCATCCCATCGAAACATTTCCCCTAGTCCTACTTTGTGTGAATCCTACACATGACATTATCATGTTAACTGATCACATGATCCTACCACACAAGTGAATCAAATAACCCCATCTCCACTAATTAAATTAAACCATTTTAGCCACATTATCATGTAAAGTAACAAAGTGATGTGATTAAACACCCTTATTATGGTCATGTGATTTCCAAACATCTAACATGTCTGGTGATTCACTTGAAATTTTGGATTATTCATGCTCCCATTTCAATATGATCACTTTTTCAAACAAACATTAAAATTACATGCACACAACTAATTTTTTCTTCTTTTTTGAGATCTAAATTATTCCTATATCATGAATGGTTAGTTACTAGTGAGAAGAGACTTTCCCATTTCTTAGACTTTCCTTTTGGGGGTTTTGGTCAAGTACATCTATGTCTCATTCCCTAGGTATTCTAAGGTCATGCGAGTCTTAAAAATATAGCTAGTTTTTATGGTCGAATAGTATTGACGAAAAACAAAAAGAAATATGTTTTTTTTATAATCGGCTATATCTTAATATAGATTAAGATCATTTAACATATACTATATGTTGTTTTAGATTAATTTCATATAGACAAGATTATATGTAGCATTAATTTAAGGTAATATTACTTTGATAACATGTTTTGAAAAATACCATTTCATGAATGATAACCTCATGGAAAAGGTTGATCACGTATCAATGGAATTGAATTAGAGTGATGAAATTACATAGACATGTTAAGGACGATTGTGGATCACACTAGGGTGATGATATCTACAATGATATGTTCATGGCTCACATGCATCAAATGATCCATTAATAAATGAAATATTTTTTTTTGTTAATAGGAAAAGTTATTTTATTCATGTTCCAGAGTCAGACATGCATAGTAATTTAGGGGGTCCCTTGAATCTTTTCCCACATCATTATAGGGTCTATCAATGTTTTTTAAAGATTGAAACAATCAATATGTTATGCGACTCTTAGAAACGGGTCATTCATGAAGTGTTTTGGATACCATAATATATTTTATATATAAAGGGATGAGTGATTCCCATCATGGATAAAGGGTAGATTATAGATATAGAATACATTAGATAAGGGAATAATTTAGTTTATCATCCTGAAAGTGGACTGAGAATGGTGTAACATATCATTTCATTGGTAATAGGTATGATATATGATGACATAACACCATGGATATAAAATCCACTTTAATAATTCCATTGTGGTATTTTTAAATCACCACATAATGATTGGGAAAATGATTCTTATTTGGGGTAAAAATGATGGGGATACTTGTGAATAACTATATAGATATGAGTTCCACTATAATGTTGTTTGGTCTGATAGGGATTAGAAGACCCTTTTTTCAAGGGAAATATTCCGATTATTGGTAGGCCATGGGCTAATAAATACATCCAACTCATGTACTATCAAAAAAATATTACCTATATGCCTGGTGTGTTCCCTTATTAAGGATATGACATCATTGGAAATATAAAATCATATGAGAAATGAAGTAGGTTGTGGTAAAAACTATATCCAGGGAGGGTTATGGAATCCTAGAGATAGTTTATATGACAAAGAGAGAGTAGAAACTATCCTAAATTTAGGTTGAATTTCACATATAAAAACCATAGAAAAGGGGTCATTCAAAATATGGTTAGGAAGAGAGAACATCATATCATGCATTTTAGCGTAACATGATGGGGACTATCAAAAGGTTCAAAAATTATGTACAAAATCATTTATTTTGGAATACATATGGTATATGGTGATATAAAATTAGAGATATCACCTTAACACGAAATGATGGATTTTTTTAGTGAAACTAACAACTAATGGAGTTGAAACCAATGATGGTTAAATGGGGAAGACATACCATGAAACTATGAATCACTCTAGGGTAAAAAGTTTCTCTATGATATTAAAGTCATTCATGGATTAGGGGACTATTTTTACAATGAAAATATTCCCATGTATTACATTTCATATGATTATATGCCAGTCTGACCAATGCCTTGTTAATAAGAGGGTTCTATGAACCTATGTATTACACATTAAAAGGGTCATGAAAGGTTATTGGGGAATTAAATAATTGTGAAATTATGTATATTATTTGTTAAATTATATGAAAGGGTGGTTATGACACCATAACATCGTTGTCCCCTTGTACTAAACATGTTAACAAGGTGATGGGTTATGAGAAATCCTTGATCTAATGTTTTTTTGGGACTGAACATGTCTACTGTGCATGTTTTGTATTTTGAAATTTTCATGTGATAGACCTAAAATAATTTCACCACTTTTATTTGTACACAGTCTATTTACTAAAAATGTTATGTTTAAAGAATAATTAGTTTATAATTTTCCTTTCCTCAGAGCACATTTTTTGGTTTTCCTCCTTGCATATTTTATGTCTCTTTCACAAATAGTTTATGGTCTCAAAATTTAGACCAGTAAGGGATAGTTTTTAGGGTCGTATAGATTTCAGTAAAGGGTACATAGTTTATGTTCAATTTTCATGGACCGAGAAAAAAGGGAATGTGTTTAAAAAATTCAATTTGGATTCCAAGGGTCAATAATATTCAAAAAAATTCTAATGCTGATGATAATACCACAAATCATGTTTTATGGTTCTTGAATCATGAGTAATTTTATAGTAAAGAAAATAAAGGGATAACAATAATAACATGGGGGAAAGCAACACTATTGAAATGTATTCAAGGGTTATAAGTAATAGAGGACATTTTTGAAGGAAAATATACCTCTAGTTAAGAGCCTAGAGGATATTATAAATGAGATTTAGTAAAACATGCATTGTAAATAATATAGTCTCTTGTAGTCATGGTTTCTCCTTTAAAAGGGTTGTGGATTATTTTTTTTAAATCCAAGACACTCAAGACAAGATGTATTATTCATGTAATATAATGTAAAAAAAATATTATGGAAATATCTAATTACTTAGTTGAACTTGGTTAGACTATTTAGGTCCTCTGATAAGGCATCATAATTGATAATGGTTTCTGTAGTTTAATATCAAGGAAAAAAGTGAAACTATCATGTGATAAGAAATCATGAGTTCTATAATTTGGTCTCATTAAATGAGGACCCGATTATACTTAGTTTAATTTCATATAGACATGATTAATATTATCAATTCAATTATATTTCCTTTTTTATCCCTTTAGGGATCAAAATCATTCAAATTGAGAGGGAATTTCTATAATGCCACAGACAATAACTTCGAGGCTTCTTATACATAGATATAGCTCATAGGCTTCAAAGATGAATTTATTCTAACATTAGTGTAGTTCCATGTAGAAAAAGAAAATTTTTTATAATGGATCAACCACTATGGTTAAAGGAGCATATCATTGAAATTTGTGAGTAGTCCTAAAAAATGATATCTCATCATCATGGGATATCACATGATAACATCATTCAATAAATACATAATTTTAAAAGAGTATGTCCCCTAAATATATCTTTCTCTTATAAATGGTGAGTGAAGAGGACTTTCACCTGAGTGAAAAGACATTAACAAGGGTTATATAGGATAACACACCAATGTAATAGGGTCTATCATAATTCAATATTTTATGAAGATGACATGCATAACTATAGAGATCAATCCATACTACCCAACATAGATCTAGATCATATACAAAGAAAGAAAAAAGGTAATTTTTATTTTAAGGATTGGGTTCAAGCATAAGATCACTACCAGAAAAACAGTTTTTCCCAATGCCAACCTTTATCAATGCTAACGAAAAAGCGCTCATAAAGTGGGGTACCTTTACCAGCGCAAAAAAAAGTGCTGATAAAGGTACCCCTTTATCAGTTCTTTTTTTAGTTGTGCTGATAAAGTGTTGACTTCAAAAAAATTAATTATAAATAATATATTAATATATAAATATAGTTATATTGATATAAATATAATATATTATTTTTAAAAATATTTTAGATAAGTATAAATATACATTTACACTTAATACACTTAATATATTAAATATTTAGTGAAAATGGATTATAAATAATTAATATAATTTTTTTAATTAATAATTTGATAATTATTATGGAGGAATAGTCATTTCATAACAATTTGCAGACTAAAAAAATAAAAAAAAATTAAAAAAAGATCCAAAATATGTTAAAAATGCAACACGAACTTCAAACGGCCCTAACTTTTGATTCGGGTGTCCGTTTGAGCTCTAACACATATCATATCAAATCCTACAACGATTTCTACAGCCCTGTAATTGTGGGGGACCCCGCTTAATGTTTTTAGAGGCCAAAAGAGGCCCAGAAGGCCTGCAAAACTGAGTTTTTAATCGGGGAATCCCGATTTTTTAGTGTTTTGTGGATTTTCAGCCTCGTTTAAGGGGGTATTATTGGATTTTTTTGGTTGGGACTGAATTTATTCCAACGTATTACATTCATATTTATATTATGTATTTAACATTTTATCGTTTTTTATAATGACCTGCTATTTATAATAAAATATGTAACAATATATAAATTTTTTTATATATTCACACATAAAAATTTAATTGTAAATATAAATTATAAAATATATTTACATATAAAGTATGTTATCTTTATCAAAAAATAACTAATATCCATTTTATTTAAAATAAAAATATAAAAATATTTATATACCTATATGTTAATATAACTATATACATATAACTATATGTATTGATATAAATATATATATATATATTTATCAATATAAATATATATATTAATATAACTATATATATATATTAATATAACTATATATATTTATAATATAACCATATTAATCAATATATATATATATATAACTACATATTATTTTTTGAATCTCAATTAAAAGAATGGCCAATCCACTTAATGCCAAAATTTCAATTCCCATGGAATTATACCCTGTAATGAAAACGGTCACATTGAGTTTCCAATATATTAATATTTGTATACCATTTACAAATAAAATATATTAGCTTTATATAAATAATAACTTATATCCATTTTATTTGAAATACAAATATATAAATATTTATATACCTATATATTAATCTAACTATATATATATATATATTAATATAACTACATATATATATATTGATATAACTATAAATATATATATTAATATCATTATAAATATATATATTAATATAACTATATATATTAATATAACTATATATTACAATATGAAAAAATATAACTATATATATATATAGATATGTCATTAACTGGAGAACAAATCAATATGGCAGAGTGGTAAAGGCTTTAGGCATGCAAGGGGGAGGTCTCGAGATCAAATCTTGGTGGAGGAAAGGGCGTACGCATGGGGGTGGATTTGGGGGCTAGTGCTGATAAAGGGGGTGGGTGGGTGTAGCGCTGAAATAGGGTGGGGGGGGGGTGCGTGTGGGCACTTGAGGGATGTAAAGTGCTATTAAAAGGTTGGACCAAGCGCTGTAAAATCCCCCCCTGATTGGCATGATTTTATTATGTTTTTTTAAATTTTTTAATATTTTTTTTCTTTTATCAGTGCTAAAAAAAGAGCTGATAAAAGGTGTCTTTTATCAGTTCTAATAATAAAGTGCTGATAAAGGACCCTTTTATCAGTTCTTGTTTTTATCTGATAAAATAGGCTTTTTTCAATGATTTTTTTGCGCTGATAAAATGAGTCTTTATCAGCGCTTTCAGGAGTGCTGAAAAAGGGGACCCCCCAATTTATCTTCACTGGATTTAACAGTGCTTTTCTAGCACTATTAAGACCATTTTTAGTGCTGATAAAAAGATGTATTTATAGTAGTGGATGGAGGATCCATGTGTCACCACATATCCTATATGGATAGGAATCAACCCACAAACAGTCCTATTAAATCATGTCAACATGATCAATTCTAACTCATATGTTGAGGAATAGTTAATTTTTATCCATAAAATACTATCTATCCACCACATTCTTGGTGAATGATATTTGGATATTACGTATATCATGAAGGTGAAGGGATCTCATATTGTTAAAGAATTTATTTTGTGGAGGAATCCTCACAATCTTGTTTCCAGAAATGGGTGTCATTTTTTTAGAGAGACCAAGCATTTGGGAAGGGTATAGTGGGTATGGATTTAGATCTATTCCCAAGAAAAATTATTGGAAATTCCACATATCCTAAAGGATTTGGAATAATGTCACACATAGCTCTTGAAAATATTTCCCCTACACAAACCTTGAAAATATGTAAGGGGATTTTTTATTAACATTTCTCTTATGCCTAGGATCTGAGATATGGGAATCACTATATATCAAATATAACTATAAACAAGAAATACATTTATTGAAAAGAATGTGGGGATTCTGTATAGATCTTGCTTATGTGAAAAGGAGAGAGAAAATGTAATTGTTAATTTAGATATTATAGTTGGAACCAGGCAATAAAATCCGAGAATCACAATATATCTTATCTAGATATAAATCAAGAAACATGTAGTTATTAGAAATTAAAAGGGATCCTTTTATGTATTCAACCCATATACAGGGGAAATGAGTATTCAACTCAGAGAATGATTTCATAAATTAGACAAGTTTCTTAAAAATTTCATATATAGATCCATATCATATATTTGATGGGGAATTCCTAATCTTTGATCAAGAGGATTATAAGAACATGTATATTTTTTTCAGTATGAATCTATCCTTCTAGTTTTTTTTTGAGAAATAGATGAGTTTCTAGAAATTTCATGAGTACACACTATGTCCTTTAAGTACACATTGTGTACTCCTTTGTCGTGGGTGACTGTGCACTAGCCAGGTAATGCCCGAGTACATGGCCGAGAGTGGTGACCTAGATACCACCTAAAGAGGAGGCCGAAAAAGGAAAGTACATGCCATGAACTTTTAAAGAACACACAATGTAAATTGTTTCATTAAACGGACCGAGGTCGTGTCTGACGGACAGAACACACAACTTATAGAACTTTTTCATCTAGGAGTTTATGTACGTCTTTGGATCTTCTCTAATCCCCCAACTCACCATCCGTTTCTTGAATCGATCATCATCAATTGCGTTAGAATCACATCGGTGAATTCTCCTTTCATTTAGAACTTCATCTCCAGATTTCCCCTCTTCCGCATGATATCCTTGGTTGAACTTATTATGAGTTTTTGTAGATTTGCAACATTATAAAGTTATTCACGGCCCTATGTTCATTTATATCATAAGTACATTTATGATATAAGTGGCTTGTTCCTCTCTGTAGTATTTCCTAGAGTTATATGTGCAAAAGTGCCCAATACACTTGTTTGGGGTATTGCGTGTTTGTGGGTGTTAGTCCTCTTATTTCCTATTATTCATTTTTAATTTGGATAGAGGTTTATTTTTTATGAATAGGGGTCACTTTTCCATGCTATGGATTTTTTCCCTTGTTTTTTTCTTTGACCATTTGTTATAGATTTGCCTGTTAGGCTGCTTCTCTACTTCCTGTGCCTAGAATATTTAGGATGGAGTGATTATTATTAGACATGTTATGATATGTTTTAGATTGTTTAGACAAGTAGTTCTTGAGGATTACTTTGTCTACCATGTATAATTTGTGCATGAAGGACATACATAGGGCCTTGAGAACCTGGCGTAGTAGACCTCATGGAGAATTGACGTTTAGGGATTCTCTAGAGTGTCGGTTTTACTATTAGATTGAAAAGACATAGGTGGGATGGACATTGTGCACCCCCAGAGTGTTTGTAGTTTCCTCGATTAGAGCCATAGGGGGAATTGGAAGTTGAGTGTGTCCTTAATGTTATATAAGTTACAACTATGAGATCATATGGGGAATTGTTGGTGAGTTCTTACTCAGAGATTCTTTGCTAACGATAAACCATAGGGGTTAGACTGTGTGAACTTTCCAGAGGGTTTTATGTGGTAATTTTCTTAAACCAAAGGGTTTAGGTTGTGTGTAATTCCCAGAGGGTTACCTGATTTTTATTGGTTTCTATTGATATATAAAAATTAATTCAATTTAATTTGTAGGATTATTACTATGTGTACTTCCTTAATTACTATTTCATTTTTTTATTGACTGCCATATTGATTCACTGGATGTTAGGCGTAGATCGTTGGGTGGTTTCCTAATGGGATTAGTCTCACACTCTATTTGGGTCATGATTTTGGGCCCAAATAGATTATATTGTTTCTGGTGTAGATAAGGGAAAGCACACTTCTACATTAGTTACATGATTGCTGTGGAGCAGGGGAGCATGGGACCAAGAGGAGACATGCGATGTTGTGGAGGTGATTACTTTAATTTTTTTACTTTGGTTTAGTATTTTATTCTATTATTTTGACTTGTTTCTCTACTTTCATAGACATATGTATCATTCATCATATATATTTATATGTGTTTAATTGTTATTACTTCCAGTCATCCATTGATTACTATTTTAATAGTATTATTACTGCTTCCTCTATTACTATTTGTTTTACTTCCACTGTGTTACTATGTCAATGAGGGAATAGTTTCACCACCATCACACCGAAGGCCATCATTTCTAGTCTTTAACCTCTAGTGTTCGGAGAAATGTGCTTGAGGCCATGTGAACAACCAGGTATGGGGTGCCTCTGGGCGGCATCCGGAACTGAGATGTTAAAAAGTGGTATCATAGGGATTCTTTTCTTCATGACTTACTATTTGGATCACATAGCTAAGGATAGGAAGGAATAAGGAGTTGGTAATAAGTTTTTCCTGGGAGTAGATAACCCGTGTACATGGAATATCCAATTTACCTTAGTTATTGCAATATTAATGGGGTTTCAATTTTATAGTTGATTTGATTTTATTGTTGGGTGATTCACATGTATTATGTTGTTATCATTGATATTATTGAAGTTTTATCTCTGTTGAAACCTGATGAGATTAGGGTCTTCCATCTCATGCATCATATTGGCACTTTTTAGAGATCACATGTCATGCATTATTGACATGCCATTTAGGTTACATTAGTTATTTCATGTTGTTGTGATAGATGTTGTGCATGATATGCATGATGTTGTGATATATTCCATGATTGAATAACTGCTTTTTGATAGGGTATTTTTTGGGTATGGTTTTTTTGAATGGATACCAAACATTGGTTATTGGGTTGTTATAGTCCCTCATGGACAGATATTTGGTAGATCATTGCTCTATTAGGTTTATATATAACATGTTTAAGATTAAAAGAATTGATTTGCGGGTAGTATAGACCCTGAAGTATCATAATTTGGCACATTAATGTTAATTTCATTGTATTTGTGGGTTCCAGATAATTGTTTGATGGTTATTGTCCAGAAGAACCCAGAATGCATGGTGAGTAATGATAAATACATGCCATGTGTCCTTTTGTTCAGGAAGGAACTGTTTTTCTTAAGTACACTTCATGTAATATATATACATGCCTTTTAGACTATATCTTTGTCACTGGCTATGTGGGAAGAGACCCGGGGTTGGGAAATCATTGGAGGAACACGCTGTGTTCCTGATCTACATGCCTTGTTGTAAATACCATGTGTCCACCTGTGTGACTAACGACATGGATGGATAAAACATAAGTTATACATCTTGTGTCAAGATTGAACAAGTCATGTAGTGTAACCCATCCAGAAATGTAGAAAATAGAACGGTTCGGTGAAATATTTCTTGTACACTTTGTGTCTGGAAAAAACACACTGTGTAGACTTAACTGTGTAACCGGTCGTGTAACTGAGAACACGGGTTGGTGAATTTCATCTGGTACACACCATGACTATCACTAACAGTACATGTAGTCTCGATCTAGGAAATATTTATGGCCTAGACGTGTAGAATAACTCAGGTAGGGAAATAGGATTCAAGTACATGTCGTGTGTTAGGAAAACATGTTGTGTTCTTGGGGTGTTACATGAACAACGATGGAAAAAGTACACACCCATGTGAAGGATTAAGAGAAAACATTGTATAATAATTTTATACACTATGTATCCATGTTTTAAAAAACATGAATTCTTTTTTCTCTTGTTTCCTTATTACAGTTCTACGTTTCAGTCCTTGTTAATCTTGATCTTTGGTGTGCACTTGAACATACAAATTCATACCACTGAGACATCCTCTGATTGTCCACCAGTTACATGGCAGTGATCAGACACCAAATATGACTGATCTTGGACTACCAGCAGATCCTCCAATCATGTCAGTCTTAGCACTTGTCCTCATTCTGGACACAGGGTCTGACGCACAGTCCTAAGAGGGATTTATGAGGTTTATGAGGACCTTCAGAGGGGTACCTCATCTTGCAACTTCTATGGCAGATTTGACCCCGGTTTTCTAGCAACAAAATCCTCCCACCATCATAGGGGAAGGAGGACATTAGGTTGAAGATTAATGGTTATAATCCTTTCTATCTATCATTGACCATGTGGAGAATCCTCCAGAGAGGAGGGTGAAGCTCTCTACATATATTCTTTGGGATTCTGCCAAGAGATGGTGTGATGTGATATCACAGGTAGGACACTAGAAAGTTATGTTGTGGGATGAGTTCTGGTGTGCCATATATGACTACATCTACCCAGAGAAATTGAGGTCCTATTGAGCCTGAGAGTTCATGAGTCTGGAGCATGGGTACTCTTTCTATTATAGATTATTATTATCACTTCAAAGAGCTGTAGTACTTCACGCCTATTCCATGAGGTGTTGAGTTATTTTGGACAGGATGTTTGAAGAGGGTCTCAGGCACGACATCCGATCTCATGTGAAAATCTTAAAGTTGACTTCCATCACTTGTATGGTCAACCAAGTGCTGATCACAGAGTGAAATCTAAGTTATTCTAGAGTGGTGAACCAGGGAAGTTCGACATCTAGAGTTGGTATCCCTCATACTTATACAAGGAAGTTCCGAAGGGTGTCACGTGTAGAGATCATAGTAGGGGAGAGACATCCTCTGTTAGCCATGTGGTGTTCTTCATATCTGGGAAGAGAAGGAATACAAGGCCACATTCCCAGAGAGACCGATTGGAGTGCCGGTCATTCGATAAGATGGGCGATCTTTAGAGATTCTATCAATTTTTTTCACTGGAAGATGGAGACATGTGTTTTTCTATGACTCCTAATTTAGGAGAAGCACCACCAGTTTCTCATCAGTAAGAGAGTTGGACTTACATCCATTCAGGTCAAGGTATAGGTCTCATTCGTGGTAGCCAACCACTAGGCATTCAGCAAAAATAGGTTGGACTATCTCAAGGTGATCAGACAGGGTCACATGGCCATGGTGCAGGTCAGACTTTTGCAGTGAATTAGACCCAACAAGATTAATATCCAAGACCCTCTATAATCTGAGGTATGATCATAATTGCCTCAGTTTTAGCTCCTTCTCTTTAAGATATAGGGACTTCTTTTATATTTATATCTACTTCATTTGTGGGTACCCTTGGGCTCTGTATCATTTCATATTCTAATATCTTGAATCTAGACACACCATTGGGGATAAGAACGGCTAGTATACGTCAGTGCAAGAAGATACCTCCTGAGTTTGGTGGATGTCACATCATAGAGGACCTATATGTCTTTGAGATGGTAGGCTATGATTTCATTCTGAGAATTGACTATTTAGTTCCCTTCCAGGAATTTGTCGATTTCTATCACTATAGGGTGAGTTTCACATCACCATAGTGTAAATCATTTCTTCATAAGTGCATGCGGAATGTCTAGGAGAGTAGAGTAAGACCCGGGCATCATGTGTTGGGAGGAGTTACCGTTCAGTTTGCTAGTCTATATCTAGATGACTAGTGGACTTCACAGATATACTTTCCTCAAGTGGTTGATCGTTTTAGGGATGTATTTTCTAAGTAATTTTTTGGTTAGCCTCCAGAGTGAGAGGGAGACTTTTTTATTTACCTCGTGCCAGGAGTGACATCAATGTCCATCCTTCCTTATAGGATGGCTATACCATAGTTTCAGGATCTCAAGAAGTAGTTGGAGGAGTTGTAGTAAAAGGGTTTCATCAGATCCAGTACTTCTTCTTGGGGTTCGCCTATCCTATTTGCAAAAATGGCAGACAGTACCCTCATAATTTATGTGTATTATTAGAAGTTGAACAAGTTTCTAGTCATGAACTGATATCCCTTGTCGGGGATTGATGATCCCTTTGATTAGCTTCATGGGACCCAGGAGTTCTCGAAGATTGAATTGTGATCCGGTTACCATCAGTTGTGCCTTATACCATTTCTTATACCTCTTACATCCTTTTGGAGCAAGAATGGTCTATACGAGTATGTGGTTATTCCGTTCGGTCTGTAGAACGCGCCTGCAGTTTTCATGGCATTGATGAACCATGTATTACCACCATACATTGATTTTTTCATGGTGGTATTTGTGGACGATATCCTGGTGTACTCTCGCACTCAACACAACCATTCTACAAATCTTGTGATCATTTTGAGTACACTGATAGAGCATCAGTTATATGCTAAACTCTCAAAATACTACTTTTGGATGGATGAGATTCTCTTCTTGAGTCACGTTATCTAAGAGACAAGAGTATCAGTAGATCTAGATAAAGTGAGAGTAGTAGTTTTCTAAGTGCAGCCGGAGAATGTCTTGGAGGTGTACTGTTTTCTAGGGATGGCTGGATACTACAAATGATTCAAACTTGAATTTTCACACTTAGAAGAACCACATACGGGCCTGACTAAGAAGGGTGGGAAGTACTTGTGGTCAAATTAATATGATTCATCCATTCAAGATCTCAAAGGGAGGTTGACATCAGCATCGATAATAGTATTTCTAGAGCTGGTAAAGAGCTATACTATATGCTATGATGAATCAGGTATCAGGCTGGTAACAATACCTATGTAGGGAGAAGGTGTCGTTGCGTACGGGTCTCGACAGTAGAGTCCACATGAGATAAATTACCAGACACACAATCTCATGTTGGCTACAGTTGTTCATGCATTACATTGTTATAGAAATTATCTTCTGGGATAGAATTATCTGGTTTTCACAGACCTCAAAAGTCTCAAGTATATCTTCACTCAGTGTGACCTAAATTTGAGACAGTGAAGGTGGGTATAGTACCTTCAGTATTTTTACTATGAGCATAAATACATGACTAGGAAGGAGAAAATAGTGGTTGATGCATTTAGTATGAGAACTCAGATACATATAGTTAAAGAGGCCATAAATGAGTGGCTGCTAATGGCTCTATTCTCTGACATGTATTTGGAGATGCACGACAGACATGGGAAGATGTTTCTATCTTCTGTAGTTGTAACCTCTATGATTTCTTGATCGAGTGTGAATGACGCATGTATTAGATTTTGAAGGCCTATTCCTCCAGGGGAGTGTGTCAAGAGATGACCCCATTCCTAGATGGACCATAGGCGAGGATGAGATCTTGTGTTTTCATGGGTGCATATGGGTATTGGAAGACATACATGATGAGTTGGTGCAATACTTAAATTCCTCAGTTTGGGAAGGTCTTCCTCGTGCCATGAAGATGTATCATGATCTACATCATTAGTATTTTTGTCCAGGTTCGAGGAGAGATGTTTTTGGGTTTGGCATGAGATTTTCCACCTATCCATAGGTGAAAGAGGGGCATCATCGACCAGCATGGATTTTGTAGTAGTAACCTATTTCCGAGTGGTAATGGAACGATGTTGTAATAGACTTTATGACGGGTTTACCGAGGTTACCTCGAAGGAATGATGTAGTTTGGTTTGTCCTTGATAGAATCACACCAGTTTCTCAGTTATTTCTGATAAAAAGACTTTCAGTGTTGATGAGCTAATTTTTTTTTACATCTGAGAGATTTTACGTCTACATGAGGTTCTATACTCAATTGTTTCCGATAGGGGTGACTATTTTACTTCTCGGGTCTACTAGGGGCTCCAGATGGCTTTGGGTACATAGGTACTTCTGAGTAATGCATACCATCTCCATATAAATGGCCAGTCTGAGCATATGATTCAATTGATTGAGGACATGCTTCGAGCATGCATCCTAGATTTTGGAGGTTCTTGGGAGAAGCACTTAACTCTTGTGGACTTTTCCTAAAATAATACTTTTCAAGCAACTATTCAGATGGAGCCTTATGAGCCCTTGTATGGTAGTCCATGAAGATCACCCTTATTCTAGCTGGAGGCAGGAGAGGAAACTATGCTAGGACCTCATCCTGTCCAAGAGACCATAGAGGAGATAGAATTGATTCCGAAGAGGATTACTACTACATAGTCAAGATAGAATTCATATACTGATCAATGGACATGACCTCTAGATTTTAGGGTCATGGATCCGTTTCGTAATATGTGTCACACCATGGTTAGGACACAAGAGGATTTGGAAATAGTGTAATCATTCACTGAGGTACATTAGGCCATTAGAGATTTTGGAGAGAGTTGGACCGGTTGCCTATTGGCTATTGTTTGCTCAGAGGTACCAAGTTATGCTTGATGTCTTCCATGTTTATCATATTTGACTTTACTTCTCATACATATCTCATTTTTTCCAACCCGAGGAGGTTGAGTTAGATGTCGATGAATCCTTCGAGGATCATCCTATATGGATTGTTGATCGAAGTTGAAAGGTTCGCCATGGTCGGTATGTTCCTTTGGTATGAGATCTATAGAAGCACGTGCGAGTACATTACGAGACTTGGGAGAGAGAGGCCGATGTACGATCATAGTGGATGGATCTATTCTAGGTTTATTATTCTACGCCACATTTATAGGAAAATTTGGGGACAAATTTTATTTATGGGGGACATTTGTAAGAATCCATATATTTTTTTTGGAATGAATCTTGATTTTTATTTGTTATTTAGAAAAGAGGAGTTTATGGAAATTTCAGGAGTTCATGCCATGTCCTGTAGGTACACATCATGTACTTTGTTACCAGAGGTGACTGTGTACTGGCTGGGTAATGGCTGAGTACATGGTCATGTGTAGTGACGTGGAGACAACCTAAATCGGAGGATGGAAAAGGAAATTACATGCCATGATCTTTTAAAGAATACACCATGTAAATTGTTCCATTAAACGGACCAAGGTCGTGTCTGACGGACAGAACACACTACTTATAGAACTTTTTCATCTAGGAGTTTTTGTACGTCTTTGGATCTTCCCTAATCCCCCAACTCACCATTCGTTTCTTGAATCAATCATCATCAATTGCGTTAGAATCACATCGGTGAATTCTCCTTTCATTTAGAACTTCATCTCCAGATTTCCCCTCTTCCGCATGATATCCTTGGTTGAACATCTTATGAGTTTTTGTAGATTTGCAACATTATAAAGTGATTCAAGGCCCTAGGTTCATTTATATCATCAGTACATTTATGATATAAGTGGCTTGTGCCTCTCTGTAGTATTTCCTGGAGTTATATGTGAAAAAGTTCCCAATACACTTGTTCGGGGTATTGCGTGTTTGTGGGTGTTGGTCCTCTTATTTCCTATTATTCATTTTAATTTCGATAGAGGATTATTTTTTATGAATAGGGGTCACTTTTCCATGCTATGGATTTTTTCCCTTGTTTTTTTCTTTGACCATTTGTTATAGATTTTCCTGTTAGGCTGCTTCTCTACTTTTTGTGCCTAGAATATTTAGGATGGAGTGATTATTATTCGACATGTTATGATATGTTTTAGATTGTTTAGACAAGTAGTTCTTGAGGATTACATTTTCTACCATGTATCATTTGTGCATGAAGGACATACATAGGGCCTTGAGAACCTGGCGTAGTAGACCTCATGGAGAATTGACGTTTAGGGATTCTCTAGAGTGTCAGTTTTACTATTAGATTGAAAAGACATAGGTGGGATGGACAATGTGCTCCCTCAGAGTGTTTTTCGTTTCCTCGATTAGAGCCATAGGGGGAATTGGAAGTTGAGTGTGTCCTTAATGTTATATAAGTTACAAATACGAGATCATATGGGGAATTGATGGTGAGTTCTTACTCAGAGATTCTTTTCTAACGATAAACCATAGGGGTTAGACAGTGTGTACTTTCCAGAGGGTTTTATGTGGTAATTTTCTTAAAACAAAGGGTTTATGTTGTGTGTAATTCCAAGAGGGTTACCTGATTTTTATTGTTTTCTATTGATATATAAAAATTAATTCAATTTAATTTGTAGGATTATTACTATGTGTACTTCCTTAATTACTATTACATTTTTTTATTGACTGCCATATTGATTCTCTGGATGTTAGGTGTAGATCATTGGGTGGTTTCCTAATGGGATTAGTCTCACACCCTATTTGGGTCATGATTTTGGGCCCAAATAGATTATATTGTTTCTGGTGTAGATAAGGGAAATCACACTTCTACATTAGTTACATGATTGCTGTGGAGCTGGGGAGCATGGGACCAAGCGGAGACATGAGATGTTGTGGAGGTGATTACTTTAATTTTTTTTACTTTGGTTTAGTATTTTATTCTTTTATGTTGACTTTTTTCTCTACTTTCATAGACATATGTATCATTCATCATATATATTTATATGTGTTTAGTTGTTATTACTTCCCGTCATCCATTGATTACTATTTTAATAGTATTATTACTGCTTCCTCTATTACTATTTGTTTTACTTCCACTGTGTTACTATGCCAATGAGGGAATAGTTTCACCACCATCACACCGAAGGCCATCATTTCTAGTCTTTAACCTCTAGTGTTCGGAGAAATGTGCTTGAGGCCAAGTGAACAACCAGGTATGGGGTGCCTCTGGGTGGCATCCGGAACTGAGATGTTAAAAAGTGGTATCATAGGGATTCTTTTCTTCAGGACTTACTATTTGGATCACATAGCTAAGGATAAGAAGTAATAAGTACTTGGTAATAAGTTTTGCCTGGGAGTAGATAACCCGTGTACATGGATTATCCAATTTACCTTAGGTATTGCAATATTAATGGGTTTTCAATTTTATAGCTGATTTGATTTTATTGTTGGGTGATTCACATGTATTATGTTGTTATCATTGATATTATTGAGGTTTTATCTCTGTTGAAACCTGATGAGATTAGGGTCTTCCATCTCATGCATCATATAGGCACTTTCTAGAGATCACATGTCTTGCATTATTGACATGCCATTTAGGTTACATTAGTTATTTCATGTTGTTGTGATAGATGTTGTGCATGATATGCATGATGTTGTGATATATTCCATGATTGAATAACTGCTTTTTGATAGGGTATTTTTTGGGTATGGTTTTTTTGAATGGATACCAAACATTGGTTATTGTGTTGTTATGGGCCCTCATGGACAGAAATTTGGTAGATCATTCCTCTATTAGGTTTATATATAACACATTTAAGATTACAAGAATTGATTTGCGGGTAGTATAGACCCTGAAGTATCATAATTTGGCACATTAATGTTAATTTCATTATATTTGTGGGTTCCAGATAATTTTTTGAGGCTTATTGTCCAGAAGAAACCAGAATGCATGGTGAGTAATGATAAATACATGCCATGTGTCCTTATGTTCAGGAAGGAACTGTTTTTCTTAAGTACACATCATGTAATATATATACATGCCTTTTAGACTGTAACTTTGTCACTGGCTATGTGGGCAGAGACACGGGGTTGGGAAATTATTGGCGGAACACGTTGTGTTCCTAATCTACATGCCTTGTTGTAAATACCATGTGTCCACCTGTGTGACTAACCACATGGATGGATAAAAATTAAGTTATACATCTTGTGTCAAGATTGAACATGTCATGTAGTGTAACCCATCCAGCAATGTAGAAAATAGAACGGTTCGGTGAAATATTTCTAGTACACTTTGTGTCTGGAAAAAACACACTGTGTAGACTTAACTGTGTAACCGGTCGTGTAACTGAGAACACGGGTTGGTGAATTTCATCTGGTACACACCATGACTAGCACTAACAGTCCATGTAGTCCCGATCTAGGAAAAATTTATGGCCTAGACATGTAGAATAACTCAGGTAGGGAAATAGGATTCAAGTACATGTCGTGTGTTAGGAAGACATGTTGTGTTCTTGGGGTGTTACATGAACAACGATGGAAAAAGTACACACCCATGTGAAGTATTAAGAGAAATCATTGTATAATAATTTTATACACTGTGTATCCATGTTTTAAAAAAAATGAATTCTTTTTTCTCTTGTTTCCTTATTACAGTTCTACGTTTCAGTC
The DNA here is from genome assembly GCA_963277665.1 of Viscum album. NCBI lineage: Eukaryota > Viridiplantae > Streptophyta > Magnoliopsida > Santalales > Viscaceae > Viscum > Viscum album. The sequence continues at coordinate 579,353,379 of OY728143.1, forward strand.
CTTGTTAATCTTGATCTTTGGTGTGCACTTGAACATACAATTTCATACCACTGAGACATCCTCTGTTTGTCCGCCAGTTACATGGCAGTGATCAGACACCAAATATGACTGATCTTGGACTACCAGCAGATCCTCCAATCGTGTCAGTCATAGCACTTGTCGTCATTCTGGACACAGGATCTGACGCACAGTCCAAAGAGGGATTTATGAGGTTTATGAGGACCTTCAGAGGGGTACCTCATCTTGCCACTTCTATGGAAGATTTGACCCATGTTTTCTAGAAACAATATCCTCCCACCAATATAGGGAAAGGTGGACCTTAGGTTGAAGAGTCATGGTTATAATCCTTTCTATCTATCTTTGACCATGTGGGGAATCTTCCAGAGAGGAGGGTGAAGCTCTCTACATATATGCTTTGGGATTCTGCCAAGAGATGGTGGGATGTGATATCAAAGGTAGGACACCAGCATTTTATGTTGTGGGATGAGTTCTGGTGTGCCTTATATGACTACATCTACCCAGAGAAATTGAGGTCCTATTGAGCCTGAGAGTTCATGAGTCTGGAGCATGGGTACTCTTTCTATTATAGATTATTATTATCACTTCAAAGAGATGTAGTACTTCACGCCTATTCCATGAGGTGTTGAGTTATTTTGGACAGGATGTTTGAAGAGGGTCTCAGGCACGACATCCGATCTCATGTGAACATATTAAAGTTGACTTCCATCAATTGTATGGTCAACCAAGTGTTGATCACATAGTGAAATCTAAGTGATTCTAGAGTGGTGAACCAGTGCAGTTCGACATCCAGAGTTGGTATCCCTCATACTTATACAAGGAAGTGCCGAAGGGTGTCACGTGTATAGATCATAGTAGGGGAGAGACATCCTATGGTAGCAAGGTGGTGTTCTTCATATCTGGGAAGAGAAGGAATACAAGGCCACATTCCCAGAGAGACCGATTGGAGTGCCGGTCATGCGATAAGATGGGCCATCTTTAGAGATTCTATCAATTTTTCTCACTGGAAGATGGAGACATGGGTTTTTCTATGACTCCTAATTTAGGAGAAGCACCACCATTTTCTCATCAGTTAGAGAGTTGGAGAAATTACATCCATTCAGGTCAAGGTAGAGGTCTCGTTTGTGGTAGTCAACCACTAGGCATTCAGCAAAAATAGGTTGGACTATCTCAAGGTGATCAGACAGGGTCACATGGCCATGGTGCAGGTCCGACTTTTGCAGTGAATTAGACCCAACAAGATTAATATCCAATACCCTCTACAATCTGAGGTATGATCATAATTGCCTCAGTTTTAGCTCATTCTCTTTTAGATATAGGGACTTCTTTTAGATTTATATCTACTTCATTTGTGGGTACCCTTGGGCTCTGTATCATTTCATATTCTAATATCTTGAATCTAGACACACCATTGGGGATAAGAACGGCTAGTATATGTCAGTGCAAGAAGATACCTCCTGAGTTTGGTGGATGTCACTTCATAGAGGACCTATATGTCCTTGAGATGGTAGGCTATGATTTCATTCTTAGAATTGACTATTTAGTTCCCTTCCAGGCAGTTGTCGATTTCTATAACTATAGGGTGAGTTTCACATCACCATAGTGTGAATCATTTCTTCATAAGGGCAAGTGGAATGTCTAGGAGAGTAGAGTAAGACCCGGGCATCATGTGTTGGGAGGAGTTACCGTTCAGTTTGCTAGTCTATATGTAGATGACTAGTGGACTTCACAGATATACTTTCCTCAAGTGGTTGATCGTTTTAGGGATGTATTTTCTAAGGAATTTTTTGGTTAGCCTCCAGAGTGAGAGGGAGACTTTTTTATTTACCTCGTTCCAGGAGTGACATCAATGTCCATCCTTCCTTATAGGATGGCTATACCATAGTTTCAGGATCTCAAGAAGTAGTTCGAGGAGTTGTAGTAAAAGGGTTTCATTAGACCCAGTACTTCTTCTTGGGGTTCGCCTATCCTATTTTTAAAAATGGCAGACAGTACCCTCATAATTTATGTGTATTATTAGAATTTGAACATGTTTCCAGTCAAGAACTGATATCCCTTGTCAGGGATTGATGATCCCTTTGATTAGCTTCATGGGACCCAGGAGTTCTCGAAGATTTAATTGAGATCTGGTTACCATCAGTTGTGCCTTATACCATTTCTTATACCTCTTACAGCCTTTTGGAGCAATAATGGTCTATACGAGTATGTGGTTATGTCGTTCGGTCTGTAGAACGCACCTGCAGTTTTCATGGAATTGATGAACCATGTATTACCACCATACATTGGTTTTTTCATGGTGGTATTTGTGGACGATATCCTGGTGTACTCTCGCACTCGACACAACCATTCTACAAATCTTGTGATCATTTTGAGTACACTGATAGAGCATCAGTTATATGCTAAACTCTCAAAATTCTACTTTTGGATGGATGAGATTCTCTTCTTGAGTCACGTTGTCTAAGAGACAAGAGTATCAGTATATCTAGATAAAGTGAGAGTAGTAGCTTTCTAAGTGCAGCCGGAGAATGTCTTGGAGGTGTAATGTTTTCTAGGGCTGGCTGGATACTACAAATGTTTCAAACATGAATTTTCACACTTAGAAGCACCACATACAGGCCTGACTAAGAAGGGTGGGAAGTACTTGTGGTCAAATTATTATGATTCATCCATTCAAGATCTCAAAGGGAGGTTGACATCAGCATCGATAATAGTATTTCTAGAGCTGGTAAAGAGCTATACGATATGCTATGATGAATCAGGTATCAGGCTGGTATCAATACCTATGTAGGGAGAAGGGGTCGTTGCGTACGGGTCTCAGTAGTTGAGGTCACATGAGATAAATTACCGGACACACAATCTCATGTTGGCTACAGTTGTTCATGCTTTACCTTGTTATAGAAATTATCTTCTGGGATAGAATTATCTGGTTTTCACAGACCACAAAAGTCTCAAGTATATCTTCACTCAGTGTGACCTAAATTTGAGATAGTGAAGGTGGGTATAATACCTTTTGTATTTTTACTATGAGCTTAAATACATGACTAGGAAGAAGAAAATAGTGGCTGATGCATTTAGTATGAGAACTCAGATACATATAGGTAAAGAGGCCAGAAATGAGTGGCTGCTTATGGCTATATTCTCTGACATGTATTTGGAGGTGCACGGAAGACAGGGGAAGATGTTTCTATCTTCTGTAGTTGTAACCTCTATGATTTCTTGATCGAGTGTGAATGACACATATATCAGATTTTGAAGGCCTATTCCTCCCGGGGAGTGTGTCAAGAGATGACCCCATTCCTGGATGGACCATAGGCGAGGATGAGATCTTGTGTTTTCATGGGTGCATATGGGTATTGGAAGACATACATGATGAGTTGGTGCAGTACATAAATTCCTCAGTTTGGGAAGGTCTTCCTCGTGCCATGAAGATGTATCATGATCTACACCATTAGTATTTTTTTCTAGGTTCGAGGAGAGATGTTTTTGGGTTTGGCATGAGATGTTCCACCTATCCGTAGGTGAAAGCGGGGCATCATCGACCCTCATGGATTTTGTAGTAGTAACCTATTCTCGAGTGGTAATGGAACGATGTTGTAATAGACTTTGTGACGGGTTTACCGAGGTCACCTCGAAGGAATGATGTAGTTTTGGTTGTCCTTGATAGACTCACACCAGTTTCTCAGTTATTTCTGATAAAAAAGACTTTCAGTGTTGATGTGCTAAAATTTTTTTACATCTAAGAGATTTTACGTCTACATGAGGTTCTATACTCAATTGTTTCAGATAGGGATGACTATTTTACTTCTCGGGTCTAGTAGGGACTCCAGATGGCTTTGGGTACATAGGTACTTCTGAGTAATGCATACCATCTCCATATAAATGGCTAGTCTGAGCATATGATTCAATTGCTTGAGGACATGCTTCGAGCATGCATCCTAGATTTTGGAGGTTCTTGGGAGAAGCACTTATCTCTTGTGGACTTTTACTAAAATAATACTTTTCAAGCAACTATTCAGATGGAGCCTTATGAGCCCTTGTATGGTAGTCCATGAAGATCACCCTTATTCTAGCTGGTGGCAGGAGAGGAAACTATGCTAGGACCTCATCCTGTCCAAGAGACCATAGAGGAGATAGAATTGATTCCGGAGAGGATTACTACTACACAGTCAAGATAGAATTCATATACTGATCAACGGACATGACCTCTAGAGTTTAGGGCCAGGGATCCGTTTCGTAATATGTGTCACACCATGGTTAGGACACAAGAGGATTTGGAAATTGTGTAATGATTCACTAAGGTACGTTAGGCCATTAGATATTTTGGAGAGAGTTGGACCGGTTTCCTATTGGCTATTGTTTGCTCAGAGGTACCAAGTTATGCTTGTTGTCTTCTATGTTTATCCTATTTGACTTTACTTCTCATACATATCTCATTTTTTCCAACCCGAGGAGGTTGAGTTAGATGTGGATGAATCCTTCGAGGATCATCCTATATGGACTGTTGATCGAAGTTAAAAGGTTCTCCATGGTCGGTATGTTCCTTTGTTATGAGATCTATAGAAGCACATGAGAGTACATTACGAGACTTAGGAGAGGGAGGCCGATGTACGGTCATAGTGGTTGGATCTATTCTAGGTTTATTATTCTACGCCACATTTATAGGAAAATTTGGGGACAAATTTTATTAATGGGGGACATTTGTAAGAATCCATATATTTTTTTTGGAATGAATCTTGATTTTTATTTGTTATTTAGAAAAGAGGAGTTTATGGAAATTTCAGGAGTTCACGCCATGTCCTGTAAGTACACATCATGTACTTTGTTACCACAGGTGACTGTGTACTGGCTGGGTAATGGCTGAGTACATGGTCTTGTGTAGTGACCTGGAGACAACCTAAATCGGAGGATGGAAAAGGCAAGTACATGCCATGTACTTTTAAAGAACACACAGTGTATTTTCTTTTTTTCATTAAACAGACTGGGGTCGCGTCTGATGGAAATAACACACTTCTTATTTTCCAATTTTGGTTAGAAGTGTCTGGATGACCATAGATCTTTTATGAGCCCCCAAATCACCATCCATTCTCTTAATTGAACACCGTCGATTGTGTTGGAATCGCATCAGTGAGTTCTCATTTCTTCATGAAATTTATCTCCTAATTTATCCTCTTCCGCAAGATATCCTTAGTTGAATGCCATAAGAGTTTTTGTAGATCTATGGTGTTTTATGGTGATTCAAGGCCTGAGGTTCACGTTTATCATCCTTACAATGCTGAGGTATGTGTTTTGAGACTTTCCGTAGTTAGTCCTTGAGTAATATGTGCAAAATTTCCCAATACCCTTGTTTAGGTTATTGCGTGTTTATGGGTGTTAGCCATGTTATTTCATGTTATGCCTTATTTTGTTCTTATATAGTTTAATTTTTTATGAATAGGGCTAACTTTTCCATGTTATGGATGTTGTCCCCAGGTTTGTTTGTTTTGACCATTTTGATTTCCTTTTCCTTTTAAGATGCTGCTCTGTTTTCAATGACTAGGATTGTAGGGATGGAGTTATTATTATCTAACATGATATGATAAGTTTTAGATCGTTTAGCCAATTATTTATTGAGGATTAAATTCAATGCCATGTATCGTTTGTTCACAACTGACTTACACAGGGTCATGAGAACCTAGTGTAGTATACCATAGGGAGAATAGATGTTGAGGGCTTCTCCAGAGTGTATGTTTTATAGTTACGTTGTGAGACCATAGATGGTACGGAAATTGTGCTCCCTCAGAGTGTCTTTAGCTTCCTCAATTCAAGATATATGGGGAATTTCATGTTGAGAACTTTCTCAGAGTGCCTGTTAGTTATGGATACAAGACCACATGGGGAATTAATGGTGTGTACTTCCTCAGAGAGCCCTTGCAAAAGCTAAACTAGAGGGGTTAGACTGTGTGTACATCCCAAATGGTTGCTTGTGGTTTTTTGGTTTAACTAGAGGGGTTAGGTTGTGAGTACTTCTCATAAGTTTACCTTCTTTTGATTTGATTCTCTTGATATATAAAATTTAATGCAATTGAATATGTAGGATTGTTACTATGTGTTCTTTCTTGTTTACTGCTTCATTTTTTTATTTCCTACCATATATATTCAATGACTGTTAGGAACATATATTTGGGTGTTTTTCTACTGGTATTAGTCTCACAACCTTTTTGGGTCATTCTTTTGGGTAAAAATAGATTATATTGTTCCATGTATATATTATGGCAAGTGCCCTTCTACTTCAGGTACTTAATTCCTATAGAGTTGGGGAGCATGGGACCAAGCTGAGGCTTGCGATGCTATGGAGATGTTTAGTTTCTTTTATTTTTTTAATTTTTTTTAGTATTGTATTCCATCATTTTGACTTGTTTGGAAACTTTTCTAGACATATGTATCATGCATCATATATATTTATATGTGCTAAGTTTTTAGTACGTACAATCATCCACTGTTTACTATTTTATGGTATTATTACTACATATTCTATTAATATCTATTTTAATTCTACATTTTTACTCTTCTAATGAGGGAATTGTTTCCCCACTGTCACACCCAAGGCCCTCCTTTCTAGTCGAAAACCTATGACATTCGGGGAAATGCGCATGAGGCCATGTGTCCAACCGGGTACGGGGCACATTTGTGAGGCTTCCGAAACCAGGACGTTACAAGTAATCATATGGGTCCCTGGTAATATACCAAGAAATTTCCATATATCACATTGGGGTGGAAATAATGCATTCATGTATTTATTTTGTTGAATGATCTATTGTGTATATATATCTCATATACATGGAATAATGGGAACTAATTATATAGGGGACAAGTCAACCATATGAAAAAAATTCTATATGTATAAATACATCTTATAAGGGAAATAACCCATTATAAATCATCCATAATATGATTTTTAAATTCCCAAAATATAGAATTTCACCTCATTGTTTAACATTATGTTACAGAGACAATATCCACATAGTTTAACATCATATGATGAGGTTGTGACTACTATATAGATTAATGTCATTCATCATGGACATGGGATATCATGAAGGAATTATGAAAAGTATTTCTTTAAAAACCTTACATTAGTGTGGGTGTGATTTGTTCCCTATACACCATGTCTATAAAGTATGGTCCATTAGAATACAACTTGTGTATGAAATAAGGTCATTCCCACATTGGTTTCCTCATTTGATTTTTCTTCCCCTGTATCATTAGTGTTTCAAAAACTAGTTCAAAATCACTATCTAGTAATGATTGGCAGTAGAAATTTTTTTAAGACAAATTCAATATGATTCCAATATACTTCCAGGATATTTAATGTATTCTCTCTCTTCTCATAATGCGATTTTAACTCCATGGGTTGATTCTTATTATTATTCATATCATGAGAGCTAACAAAAAATTTAGATTTAAAGTGATTAAAACTATACATATATTAAAAACAATTATTCTATTACATAGATAATATAATGTGGTGTTTCACTTTTGGTAGTTTAGGTTGTCTTATGATAGGCCTATAATGTGTGAAGAAGTAGTTCTAGCCAATAGTTTTTATCATTTTCCCCAATTTTCTAGTGTATATTTGGTAGATTCTTATTTAAAGACTATATCACCCCATTTTCCACTACATGGTAGTGAGATAAATTGTTGGAAATAATTTTTTTACTCATAATATGACCATTTTAACATAAAAGAGTAGGATTTTGTGTTGTTATATGTCAATATTAATTAAGGGACTCTGAATATTGTGATGATATTGAGTTTTTTGAAGTTGGTGATGTTCTACATCTCAACCTCAATTAGTAGTATGGCCTTAACCCATTTGAAAAATAATTTTGTGATAGTGTGTATATATTTAAACTACATGGGTAAAACTTGTGGATATGTCCTTATTCCATCCATTTCTAATACGGTAAATGGATCCAAGTATTTGGTACTACATAATAACTATAGGGGTGTTATAGATGAATTTTTCATGTATTTGATAGGTATGAAACTTCTTGGTTGAATCCACATAGTCCTACATTATTGTTGACAATAAATAACCAAGCCTCTTGATTTTGTGGGAGAGGTTGGTTCTTGACAGATGAATGTTGCAAAAATCCATGTGAACTTATTTTATTATGCCTATGGTGTCTCCATCTACAATATATCCAATGAGGACTCCATTGAAACATTTTTTATAGTATAACCACGATTCCATTCTCCCTTCATTATTGGAATGTTTTTCATATTGGTGTTAGATCTATTATATTAGGATTGATGCCATAATAGAGTCTTATTTTAGAGGTAGTCTATTAAAGGTATAATCCATAAAATAATAGATGTAACCTAATAACACAATAGAAAAAAAGTGATATGAATAATCTCTTTCTTGTCATAAATTATTTTTAGGGATACAATCCTACTATGTGTGATATGAAAAAATGTCTCACTATCGGTAGTATTGACTGGGGCTATGGTATCATAGGCCAATACATCAACAATATAATTCTTTGAGAATGTATATTATTTAATGTATGTTAAAAATATAATTCAAAATTTTTTCCCCTTACATAGCTGAAGATATGTCTTAATTCTTTTTTATTATGGGTTTATTTGTATTTTATCTTATTTGTCATCAGCTCTAATTCATCTATAACAATCACATGTCCTATTTGTAGAAATGTTTTTGAACTTTGTTCATAAACTAGGGATTGGTATTCCTCCTCAATATTAGTGAATCCATTGGATATAAATAAAGATTTTAGAAGAGTTTCCTTAGTTGGGAAGAAAAATGAAATCCCTAAAATTTCATAAATGAAATTTGATATTTCAATTGTTTTAGCGGTTTTACTTCCAATAGATCCATAAAAGTATATCTTCCTCATTTGGGGAATTTCATGGAATATAAAACCTCTCCTTTTTGGAGTTCAGTGTATATTACCATTTATTCTGGGGATGGATGTTCTGTGAGGAAATTGGCGAGTGTACTCCCTCTACCTGACTTGTGCGACATGAATTGGGTTTCGTATTTGTATATGATATACACCCATAGGGACAGAAAACCTTTCGACATAGTTCATATGAGAATGTACTTGAGATGTTGAATACTAGAGACTAGGTGGTTTTAAAAATGCTTCAATTAGTTCCTTAAATTGATTAATTTGAAAATGAGTGTAATGAATTTTTTATCAATATTAGAGTATCAGATATTAGTATCTATAATCATTCTATAGAGATAATAGAGACTATTTTCTTACCCATCATCATTTGTCTATGAAAGAAGTTTACTGAGGTATCACTCCTTGTCAACCACATACTAGATGATTAGATTCCAATTTAGTAATGAAATTTGGATTGGTGAGTGAAGAAGAGTTTTCATGAAGTTCTCTATGTCCTCCTAGAACAATTTATCACATTGATAATAAACTCCTTTCATCATAAAGTTAGTAATGGTGCGTCATTTTGATAATAGGTTGGATAGGAAACACCTAATGTATTTGAAGCATCATTAAATCCACCTAAACTTGTTATTGATTTTAGGAGAATGTATTATGATTACTTAATTAAATTTATTAGGGTGATCCTCAATGTAATGGTGATGTAACATAAATACATGGAATATCCCAAAAATTACCTTGAAGGAAGACTAAAGTGAGTTAATATTCATGATTTGGTATTGCAACATGTTGAAGAATATTTGATGATCTTTGGGATTGTCATAGTTTTTTTATGTCTTTACTAGCATGACTTTGACACAAAATAATGTGATTATTCTTGATAAGGGATAAAAATGTTATTCATACTACATTGGTAGGTAGTACTATAGTTCTTCAAACTGATGGATTTAATTTGGTTGTAGAACATCCCTTGGGTATTATTAAAATCCATTACTTACTTATCTTAATAGTACATCTTGATCTAATTGTTCCCTAATTACCTATATATAAATGAATGGTCCTGTAAGCATATAGTTCAATTTATTAACTGTTTAAATATTAGAAATGAGAAATCAACCTTTAGTAGGGGTCAATTAAGATCCTTGAAATTGATAAAAATCATGATCTTACCATTATTTTTGTTAATTTGGATGATGTTGGATATCTATTTTAGGAATTGAACCTCTTATATGAAGAATTGTTTATAAGATTATCAGCATTATAATTACTACAGAATTTTGGGTGGGGCACATTATCCGGGAAACCTATATTAAACCATTATGGTCATTTGGAAGAACATAGTGATGGGTACCCAGTTAGGGGTCCAAACCTGGAATTTATTTATAATTCCAGTTAAACAGATAAGAGTGTTAATTCCATAATGTAATGTATATATCTTTCTACTCTAGATGGACGGTGGAGTTTATCAATATGAAATTTGAGTCATCTTATGTTCCCATATTTTTTTTACCGAATCTAATAATTGGTTTTTAACATGAATTCTTCAAATGATGGAGGGAGAAAATCTAAGGGTGTCCTCTTATTTTTTAATATGAATGTTTAAAAAAGTGTCCTAAGGGATTCTAAATAGTATTGGAGCTTTTTTTTCCTTAGTGAGTAATAATGGTCCCTATCGTCACCTGAGAGGTCCAATTTATATGTATAATGATTAGGAGTGTTTCGTGGATACATTTTTTATTATATTAAGTGATTGGGTGATAAGTAATCATTTTCTTCCAGAATTGAATGATATTAATAAGGGGATTTTCATTTTCTTTGAGTGGTTCTTAAGAATTCTATAACCCAATCAAGGAACTGATCTGACTATCTTTTTTTAAAAACATGTTATTGTGTTATTTTTGAATTACATACGCTTGGTGGAGATGGACTATCCAACTTGATCACATTTATTGGTAGTATATAATCATTAATTAGAAGGATCAATGTGATTTCAGAGGTGGTTCCCATGATTATGGGATCAGTAACCCACATGTCTCCCATGTTTAGATTATAATTTAATTCTATTTTAAATAACTTCACCTCACTATTCTAGGATTAGACAAACTCAAAAAAGTTCACCATCATCACAAAATATTACAATCATTACAATGATTTTGTATTTTAAGAACAGATGGCATGAAGATGGAACCACTAAATGGTAATGAATCAAAGGTCTATGATGTATGAAATTTTATGTAATGCCTTGTTAGAATACAATAAACCCATGAATTGAGGCCATTTCCACAAATTGGTCCTTGAGATTCATATTTTTATGAGGTTCTTTCCACTGTTTACATACACTTGAATGGTCATCATCATTCTATATAATTCATCCTCATAGGTTTACAAATTTCAGAGAGGTAGGGACACGATAATGTAAATCCAAGAAAAATTAGTAATTAATAACAAGTGAATTTTTCAAGAATTAATGAAACATATATGAGTTGGAAATTCCCTATAATACATTCTTATTTAACTTTTTCGATGAACGATATTCAGGTATGAAATTATACTGAAGGGGATTCCACCAAATAAATATCTAATGTAGAGAATTATAATTCAAACTCATAGAGACTCTAGATGGATCTAACAAGTTCCGCCCATTATAATTTTGAAATATATAGGTGTCTAAAATTGATATCGTATCCATAATAGCCTCTTACTATATCCAAATGTCTTATTTCCACACCAGATGACTTTGCTTCCCAAATAGTGGTTTCACCTTGGAATGGTCTTTAGATGTTGAAGCTCTTAATGTCGACTGATCTGGTACTTCGATAAAATTTGAAGGCACCCATGGTGTTAGTGTATAAAATTCATATAGACTTTTGACTTTTCATTATTGACCATACATTTTCACACCCCTCAGTCAGTCATCTATAATAATTGTTCAAGGATGACTCTTGGAAGACTCAAAGGTACGTCCATGATTTATCTAATCATGCATAATTTTTTTCTAAAATTCCTATAATGTATATATGGATTCAATGAGGATATGTAAAGGAAATTGCGCTCAACCATGATTTTTTCTTCCCCTTTTCCTATTGATTATGCATCCTCTTCCTCAAGCTCATTGATAATATACAAGGAACTCAAATTCATTTGAATTTTCAATTATGGATAAGGGATATTCTATGTAAATGAATAAAAAAGGTACATATAGAGGCTCTATATCTTGTGATAATACATTTTTATGGATGGTTCTTATGTTCCAAATGATGAGGGTAAAAATTCAACAAGACCTTGGAAAAAATTAAGTGATGGGTGAGACTCTTATTACTATTACTTATTATCCTTTTGGTGATTAAATATTCATCAATATTATGTTATTATTATATCTCTTTAGATATGATGGTAGGAACTATTACAATTATTCGTTCATTTATTTGTGTCCTAATAATAGCATGAGGATGATATAATATCTTTTAGGCCATCCAATAGTTTCAATTTTCATCACACCTGGAAAAAATTCTTGGATTTCACCTTCATCATTAAATAGGGTGATGAAAAAATAGGCCACTTATGATGGTGATTTACCCAGTATTAGTAGTTCAAAGTCAATCATACATTCAATGATTTATTCGAAGTGAAATCAGTCTAAAATAGTCCATATCAATATCTAATGGAAAGAAAATATATTTTGGACAATGATTAAGGCCAACCTCATAGGGTTTCTTTGGATCAGAAAGCATAAGCATGCTATTTTCAATGGATGTGACAAAATAACCAAAAACATATTCTTTTAAGAAGGAATTTATTTTTTATCCTATTCCTAAAATCATGGGTAACACCCGATCACACATTTCTTTTAGACATTGCTAGTTTCATTATTCCCGTTACTCATTGGGGAGAGATGATTGATTGAGAATAGTCCTGGGTGATCCATCATGCACTGGTGCTAGTTTGAGTGTCATAGAAAAGGTTTTTTTTAATTTACCTTTCCCTTGTGCTATGGTCATGTTCATAGATTTGGACATAGTTCACTAAATAAAATCAAATAAAGGTTCTTCAATCTCCCAGAACCATCCAAATTATTTAAACAAATTCAATGGGTTTTATAATATATCATACATTATCACCATATAATGTTCCATTGATTTCTTCTATATAAGTGATATATTAAGAAGGTATTCATAGATTTTTCACATATCCATAAAATTGGTGACTCGTTCAATTTCATTCAATTTGATTTTTTCGATGTTAATGAATATCATCTTTTTTAGAATGTATTATAATTATTAGAGGAATTTATGGAGAAGGTATTCCTACCCTAAGATGGACTCTAACTGGAGTATACTATACATGAAAAAAGATTTTATCACTAGGTTCTATAAAAGTAATCATAGTTTCTCAACCATTTTTTGTTAACATGGTCCCACCATAGGTCTAAATTGGGACATGAATTTTGTTTTATATATCTATGGACCCCTATTCTATATAATGTAGACAAAACTAAATTCCCAAATTATTAATGAGGTAGAACAGCCTCTATCCATTTAGAAAATGATTTCCTTTCAAGATACAAGTTGGTGAACTAGACTTCAAGCATTTTTATATTAGTTGTGACTGAATTGGTGGTCTTAATGGTTTTTTAGAGTACTATATCCAAAGAAACATCTTGATTACAGAATATGAGGGAATATTTAAACGGTCAACGTATATACATAAACTATTAATTTCGTGTTTATATTAGGGATGTATATTTGTCCTGATGAGGTTAATGGAACAATTGAGGAAAATATATCTCTTCTTCTACTCCTACATTCAAACAAACTAGATGTCGATATCAAAATCCATCCTGATGATATAATTTCACTCTTACATAAAAAATTAAACCCACTAGATCAGTTTGAGGGGAGATAGTTTCATCTTATTACGGTAAAATCCTCTTTGTAATATTTTCCTTGAGAAATTCCTCATTGATTCATTTGAGATTAAATATATCATTTAGATACCAAGATCGTTTTTCTTCCACATAGTGTAATTTAGATGCTGTTAGTAGTGAATGGGATATATTCACATCATTCCCATTATCCATTATGGAATGGTTTGAGTGGGAAAAAATTCCTCATTTGGAGGCACTAATATATGGTTAATCCTCGGAATATGAGTACATTATGCCTCAATATGTGCATTAGTTCAACCCACATCATAGGATATTCATTCTGTATTGAATCCCTTAAACATTACATAATGATTTGTATCATATATTTGATTAATAATATATAAATTCACTAAGTCATAGTGGGAATTTAGAATCAATTATTATTTCTCTGAGAAATGGAGTTTTTTTACTTTCTCCATTCCCATTAAGAGTTCAATCGAGGTTTTCTCTCAGACCCCTTTACTCAACGGGCCATTTTTCTTTTCAAATTTTTATTTTTTTATCTTCCTTTTCAAACAGTCCCCAAATTTTGGTTTCTGAATACTAGCATTGGGGGAATATTGATCCAAACATTCCAAACATACCCCAAATAAAATGGTTATGTCATATAGTAGTAGGAAATTTTACAACGCTAGTTATGTGTAACCACTGCCCATTCTATAGAAGTATGATTTACTTAGAGGAGATGGAAATAATGACCCTATTCCTAATTTCTATATCTAATATGGGGAATATACCAATACAACCCAATCTTGGTGAGAGACTGAGCATTTTCAGGGAGGTCTTCACAGTAAAAATACACCCAACCCTATCTGTTGTGGTTGTTTTAAATCAACCAATAACATCTTATGGACATATTGAGGATTTAATGATACCTGAGTTGGAGGAAATAAAACAATTACTCTATACCTATGGTATTGGGGTTTTTCTAAGAGGGAATCTATGTTGTATCAATATGAAATATTATTAATTTGGTACATTTTCACTCATGCATCAGTTAGTTGTAATGCTTTATGGGAATTTGATCTAATTTCAATGGGACATCTCAAACTATTTTTATGACATGAATTTATCATTTTGAGGTATGTTATTTAAATATAAAATGGCCTAAATTAGGAGACTATCAATGGACCACTCTCTTATCTACTGTTGATTTCATGTCTTTGAAGGAGGAAGCGTTTTGTATATTAACTCAATACGAAGATCATTCCATGGTCCTATGAGCACTCCTAAAATAACAAAATTATAGGATTATATATAATGAGGACTCCACTATCTTGGGAATGAAGATATTTGTAATACTTAATACTCACCATATCCTTATATTCATAGATTTGAAGAGTCTTTAATGATTATTTTCAACATCAATATTAAGATATAAAGATAATAATGTCGTTGAATCATGAAGTGGTTTTATAACCTTGGGTCTAAGCCATAGAGAAATTAGCATGGTCTATTGTACAATCAAGAATATATTTTTTTGTATTGAAGTTGATAATCATATCATTAGTGAGGTTAGTTCTTATCATCTATCTTAATGAAATTTTTCCACAAGTAGTGGCATAGTTAAGGAAATAATTCCTCATTTAGATCATCTAGGAAATCAGAACTAAAAGTGGTGATGTTTCAGAACATATCTTGAAGTATTTTCTCAACCAAATATTTAATCATATCCTTTACATACACTTCTTAATTTTATGTGTATTCTTATACATGTTCAGACCCTAGAGGCTTCTTTTTCTAGTGACAATAACTTATAACCTATAAAATGCAGGGATAGTGGTAACCACATTAGGTTTCTTTCTATTCAAGGTTATGTGTTGTTGATAGGATATGGGGAACTGTATATAGTTAACCTAGTATTTTATTCCCCATTCAAAATAATGGTTCCTTTTAAAGGGAAATATTCCCTCACCAATGTGATATATCCCAATAGTGAGGTTGTCCATGGATGTTTTTAGGGTTGAGATCCCTGTAATCCATCTTCATACCACCATGCAGAGAACTCTTATGGTATGTATGACCTTATTCATTATATAAATAGTTTTTGTGACCATGAGATTATAAAAATATTTGTTGTATTCCCTCATAGATGATATCATTATGTAGGGTAGGAATATTATAATTATCCACCACTATATTTGGAATCTTCTATCATTCCATTTTGGGTTGAGGAGGAGTATGAGCTCACTACATGGAGGTAATTGAAATATGTTAATTCATGTATTTATTTGAGATAATGTGACTACATATAAGAATATGATTTATTATTTTCTTAAAATTTAAAATCATAAATAAAAATATGCCCCCACTTTTTTGTGTATGTCATAATATTTCATCTAACCCATGTTAGAGAGGGAATATGAACCCATTTCTATTGTTAAATCACCAAAAAAATGTCCTAACTAACCACTAGAATTTGATAAGGGACATTGGATTCCTCCTATATATTTTTATAAGGATTTTTATTTCATCCTCGATTGGTGCGAGTAGGATTATCCACTTATCTTCAGTCAGTTGATAGAATATGATGGAATGATTTTGAATGGTTGGTAGGGATACAAGTGTGACCTGAGCTGATTTCCAGAATAGAATAAATAATATTGGATGATATCGGAATGTATTCTAGATCATAGTTTTCCGTTGTCATATGTCACCGAAAAGTTTCTATTGGAATGAGTTATTTTCTTGAGTTGACTTTCAAATTTATTTAACAAACCCCAGTATAAATAAGTATTGGAGCCTGGTCCTATTCTTCATCTTGTACAAAAATATTCTAGAAATCCTAGTGGATTGGATATTGAATGTTTAATTCATATAGAGTAATCATTTGGCCTCAATGTGTGGGATGGTATTGTTCCAGTTTAATTCTCATTACATTTCATTCTACACATAGATCTTGAGGTATTTATTAAGTGAACTATTCCATTAGTATGCACAAGAAACAACAATCACGGTACCTATTGTTATAGAAAATTTTTTTTAGCCTAAGAGAATGTTATCTTTGATAAAAAAATCCAACAAGATTAAAGGTTATAAATCAATGCTAAATCACATGTTATAAATATGTGTAACTATATATTCATGGGTAAAATAGTTTTTTATTTTTGTTAATAAATGTTTTATGCTAGGATCACCATTTTCGTTTGTGTAGGATACACAAAACAAAATGACATGATACATTGGTAAATTGATTTTTTTACTAAGAGACTCATGTCAGGTTCACCATTTTTTGTTTAAGATAATTAAAATAAAGTACCAACTCATGGGTAAGTCAATTATTTTTTTTAATGAAAGATTCACATTATGTTCAACATTTTTATTTCAACCATATATGGGGTGGACTAAAATTTGGGTTTGGGAGGGGATGAGAATGCCTATATAATCCTCATGTCGGTCACTTCTCATATATTAGATAGTTTCAAATTTGTTTTTTATAGAACCAAAAACACAAAAGTGTTCCCATATCCATAATAGGTTATATTCCAACACTCTAAATCCAGTATTCCATTGTGGTTTCTTAAAAACAATGATTAGAAATACTCTTTTGTTGAGAGGGTGAATAATGAGGCTCATCAAAAAAATTTCTAGGGAATTATTTCCTATTACAAAAGTGTATTGTATATTAATGTCAACCGTCTGAGTCTTCCCAAAATAACCATACGGTACCAGTTACCAAAATAACATTTAGAAATTACTGAAAAACTATTGTAACACCTTGATATTTCTCATAAAAATTTCAAATTAATTTAATTTATTTTACATTTTTCATTTCCTTAAATGCTGAAAATAGATTTTTTTTATAAAACCACTAAGTTCATATTTCATTATACACAATAGAAAGTTAATCTTGCACTACACACAATGCTTATTTTTTCTTGTGGTACATGAAACACTATTTTTGGATTGTCTTATACAGAATACCAAGTACCTTAAAATTTTTTTGTTACACGTTAGATCAAGTTTTACTAAACTATAATATACGGTTGACATTATTATTAAAATATTATTATAGATACCACCTAGAAAATTTAATGGAAGTTATGAATTATATTAAGTAAATTTTTGAAATAAAATTTAAACATGTATATACAATTAATACATTGGTTATCAGTTATTATAAGTGAATATAAAAACAATTTGAAAATAAAGAATTTTCTTTTCTAAGAAAACTATTTTCCTCTGTGAAAACAATATTTGGTATCAATAAATTAAAAAATTGAATAATTATTTCTATAGAATTTATATATCATGTATTGAATCAATTTTTTGTACACTCACCCTATATAATTGATAGGTATAATACAAATATAAATCCAATTTTATGAAAAAGGATGTATTTTTTAAAAGGTAATTTTACCACCTTTTAATGGAGAACCAATTTTGAATTTGTTTTTTGAAAGGTCAATTATTTTTTTTTTGAAAAATAAATTCTCTTTTCAATTGAAATATGACAATTTACTTTGGGTTAATATTTTGTTTTTTCAAAGAAATATTATTTTTATGAATAGTGAGAAACACTAAATTTTAATTCAAAATGTATTTTTTAAAATTAGTTATAGGTTTAAAATATATATTTTTTCATTTTAATTAATAATTAGAACTATTTTCTATCATCTAATCCAATTTATTTCATTGTAATAAATTTCAGTTAGAAATAAGATTAAAAACATAGAAATATTATGATTATTTTCTACATTAAAAATCCACTTTTTCATTCCATCTGCAGAAATAATTTTAAATTAATTTCTACCAATTTTTTATTGGATTTTTCAAAAATATATTAAATATTTTTTATGATAATAATTTATAATTTCTTATCAGATAAAATTATTTTTTTTGAGAAAAAGATCATAGAAGGTGATAAAAATTAATTAGAACGACTAAGATAAAAATTAACATCACAAAGAACTAATCCTTAAACTTCAGGCCCAAAATGACCTTGAAATTTTTGAAATTAAAATGGAAGTTCATATATCGTACATATAATACCATGGGTATAATTTAGACCATTATTGGAGCCACATGACATGGGAAACGTTTGGTGGATTTCCCTTTTTAAAATTTTACAATACAGCCACTCCTCCTCTACTATAAAAAGGCACTCACCCATCCAACTTATTCAAACTTAAAAATAGATTTTTATCTCCAATGATATGATAAAATAATCCCTTAACATAAAATAATTCATCTTACAATCATCCATTTTGAAATAATTCCAACAAATGAATCCCTTTAGTGCTAACCAAAAAGAGTTTAACAAATAATAGGCAACATATTTTCTCTATCTCTTTTATCTGGTTTTCATTATCCACCACCTTAATAATTCTTAATGCATGATTATATAATTAACTAATTATAGTAAATATATTGGTATTTTTTTAATATAAATTTTATACCTACACTTACACACACATCCATCTAATGGGTAATGAACGTACCGTTCTCGTGTACAATGAAATACTGCTTGACAAAATGGTATTGTTCAATTTCTAGTTACCACCTCTCATGGTTGATAAATATTATATAAACACTATTTTTATATTATCTTTATGATATTTATGATTTCTTTATTCAACTATAATTATAAAATAAAACAGACCTTCATTATCCGCATTAGTTGTAAATACGATGACTTCGTTTAGGGACGTGTGGACTACCACATCCTCAAAGAAATGTGCATCATTCAAAATTTAAATAGAATGTATTAAGGATGGTTTTAGTGAACATATATTATATATATATATTAAATAATAATGATACTATAATTATATTATATATATACAAATGTTTCATGTACTTACTTTCATTAATACAATAATAAAACAGAAATAATGTTCATGTGTACGTCTAGCCTAATACCTCTATGAATGATGTTTTCCATTTCATATTTATCTATTTTAAATTTTTTAATAAATACATGTATAATGAATATATATTTTATTTTTGACATGGTTTATATTCTTTTATTAAGTAAATAATGATCTAATGAAGAGTATCAAGAATAAAAAAACAAAACATGTATGAAAATCAAAGCGGATATTACCCAAAATATAATATCAACATGCAGTTTATAAAAACCGTAAAGTCATAATAATTTCAGATATAATATTATATATAATAATATGCTAATATGTCATATATAATATTAATCCATAACCATGCCATATATCATATTAGCAAGGCCTCATACATATCCCATTGAGACAGTAATCAAAGCACGTGTACGTTGAGTGATGCATATTAGAGTCATTTGATTAGGCCATACCATATTTATTAACCTCAAATGGTAAATATATTCTCATTAATTTAAATATTTTTTCACTAGGAAACAATCCATGTAGTTTAAAATAATAGTATTGGGACATATATAGAGGCATATGAAGATTGGATATGAGGCTTAAGCCTCAGAAAGGTGACTTCCATATCCCATGAATACATGAATTAGAATCCACGTACTCTTGATTTGTATGTGTATGGGACATTAATAGTGTGATAATAATGGTTTGAGTGGGGTTATTCTCAGGATTCATTCCTAATATAGTCTATTTGGAGTATGCCCCTTCGATGTAAAAAAGAATATGTAGTTGGGACTTATAGTAGAGAATGATGGAAATAACGGGGGTGTTTTTATTATTCTAATACAATGGTTACGGTATATATCTAATACCACAAGTTTAATTATCAGTGTGAGAAAAAATATATAAAAAAAGGTCATAGACATTGTATATGAGTGTAATAATATGTTTTTATGGTGATTACAAATTGATGCGACCATAATAAGAATATAGATATGAGTCATATGGTGGATATGGATCCACGGGAGGTGGCATGAGTTTTCACCAGAAATATTATAATGTGAAATATAAAGGGTTGAATTTTGGCCTTCATAGAGATTATTTAAATTCATAAAATAATTATAAAAATATAATAGATGTGGAGGTCTTCCTATAACAAGGCATCTTATATATACTACTTATAAAGGGAATTAAAGTGCTCATAGTTTGTATGTTCTTAACACATTGGTTGGAATGAAAATAGTGGTTAAAATCTTAGGGATATCATCCATAAGTTATTGAATCTATAAAATTACAAAATTTTGGATTCCCAATATATATAATGATTTATGGGTGGAAATACATGCTACGGAGATTATTTTCACTCTTGGGATATGGGAAATCACATAAAGGTCATGAGGTTACATGATCATATAATAGAGTTAGTGATTGGTAATTTCATGAATTAAAGGGATACCATGCTAATATAATGGTGGGTGATGGTAACCAAAGTATTAAAAGGCATGAGGTTAATGTGATCATGTCACTAGTATTGGGTAAGGTGATAACACAACATAGAGGCATGATTTATGGGTAATTATGTGATCAGATCTAACCCAAATGGTCACATGCTCAAGTATTTAATGAGTGGTTCATGTTATTTGGTAAAGCTAGTGAATTTTTCAAGTTAATTTTAAGTTAAATTTATATATATTCAAATTAATTTCTTTGAAATTGAAAAATACTAGTATGATCTCCTCGCATATCAACAATTTTCACCATTTAGTAACACAGTGTTTTTATGTTTTCCAAATGGTTTTATAGTTTTCCCCTATATATACCACTTTTTAAGGATGTTCCACCAAATATTTAGGACAAATTAAATAGAATATATAAATGTAAATTGGTGAAACCTCTTTCATTGTGCGTGACAAATCATCTTGTCATCGATGACATCCCTCAGTGTGTCACATTAAAAACAACGATAAAAAAGTGGTCAGTCATAGATAGACTCATCCTATAGTCAAGGAAATGATTTTCTTGATATTGGTAACATACATAAACACAATTAAAATAGGATCCTACCATATCAAATATTCCTAGTAATATTATATATTCACTATTAAGATATCACATATCAAGGGTGTCATATAAAGATCATCGACCACATAAATTCCATGTCATTAACAACCTATTTGGAATATCATCATGGTGTCACATGGATCCCTAAGTGTTACATGATCTTATAACCTTATCTCTTGACCTTGATGTGGTCATGTAATCTCGGCATAGAGTGTATTCTATAAATTCATTTTTACCAATATAGTACTTGTGTTTTGATAAGTTACCCAACTTCATTTAGAAAATATTTCAACTGGTGGTTATCAACATTCATAATTAATTAACTTTTTATCAACATCACACTATCCCTCAAGGGATAGTGTAGAATATAATGTTTAATTGTTATATACAGTACCCTTTCCCTAAATGTGATAATCCACTAGGGGCATAATATATATGTATATATATATAATTGTGGGTGAAAATATATACATGTATTGTGGATTTATTGAGACATGTGTTTACACGTATAGGAGATTGAACTAATGTGATGCCTAAAAAATTATGTCAAGGAATGCATTAGGTATACATATAATCATCCTACCCTTATAGGTAATTATATTTCGATGCCAATAAAATTCATGGACAATTTTTTATTCAATATTTTTTATTCTATAGATTGGTGTCATCCTTGGAACTTACTATAATCTATGAAAAGTTTTTATTAGGGGTGGAGATTTAATACTGATTTTTCATACTCAGACCCAACATGAGACCCTATTGAAAAATGCGCATACTGTTTTATATGTGATATTGGAAAGGAAAAGTCACATGAACATGAGATAATGTCGTATAAGGATTGTGGATACTAGAGAGACTCGTTTTGTGGATCATGATGTATAGCTAATGTAATGGTATCTGGGGTGTACATGGAAATATTTGTAGATGCTACATACATTAGGGAGACCCATTTTTTCTTTGGGATATATTTGGATAACATCACTCTATGTATATATAGTTTTTGTATTATATGAGATTCATTTTATATCCTTTTGTTATTTTTTGGATGTTATTCCCAAAACGTGTGTACCTATCATTTTCTATATCCTATTCCATTTTATGTTCCACCAAATAACAATTTTAATTTTTAAATATATATAAGTCATAAAACTATTAGGTATGGACCGTGATTGGTTTATTCCATATCTAAAGTGTAAATACACAATCTCACACATATGTTTATTTCCATTAATGAATAATCTAACCTGTAGTAATTATAATTTTTTCTTGTGATGTTGTGACTATGTGATTCACATACCTTACATGTAATTTGGGTATGAATGTTGAATAAATGTATCATCCCAAACCTCATGTTCTAAAGGTTAATGAAATTGATAGTATCTAGATGATATGGTTATCAAGACTTATTAAGTATCCCATAAATATTCACGGCCTATATTATTATAGTGTAAAATTGAGTTAACATGGGTAACATTTCATCAAATATTCAATTTTTCCCTTTGTGTCTATTATAATTACCTAGGTCTCGCGATTAATTATAAGAATTGATCATTTGGAACCAATAGGGATTATTGTAATGTTATGTTCTTTATTTTCTTTGATTATTATAATAAATATGAAATCAGTTGTTGACATATTTTTTATAAAACATTATTAATAATTACTTTCATTTTTCTGAAATATATACCATTAATTAATAGGTCAATTTGGGATAGTAAATGATCTCATTTGGTTGATATCATTAATTTATATTGGTGACAATTATTTCTTTTTATGTTGTATCTAAAGCATAATTTTATAAATTCTATGTGATTTATAATACAGTTGAAAATATTTATAAATGGTTAATATTTGGTATTTTAAATTTATTAGTATATTGGAAAACAAAAATTGATTGAGAAATGAATGAGGCTATACTTGTCATTAAGGATCCTATAGTTTTGAAAAACATTACTCTTAACCCCCAAATACAAATCAATGTTTCCAAAAGGAAGTGAATTACAAGATTACATAGAATGATTTATCCAATCATATAATCTAAGTAAATATATCAATTTGATCAAACACCCACCATTTGAAACACTCATGTTAAACTCATAATCGAAATACCTCAAGTAAATTAGATAATAATGAAGAGAAGTAAAGAACTAGATGAATGAAAACAAGAATTAATGTGGTTTAGAACAAATATTAATCCATTAGAATAAAAGAAATCTCTAGAAGTGTAGAAAAGGATATTGAAATAGAGTGAATAATTTTGAAGAACAAGAAAATATAATCTTAGAAAAATCTAAAACAAATCCATCAACTCTATGTATAAATAACTCCTTACTAATTTATAGCATCCAACATCCAATAATTCTATTTCAATAACCATATGATATTCATATAAAGAATTCCCCTGGTAAATAAACCTCACATGAAACCCTCTAAAAATGTTAAATCCATCCACTAACATAACCATCCCTTTTGGTTAAAAACAGGTTCTTTCTAAAACCATTTCTAGGGTACTATTTTATGACAGGTTGAAGACCCATCCGTACCTTCAGTGATGACCCTTACAAATATTATTTTTTTCTCGTCAAAATTTTAACCATTTTCGAGAACAAATTTTCTATATTTAGTTCTTGATCTTGCATCCAGACTCACTATGACCATTGATTTTGATTATTGAATATGGTTCTAAAATAACATTCAACATTTATTGGATTGTAGTATGACTTTATATAATATTATCCTTTTTTGAAACATCAGTTATTACTGGTAAAAATTATTGTCACATCATTACTAACAATATCTCCCTTTAGAATCTTATTTATGGGTCATCACCAAGTTGTCTAGGTCATAAGTTCTATATTCCATAACTTTCTTCTTCAGTTCCTTTATCCTATTCTATTGTAGCTACCAATATGTTATTAAATCTATGTTATTCATAACCCGCCTATGAAAAAAAAATTATTTCAATTTTCATGAGTTGTAACAGTAGTTATCATATTAACCAAATTATAATTCCCTTCAACCACACACTATTCAAACCTTCTATCCTCTACAATCTCCTAATTGTAACAGTGTTTTAGATGAATGTGCTTCATCAAGGAGTGTAAGGATGGATTCATAACTTAGGGAATCATTATTTTTATAACATAAATGAAAATATTGATCTCTTATATTATTTTAATATCCAATAGTAGACCCTCAAAACATGAATATTTTTTTACGTAATTTAATAACTACAATGTAATCATCTTATGTGGGTAAATATGTAACTTCCAGTTGTAACTGGGAAAACTATCACATGGAAGTAAATCTGAATCTAAAAACAAAACTCATTGTGATATTTTATGAATCCATATATATTACTAGGTAATCATTATAAAACCCTTATAATGGGTAATATATTTATAAATAGTGGTGTATATTTTTTCAACCTTTGATATAATGGAATATAAAATTAACTACCTATCAATTATTATTTCCTTCATTTTACATAATTCATCTAACTACACCTACCAATTGAGTGATATATAGCTTTATAAAAACATTAGTATATATAAAACATTCTCTTGGTCATGTATATAGAATTTCTATATATTCTTAGTCACCTCATACATATTATTTTTATTGATCTTTGAATTATTGAAATGTCTATCCCATGGAGTACTAAAATTATTTGATTCATTTATACAGAATCTCACCATTTTTATGGAAATTAATTGATTAAGAAAGAATAATATTTTTCATGTCATATATTATTAAGTCCCCATCCCAAATATTTTTATATAAAAAGTAATTCTCCATCTCAAATAATATGGAAAAGTGACACTTCAATATTTCCATCCTCCCTTTTAAAGGTATATCTAAGAGTAATTCATCAATATAGATAATAGAAAAGGCTTATATCCATCATCATATAGATTTTGGAAATTATAATGATCTACATTTCCTTGGATGAACCCATATTATATTATGATGATATCAAACATAAAAATTCATTTCCTTAGAACATGCTAAATACCATAGACTTCACTTATTCTTTCAGACTAAGTCCTCATTTTGTTTTATTGTGAGACCATCTATTTTATTTATGTTGATTTCTTCCTCAAAATATTCATGAATGAGATTTGTCCTGATAACCTGATGATCAAGAAAAACCATTCTTGGAAAACCATATATACACTCGTATGAACAGTTTTTTGTTTCAAATTAGTAGGGATAATCTCACTAAAATCCTCTCATTAGGATTATGGAAACCACTTCAGCACTATCCATGACTTTTACTATACACTACCATCCACTTCCACATTCATCTGGAAAACCAATTTAAAATAACTCATTCATTCCATCAAGAAGAAATGTTAGATCCCATGTATCAAAATCTATAATTATTCCTTCATTTAGAACTACCAATTAATTTATTCATAAATACTTCTTATTTAACCAAGGAATGTGGGTTCCTTGTCATCCATAAGAAGTATAAATTGAATCATGGAATAAAACCTTTACATTAACCCCATGAAAATGGAATACGTGTAGTGATCTATATTTGTATGATGATATAGATAATTTGTCTTTTGGTTTAAAAATAATTAATATAGACCTTTTAATGTTACCTAATGGAGTTACAGTGGTCTTGAGGGTGTGTGAGGATTTTCTCGAGCCTAGAGACTCAAAATTGAGAGAAACATATTGGGCTGCATGGTTAGGAGAAACCATGTATCCCATTCCACACATTCTCCCAAACCATGCATTGTGTTTATAGATGGGTGTCATGGACATCACCATTTTTTCAAAAAATCAGGCGAGCCTAGGTGCCTGAATTTTCAGGTTGTAGTGTGTCTTGGGATAGAGCCTTGTGAAATTCATTATCTAGGTTAGAAAAAATCTATACCTTGCATGTGTAGGGGCATGGGTCCTTCTATGGTAGTGATATGGAACAAATATGGGGCATGATTTGGCCAAGCATGCATCTAATCCTTGCACTCTTATCTATTTGGGTGATAAAATGAATATTCCTTTAATGAAACATCAAAAATAATTTCTTTTCATCCTCCTCCCATTCCAGTAGTTGTCTTCCCTTTTCTTTTCTCATGGGTTATCCTCCTCCCTAATCATAGGATTTCAATTATACGTTGATCAGAACTCAGAATCATGTTTCATCAAAAGCATTGGATAACTGGAGGTATTATATGGCGTCCTCTTCAATATATTCAATTTCTATTTTCTTCTTTTTATTATATTAAGGTTCATTCTTATATACCCTATATTTTGGGCATTTGAATGTTTTTCATTTTTCCTCAAAACATCCTTCAATCTAAATCCAATATCAGATGAAGCATAATACACTCCCCTAAGGTTGGGTTTCTAGTTGTTTTCCTTAAAATATGAGTTGTTTTGGTAGCCATGCAATTATGTTTCATGTTAGTCCTGGTTGTGCATTGCCTATATATGGGTTCTATGGTTCTAAATAGTTTTTTCACATGTTAATATACACTAGATGATTATTAATATATGTTTAGAAGATTTTTTCCTTATCTATAACCACACATTTGCTGTACATTCTTGAAATGGAGACTTATAATGAGTTTTTTAAATGACCAAACACCTTATAAGAGTTTACATTGGATTATATGAAATGGAATTTCCCTCTTTTAAGTGATTTTGTAAATTTAAAAGAAACTTCTAAGGCCATGGTTAAAACATGAAATTGAATATACATTAATTTTTTAAATTAATGGTAATAATTTATTAAACATATTATCTTCATGATGGTTTCTTGGTTAAAAAATTAAATGGATTATGTTAAATGAATGAAATGGGTGGTAATGACATGCTAGTTGATGGAATCATTATATATTTATTATACAACAATGCCACATATTTATATATGGTTCTTGTTTATTGTTACAATGTAGTTACTTCATATGATATTTTTATTATTACTATCATTCCATTGAAATTGGATTAGGAATAGTGGTTAAGGGAATTTTTGGGAATGATGATTCACTCTCCCTTACATTGGGTGTTGAGAGTGGAATCTCTAATTTTTGTGCTTGTATTTGGAAAATTGGCATGATGTTCTACATCACTAGATTTGGGTGTTGGTAAAGACATCTCCCCCACCTATCTCATGTGTTGAGAATGATGTCTCATATTCATTATTAGATTCAAGGACTATTCCCTTTTTTATGATATTATAGGATTCTTTAAACAAGTTATGGATGAATAAGTTACACCTTGTTGAAGCCAACAACTAGTATCTAGTTCTATTCCTTCTTATGTCCACATGTACATAGTATATATATGTGGATAAAATATATAACTATACTGTATATATTATTAATATATATTTTTATTACCGATCCGAACCATTCTAGCCTATGGAAAGGCTAGTAGAGCCTTCCAGGTGTCCTATAAGTACATGATATGGTAGATATTTATTTATTTAGTATTGATTATATTTCATTTGTATCTAAACACTACATTTATATATACACTAATAAGATTACATGAAGACACCATTTGTGGTGGCCATCTAGGATATTATCACAAACCACACTTGGGCTACCTTTGGTACCAGAGTAGATTACTTGAATTCATGAATGGATTAGGAAAATATACATTCTACTTTTTCTAAATATTTTTTAATAATACATTGAGCATAGGATTAGAGGACTGAGAATATGCTTGATTAGCTAGTGGACCAGTTTTTCTTCCATTTTGTAATATTTTATTGAATGTTGTATATTCTTTCCCACTATTTTCCCTTTTTATATTAGAATTCCATCAAATTATGTATATGACAGTAACTATTGGAATTTTATTATTATTTATATAGTAGGTTATCTATTCATACACTTCTTATATATTTTTAATATGATTTTACTATAGCAGGTTATTGGACCTGTAATTATTGTGATTTTTTATATAATGATTATATTATTGTATATTTGATTACATTATCTATTTTTCTACTCTGATGTGATCATATAGTCTCCCCAATGTACCACCTTCAACACTCACTGCTAGATGGAAACCTCTATAATATGGGGAGGTGCACTTGAGGTCATGTGACCACCTGTTTGGGGAACATGTTATGTGGATCCCATGTAAGGATGTTACTAAGTGATATGAGTTGTGTTTCTTTTTTTCTTACTATTTTACTATTAGATTTAATATTAGGACATAAAGAAACTTGTTAATGATCCTATTCAAGGGATTAGCTTACCCACATAATGGTAAAACAAAAATTATCTAGGTTGGGTAAGTTTTATAATTTGTGACATGTATTATGGTTAATACCTCCACATTGTTGGGTGACACGCATGTGTTGTGATGATAATACTATTGGAATCATTAAAAAGAATTTATTTTATTTTTTCTCAATGAAATTAGGGAGTTTCATTACATTTATCATTATAAGGGAAACAATACTAGTATGACTTGCTATTTTCCATTCCATGTATACCATCATTTTTTATTTTCTTATTTATTATTAATAATTATTTAATTATTATATAGGCATATTATGAAATTATTTGTAAGAATGAAAAAACATAACTTACACTTAAGGTTCCTACCATAACCTAAGAGTGTTTTCCTATAATGCTTAATGTAGACACCTTAAGCTATCAGTTATGGAATGTTGAGCAATGGACCATTGGTCTCATGGGATGGAACATGTTATGGTTGGGATTAAGTGGATTCTAAAATCTAAATTATATGATGTGTGGTCCCTTAAAAATTAGATTTGGTGATACATATATTTCAACCATTTAAATAGACTGAAATATTTAAATGAGAAAAATATAAAGAAAAATCACTTTTAGAATAAAATGAGACCCTTATTGTTTATTATGAGACCTTGAACAATACCCCGACTTAGTAGTGGATAGTTGTGAGTCTATTATGTTCTTATGGATGGTTATGGTTTTTTCCTACCACCTTAACATAGATTTTGGAGCAAACAAGGAGGTGTGATATTCTCTCTAATAAGGCTTGTACCTATCATAGTAATTTACTAATAATCATTTTACTATTAATAATATCTTACAAGGCGTGATTTTTGAATTATAGCATCATGCCTCCATGATTTTTTATAGTTGTATTCCTGAGGGTGATGATTACAATACATATGAGGTGGAGGGACATGAGATGCCACTTAATCCTCCTACAATTCCTCAAATGAAACCTTTTACTATTATGAAT
Organism: Viscum album; assembly: GCA_963277665.1. Classification (NCBI taxonomy): domain Eukaryota; kingdom Viridiplantae; phylum Streptophyta; class Magnoliopsida; order Santalales; family Viscaceae; genus Viscum; species Viscum album. The sequence continues at coordinate 579,383,297 of OY728143.1, forward strand.
ATGGGCACCGAATCCTAGTTCTATGATGGATTCTTTCATATGATAAAATATATAAATGGGTTTTTTTGACCTTCCCCAACTATCGCAAATATGATTCAGTAGTTCAAGAAACATCATCCTCCCACCTTCTCAGAGGGGTATAAGACTGCATCCTACAATAGTGTGGATCGATTATATTCTTCATATATTCAACCATATAGAGATTCCTCCAAATTGGAGGCTCAATAATTCTACATATATGTTGCAAAATTATACAAATCAATGGTTGGATGTTATTTGTTTGGTTGATTGTCATAAATATAGGTTTTGGGTAGAATTACTGACTATTTTGTTATAATTATTTCATTCCATTGACTCTAAGGGATGATTGAGATAGATATTTTATAAACAAGAAAAAATGATCCATGTTTATCATGGAGTAGTCTTTGCAATTTATTGAGCTATAGGGATTCACACTGACGTTGGGGGTGATTATCTTATTATTTCCAAGTGAATTGAGTATGTGATGGTATATTCCAACTGATAAAAAGTCAATGTTTTTCAATTACATTATATTTTTGAGATAGTCAAATAGGACATTATTAAATAGATGAATATAAGGGAATCTGCTGGTGTGAGTCACAGTAGTTTGGAAGAGATAAACTATTAGTGTTATTTCAATTGTATTCAGGAACCCATTTGAGGAAAATAATTATTGTAGCAGCATTCACGCTCCTCGTATAGATAGTTTCTTGATATGTCATCTGTGTAGAAATCCATGAAATATAACACCGTAGTGTTTACATGACCCAGTTGAATGAAATGGCTGTAGCATGATGTGTCACATCCAGTGCTTCTATAGGACCTTTACATCAGCTTATTGTGATAAGGGATATAAACATACTCCATGTTTAGGAGAAGGTACAATAATATTTCATCAGGTCGACAATTGGTATACCACCAACCCCTCAGGCCGGGACAGATCTTGAGGTAGAGGAAGTAAGACTCATGACTCTCAATTCCAACCTTACGGGAATTATTTGGGAATTAAAGTTGTGAGCCAGGGCTTGTGTACTGGCTAGTTACATTTATTGAAGCATATATAAGAGGAAAGTAGCACCAAACCTTATAATGTTTTGGGCGCTACTCTACTAGCTTCCACTTTTCTGTTTGGTTTATTTGACATCAACGTGTCTCACTCTATTATATCTGAGACTTTAATAGTGAGTTACAGAATCGAGATAAGAAACTTCTATAGCTTCATGATTCTTGATACCCCATTAGGTATCTGATATGAGAGAATACACCACTATAAATATTGTCCCTTTGGTATAGTAAGATATATCTTCATGTGAAATTATTTTTCAATGACATAACAGGGATTGAAATTATCATCATGATTGATTGGTTATTATTCATGAAACCCATAGTAATTTCTATAGTAGGAGGGTGGTGTTTACATCACCAGAGGGCATTATCAATGTGTATAATTGGGAATAATATGTTCATGGGACTCGAGCTGGACACAAGCAGAAGAGGCTTGTTAGTCTGAATGCTCAGATCACCAATCAGTTCATAGATGATAAAGGGGTTCAACCCATTGTTTTCCCTCCGATAGTGAATTTTTTTAGGAATGACTTCTCTGATGAATTCTCTAGGATGCATCTAGTGTGAGGGGTATAATTTACCATTAAGCTAGTACTATGAGTGACACTGGTGACCATTACTCCTTATAGGATGGAACCTATGGTGCTTCTGAGTGTAATTAATAGTTATAAGATTAGGAGACTAAAATCAACATATTCCCCGGATGTTCACCTTGTGGTTCATAGAACCTTTTTTTCATGAAGGTGGATGATTCATTCGATTTTTTTGGCGATTATAGATGACTAAATTATCTATAGGTAAATAATCAGTATCCATTTCAATGAATTGAGGACCTCTTCAATAATCATTGAGGAACAAGAATGTTCTAAAAGATTTATCTGAGTCCATACTATCATTAGGTGCAATTAAACTCATCATTAAAACACTACACATCTTTAATGAGCATTTATAGTCTTTATGAGTACCCATTTATGAAATTCGGTCCCACGAACACACCTACAGTTTTTATGGTTTTAATGAATCACGTTTTCCACCTATATCAGGATTCATTCATGGAATTATTTATTGAATAAATCTTACTGTATTCGTTCTCTAGACCTGACCATGTCAACTATCTTGAGATTTTGATGAATACAGTAGAGAGAATCAACATTATGATAAGATTAGTATATTACATTTCTTGATCTATAAATTACACTTTTTGGGTCATATCATCTCAGATTCAAGATTTTATATAGACCTAGTAAAAGTGACAGATGTATTTTTTTGTAATAGACATAGAACATATTTGATATATATTTTTTCTTTGGTTATCTAAGTGTTAAACACACATCATATATGATCTGTCATTTGTTGTAGCACAGTTTATGTTCTCAACAAAGTGTGTGAAATTTTTGTGGTTAGAATCTTGCGAAGTATCATTTCAAGAGTTGAAGTGAAGATTGACTTAAGTAATGATGTAGATTCTATATGACCTAGGAAAGACATAAATTGTGTAATATAACACATCAGTTATTAAACTAGGAGATTTTGTGATCTAGGATAAGTGATTCTTCGTGTATGGGACTCATCAGTTGAGGCCTCGTGACTGGAACTACCCATCAAATGACCTCATGCTTGCTGCGGTTGTGCATGATTTATGTTGTTGGAGACACAATTTACCTGAGAGATTTTCTAGTATACATGGATCAGAAAATCCTCATGTATATTTTAACACAACATGATCTAAACCTCGTGCAGTATAGAATGGTTGAATATGTACAGTCCCTTGATTTTGAGCTTGCATACACACACACACGAAAAAGGAAATGTAAGAACAAATGCTCCATGCTTATAGACTCAAACACTTGTATTCCAGGAATCCAACAATGAGTGATAGCTCATGGACATTTTTCATTGGAGTTTATTGTTTATGTTTAGAAGGATCATGGTCAAACTATCCCTAAGGCCCTATCAGTGACCTTTACATTTTTTGAATGGATTGAAATTAGGAAATTAATGATCGTGATGCCTTTTGATATGGGAAAGTGTATCAGATGAAGATACATATTCGGTTTGTTTCAGGAATATTAATGATACTTTAATATTTTATGGGTGTGTATAGGTGCTTATAGACATCATATAGGAAATGAAGTAGGATTTTCATGCCTTAATTTGGGTAGTATATCCTTGTGTCACCAAGTTGTATTGATACTTATGTCACTAGTACTAGTGGCCTGGTATGTAATTGGAAATAATCAGTTTTATCACTCAGTGTTCCTCTTGTCAGCAAGTGAGGGAAGAAATTGAGGATGGTTTTGTCTTTTATAGCTATTATCCATTACCATGTTGAAATTGGATTGTGTTTCTATAGATTTGGTTACTGTATTACCTATATCACCTCATGGAAATGAAATAGTGTCTATTTTTGTAGTTTATTTGACAAGTTTCACACATTTCATACCTATTGGAGAGACCTTATCATTAGATGAGATAAGAAGACAATACATTGGGGAGGTTATATGTCTTCATGGAGCTATATGATCTATCATATCAGACAGAGATGATTTCATTACATCACAATTCTGGCAGGGGTTGTATAAGGCCTTGGCTATATATGTTTTTTTAGCACAACTTATCACCCTTAGACCAATTGACAGATATAGAGTATGAGATAAGAGTTAGTGGTCCTACTCAATGAATGTGTCCTTCATTTTTTAGATTCATAGTGTAAACACATACCACTTGTTGACTTCTCATTCAATAACATCTATTAGGATTATATTTAGATGGATATCTATGTGGATTTATATAATAGACCATGTGATTTACCATTTTACTGGTTAGAGGTAGCGTAGAATGATTTTATTGAATCAAGTCTTATTAAGGAGACTATGTAGTAGTTCCAATTGATCAGAAAGATCGTACTGACAGCTCAATCATTATAATAGTCAAATGACAATCAATGCTTGTGGCCTCTTGAGTTCAAGGTTGATAATATATTTTTCTTATTTCATTCCCCATAGTTTGTCCACCGATGTATTCCATGGTAGCGTAAGATTTCATATAGGGTTGTTGGATATTTTTAGGTTATGAAATTGATCAGAAGATTGTATTTCTAGATAGATTTTCTATAGAGATTTTGGTATATGCATTGTTTCTTTAACATATATCATAATCACCGATATTATCCAGAACTGTCATTTATTCCAACATGATGAGGTTGAGTTATAGATGGATGATTTTTTAGGAGTACCAAATATGTATTGTGGATTGGAGTGTGATGAGTCTTAAATGAAGGGATGTTATTATGGTATAGGTTATATAGTGACCTAACCAAGTTTATCATGAGACCTAAGAGTGGGAGAATAATATATGAGCCAACCAGCTAGAGTACTTTTATGATGATATATCATTACCCTTATAAGTACAAATTATTGATGATTTTTATAAAGGAGTGTATATTGTATGGAAACACATTATCATTATGTTATGAATAATTATTTTTCTTAAAATCCTTAATATGTTCATTTTTAATGTAACCCAATGGGGTCATAGAGGTCCCTATGGTGTTCGGTGATTTTTTGGAGCCTGTAGTCCCAAAATTTTGAGAAACAAAACTGAGTTTCATGGTTACAAGAAACTTTAAATCCCAACCCACGCTATCTCTATAACTGTGTACAGCATGGAAGAGAGGATGTAGGGGGGTGCAAATATTTTCTAAAATAATGTGAGCCTAGGTGCATTCTTGTGCCAGTTATTGAGGTTCTTTATAAAAAACTCTGAAAACATTTTACAAATTGTTAGGAGAACCATGTACCTTCCATGTGTAGGGTACCTCCTTGGGTTGTTATATGGAACATATTTGGTGCATTTTTTGGCCAACCATTCTACCAAAACATGTTCTCATATCTCTTCAGATGAATTTACCAAAAATCCATTAATGAAATATAAAACATGATTTCTTTTCTTCTTCCTCACATTATGTAGGATGGCTCCGATTTTATTCTCCCATGGTTCAACCTCCTCCTTAATCTAGGGATTTCTGTTCCACTTCAATCCGAACTCCAATTCATGTCATGTCAGAAGATTGAGATATCTATAGTTATTCTCTCGAGTACTCTTCCTTTTGTCCCAACTTTATATTCTAATATATTTCATTCTTTTGGTGAATAAAAATATGTTATATTTTTAGGTCATTGGAACATTCTTCATTTTTTCTTCCAATATTATTAAAATCTGAAGATGATATTAGATGTGGAGTCATCCAAATCCCTAATTTAGGTGGCCTAAATGTTTTCTTTAGAAGATGAGTTATCGACATATCTTCTCTATTGTTCTACACACCAGCATTTTTCAATCATTTACTATAGATGGGTTCTTTGGTTCTACATATTTGATTTACATGTTGATATGCTCATGATGATAATTATTAAGAGTTTATATGATTAATACCAATACCATATCCACCCATTGGGTGTACTATGTTGAAGTTTCCATTTATAAATAAATTTTTAAATGACCAAACACCTTCTAAGAATTCGACTTTGCATATATGATATATAATTCCCCCCTTATATGTGACTTTATAATTGAATAGATCCTTCTATGTGTTTGGTTGAACATGGAAATATAATTTTAGTGCCTTAATTAAATAAATATCTTTTTTTTGTTAATGGAAGTATCTTTATGATGTTTTTCATTCTTAAAATAATTATAAATATTATGTGAAATGAATTAGAATGTTTAGTAAAGCCATGAAGATTGAATTTAGGATTTTTATATTGACTATATTAATGTGACATCCATTGATATATGGGGATTGATTATTATTAAAAGTGGTGATTCAAACATGATATTATTTTTATTGTGAAAAATCCATTGACATTGTCTGTGGAATGATGGTTAAGTGATTTTTTGAGCACAACGATTCACTCTCCCTTACATCGGGTGTTGAGCATGGAGTCTCTCTCCATTATACCTATATTTGGATGATGGGAATGAAGATCCATATTCATTTATTATGGTGTTTGGAATACCATATTACCCCGCCTATATCGAGTGTTGAGCATGGCATCTCACATCCTTTATGATATTCAGGATATGTGCTCTTTTGATTGAGGTTATAGGATTGTTTAGGATGGTTAGGAATTCTTGATTTATGCCCCGATTAAGCCAAGACCTAGTATCCAACAATATTACTACTTAAGGCCACATGTACATAGTAAATATAATAAGATATTCTGTATAACTGTAATACATATATATATGGTTACTAATCAAACCCATTATAGCATATGCTGAGGTTAGAAGATCATGCATAGTGTCTAGTAGGAACCTAATCCACTTGATAATTATTTACTCAAAATATATTGTCTTCTAGTTATATCTATCCACTAATTAGCTATGTAAACTATCTGGATTATTTCTTGACACAACTAGTTTTGAACTACTAGGATTTTACGTCACACACTACTCGAGACTCTTTTGGTACCTCATGTATATTACGTGTTTGTAGGAATCGATAAGGGAAACTGACCTACTATATATTCTTGATGTTCATTTCTAATACACGGAGCATGATATTAGAGGAAAAAGAATATTCTTTGGGTTCTAGTGGATGGTATTTATCAATTTTTGTTTTATTTTATAACATACTATATATTCATGTCCCTTATTTTCCTTTATTATATCAACATTCCATGACATCATGTGTATGATAACACATTTGAGATTTCAATAATTATTTATGTTGTGTGTTATCTATTTTTCTGTATCATGTATTTGTTGTATTTGTTTCCTGCTATATAGGGTTACTAGTCCATTTATTATTCTGTCTACTTATATTATGATTGCACTATTATCTTCTTGATGAAATTATCTATTCTACCAGAGTGATATGAGGGAATAATCTCACTACTATACCAAATTGAAACTTAAACACAATTAAAAATCCTATATAATATAGTTAATCTTGCTCGAGACCATTTTACCACTATTTTGGGTAGTGGGTTAAGTGGATCCCAAGTAAAGATTTTACAAGCCCTCCTCATCTCATAAGTTTCAACTCCTTCCAGACATCATGCTTATAAAAATATATCCACACAACTAATTTCACTTAGAATTATTGTATATTGGTCCTTGTTTCTTTTGAATCATGATAAATACTTTAAATTATTAAACAAGTATATAACTCCCAAAACCATATTATATGCTCTTGGAACATCCCATCACCACTCAACCTCTACTCAATTCAACCAAGGATTTTTCCTATCTGTTATTTATTCCCAAGAACATATTCATCACAGTTTTTATCTTTCCACAATATATATAAATGTAATAGTATATTTTGGACTCTGATAAAATTTCACAATCCATCAATGAAACAAGTCCTAGACATAGAATCTACATTATCGCCACACATAGAATTGACATGGCCATACATGATCCCTTCAAAACAAATTCAAGCATGTAAAGTCCACAATCTTTATATAATAGAGTGATTTTGGATGTTTTTTTCAAATGCACTGAGGGACTCAATTAATGACATAAAAACTCCATTAAAAAATTCAACAAAAATATCATTTTTTACAAATTAAAATTAATCAAATTATCATGGGTCTCCCATTAAAGTCTTAATTCATCCATTCCATAATATCATTATTCTAAATTTTGTCTAGTATAGTATTATATATCTATATTGTGTTCATAAGTAATAGATTTAATAATATCTTCCACTTTACTCTCCAAAACTATCAAATTAAGATAATTTCATATTTATTATTATCTTGGTTTTTACAATGGATAACTATTTGATGTTTGTAAAAACAAATAAGATATCTATTTTATTCTAAAAACTCATATATTACATATAAAATCATATTTTAATATAATATACCACAATAAACCCCATAATATAGAACTAGTAATGATCCCAATACATTCATATTAACCATCTTGAGTTTCTTATTATTCAGTGACTTCCTATCCAAATTCAATAATATCTTCCACTACACTCCCAAAATTTAATGATCTCATGTTCATTAATCCACACATTAAATCATCAACAATACTTTTTTATAAATGGTATAAAAAAATCTTTAAATATGTTGAATAAGACAATCATAAAAGTTTTTTATATTATGATTTGATGGGTTAATTATAATGTTTTAAGTGGAGTTACTAAAAAATGGAAGGGGTGAGGTAAAGTGGGAAATGAGTACCCAAGAGTCAATTAACGGGTTCTCAATTGGAGTTTTAGGTATGAAGGTGGTTTCAATTAAACCATCGGAAATATTATGGATCTATACCAAGAACCTGGAAGATTATTAACCATAATATGAATAATAAAGGCCATTTCGGTCTTTTAAAATAAACAATTAAATTAAAAATTGATTAAGACTTCATATTCTTCATTATTTCTTCTTAATTGGGTCCCTATTGTGCTTCCATTTCCCTTTACATCATCCCTATAATAACATCGAAATAATCATTATCCTTGTGGTTATGACTAGTTGTATGATTCCATTATTTGAATAGTGGGTGAATATATCCCTAAATCCTTATTTCATTTATTGATTCTCCATAGAAGATGGCATAATACAATTTTTCTACAAAACAAGGATTCCCAAAAATTAATAGATATATAATACTCTCATTAGTATATAAAATATGATTAGTATTTGTGGATTTATGGTAACATCTTGGGGTTGGGTTTTATATTATTTTCTCCCCAAACATAAATGGGTTATATCCCCAAAATTCGTTATGTTAGGCTAGTCATTCCAGTGTGTGGTGGCCTTATCAATATTATTGGATGGTTAGAAATATAAATTTTTATACCCCTTTATCATCCCAAAAGCATAGATTATAAATCTATTAATTCTATGGGGATAAGTGAAATCAACTAAAATTTTTAGTTCTAATCTAATAATAATTTTTCAATAAACTAATATTTTAAAGGTGGTTGATCGATGTTGATTTTGAATATTGTTACCATTTTTTGTATAATATATCAATTAAAATACATGACTTGTATTCCATTTTTAACTTCATGTAATGTCGAATGCTTTTATGGTTTCGGGAATCCTAATGCAATAATATAACTTTCTTATATATTTCATCCCATCGCATGTTAAACTCATATTGGTCTATAATCTCTAGGTATCATGTTGTTAGAATTCCTTAGGAATAGTTTATATTGGTTTCAATTTTTTTTAGATTAGGACATATATTTTTTGGGTTTTATGAGATTATGCATGTCTCCACATACTAATGAACATGTGGGTGGTATAAGATAATATTTTAACAACTTGTATTCCTAGATCCATTCCCCTATTCACAAAGAGATGTTATATATGAAATCCTAGTCTTAGTATACCCAATTCCCTTTCACAAAATGGGTTGGGATTCCTGAGTCTAAATTTTTTATACACAAATATATATATATATATATATCTGTGTGTGTGGGTGTGTGATTATATATAATTGTGTGATGGATTTATAGGTACAAATGTTTCTTCTAATAGTGAATGGTATCAATGCCACAACATATATCTTGAGAAAAGTGTCAAAGAAGGTACATTTTTCAACATCTACCCCTCATAGGGAGTCACTATTTGATGCTAATGAACATTCATAGACTCTTTTTTATTCCGTGTTATTGTTGTTTTACTTTTCCTCAATCATGGTGTCTATTTGAGAATACAATCTATCTTACAACAATTTTTTTACGGTTTTGGTAGACACCACTTACTGAGTTTTCTTGCTCACATCCTGTCTGGACATGTGAATATCATTTTATAAATGATTTAGATAATGTAATTATTATAAAAAATGGTTTCTAGTAACATTAGATCAAAGAGACTAGGGATATTCATTTTTGTCTCTTGATGGGTAGTATAATAGATATATGTGTGTTACTGTTGGAACATTATAGAGAGGTTGAACTCAAGGGAGAAACACATTTTAAACATAGACCAGATTTTAATTGCACTAATTTATTTACATATATGTTTCAACTATTTTGTGATATTTTTATATCTATTATATTTTTCTAAAATATTAATTATATAAATTAAATTAGATGTGATGTTAAACATTCATTATAATTTTATGTTACACCTACTTATTTTTTAATTTTTATATGTATATAGTTATTTCCCCATATAATTAAGAATACAGATTTATTTTTTCAATCTCAAAATGTGTAAAACCATCTCACATGCTTCTGATTATTTACCCAAGGGTTTATACTATCCTATGGGGGTTATGAGGTGTGCCTATGGTATTGTGATAGTTAGATTTTGACAACTTATTGGTATTTCTGCTAAGAGAATTTATAATTTATCAAATATATATATCACCCGAACCTCTTATCATTATTCCAAATAAATTTTCGGGGATTTCATCAGAGGAATTTTATCCCTCAAACTAAATTATATGTCAAATTACCCAATTTATGACATTATAATGATCACTTTATCTACCTTATATTTATTATGAATTCAATATTTTATCCTTTTTAACTCATTGTAATCTTGGATAATACAATTCCCCTATATAAAAACAAACCAATGTTCATTAGTATTGTACATTTCCAACCGTCCCACATATTGGTTCTCATCCTTATAAGTATTTACTTATTATTTTTGAAAGTATCATTTCAATTTTCCCCACATTATGCTTTTTTACACAATATGGGATCATAATGTATATATAAATATCATATAAAATGAATTCCCATTGTAAAAATTCATCATTCTACACCGACTGGAAAAACATTGGGACCAAAAACACATAAAAACCTCATGTTAAAATCAAAAATTAACTTTCAAACATGCATCATATTGATTTACTAAAAATGAAATATTTGATTCTCAAATATTCATAAAAACCATGTCCCAAATAATAACTCTATATAGGTTAATAATAATCATTCAAAAAATATAATATCATTTACAAAATAATACACTCTCCAAAAAATTATACTGGGTGTTAGAAACAACATGTAGTTCAAAATAATATGAGAAAAATACATCCCAATAATGATTTTGAACCAAACAAAACAAAACAATACAATCTATTTTGATTTCAAAAATCCTTAAAAAACCCTTCCATAATCTAACACAAACTATTTAATTTATTTCATTATATTATAAAATAATTCCATCAAAAAATAATTCTTTAATAAAATAAAGGGTGAACCACTTTTCAAATATTAGTCCTCAATTCATTCGAAAACCATAAATTTAGTTATTTTCTCTATCATGAGAAATATTAAACATCTAGAAACATATTTTCTTAAAATATCATAAAATTTAATGTATTGCACCTCAAGATGAATTTGTTCGAAAATATAAAATTATAATGATTAAAATTCTATAACCAATATCATGTGTATATAATTAAATAAAAAATAATAAAAAATAATATATATTAAATACTTTTTACTTTATGATGCATGTGTAACTTCAAAAATCATCTAATACATAAGTCTTTCAACTTAACATGGAGTTATTAGCTATTAAAAATTCATCACTTACAAACCAAAAAATCATTCATACTGATATAGAATACCCTAAATAATGTGAATCCATTAGTTTATTCTTTTTTTATTAAAAAAAATATGGATAAACATGCACACAATTTTCCATCCGGGTTATGAAATCCTCTAGTTAAAACTAACACACATTCAAAAACCAAAAAATATGCTTGGATTCTACTAATAAATTAAATAATATTACTTATACCCCATTGTGATTTATATAATCCAAGACATAAAATATGTCACCATATAATCAATAGGCTATTGACTAGTTGTGAGATAATTAAATTAAATTTTGGGATACTATAATATCCATAACTAAAAAAAATTATTTATTCTAATTTTAATAGAAAGCAGACATGAACTATCCATATATAAAAAAATATAATAAATAAAAAAATATATAAACCAACCAATGGGTATCCATTATCTATTGTAATCTCAATATACATCATTAAATAAACAACATTATTTTATATGAAATTAATATATACTATAATTTTTATAAAAAATAATCAACATAGAAAACAAAATAAATTATCATTCAGAAAATGGAGACATAGAAAAAATTGAAAAAGTGTCTATTCAGATGCCGCTCATTTTTTTGATAATCTTGAACAAACCATCATCACACTCAATATGATATAACCTCAATCTTTGTGTCAATAACTATAGTTTCACATTACATAAAAATCATAATTTATAATAAAACCCACACAATGTGTACATTTGACATCCTTTGGTTTATAGGAACGTTTTACATTATGGTATCTTTAGCAGTTATACGTGGTTTTTAGAAGTCTCAGATGTCACATGGTGGATAATGGTGATTTCTGAAATTTTGAGGTAAAATATGAACTAGAAAATCTAGTGGTGTTGGATGCTTTATTCCTAGATATAACTCATTTTACATAGAAAATATTTATAAAAATGTGGTGGGTCTTGTAATTTTTGGGTTATTCCTATGGACCAGGATTATAAAATCCACCACCATGTAATGGTGGTTCCAAAAATCCATCGTTTTTTTACCATGCCATATAGGGTCACCTTTTTTGGGGTGTTTGGACCTAGAGTTATTGAGGAAACCATTACTATCATTAGAATAACTATGTTATGTTTAATGTTGTTTCAGAATTTGAAACAAATGATTATGCCTCTAATATGTTCGGGAAATTAGTTCCTCTTAACAAAGACACATGTGATCGTTAATATGGGATGTATAATTTGTTATTAAATTAATTTACCCTCTCTGAAATCATTCTTTATCATCCTAATTAAAAATCTTCTAATAAAATTCATTTTAAGAAAGGTTATTGATAATATTACACCTTAAAAAAGTAATATTAGCGTTAAATAATACTTTTTAGAATGGTTATTATTGATCTAGAGTCATGGATATCATATCTTATTAATCTTGATCAATTGTTTTATAAGGAAACTATGATTTTTTCATTTGTGTTGTAGGTGTCTCCATACAATGTTTTTTTCTCATGGAACACCATGTTATTCTTTAGTTTTCCATTGGTTTGTCTTATGTAAATGGGTGAATTGATATGTTTTAGTTTTCTTAACATAGTTTTTATTGAGTATAAATTTTACACACTTTATGAATTTGATGACATTATTCAAATATGTTTTGACTCCAAAATGGGTTTTCTAGAATTGGTGTTCAAATTATTATTTTTAGAAATGAATTATTAAATAATGAGAAAATGAAGAATGTGAGAACCTATGTTTTTTCAGGTTAATGATATATGAAAATCTTAGTGCATTTGGAATAACTAGGGGTGATTTTTTGATACAGATAGACTATGGCAGGACTTTGTAAAGTTTAGATTTATTTTTTTTAAATTGTTCCTTGTGTGCATTAGGTATGTATTCACAAAGCCTATAACCATTTTTATCATAGTTTTATTCATGATGGTGATGTTACATGATTTGGTTATAACATGTTTATCTTAATATTTTCTATCGATTTCTATGATAATTTTCATCTTTTAATCTTTCATACATATGGTGATATTCCTGGTTTATTTAAATATGAGCTATTTTAAAAATGAAAATTAATGATGTATTGGAAAAAAATGTTTTCAAATGAAATTTCTTATGTAACATATTTATTTTTGAATCTGTAAGTAACATTTCATGGTGAATGATATTGTTTACATTTTAGGTGGTTTCATTCCAGGTGATTTCCTCACATAGTATATATTCCTTTGGAATATGATGACTTAATTTTATAGGATCTAGTTAAATGTAATGGTTTTATATAGATTGAAGGATTCTGTTTCTCATTAACAACTCATAGTGGTTTTTAATAGTGGTGATGGGTGGTCTCATGAAGGATTAGTTTCATTTTGGGGTTTTTTTCAGGTTCCCCATATGGATTTGTTTTGTTAGGTATCATTAATATATAATAAAACTTCATTTATTTACATTGATCATTTATAGTAATGTTGTTTACATCATTGAAGAGGTATTGTGAATTCATGGTGAAATAATTCCAATAGATATGTGTTTTTATACCCAGGTGTTTGTTTCTAGACCGATTTGAATCAAAATTTATTTCTGGCTTTATGGAGGGAAAGCATCGATGAAATTTCAGGCCAACCTGGGTTTCCTTGTAAAAAACATATATCAAGGTAAAAAAATTCTAGGGAATTTTTTATACTAGATTTAGGACCATTGGAACAAAGGTGGTTAGTGCAGAAGGTTGGTAGACCATCTCACTTTCATATCTAATGTAATGTTACCATGATTGTTTACATATTTTCATTATGGTTTTTAACATGATTTTTGGTTTCTAAAGATGAATGTTTCAATGTTTTTATTTTATTTTAGAATCCTTAATAAATAATAATTAAGATAATATTTTGATTCAATGATGCATTCTAAATCTAATCAGTTGTTATCTCTTTCCTTAAAAATGAAATTACTCTAAGAAAGATCTACTGGATTATATATAAGGTCCTGTAAGGAATTAACCTTAATAAAAACACTAATAGACCCTAATTTAATATAAATTGTAATCTAAACTATTGAATACTTAGTTCAAGATCATGATAGATCCATCAAATAGATGGATAATAATTAATTAGACTTTATGAAAATAAATCCACTAATCATCTGTAGTGATAATGGAATCCAAGAACCTGATTAATGGATTAGGAAAATAGATTTGATTTTTCACTTTGTGAAAACACTAGAGGAATATATGATTTTATTTTGAACATATATCCCTTATTTACCTAGAATGAAGCGGTGGGATTCTATTGGGAATGTTAAATCATAAAAAGGCCTCACATGGTCAAATTTTAATACGACCTTTAATCAACAGTTATATATGGAGATGGAATATCGGGTGAAGGCCCTACTGTTAGTGACTATGGATTAAGGAGACCTAACTATGATGTAGTACACTGCTCATTTCACGGACATAATTTATATATATCATGAACATATCACAAATTACTATACAAATGTTAGATAGATTGAGTTGGGTCTAAAGACTACAATCCAATCAATGTTTATTATCCTGCACCTAACAAACCTTACCGAGGTAGATCATAATTAAGTTATAGATATGGTATACTAATATGGTAAGATACGACTTCTTTTAAAAAAAATTTTAGTATGGGGTGGATATAGTTTTTCATCCGGACATAAATTGAGGCATGACAAGGGTTTTCAGTTTAATTTAGGATCTATTATAGGGGATTCTTGGGATGAAATTGGGGGTTTTTATTTTAGTGTGGAAAAAATATCCATTTAAGGCTTGACTATATGGTTGAAAATGATATTTTCTATCACTGTGGAATGTTTGGTCACCCTAATAATTTATATAGAAATGTTTCTTAGGGTAGTAGATCTAGATCAACCTTTTATAAAGAATCTCTGGATTTGTCAGATTCATTAAAAGGGGGTGAATCGCATTATCCTAAAAAATTTATACTCATGATGGGAAGAAGGAATAGGGTGGGTAAAATATTGGATGTATTTATGTAACATAATGTCTCTTAGTTTAATTTGATGTCGAACCCACTACAATGAGAGGTACAGTGTTAATTTCATCCCATATATAGTAAATTTTATTTTATAATGGTGCATATCATTCTTTATATCATTTATTATGATTTATGTGTAGGGATTAGGTTTTGAGATCATAATGAGTATGATTGATCATTCCACTACCTTAGGTATAATAAAGGAAAATATGTTTATATTTTATGTGTTCTAGTATATGGTCACTAACTACATGGTCCTATGGTATTTCCTAGTTCTTAATCAAGATATTTTTTTACGTTATAATTGGAATGGATTGGATGGTTATTTTTAAGACCCATACAAATTTTTATCATCATTGGGTTCAATTTCTATCACCTTATGGGGTTACTCATGTCATTTAGGGTGAGTGGGATCTTTGATTTGAGAGATGAGGGAATGTTTTTCAAGAGGATATAATGTTCTCAAGATAAATTTAAGGGATGTTTCTTAACACTATTGACAAGTGTTTTAGTGGTCCACATCCTGTCAATGTAAATGATTAGACGAAGGTTTTTCTTGATCAATAATATGGGTTCTAGGAACAAAGAGAGTTTGAGACTACTGTTAACATACTTCAAAGGACAAGTAAAATATCCTTTCCATTTGATCTTATTACACCCAAAAATTTAAGCAATGATTAATTTCAGTATAAGGATCTCTAGGCCTTGTAATTTATTCATATAGACATAAAACCTTGAAATTTACCATTTCTATTCATAAATAAGGTAGATAAAACCCTTGACATTGTGTTGGTTAATGAATGATTTATCTAGTGACTCTAAAGTACATGTATCCTTTTCTTAAAATTGATTATATTTTGGACCAACTCAGGGGATCCCAATGGTTTTAAAGTTTTTATCTTAGATTAGGGTTACATTAGTCATGAGTGTGAGGGGAGGTTGTTCCTAAGACATAATTCAACAGTAGGTATGGAAATTATGAGTATTTTTTTATTCCATAATGTCTTGCTAATTATAATACATATTTTATATATTTTATGAATTATATCATTAATTAGTTCTTAGAGTCATTCATGTTTTTTTATTTGGATGTCATTTTTCTGTATTCAAATATAATGCAGTATCATTGGATTATCTAGATATAGATTTCATAATAATGAAAAAAACATCATATGTAGGGAAATATTCTTGTATATCAATTTTGGATCGAAAAATGATGTTTCTATACTAATTTATATTTAAAATAATAATCTTAGTGATCCTAAAAATATTACATGAATTGACGGCCTCAGATAATCCTTGGACTATGTTTAAGAATCTACGATTCTTAGTCATAGATAGTTATTATAGGTATTTTATGGGATTTGTATGTGAATGAACATTATAGGATATAGATGACCCAAAATGGTGTTATGTTCAAATGTAATGGTATGTGTCAATGATCATTTGATGAATTGATGGTGAGGATGACTTTGGAATCAGTTCATATTCTTCAAGAACTAGTTATTGGTTATGATGTTTTTTTGGAATCCTTATTTTTGAAATTAGGATGTGTTTTATTGCATGGTAAATAGGTTTTCATCTATGTATCTTTCTAAATATTCCCATATGAGAATAATTATCCTAGAAATTCTCTAAAATGAGCTATAATGACATGTGATCTAAAAAATTCCACCACTATCTCTCAGGAGAGTGTCTTAAACTATATATATATCATAAGATGATGAAGTATATTTTTATTCATTGATATTTAAACATATATAAGATAGTATATGTTTAGTATCTTCAAATAATTTTTCTTAATATTTCATACACATCTCTAAAATGGTTTCCAGTCATTGATCAATTGGTCAAAAAATTACTAACTCAATATTTAACGGAATCAAATCCATAAATTTAATTTATGAGATTGTTTTTTGAGATTCACTTGGATGTGGATGATGTTAAGGAGAAGGTGCCCTTATATTATGATAGAGATCATTATACTATTTATGAATTGTTTTATATTGGTCTAGAAACATTAACTAATTGTCAGTGTTTTAGTGAAATCGTTTATGGTGGGTAGTCCTTGGGTGACTTATATTGATTTTTATATAGTTTCTTGTGTTTCATAGTCAGATTAGTTATTCTAAAAACTCCAATGAAGAGGTTTATGGTTAGAGGAAATTGTTATCGTTGGTCTATAAACCCTAGAATAACCAAATTTATCATGATTTGACACATTTTTTTTGTGTCTTGGTATATGGTAGTTGATTTTAGACCTCATATTACGATGTATTGCTAACCATAAGATTAATGATGTAAACTAGAGTCATACCAGTTTGTTTCAATATGTATGCATTCAGATATAGAATTAGAATTCTATATTTATTGGGTTTATTTTTAGTTTACCCAAGACACCTAATAAGAAATATATTATTTGTGTGACCATTTATTGACTCAAAAAATCATATCATTTCCTTTATATTATTGATATGATGAATTTGGATGATCTTGAGAACATATATGCCTATCAAATTATAATGATCCATAGAGTTCAATATATATTAGTTTATTATAGAGATATATGATTTAAATATTTGGATTTGAAAAACAATAAAAGTGGGAATGCGCACTCAGTTGATATTAATCATTGCGTATCAACCTTGGACGTGTGAATAAAATGAGCAAGTCATTAAAATTATTGAGGATAATATTTGAGCATGCACTCTGAATTTCTAGGGTTCATGGAAAAGGAATTCTCCCATATTTGAGTAAAATCATAATAATATATATAAAAGTTTAATTAAAATAAAACCATTGAATCATTGTATATGTAGTCATGAAAATAAAATTTACGATAGGTGGTGTTGAGAGAAGGTTCTTCAGTTATACTAATTCTTATTCAAGGGTTTAAATACGGTAAAAGTAATCAAAAATATTATGGATATATCACAGAGTATTCATAAATCTTTTACAGACCATCATTGTCACCAGTTAATATTATAATATGATATTGGATTTTTCTCACAGCCTCACCTCATTCTGGACATCAATTTTTGGGAAATATTATAAGTTGCCACTAATGTGTATTTTCCCTTTTAAGCTCATAAAAAATCATTGAAAGGTGGAATACTAGTTGGAGATACCATATCTCTTGATGTTGAATCATGTTGTTTTTCATGTTTAAAAATTAATAAGTTATCAAAATGATCCTTATCTTATGTAAAAATTGGAATATGATGATATTGAGTCTAATAATTTATTGGTTAAATAATAAGTTTAAATTATGGATCATCAATATAAGGTTCTATGTGCTAATTTATTCCCTTAGTTTGTGAATTGTGTATGTCAAAACATTATTACAATTAGAAGTGTGAGTTTGATGTATGGATGTTACAGATGTGGGGACCACTAGGTTATGGGTATGCTCCCTACTAGTGGCTCGTACATGAGAAAATGTATATTTTTTATGGTTACTCTTACATCAAGACATGAGGTTTTATGGACCCACATGAGCTAGATTTACCTTAGGTTATTTGATCATTGTGCTCATTTATGACTTGGTTCTTATAGAGTGATTTGCTTTTCATTTGGTTCATGTGTGCTCCCTCTTTTTTAAAAACCATAATTGAATTCAAACTATTTTCCTTTCATTTTGAAGTGTTAATGTAATCTTGGAATTTACTTTGAAATATATTGGAATTGAAATTTTTTCTTTAAAGGTGAAACATGTTACTTTAATTTTAAAATAATGAAAATCATTACTTTATTATGTATTATTTTCAAACTAGCATAATTGGATTTCCATTTAAAGGTAAGGGAATAGGGCGTTGTTTTCCCTTGGCTTTCCTACTGAGCATCTTGATGCTCACGACTACTTTACATTTCAGTTTCAGGTTCTAGCCTTGGATCACTCTTGGAGAAAGCATGGTTCTATGTTCGGTGGTAACCTATGGGGTCAATTGGAAGTATGTCTAGATGGTTATCATTATTTTATTTTTCTATTGTTAGTGTTTACCTATTTTTTCTAGTTTATTTCGTTTTATCTTCCTTTTATTTTCTAGGATGAATCATTCAAAACTACTTGTTTTGATTTCCGGCACTAGTTGTCAGCCTGTGGGGATCGGAAACACCCTATGGGCCATGTCGTAGACCGAATCAGGTGACTGGTTCAAGGTCGACCATGGTTGGTTCGTGAAAAAATGGTATCAAATGAGGTTTAGCACTTGTGTGAAAGATATTTTTTTTATTTTTTCTCTATTATGGTTCTGAAGGCTTTCAAGTAGTCATAGATGGTTCCCTGTGGTTTTGGGGAATTATTGGTGTTTTCGGTGAACCACGGGGAGGAACATGACTTGGTATAGACTATTTTATTCTTGCAAACCACCAATATGGAACACGCATGATAAATTTTCCCATGGTGGGGTGTGGTATTTAACATGGATATTGGGGATATTCTTGTAGACTAGTGAAATAATTTCCACCACCACTCTATGGTGGATGGAATGTTGGTTCAAGACAACTATGTTTTTTACAACACACAATCATGGGTTTTCATGTCAGTTTTCCTTGGCTTAGGATGACCATGAGAACTATGACCATGGTGAGAATATCTACCTTGTAATGATTGTTATTTTAAAATTTGAAACAACTGATTTAGCCTCAAATACTTCTGGGGAAGTTGCACATCTTAATGAAGATGCATGAGATAATTCAGATTTTTTAATATATTATTATCTCAATTTAACCTATATTATGTTGATTACCCTCTTTACATTTATTAGATTTTTGATCTATTCGATTCCAAGAAAGGTTCTAGATTCTCCTCCTTTATCTTGTAGTGTCTCAAGGTGATCCATTCCTTCATAAAATGGATTTCTTTATTTATCTGGGATCATGGATATCTCAACCCATTTATCTTCATTAACTAATTTTTTCAACAAAATATGTTTCCTCCATTTTCAAGGTAAATATTTCAATATAGCGGTTCTTTCACATGATAAAACTTGTTGTTCTTGTGTTTTAATTTAGTTTAATTCATAAAAAAATTGATATGATATCTATGATGATTTTTATGTAATAAAATCTTTTGTGATATAAAATTATATATTTTAAGGGGTTTGTATTTAAAAATAATTTTATACAGTTCAGGTGTTTGATGAAATACTTTAAAGATGTTTTTACTCTAAAATGGGTTTTCAAGATTGATTGTGGTACTTATTCTTTTGTAGAAATGTTTTATTAAATTTTAGGATTGATTTAATTAATTTATTTGGGAAAACATAGAACCTTATAACTTTAGATGATATGGATATATAAATATATATAACATAGTGAGTGTAAGACTATAAGGGGTTATGGTTGTGTTACCGATAAATTGTTGGGGGACTCTGTATCATTAGGATTCATGTATTAACTAATAAATCCTCCTTCTATTTCCTATATATGTATCCCATGGTCTATATCCTATTAGTTCATGTATTTATTCGAGATGTTTATATCTCAAGATTTCATCCTCATGTGTTTTTATTATCATTTTCTTGGGATGGTTCTAATTTTTGTCTAGTATTTATCTTTTTTGTTCAATAATTAATATTCTTAGTTGTCTGAATATAACTTGTTCTAAATAAACCAATATATGTTTTATAAAAATGTTTTAAAATTTAATTTCTTTATGAATCATGTTTAGTTTTAAATCTTGAACTAACAGATTCACGGTGAAATACATAGTGTGAATTTGTGGTAGTATCACAATATACATTTACCCACACCCTGCATGTACCACTGGGCACATATATGTTTTGTTTCATAGGGTCCAGGTGAATGTAATAGTGTCTTATAAAATAATTTCATCAATTTATTTTTGTCTCTTCGTCATGGTTTGGTATGGTGGTGATATACAATCACATGGAGGCATGATTTTGTTTCAGTTTTACTTTCCAGGTTTAGTGTTCAGGATTTTTTGTTATGTCTCATAGCTATATACATATTCTTCCCTAATGAACTGTCATAATTTATATTTATAATTTCTAAATGATACATTTATGGTTGTGAATTCAAGTTGAAACAAATCACATGGTTATGTGTTTGGATATGAAAGTTCTTATTTGAAACTCTTGGTGATTGAGAACATGCTTGGGGCCTTATGGAGGGTCATCTTTGGTGATGTGTTAGGTTAACCTGGGTCGGTTTGATATAGTATAAAAAATTTGA
Organism: Viscum album; assembly: GCA_963277665.1. Classification (NCBI taxonomy): domain Eukaryota; kingdom Viridiplantae; phylum Streptophyta; class Magnoliopsida; order Santalales; family Viscaceae; genus Viscum; species Viscum album. Next base: position 579,405,107 of record OY728143.1, read on the forward strand.
TTATTAATTATTCAGTACGATTTCCCTCTATCCTCAACTCCAATAAGTGTATGTGATGTATATAGATACATGTGAATGTGTTTTTAGGGAGTGTCAGTAAAAAACCACATAAAATTAGAATGACAATAAATTGAATGCATATACAAAAAAGAAAATAAAATTAGTATCCATAATTAGATAAAGATCTTCATTTTCCTACTAGAGATCACTTGTTTATACCCAGAAATTTTTATTTATCACATGTGCACAAGGGAAAATAGAATTTTTAACTCAAATTAATTCAACCAACAAAAAGACACCTCTATAAGGAATTAGTGAAGAATCATAAAAATAAAAAATATGAAATAATAATTGAAAATTTTCAATATAATTAAAAATAATATTATTGGAAATAAAAATATACCTAACATGGAAAACATTTCCCAATAATATAAATATGATAAATACAAACATGTTTTAATAATTAAAAATACACCCCTAAGCATAAAACTATTTTATAAATACCCTTATATAGTCAAATAGTTCATTTGATTTGACTGAAAAAATATAATAAAATATCCGAGTGGAAATGGATTTAAATTCCTAGTTGAACTCTCTAACAACATCTAATCCACATCGAATAATTGGTATGAGAGAACCCTGAAAATTTGAATAATTATATAAGGGTAAATATATAATATAAAAATGTATCTAGTGATTTCTAAATGTTTTTAAGTGATGAAAATATAATTCCCAGACCCAAAACAACAAATAAATCTTGGACACTAAACCCAAATATATTAATATTGAAGTAAATAAAAAATGAATAAATTGCATATATGTTTAACAATAAAAATCACACACTCACAAAATTGAAAGCACTTATCAACATTATTTAACTCATATATTTCAAATAATAGTTAGAATTTTTCCTTTTTCATTTTAATTAAAATTATTATTATTTACAATGATAAATGAGGTGAATATGAATATTTGATTTATCCTTTTGGTGAGTGGTATCATTGATGGTTATGAGAAATAAAAAATTTTAGAATTATGATATTATTTTATATTATTAGTGTATATTTTTGAAATTTATAAGTAAAATTTATGTAATATAAATAAATATAGAAAAATTAACAAATACTAAAAATTATAAATAATATATTTTATGTTTAGGCTTGTAAGGTATATATTATTGTGGAAATCATGCTAAAAAACTAAGAAAAATTTCCAACCAAAATAGTATTTATAACAATTGAAATATAATAATTTATTAAAAAATAAATGAGTAATATTCAGACAATAATGATGGAGATTTAAAGAAGGATTTATCACGGGAGGATTTTATTTGACTATTTGGATAATTGTTATTTAACTAAGATAGTTCTTGTTACATGGTTTATGGGGATAGTCATTAAATGACCATTAAGTATAAGTGATTTATGAGATATAATATACATACTATGTCTATTGAATTATCAACTATTAGATAAATTTAGTTAATTTTTCTATATAAATAATTATTTAATATAATAATGTATTATGTTTATAGTCTATAACATTTTAAAATGTTTTTTACACATTAATTAACCTGAATTATAATTATTTATCATTTTAATGTGTTTAAAAATGATTTAAATCAATGTTTTTATAGGGATATACGATTATTCTCATTATAATTTGGATTTAAATTTCCAATGATAGATTTTATTTTATATACTACAAAATAAACTAATAAAGAGTAAAATATGATAAAATTTAATATTGTATAGTTTATATTTGAAATAGAATATGTTATTTATTAATTAATTTTATTATATAATATAATAATTTAGTGTTTAATGAATAATTTAATTGATAATTTAATAAGAATTATTTTTATTAATATTTTTTTAAAAAGTTAATAAAAAAAATTTTAAACATTCAAAAAGATATAATAATTTATTATAATTATATGGAAATTTTATTTATTGAAAATAATAAATAGTAAAATTATTAATATCTTTCTACAAATTTAATCACATTTATAAAAGTTAAATTACATTTCATAATGATTACCCAAACACTTATGTATGGTCGAACCAAAACATTTTCCATGTAAGAAAACTAAAAAAATGAATCTTTTTATATAACATCATGTTAATAATTATATGAATGATAATAGATAATTTTTTTAATGTAGAATTATTAATAAAACTATATGATGTAAATGTTTTAATTTAATTCGAGAAGTTTTTAGATATTTGTTAAACAAAACATACAAGATTAACCATATAAATTTATTTATTAGGATGAGATAATTGTATTATAAAATATAACATATTTTAACAAATTAATCTAATTTGTATCTCTAGTAAATTTAAATGTAAACTAATTTCATTCCCAATAATATTAATTATCCTAATAAATTTTGATTATTTTTGTTTAATTACATTTAAATTTTATAAATGAGTTTTAAAATACAATAATTTTTTAGGAATTATTTAATTTTTTTTATATATTAAGGAATATTGTTTTGGAATTTTTTACAGTTTTTTATTTTTCAGATGAAAATTAAGAAAATTTAGTAAAAACATGGGTTCATGACTGAGGTGTTCATAAAATAGGGATAATATTATCTATTTGAGGATAACCATGTAGAATATGGGAATTGACCATAAATAAATTCAAATTTAATAGTGTTGAAGAACTAAAGTTAATGTGAATGGAATAGTATATAACACATTGAATAATTAAGATATCTAGAAATGAAAGTTTTTTAAAAAATGATGGGAATTGTTGAACATTCTAGAAAATGAGGTTTATTAGATTAGGCTGTTTTAGTAGTATAGTTTTACAAAATACTGATAATGTCATTTTTTTAAAAAAATATACATATTAATACATATAATATTTGAATTATGAAGTGATGATATATTGATAATATATTAAATTATTTATTGTTATACATAGTTTCCTTCAAATCTGTGAGATTGAATTTATAGATGGTATTGTATCATTTACCCATTATATTTTACAAACTATAAATGATCAAGATTTTGGGTACATTTATTATTTTCATATCCATGTTAAGACACAATAATTTCTTGGTATTTATTATATATTAATTTTGAATTAAATTGTTTTTGATATTAATACGAGGTATTAAAAATTAGGTTGACTTATATTTTTGAAGGATTGTGTATATATTTTTTATTTTTCTATTTTATACTCAAAATGTGATTTTTGTTGAGATATTTAATTCTTTGATGTATTATATACATTCTATTCTTTTTGAGATATTGAAAATTTATGAATGTGAATATATGATATCATTTTTCAATGGTTATTCTATTATTTCAATTTATAAATATATATTAATGGGAAATAAATTGATGATGTTATTGTTGAATTGGAGTTGAATATGTCATATTACTATGACAAGTGAGTACATAATTTTTATGAGGGATTATATTTTCATTTTTTTTAAGAACTCAATGGTTATTAGGTTACTATAAAAGATGCAATATTTATCCTTGGAAGATATACATACAATTCTACTACTACAAAAAATATAAAACATAAAAATCAATTCTGTTTAATTGAATTTAATCCATTATACAGAACATGAAGAAAGATTTTAATTGTATTGAAGTTTTATTTTAAATAGAAGGGATGTTATAGAAGTAGGGGGATATATTTTTCAAGATACATTCTTGAGTCAAGGATGAGACATTATGATATTTGTATTAACATTATGATTTTATTGATTCATATGAGGTATTAATTTCCAAAATCAAATCTAATTTGTTTTCACAGACCATGGGGAAAAGAATATAAAAACCATTTACAGCTAAATTATTTATTATTATTTATTTGTTTAGAGAGGACATGTTACTAATATTTTAAATTGTTACTTAATCTACCTAGAACATAATTTATATTCCAAAATAAAATTCTAAAAATAGATAAATAATAATATAATCCCCCACTTATTGTTATATAAATATTCATTTATGGGCACCTTAATTGGTATTTATGTCTTTATGTTTCCTATAATGGACCCTTAAGGCCTATATATTTATTTTATTTTAATTTAATCTATTATTTTTATTACATTAGAGATATAATTTAAAATAATAATATTTTTAGTAGTAGTAGTATACAAAATTATTATATAATGATTGTCATTATTAAAAAAACATAATTATTCAATACATATTATCAAATTGTTTGGAAGTAATTGATTCTTGTAATCTTGGATTTACACATATTTTGAATTTATATCCCATGAAATTTACTAAGAATAATGACATTGGGAATAATGGGGATACTAGGAATGTTATGAGGACATCAATTTTTGAAAAGGTATTCACATATGGTAATGGTTCTTATGGTTACTAGAGTATTTTGGGATAAACATGAGTATATTAATGGAATAAAAATTAAATAGAATGAAATTATGTTATTTTTTATGTGATAATATTGGATTTATACTCATATATAATGAATCAATAATATAATTTACAAATAAAAATAGAAATGGAAATGATAGATATACTAGGAATCTGTTCTAATATAAATAACTAAAAATATATTCCAAAAAAATGGCTTTATTGAACTATAAAAAACCGGTAAAAAAATAAGAATAATAAAAAAGGTAAAATTAAATTTCAGGGGGTTTAATTTTAATTTTATTGAAGACGTTTTGAATATATAAAGATGTGTAATGATAAAAATATTTAAATAATTTTCACAATTCTCATCAAGATTGGATGTAACATTAGATTCTTTGGGTTAGACTTGGAAAATACTAATATTGTTATAAAACTAGAAATAATTTTAAAAACTAATTTGAAACCAAATTATAGTCATTATAAGAAAAATAAATAGTATAACTCCATTTTGATAAACTATGTGTTAAAATTTTTGTTTTTGATATAATAAATTATTTTATTTTTTGAAATACAATTACTAAAGAAAAATATTTATTTCAAATACATGAAGAAAATTAAAATCATGAAGATTAAGGATGGGTCAGATACTGTTTTTTAAGAAGATCAATAATTTATAGGACCATTAAATATTATGGCCCTAGTTTTTAAAAAGTGGGACAGAAAAGAGAAAATGTCTTGGAAAATTAATCATGATATTATTTATTTATTATGTTATATTCTTCCTAAAAATTGAATTCAAAAAGAATTAAGGTACAGAAAATAATATCATGTATATGAAGATACTACATAAATGAAGCGATTGAATAATAATATCAATTTCCAAAGGGTTAATAAATACTTTAATGAAAGTTATTATTTTTTAAGAAGTTAATGAATAATATAGTTGAGTAAGAAATAATATGAATATTACTTTATCCATTGTAGGGACTATGAAGATGATTTAGTAAATAGAAATTATAAATCCATTATTGATTATAATGATAAAGCATGATAAAAATTCAAATAGTAATAAAGAGGATAAAAAATTATATAATAAGAAAATATGTTTACCACATAGAGGATCTTGGGATGATCATTAAAAGTGGGTGAATTAGTGATATTTCTTATCATTCTATTTAATTTGAAATAACCCCTTCTACTAGTTAATATGAGTGATTCTATTCAAACACACACTCAATGAACAAAAAAACATGGGGATCACAACTATTTACATAGTTGGCCACTAAATATGAAAATGATAATCCTTAGTGTGATATATATTCCTTGAAGAACAAAGAACCATAATTAATTATAATATAATTTCAAATAAAAAGGTTTTATACATAAAAATCACATTTTTATATCACCTGAATATAATGATGTTCATACTGCAAAAAAGTGCATCCAACCTTTCTCAATGAATACTAAATTATAGTAAAAAATGAAATGTCTTCCACCAATATGGTGATATCAAATTTTCATGTGAGTTGACTTCATATTCCTCTTCTAATCACTGATTAAAACAAGATACAAACATAATTTTCATACACAACACTACATATAACCAATGATGTCAATGAATTCCTTAAGAAATATATTATTTAAGATTATATGGAATTAATCACCTCTTCAATCTGCCTTACCTTATGGACCTCATTAAAATAATTCCATGATATATTTTTTATAATTTATTCCAAAATAAAAATTTATCCATCATTAATGAATATGTATTAAAATATAAAAATGAATTATATTTTTACTCAATATTTTACTTCTTTTTAACTATCCCATATCTATAAATATTATAGATAATATGAATTTTAATTACTTGAATACTTTGATCTTTCTACCCTATAATAATAAAATATACTGTCTCCTTCTATCTTTAAATGAAATGCTATAGGATATAATAAATAATAACATCAAATAAATATATAGTTCATATAAATCTATTAGGGGTCATTATATATTATCACCAATATATCTATAAATCAACTCTTAAAATATATCATGATTGGTTTTCTTAATATGAAACGTCAAAATCCATCCATCTATTATGATGAATTAGTTTAATAATTAACTTAAATACATATAGATTTAATTTAGTACTATCTAACGTATAAATCAAAAAAATAGTGATTTTATATACATCTTAGTTTTTTATAAGTATAAATATTTTACAAGATTATTAATTTATGTGATATATTTATTTTTAGGTTGAACGCAAATATCATATAGTGAATTTAATTTATCAATGCCTAGAAATCTCTTATGTGATCAGAATACTTACACCAAAAAGAAATAGCTTATGTGTAACAAAAAATTTTATTCCTGTAACAAAAATATATTACACATATTAGAAATATCTTATACACTATACCAAACATCTAAATCGTGTGGATATATCTTATGACCAAAATATCACATCCTGTAAGATATTATAGATAGGAAAATGATTTAGTATGGTATCTAATAGAGAATTTAATTTATGTGATTTTTGATTTATTCCAACCATAATTATACATATTTCAACATATTTAAAATTTATTAAAGTCCTTGACATAAAAAATATTAATATATATATATTATTTATGTATTAAAAACAAATCCCAACCAAATCACCCCACCCCATTCAATAATTAAATGTTATATTGAGAAAAAATATTATTATTTAACATCTTCATATTAAAAATTACAACTTTTTCATCACATATCTTTTAAAATATTCATAATCACATGGTCTAAGAATCTACCCTTTATATTTTTAAGAAACCCTACTATATAAATCAATTTCAAACCTAAAACTATAATAAATAAATCATCCATCATTTAATTATATTCATAAGTAAGAATTATTTTTGGAAATAATAATATTGAATAAAAATATCATCATATCAGAAAAATACTTATAATTTTTCAAGCACTTAATAGATGATTCTCTTTGATAAACTAAATGAGATGATTCCATTGAGAAATAATCTGAGAGACATAATTTCTTTAATAAATACATAATCATCAGAAAAAATCTATTGATACGTTGATGTAATTTTTTATCGTAAGGTTAAATTAATAAATTAGTATATGTACTGCAAAAAACTGTTAAAAAATTTCACAAGTAAAATTTTTTTAATTAATAATTTACCCAATTTAGAAATATCATCAAACCATTCTCTCCATAAGATATTAATCACCATAATTGAAACAATTGTCAGTGGATACTCTCTAAATATCCCCCTATAAAAAAAATTATTGAGAGTTATATTGTGTTTTTATCTCCCTTTGAAAACAATATTCCAATACATGATGGGAGAGGGGGATGCTGCACTATAACATAGCATTGAGAGGGATGAGGTTGATCCCAAAACATCAACTATTGATTATGAAATTATTGTTTATGTTTTTTCATGGTACACACGTAATCTATTTTCTCTATTGTAGGGAAATAATTTAAATTCAATTTATTTCTCTTCAAAAGATCTTGATGATGTGATATTTGATACCAATGTGATTTATTTTCTAATATTGACCCATATTTTGTGATATATTTATGAAATTTAATTATCAAAACCCATGAGAAAGAGAACACTAACTTAAATCTTGACGTATTATATTTGGGTCTTTATACACATTAGTAGTGTTAGGGCATGTGTGGAAACCACATATTCTACTTGTAAGTGCCCACTATGAATGAATTTTTTTTTTATAAAAATAATCACACATCAATCAATGACAGTAAACCCTACGGATTGTTTAACTCATATAACCAACACAACCTACCTAATATTCAAATGTGTAACCATACGAATTCAACTTATATTTAACATCATATTAAAAAATGAAAAGTATTTTTATTTTAAAAAGCATGATAATCCTTTTTCTATAAGTGAAATAAGAAAAATTAGAAAAAATTAGATACCTTTTATTGATAGTAACATCATAAATTATATCTACCCTTGGAGATATAATGTATAGAATACATCCAATCCATTTCCAAATTTCTATTTTATCAACTTATTTTTTCTTTTTAACATTATATAACTTTGTTCTAACTAAAATTAGTGTGTATATTGGATTTTAATCTTCTATATTAAACCATTATTATGGTTCCCTTTAATATTTTTCTTGAGAATGAAAAATGTGTCCTTTATCTTGAGATATTTGTAGACTTAGAAAGACCCACATTTCACTAAGAAAATAAATTTCAAATATATTCCCCATCTCCTTGTCAAATATCTCAATAAATTCTTCATAACTTATACAAAATATGATATTATCCCCATATAAATTGATAATTACATTTTAGTCATTATAGTCATTAATTTTCAAACTGTTATCCACTCTCATGTTTTATATATTTAATACATTCAAATCAGTGTATTTTTGAAAATACCATGTGGTTTAGTAATGTTTTAGCCCATATAAATCCTTATTTTACCTATATACATATAGCCAGTAGATTGAATTATTGGTTCTTAGTTTCCAGACTCCATATCTAGGAGGTCATAAGTTCATGCCCTTATAGTTGTAGGTACTGTTCTAGTACTATGTAGATAGTGACATAGGCAGTGAGGAAGATGATGATGAAGTCATGTAGTGACATTGGAATGACATGTGTCACATGAAGCTGGTTATGTAGCCACGATGCATTCATAGTGACAAAAGAAAAATGATTCATGAATTATACTACACTAGGCCTTTGGGACATGTAATGGTATTTCATGAAACTTGGACATCGAGAAATTATTTGAAATAAATGGATGGTTGGATGGGTTATCCCTAGGTAGTATATAACATATAATATTATCCTACAGGTTTTTTTTGTTTCTTTATTTGTATTTTACACCAGATAACCAACCTATTATATTATTAGTTACATTATAATAAAGACGTATATGTAATTTTAATATTTTCCAAGTAGGGTACCACATAATTTTTTAATGTAAACCTCATATTCTGATTCACTATTGATGAAGGTATACTTTAAATCCATTTAGAATATATTGTATTTATTTTTTGTTTTAATATAATGAGAGTTTATAAAGGATTTAGTATATGAAATTATAGTAAAGGTCTCATTAAATCCAAATTCATTGACCTAAGAATAACATTCACACATAAATAATTATTTATTTCTAACCACTTCTCATTTTTCATTAAATATTTTGTATCAACCAATTTTTTCTAGAGATGCATTTTTATTAGGCATGTGTACTAAATCCTATATGTAATTACTCTATATCTACTCTAATTAATCACTCATAGAATTAAACCTCTTTTGATACATCAATGATTCTTTATCATGTTTAGGGTTAACTTGATAAAATAGTTAAGTATAATAAAATTTCCCCAAGCTTTCCATATTATGTCCATATATTCCATGATTTCCAATGATTTATAGAACTGAAAAAACCCAATTAAACTTGTATGAGTCAAATGATATAGTTCGTTATTTCTTAAAATGTTTAGATGATCTTATCTAGACAATTAATCTTAAATACTTTCATCCCAATCTAAAAATTATTTAGGTTGTGTAATCAAAACAACATCCTCATAAGTTAGGAAACTTAATTTATCATGTTAAAATTTATTTTATAAATCTTTTAAGATATTTACATAAATAGTAAAAATGAACCTTTTACATTCTTTTTTTGTTCATAACCACTTATATTTGAAGGATTTCATATGAAGATCCCCTAAACTCATCATTTTTTTAACATCCTAAAATTTTAAACATCTTCCGGGGGAAAAATAAGGGATTCCAAACATAGAAAGATTAATAAATATTATAGATTTATTATAATAAATATTTTTATGGTACATAATTTAATTTTTCCAATGAAAATAATTGATTTGTATGTGAACCTCTATACACTTATTTTTACTCTAAAAACATCATGAACTAATTGACCAACATTGTCCATAAAATATCCACAAAAAATCTGATATTTCATTCAATAAACCATTTTATTATTGCTTATATGGTGGGATGATTTCATGCTTATTTCAATGATTCTTCAAATAAGTTTAAAACATATATTTTTTAAATTCAAAATTATTTAATATCTAGAAAATCTTGAATGAAAAATAATACTCTAAAATTTCACTTCTTCAAACACATATATAGACTGTTAAATCCCTAGCCTTTTCCTTAATAAACATGATACATTTTTAATGATTAAAATTACTAATAAATTTATTAAAGAAATTATACCCTATAGTTCATTTATTAATAATGGGCTTGAAATAATCTAAATTAATGGTAGCCAAAGGCCGAGTTTATTGAATCTATACCTTATTATGCGGAGAGTTAAAAATACCCCCTTTATAAATTTTGATCACATCCAATGTCATACTATTTTCAATAATGGAATATAACAAAAATCACCTCTATAGATGATATTTTTTTATTTTATTTTCCATATGATTTCATATTCCACATTTCCAAAAATCATTCACTTCTATTATACATAGACAATATAAATTTTATATATTACTCCCTTCATTTATATTCTATTTGTCTAAATGTACACTTATAACCACTATTATATCATCGTGTTTCTTGAGTTGATAAATTATCCATCACAAATAACAAAAAATTTCTTTCATAAAAAATATATGAATCACTTAACTGATTATACTTTTATCCATAAATAAAAAACCCTTTTTGAATCTCATGTTTTCTCTCCGAAGAACAGCTTAACTGTCACATTTAATCCATATTGATACATAGTTGAAAAGTCATTTTTCATCCATTTCACTTTTCAACATCATTTGCTTTTTTTAAATATCATTTCCAGTGATAGTAACAACCACTTTCCATGATATTTGGACTTACTCCATGGATTCTTTGAGTGAAACTCAAACAAAAAAAGATTTTCAATTCTCTTTTGCATTCTTCTCTAAAATAATTTAGGTATTAAAAACCAATTTTTTAGTTTTGGTAGGATAATTATTCCTTAATTTTCAGGGAATATTATCTATTCCCATCATACATAGACTTTTTCAAGTTCTTGAGTACTATTTTAGGAAGTCTACATAGAATTTTTAAATTGTTTTTATTCCTTCTTCTATTTAAGGGACCACATCCCCATAAAATATTACCTAAACTTATTCCTATAAATATTAGGTTATTTGTTACAGAACACACACATCTTTTATGTATACCTTAATCCTATAGAACACAAATATAAACCACATAAATGATATTTTTTTGGATGCATCATGATATCTAGAATTTTGTACTTTTATTATTTTCAAATCTAATTCACCATTATTGGATTCGTTTTGATAAAAAAATAATTTTGAACTTATAAAACAATATTATTTGTATTGAACTTATTATAAAACTTTCAATAGTCCCAAATAAAGGATTTGTTTAAATTCTAGTCAGTTCTTTGAGAATTATCAGATTTATGAGTGTTAGACGACATCTCTATAAACAAGGTCTTCTTGACTTGGTTCCTTTTCTAAGAATATTCACCAAAATTTTATAAATTAGTATCCCCTATATGTGAATAATGTTTTTCTTTACTAACCGTATTAATAACTAAAAATTATCTAACTTCATTAATATAAATATAATATCTGGATTTTAAATTTGATTAATTCTTCTTCTATTTTGACAAATTGTTTTTTCATATATTAAATATATTCTCCTAAACAATATCCTATTAATATATATATATATATATTGAGTCTTCTAATCATAAATAATTTTATACAAATAATTAATCTCTATTATATATTTTTATTTTTCTTATCCAATAGTAGATTTGTTACTATTTAATTGCTAATTATTCTTCTTAAAATATTTGTTCTCCTCCACGAATTTAGAGATCATTAAGTATGATTTTTTATTTCTAACTTCACTATAACTTCCCTCTTAGTGTCTTATTATTAAAATTTATAATTGATTCCATCACTTGAAATATTATTACCATTATATTTTGTGATAAGAAGTTTTTCACCATCTTCCTTGCTGGATAACACAACATCATATTCATCTTTACTGGCTTCACTTTCTTTAGTCAATATGTTTATATTTTTTAAATAACAAGTACTTATTACCATCATCTATTGATGAAAACAATTATCTTATTCTTTCATCAAATATAATTTCCCATAATTCAATTCTTATTCTTCATCACTACATTATTTAACAATGATTTTATCTTATTTAACTATGATATTAGGAATATATCAACACCTAAAACACATTAAAAGAATATTTCCATCATATTTATCATATATATAATATAATTATTATTTAAATAATGGATATAAATTCATCAAAATCCTCATTAAACACTTAATAAGAATATTAAAATATAGTATCTTCAATATCAAAACCAATATTCATATACTTCTTAGGTATTGATGCTTCAAAATAATTTTCATTTTTTTACTTCCACTCTTCTAGAAAGCAATTTATTTTCTTATATCATAAGTCATAAAAATAATATGTGATTTCTAAAAAGGGATATCCCCTAACTAATTTTCTTTTACAGTAGATAATTTTTAATCAAACTTGTTTGGTAATATACATAATATCTTCTCAATAATAGTACATTCTTCCAACACCTCACTAAGGATTTGATTATGCTCACAACATCATTTAACTATATAAAAAAGATGTATATTTTTTCATCATCATTGAACCAATGATCATCATATATAATTCTCAAAAAAAATCATGCACCACATTAGTTTTTCCTTCATTGATATACAAAATTTTACCATAAATACTGTTTAATTTTTTTTATTCCTTTATTGTTTAGAAATTTACATTCTAAAAGATAAGTAAAAATTGAATATCTAGAATGACCATCATTCTCTATATTCATCTTATTTTATAATATTATGTGATTCCCTTTATCACTTAAGGAAATGCATTAATTTTATCTACCATTACATTATAATTGATAGACAAATCTTATAGTTACACTTTTTCCTTTCATATATGATCACTTGTCTCATAAAATATTGGAATAACCTTATTTTCCACCAATATTAAATTATCCATATAAGATAATTAGAATACGTGACCACTTATTCATCTATATTGACTTTATGAATTAACATTGAAAGAACCAAAAACAAATTAATTGAACCTGGTACACTACTAAATGATGTAGAACAACAATTAGTGTCCTTGAAAGATCACATAGAAGGTGGGTGAATAATTGAGATTTCTTATTTTTTATGTTTCTTTGGATAAAAAAATCACCAAAAATTAATATGAGTGTTGTTACTATTATTTTTTAGTTCATGTAAACTCTCAAAATCCATAAAAACATAAGGATTATAAAAATTTAAATGGTTTACCATTGCATGTGTAAAGGGTAGTCATTGGGGTGATATGGATTACTCTATGATCATGCTAACCACATGAATTATCCTTCATGTTATGAAACAGAAGTTTATATCCTTGAAACTCTTTTTCCATGTCTTTTGACAATTCATTTCTATATTCCATATAGAAATTAATCCCACGCTTTAGTGTGATTAGTAAATTACATTAAAAAATTATATGACTTTCACCAATAGACTATTATCATTTTGTTGGGTGTTTTGTGTTCTTATTCCACTTCTAGTATTCCATAGCTACAATATATTATTCTCATTATCATGAACCACACTAAATAAAACCATTTTTTATTCATCTTAAATAAGAAATAGATTCTTAAAAAATATATTAAAACAGTATCTTCTTCCAGGTTCTATTTTTTGTAATATTCATGGTTAACATAGAACATATGGTTTTCATAAATAGTAATGTACTTATTTTCACATCTTCTTTGATAAATATATAATAATGTATATAAGAGAGTAATATTAAATCTCAGTATTATACCGATTTAAAATCCTATATATTCATAATTATCATAGATAATGAGAATATGAAATATCAACAGACCCAGTTTTTTATCTTCCATGATAACAAAACATTTGTTTCATACTCTATCAACCTATAATAACTGCATGTGATGTTATATTAGAACATCTTATAAATAAATAGATAATTTAAAAAAATTTATGGATTTTTATATCACAACATTAATATCTCCCTATAACTTCTATTTATATTGATTCAAAATATATTTTCTTCTTATTCAATGTGGTAAAACTTTCAACATGGATAATGAATTTACCTATTGCAGAAATTTAGTCCATACAAATAGAATCTATCATTTTATAACGTACGATCATTCTGAATATTCATGAATGTATTTTTTCAAATAATTTACACTATATATAATGAAATTTTCGTTGTATGACTTTAAAATATAATGAATAATAAAATTTTATAAGTATTAGTTTTCTACGATGATGAAATATGTTACAAGCTTATTAACATATGTGATATATAGTTGTATTACTCCCAATTAAAATATCTTACAAGTAATTAAATTTTCATAGGGGTTTATAATATAATTTTGGATAAGAATATCGTACATATAAAAGAATATATTATTATTAATAGAAATAACATATACATTAACAAAATATATTATATGTAATAGGAATATCATAAGTGTAACAAAACTATCTGATATATAATATAAATATATTATGAATTGTATCAAACATCTATTTTGGAAGATATATCTTATGGATAAAGTATCCTTCCTCATATGATATTATAATTATTGATTATTCTATAACAATTTTCAACAAAAAACATTACTGAAATGTCTTTAATTCTATACCAAAGACATTCAATGTTATTCAAAACACATCATAACTTCAAAAGAATAATTCACTTAAAAAATATGAAATCTTTAATATATTTTATGTATTGAAAATATAATAAAAACAACAACTACACCCACTTTAATATTCAATGATTTTCTTGATTTAAACCATATTCTATGGAACATTCTCAATCCTCAAATGAGAACTTTTCATCAATTATATTTAATAATCTTTCCAAAAAAATAATCATAAAAATATATAAAGAGATAAATTGATAATTTTTATTTATTTAGATATAACACTTAAAATGGAATGAAGACATTGAAAAATGATATTTAGAATTTCAATAAATTGATTTTTATTTATATAAAAAGAGAGATTAAAATATCAAATATATTCAGATTCTTAAGGTTTAAGCTATTGAAAAAGAAAAAATCATTAAATATATTGATGAAGATACATCTATAGGTGTATAGATGGATATATAAGGTTTAATAAATATTTACTAATGATAAAAATAACTTAGTTAAATGGAAATAACAATATGAAAAATCTAATGATGACAATGTTGAATCGTTATGTGCTAATTAGACTATGATAACAATGAAAAATTAAGAAAATATAGTCTAAAAACATGTATTATAATATTATTATTCACACTAATCACTAAGGATTAAAAGAAAATTTTAGGAGGAAATGAGCAGAGTAGTGACAAATGAGGGGGTGAATCCATGAATATGAAAAACTCTTCTACGATGATTTGTAATATGTAGACAAAGGAAAAATAAAATATATATATCCAAAACATATTATAATAACACGAATAATATTATGGGATGTGGGATAAAATTATTTACTATATTTCATAATTTAGTGCTATTATTCTATAAAAATTATAAATAGTAGTTGTTGTTTTTAAATAACTAAAGAGAATATTGGTGAATTTTAATATTATTGAGGATACTCTGACAAAACAATGAATGAAAATACATTGATTTTTAGTGGTGGTTGTTAATTTCAAATTATTGGAAATACAATATAATTAGGAAAATGGATTATTATAATGAAAGCTCATTTTTTGGGAAATGACTGTTAATTTTGTACAATGGAATCAAAACTATTACGATTGAATCTTAGTATTGAATGTCAATATAAGTTTTATTTGATTATGGGATAAAAAATAGTCTCTTAAATATTATCTAATTTTGTGATAATTTCAATGAATTTATTTTCTATAAAATTACATTCAAAGAAGAATATATAAAATATGGAAACATTACTAAGGAACGTTTAATTAGAGTTAATATATTATAATTTAAAAACATATAGTGTTCATATTATTTTAGTGTTAAAGATACGGAAATACTCTAGCCCTGATGGTCTAGTCATTTAATCTACATAATTATTAGAGAAATTTAAAATGATTAATATATTAGATATATTACAATACTGAAATGAGAAAGATATTTATAAGAATTTTAAGAAGGGTAAACATTCATTAAAAAAGAACAACATTGTGCTAACATAAAAAAATTATAGTAGTGTTAATCTATTTTTAATTATCTAAACTTATGAGAAATTAGTTACAAAATTTTATTTTTATAAAAATAAATTTTTAATTCTTTCACCATGATGATGTATTTTATGTTTATAAAGCATAAGTCTAATGAAATACAAAAATTAAATATATTCAAAAGAGGTTGTGCATAGGGGATAGAGTTGATAAAATAAAATCATAGGATTGAAAATGTATAATAATACTCTTATAATGTATTTGATTCTTATCTCACTAAGAGAGTTATTAATTATTTTTGTAATATTTTATATAAAAACATGTAAAAATAATCTATAGAGTTCAAAAATAAAGGGTTCATAGAGATCGTGAGAACTATACTTGCTGAATCTAAAAATCAAATAATCTTCTGGAATTAGGTTATGTTGACTATAATTCAAATTTTGAATATGTGTTTTCTAAAACTAATATATAATAAGATTTATTAAAATATGTTTTTATAAGTATTAAAAATCACTGAAAATGTTAATAATTGAAAAATTAATCCATAGATTCGAATAAATAATGGTTATTATTAAGATGGGGAGAACCATTCATGTTGAATCCAGAATTTAAAATTATTTTAAAAAGATGTTATGACAAATATATTTCAAATTTTGAATACATTAATACTCAAACTAGTCTCTAATATGATTTAATAAATTATTTTTTATAATAGGAATCTATCATTTTAATTTTCTAAAATATTTGTAATTCCTTTTTTGATCAAAATAATAAATAATATTATAGAAAAATTTGATAAAAATGATCAAAAAGGTATTTTCATGGGTAATCCATCAAATAGAAGAGGCATAAAATGATGGAAGAAAATAATTATATATGTATTATACTCATAAAATGTTAATTTCTACAATGATGAACCCATATTGATTTGTGTGATGCCCATAATAGAAATCTAAGTGAAGGTTTAATGTTTAATTTTTAAAATATATGAGAAGAAAAACAAGAGATGAACAAAAAACTAAATATTTTTATTTAGAATGTAGAAATTATGATAATGGTACTATCAAGACTCAAATAATAAAAAGATAAAGGTGTAAAATTGGCTTGGATATAGAAAAGAGGAATGGTTATTGAGATACACATATGAAAATCCAATGAAAGATATAGATCACCGATAACAAATCCTTAATATTCCAAGCTAAAACAAATCACTTAATGAAGCTATTGAACAAAAAGAGTAATTAGTTGTACTTAATTATGATCTTTATTAGATTATATTAATAGTATTTATGATTTATAAAAAATGTCAGAATGAAATAGTATTATTAAACACAAGTGGTAATTACAAAACAATCATAATGATAATGTTGTGGTTGCAATTACTAAATCCATACTAGTGTGAAAACATTATACAAAAGTAAAAAGTATTAATATTAATGAAATATATTTAATTAATATAATAATTGAGGTTATTTAAATTTTTTGGTTGTGTATTTGAATAACAAATATAGAATATATCAACTTGAAATCAATAAGAATTCCTAAATATTGATCTTGAAAAATATGTATTCAAGGAGAAACATAATTTTTACACACTATATAATGATGAAATTAATATATATAGGTTAAAGAAATATAAATATATATATAAATTGAAACTAACCTCAAGATCATGGTATAAAATAGTTGTTATCTTCTTAAGGATGTTGAATTGAATTAAATGAAAATTTGATATTACTTTTTATATGAGGAAGATGGATCCATGTACTCTTATTTTCATTTCTTATATTGATTGAATTATTTATATATAAAAAATATTTATTTTTTATTTAAATATATATATATATAATTTTAATTTTAATTTTTTTGTTAAATTAATTTTTTACTAATCTTACATGTTTTATAGAAAAAGAACTTTTCCTTTTTATCCTAGGAATAATATGCTAAAAATTTAGATGAATTTTGGAATAAAGAATTTGATGGAGGTTTTTACACCTATTATAGTGGAGTTATATTATATTAAAAATAATATTAGATAAATATATTTTTAAAATAATTACCGAATACATATTGGGATACTATTATATCTTAACATATAGACCTACCATATTTTATAATGTAATTTTTTCTTAATTCAAGGTGGCCCAAATAAATCACACGTGAATGATTTAAAATGAATTATTCTCTATTTATATATAAATTAACATTATTGTTTGTTTTATGATATAAGTGAGAATATATTTTTTTGTGTGGATTTGGATAGTAATGTCGATCACAGTAAATTAAAATTAGAAGACACATCCTTTTTATGAATCATATTCCTGATTTTTAACCATAAAAATAATAATTTATTTTAACCCAATACATGAAAAACATATTTTGTAGTTTCTGTATAACAAATCACATAGATGACATATATTAAATGGATTTTTGAGTATTTGATGATAAAAGTTTTTAATATTCCATGAATTTATTATGATTTGACAAGTGAGGTAATTTACCAAAGAATCTGGTTGAACGCTTAAGGTACATGTTTGTTGATACCTTATAGAAATTATTATATAATATAAAAAATATTAGTTTATTATTATAATTTAGTAGTTCCTCATTCATTTAAAATTGTTAAATTACCAATGGGGTTTGTTTGTGGAACTAGAAACACCCAACAACTCTCAAATCCCTAATGACTCATGGACCTTATTTCCAATTGTAGTCATTCATTGGCAGGCATAGACCATGATACATAAGAACTCACATTTATGGATATGAGGGTAGGTCAAGCTCATCAAACCCTTTTTGGGGGAATGTATTGCCTATATGGGGAATCCCATATATATTTGATTTAAGACATGATCATGAATCCTTTGTTTATTCCCATATATAACATGGGATACCCTTAAATTAAAAATCAATTGTTTTCATGCCTATATTTTGAATCATATATATGTATCTGATGAACAACATAAATGGATACATTTTAAATGTTGATTAGGGATTCTTATATCGTTCATCATTATGATGTTGGTTTTATGACACACTATGGGTCTCTCTAGAATTTACTTTCATCTTGGGATATGTGAATTTTTTTTTCGGTCGGGATCAAACCCATATGATGTGATTTCCATGTAGAATTCAGAAAGGTATCATAAACCATATATTTTAGTGCCACATAATTGGAGAAATCACCTTTTAAGGTCATGTGACATGGAACAAACCATGTAGTTTAGGTTCGTGTGACAAGGAAGTCCATGAGAATGGTTCCTAGTCAAAGGATGTTGTGGGACTTATGAAAAAGTGGACTGAAGGAACCAAAAGGGATATGGATTCCCATTTGGATAAGACCCATCTGATAATATGGCCTTGAGAATATTATGGTGAATTTAGGTTTCGTTTGTAGACCTCATAGAGGCTTCCTACATATCCCAATTAGGAGGAGAATCAAACCCATTTTGTTTGGTGGGTGACGAGATTACACCTATGGAGGAGGCGCATTTATTTAATTCATTATGAATATTTACTTATAAAGGTTTTCGAAACATTATTGGTAATTATATAAAATTGGAGGCTCATTTTATTTAGATAATGTGTGTTTCATGATCACCACTAACCTCTAATCCCACATGAGTCATGCTCAGTTTGACAAACATATTGAAGAAGTAGATATGAAAACCACACAATTTTATTCAACTAATTGATGAGGTTTGGTCCCAAATTGATACATATAATTCTTTGAGATTCATAGTTCCTCTCTTGTTTTCATAGCTAGAGAAGAATAATATATGGAAGATCACACCCCCCCCCCATGAATGGATATGGGCTTTCTCCAGGATGGTTCCAATTTTCCTAACATCATAGTGAATGTGAGTATGTTCCAGCACTATTCCTCATCAAAGGTAAATGTGATTTTTTCATCTCAGTATCTAGAATAAGCAGGACCTAGCACCCCCTCCAAGATTGGGACCCTCATTACCATTGTAATGCACTCATGATAAAAATATGAGGATCCTCAAAGTTAAGTAAGCGTCCAATAAGACACCATTTACCATGGGTATATATTCTTGAGAGGATATGCTAGTATTTATAGTTATATGATCATACACATTTTGAGGCTTTGAGAGAGTTCATTGCTTAATTATTTTCAGGGGTAACATATAGATAAAATAGATCCCCAAGGAGTTTGACACAGAAGGACATAAATGGAGGTGCAAAATTGGGGAAAATTCTATACTATAAAAAGCAAATGATATTGAGAATGTAGATCACTATATGATTCCCCAATCCACGATACATTTTTTATATGAAGTACAGGGTTCACTCAACCTATAATTTTGATACACCTATTTGCATTACATTCACATAGCTCATTTCTAAGTGGTTCGGAGTATTTTATACATAGTGCTTTGCTATGTGATATTGGTATCCTTCTGCATAAACATTTACTATGTGGGGTTCTGGACTGCAAAGAGGAAATCCATTTATACTATGGAGAATGGAGTCAACAGTGTATTTTTGGTATATAGATAGTCATTTGAATTCTATTTGTTCTATAATTATATATTTTATATTTAACTGATTGATATCTAATTCGATTTCACGTTTCCTTGATTTTAAATCCATATATTTTGTGGATCCATCTTGTGTATTTTATAGAGGCACAAATGTAACCAACTATAGGGGTAGCCTCACAATAGTGGGGGAGAATTATTTTTCAAGGGATGGAGAATTTCATCTGCACCCTCAAGTTACATCTTCGTTTATAGGGGAAGGAAAGTAGAATCTTCACTCACAAACAACATTTCATTTTATGGAGACATAAAAGAATCTATTTCCCTGAAAATGATTTGGTTTCTTTTACATGAATTTGATTATACAGTCATGTCCCAAGTTATTTTTTGGGATTCCATTCAATGTAAAATTTTTAATAATGTTTTATCTATATGGACATAACCCCTGTTCAAAACATTGATACATTGAATATTTTCAACACTTTTTTGTAGGATTATCCCTCCTTAAATTGACGAATTCATTTATGTTTTTTCATGAGGAGTATTCTAGACCTAGAAACTTCCCATCATTATAATTTTCTCTAACCGATATTAAAAGGAGTTGATTCAGATGGATAAATTGGTCTATTTAAACCATCTCTAGTATATAGGTATACCCATAATTAGGGACATGATTCTAAAATGTGTAATGAACACTCTTTTTTAGTTTCCTAACATTCACTATATGAACTATTGGTCTTTATATTTGTTTTTATTACTCCTACCACATAGCTTCCCATTTGAAGATGAATTTTTAGTGAAATTATATGTTATTTACCATGATACTTAATTCTGCAAAATAAATTTGATGAATTTTTACCTAATTATCCCCACATAGAGATATGACCATCCATGTGGTGAAATTTTTATTTTTAAGGTCAAATGATTCACGAGCTATGTATAATACTATACGATTTTAACACAATCTTCCATGAAAAATTTAAACGCTTTATACCCTACTTTTGGTGTAGAAAATATATATAATCGATCCCTCATAGGTTTCTTCTAATGAGGATGAGAGGATGAATTCCATGATTGATTATGTTGACAATAATGTCAAATGAAACATCAACCCACTTTATCAATATCTGATTAGAAGTTCTGAGTAAAGTCAAACAATGTTACCCAATCTCAAACAAGCCACCTCTCTATGGATTTGAACATCCATCATTTGTTTAGATCATAGAACCAATTTGAGTGACTCAACCTATGTTTTGAGAAATTTGAAATAGAATTATTACCTAAGAAAATATATCATAAATGGGCTCATTCACTTGTGTAGCCTTCTCAGAATGGTTTCATTTAAAATACACTCCTATTTCACTAGAGGATGTTATTAATGTACCAGAAGAAGATTTCCATTGTTTTCAAAGAATCATGAGGAAGAACACCACAATGTAACATTTAGAGTGGTTATCAAAATTTAATAGTCTCCCTAGGACCTCATTTGTTTGGGACTAGCGGTGGCCTTTCTAGGTCTTCCTTGAGTTGTGAGGAATTAAAAAATTATTTAGAGGTCATGGGATTGTATGTGGACATCTGGGTATCACTAAAATACTCTCATATAAAATTAATTTTTTTTCAAAAATGACTTATTTGAAGGTGATTATGAATTAATACCTTCCATTATGTGTATAGTTATATTAGTATTAGTCTCTGTGACTTTTGGTTAACCTTGAGAAAACTGATCCTGTGGGATATAGATGATGAATTCATGCCTCCCTCTTCAGTTTGGGATAATATAGAGAGGACCCTGTTGATGTTAATGATGATTATTGATAGTGATAAGGAACTTCTGAAGGGTGTCCCTTATTAGAGGTGGGATGTTCCATTTTCATACACGATCAAGGATTTCACAATGCCAAGTGTCCATGAACCTCATGCATGAAGACAAAGGGCTTACCCAACCGTTGATACCCAAAGGTGTGATTGGGCCTATTGACTAACACTTGAGGAGGATTGGTTCACTATGTGTGGCTGGAAGATTTTCACTGATGAGGACCAATTGTTTCAATTGAAATTCTTTCTCTATATGTTTCTTAGTGGATGGTTATTAGTGGTGAGTGAATCTAGAAATAGAGTCCAAGTTAGGACCATAGGTAAGGAACCTCAATGGCCACGAAAATGAATATTAGTCTTACAGTCCCAATTCTAGAAATGATATACCACCTACTAAAATTCATAATTCAAGGATGTCACCATAATGTCTAGTGGGCCCATTTAATGTTATATAGGGTTGGGTAGCTATCCATATGGGAGGTTATGAAGTTATTAACAGCCAACAGATCCCAGAATCTAGATTCATTCAATATATCTAGTGAGTATCTGTGGTAAATCCACTAGGTTTGAATAAAAATGAAGTAATGCATCAGATCAAATATCATGATAAGTTCACTTATACTCTTAAAGCCTCCCAGAATTGTACATTGGAAAATGATTCATATGGAGATCATGATTGGAAATGATATGTTACGTCTTTCAGAGAGGGTGTTTTGGATACCCGAATGGATGGGATGTTTATATGTGAGTGGTATTCACCCTATAGTTTTCACATCAATTATATTGTTTTAATATGAGGTGTCCCCCATCCATAAAAAAGAAACATAAGGAAAATGATTTAATGGAAGCTCAACAGCTCTGGATAATGTTTACTCTAGAATACACACAGTGTCAGATTCATCTTATGAATTCTATAGGTATTTATCTATCACTGACATAGACTTTGGAAGAATCCTGGTTTTGATCGTTTTTGGGTAACCAAATAGAAAAGCCAATTCTTTTAGTTTTCGATCAACCAGTTTCCAAGACCAAGGGAGATCAATGGAATACAACTAGACATTCAATTCTCTGGTTTAAGTCTAGGAAATATCTTGTTTATGAAAATCCCTAGAAATATGTTTAGAGTATGTGGTTTAACTATAACAATCATGCTTTTTATTAAAAACTTACACACAATTTATTACATAAACATGCAATTAAGTCAACTATAAAGATCAATAGGTCTAGTGTCTTGTGAAATTAGTAATATTACATTACAATGTAGAACATAAAACACAAAATCTTTATTGAAAACTTCTTTTACATGACCACAACATTCCATCATTCCTAGAAATGCTTGGAATAACCACAGGACATGCATAAAAACGGTGAGCTATAAAGCACAACAATAGAGTAAACAAGGAATAACCTGAAAAATAATGTACATGTTAGGTAATTGGTATATCAATGGAGCATAATAGAAACATGAACATAAAGGATTGATATAGTATTATTATCCTAACATAAAAATATCACAACAACATTTAACATGATATTATCATGAGCCAAGGATTTTTTCACATGGTGCATGAATAAACCCTAATTTCAATTGAATTATAATGAGTAAACCCTCATTGAACTTGATTTATCATGATACTTTTCTTTACACAATGCATTGGAGGGTTATTAGGGTGCACAATTCTTAATCATTTCATTTCATGCATAAGTGTGCCACATGGATCATATAACATGGATTCATTAAAAGTGATCATTTATTCAATAATAAAGGATTGTGGAATTAATACATGAATCTCTATAATAAATAAATAAATATTCAATAAGTTGAATACCCTTCGTTGAGAAATGGGAATGGTATTCACTACACGATGACTTTGGCATTGAAAATCACGGTGCAATTTCGGCAGCACAATGACGTGACATAATATTTCATAAAAATGGTTGATGATATATAAAGGGGTGTCTCATCATATGCACATTAAATGGAAACAAAGGGGGTCATATAGAAACATGTACCAAAATAATTAATGAAATTTATATTCATAATACAAAAAAATTCTTTAATGTAAATGAGAAGAGAGAAATTCTTTACGGAATTTCGGCATGGTAACAGGTGTATATGGGAAGTATTAATTAAAGAGAAAGAGGGATATCATCATTCAAAAATAAGAAGGTCTGTATGGGGGAGGTGAAAAATTATACCCCAACTTTTTATATTTATAACAAAATGGTATAACAATATAATGAAATTTGGAATAAAAAATGTGAAAGGAAGAAATCATTTAATTAGAAGTGTCATCTCGATGGATTGAGAGGGGCTTGAGAGAGGCTTCATGGGATCTTGGAGCACCTCGGGAGGATTTAAGAGAGAGTAGGATTTGGTAAAGACGTTCTTAAATGGTTGTGAGTGAAGTTAAGGGGGATTTTTGGTATGTTTATAGAGGAAAAGATCATTAATTTTTTATTATTTCAGCTTTGGACACCACACATTAAACTAATCAAAACTACAGACCAAACCATTATTTTTCCTATTATTTTTTCGAAATGGGAGTGGATAACATTATTTTATAACGAAAATGGACAAAAATCATAAAATATTAGTCTTTCTTATGTGGAGGTGAGTCACACTCTCAAGGAAATCATTTTAAATCATAAAATATTTTATAAGCCTTGGAGTGTCATCAAAGGCACCATAAAATTAACCAAAAAAATATAAAATTACATAATTTTAATGGTAAAACATATATTTTATGAAAATTTATTTTATAGTATTTTATTATATTACTATTGAGACATTATGAGGTCATAAAACACATTATATATTTAAAAGGTATTTATTTTTTACCCAAAAAATCAATTATCTCAGAAAATTGTGAAACATTCACCATTAGATAATTTATACTTCATGATTCCAAAATAATATTCAATTTATCTAAATAATTTTATAAATTGTAAATTTTTACTTTTAAAATAAAAACCAACATCTATCGAAAATTAATGTGTTCTGACAAAAACAACTTTCAAACCTTAATAAAAATTACAATTTTATTCATAATAATTATATGATAATTTATATTTAATAAAAATTAATTTATTAATAATATTTTATTAAAATTATATTTAAAAGAAAAATATATTAATACATCAAAATAGATTTTTTTAATTGAATATTAACTAAATATACTATTTGTGCAATAAAAACTATATACAAAGTAACAATAATAAAATTAATGTATATTATTTATTCTATACAGAAATAATTCAAATAATCATAATGAAAGGTTTTTATTACACAACCCCTTATAACACTCGCATTAGACCTAAGGATAAGGTATACAGTGGTGATAGTCTCTTTGGGTGGCTCGGATAACATCGCTCGGGTGGTAATCTCTATCAAATTACACTTCTCATGTAGGCGATTATGTTCAAGATTAACATGTTGATGCTCAACATGGACATGGTAAAGGGAAAATCCTAGTGATTCCATCTCCTTTCATAGCTCTAACAAATGGGACTCGTATGGAGAAATTCTACTAGATGAGGTCATCACTTCCTTTGTCTGAGTAAATTGGATTTGTTAAAGCCTTCTATTTATACAATTCTTGTGATCACTGATCAGTGGATATATTAGAAATGGTAACAATTAATAATGTTATTGTGAAATCCATGAAAATAAAACTGATGAAGTGAATATTTTATATAACAATTTTACATAATAATTTATTTAATTAAATAAAGAGTAATTTTCATTAACAAATTTCTGGGTGGTTACAACCTTCCACACTTAAGAAATTTCCCCTTAAAAATTTTCTTTTCCAACACTAAAATATATGAAGGTAGCTCTACTTCATCAATTCCTTTGATTCCCACGTTGCCTCTTAAAACTTTTGGTTTCACCACAACACCTTGACAAGGGGCATTGTATTCTTTCATAAAACATTTTCTCTATAATGTAAGATCTTCACCAGCTTCACTTTATAAGAGAGTTATTTCTTTAATGGTACCACCTATGTATTGAGTACATTCAATGGGTCAGGTATATACTTCCTCAAGAGTGAAAAATCTAATAATCATGTGCTTGATATAGGTTCAATAATAGTTCTATTCAATAGGCCAATGCTCAAATGTGATTAAGGATCTCAAAAAGATCAATGTACCTTGGACTACGCTTTCCCTTATACCCAAATCTCAAAACTCTCTTCCACTGTGATATGTGGTGGAATACCATGTCTCTAATATCAAACTATAGGTCTCATTGCAGATTATAAGCATAGCTATTTTGTCGACTCTGAGCCTCTTTAATGTTTTGAAATATGGTCTTAACCTTCTCTACGATTTCTTTGACCATTTCTCTACCCATGATTTTTCTCTCCCCAACTTTATTCTGACATGTCAGTGTTCCCCACCACTTCCCATAATGGGATTCATAAGGATCCATTTGGATTCTTGAATGGAAACTATTATTGTAAGAGAACTCAAACATATGAAGATGTTGATCCCATCCTTCTTATAAGTCCATTGAGCATGCTCTTGACATGTCCGCATGTGTATGGATATTCCACTCAGATTGGCCATATGTTTGAATACGGTAAGACATACTAAATTTCAGCTCAGTATTCAGTGCATATTGAAGACGTTTCAAGAACATATATGAGAACATTGTATCTCGATCGGATAAAATAGATAGTGATAATCCATGTATCCTTACCACATATCTGATGTATATTGGTGCCAGTTGATCTAATGAGAAATCCTAAAGAATTACAATGAATTTTTGAGTCATTGTAAGGTGATCCACAACAACCAAAATAGTATTATTTTCTTTGGATATGTTCAAAAGTCCAGTGACAAAGACCATGGGGATGTTCTCCCATTTAAATGATGGTACGGACAATGGTTTCATCATCCACTTAGAATTATAACTCTCAACCTTCACTTATTGTCATACAAATAAATTTGATGTATACTCATCGATCTACTTCTTTATTTTATCCCAACATTATTTCTATCGTATATATTGATACATCTTTGTGATTACTATGTGAATTGAGACATTCAAACTATGTGCATCATCCACAAGTTATTTCTTTAACTCCAGATTTTATGGAATGCATAGTAGGGACCCAAATCTCACAATTCCATCTTCATTAACATTTAACTCTAAGGATTTCCCTTTTATGATAGTTTTTACATTCTTCTGAATTCCCACATCACCCTATTAAGAATCCATTTACCTTTCAAAAAGAGACTATTGATCAATAATTTGTGAAAGGATTGATGATTTTCCCTTATTTATGATTTCAATGTCTATCTTCATCAAATCTAAGTAGATTGGAACCTTTTCAATGCTCATCAATGATATAATCGTAAGGTCTTTTCCACTTATACCATATTCCACCTTGTTCGTTTCCCAGTGTGGTAATGGATTGTGCAGTCATAGTCTTTGATCAACTCTAACCATCTTCATTGGTGCAAGTTCAACACGTTCTTTGGGAATATATACTTGAGACTTTTGTGATCTGTGTATATTTCACATGTCTCCCCAAAGAGAAAATTTCACAAAAAAAATTAAAGATATTATTAATATAGCCAACTTCTGATTATGTGTTGGATAGTTTTTCTAATGAAATTTCAATTGCCTTAAACCATAGGCAATGAATTTTTCATTTTTCATCAACACACAGCCCAAGACCTTCATCGAAGCATCAGTAAATAACACAAAAAGTATTCCACATAGGGTAGAATGAGAAACATCATAGGGATAAGCCTCATTTTCAACTCCTTGAAGCTCTCTTCACAATCATCACTCCAAGAAATTACTATCCCTTCTATGTTACCTTGGTAAGAGGGTTAGAAAATTGTGAACAATTTCTCACAAATAGAAGATAATATCCATCTAACCTCAGGATGATATAGATATCTATTACTGATATTGGCCTCAGTCATCCCTCAATTGCAGCTATCATGAAGGGATCCATAGATAACCCATTTATTGTGATGATATGACCCAAGAACGAGACATCCTTCAT
This sequence comes from Viscum album, assembly GCA_963277665.1. Taxonomy (NCBI): domain Eukaryota; kingdom Viridiplantae; phylum Streptophyta; class Magnoliopsida; order Santalales; family Viscaceae; genus Viscum; species Viscum album. The sequence continues at coordinate 579,434,064 of OY728143.1, forward strand.
CTATAACTCGCACTTGCTATTCTTTTCATAGATCTTCTCCTTTCATAATGTCTATAGTATAGTGCTTAGATTCTCCACATGCTCTTCCTTGGTTTTGGAGTATATTAGAATATCATCTTTAAATACTACCAAAAGTTTGTTGTGGAAATCTCTAATGACTCTATTCATCATGTACATTAAGTGATCTAGAGCATTAGTCAGTCCGAAAGGCATTAATATGAATTCATAGTGCCCGTATCGTGTACAAAAATCATTCTTGGGGATACCCTACTTCTTCACCCTTACATGGTAATATCCTAACCAAAAATAAACCTTGGATAAGTATTGTGCTTCACATAGATGATCTAAAAAAGTCATTAATTTATGGAAGATGATACTTGTTCTTTATCGTGATTTTTTTGACATCATGATAATCAATGCAAAGGTACATTGACCAAACCACCTTATCGATGAAGAGGACTAGTGCACACCATAGTGAAGCAATTGGGCATATAATCCCATTATCCATATTCTCTTATAGTTTCTTATTAAGCTCCTCATTCTCTCCAATATCCATTCTATATAAAGTCTTTGATATTGGCAAGGCCCTAAACATAATATCAATTGATAATTCAACATGTCTTCTAAGAGGAAGACCATAAAATTCTTCCGAAAAAACATCAATGAATTCCATCATAATAGGCATGTCTTTGTGGATGTTTGTTTCATTATTGTCAATCATTTGAGCAAGACACAGATGCTCATAGTGAATTAAAATCCACACTTGAGATGATGGTGCTAAAAAATATCCATCCTCCTCCTTACACTTGTACATAATCGGGGGTTGATTCACTATATGAAGAGCGATTTCCCTCTCACAACAATTTATGTTGGATCGATATAGGGAAAGCCAATGCATGCCAAGAATTGCATCAAATTCTACCAGAGGGAGTATGAAGTAGTTCTCCGGGAAGTTCAATACACAAAATATGACATGGTATGAGTTATATTCATGGGATTTATTGATTTGTCCATTTTTCGTTCTCCCCGACATATTTACATCCATTATTTTTGGTGGTGTTGGGATTGTTCTAATAAACATTTGTGATATTAGAGAATGCGTATAACCAGAATAAAAAAGAACATTCCATATTATTGAATGAATAACTATGGTAACTATCCCCACTTAATTTTTGGGGTTCACTACAGTAGCAGTGATGGAAAAATATCACCCTTGCTACCTTAGAGGTTGTTGGGTACCTCCAAAAACCCATTTCATGGGGAACTAGTTTGCAAAGTGCCCCAGTTCTTTTCCAATGATGAAAAGAAAAATGTGTTGATGGTAGAGTGGAGTGTTCCTCTCCTATTTCATTGTTACATATTTTTAATGTTGGTGGATAATGGTTAGGTTCCCATTTATTCCAAACCTAAATCATTTCCTCATCTCCTTCCCACAATTTCTGGGGTGCTTCATTCTGTACCTTTGGCAAGTGGGGTGATGGATTTTCTTAGTACCAATGGATTTATCCATCATAAATCTATAATTAAAGTTCACCTTATGCTTTTTATCCCAATGATACCCTTTAGATTCAATGATCATCATTTCATCCTTTAGGGCACATCAGACAATTTCCTTATAGTCCTCAAAGTCACAAATCACTATGGCTCTCTCTAGTCTAGGTTTTAGACCACCCAAGAAGCGGTCAACCTTTTATTTTGGGGTAACTAAAAAGATGGAGGCATATCCTGAAAAACTTGTTATGTTTTCCTAGTATGCTCTAATAGATTTTCATCTTTTTTCTTGAGGGAAAATACGCCCCTTACCATCATAAGTCGGAGGGTGTACGGAAAATATTTATCAAAAAACATTTTCCAGAAATCCTTCTATTCCAATGACTCGATATCACTCTCAAGAATCAATTTTTTTGATCAATTTCCACCATTGATCATCTCCACACTCCATATGATAATAATCTAGAAGAACCTTCTCTTGTTCGGAACATTTGAGGATTGAGAAGTTGTTTTTGAGGGAGTTGATCCATTGTTCAACAATTATGGGATCACATGACACATTAAAAGTAAGAGGACTTAGTCTCATGAAGTTCTCAATTGAGAATTGTTCTTTCTTGGGGGAGGGGGTTGAACATTCCTCTTGACACATGTTTCTATTCGAAACATGAGTTTACTGAGACAGTATTGGGACAAAGTTCATAATTCCTACTCCCATAAGATTGAGCATCTCATTAGAACAATCATCACATTGATCATAACATTATTAGTTAGCATGTTTCCTCTTATTAATAGACATTGGCTGGAATAAAAATAAATTTATGGGTAAAACAAAAAAAGGGAAATCCAAATACAAAAATGGATAACTTAAAAATTAAACTTATTTCCTTAACTTATGAATTCTTAAGCTTCAATCTATGTTATCCATGTTATACTTCCCAAAATATATTCTTAGATTATTTTTATTCCCTTAATAATGGTTCATTATATTCTAATGAATTTAACAAATCATATAAATGAATAGTTTTGTAACCCAGAGGGTAGTGAGTCCCTTTTACATGCGCCAATTCTCTTTCGAGTCTAGTTTAAATATGTTTTTTTGGGTTTTACCCCTAGATAGATATGTGCCAGAGCCCCCTCTACCAGCTCATATCCAGACATGGATGAATGTTATTGATAAACCACTTACTCATTACAAACAAAACTTTAGGTATGTTTTTATTATATTTAGTCTTATCTCTAAGCATTTCACTGCGATTTTCTAATCATAATCCCAAAAATAACTAAGCCTATCACTAAATAGAAACTATTATAACTCTGCTCTTTATTTCACACATAAACATGATTTATTACATCAAAATACACTTAAAAGAACATTGAGGATAAATATATCTAGTGTATTGGTAAATTAGAAACATTTAATAACAAATTATGACATTAAACACAACATCTTTATTGGTAACTTCTTTTACATGACCGCAACATGCCTTCGTTCTTAGCACTGCATGGGATTACCAGAGGACATGCATAAAAAGGGTGATCTATAAATCCTAGTAAGGGATTAAATAAAGAATAAACTGAAAAATATAGTACATCATAGGAAATAGTCATATCAATGTGTCAAAATAGAAACATGAACATAAAGGCATCATATAACATGATTATCACAACATAGAAATGTCACAACAAAATTTAACATGATATTAGCATGAGAAAAGGTTCATTTACCCTAGATCATGATTAAACCCTAATTGAACATTAATTATCATGAGTAAACCCTCGTTTTTCTTTACGTATCATGATACTTGTCTTTACCCGATGCATTGGATTGAAATCTAGGTGCACACTTCATAATCATTTCATTTCATGCATTAGTGTGACACATTAATCATATAACATGGATTTATTAAACTTAATATTTTATTACATGATAAATGAATTTGAAATTCATACATTAATCTCTATAAAAACTCAAAAAATGTTCATAAAGGTGAATACCCTTTATAGGGAAATGAGCATGGTATTCACTACACAATTACTTTGGATTGAAAACTACAGTACAATTTTGGCAGCATAACAGTGTGACATAAGAATTTATAAAAATGGTTTATGAGAGAGATAGAGGTGTCTCATCAAAATTACATGAAATGGATAGTAAGGGGTTTATATAGATAACTTTTCCATCATATGTAGTGGAATATAGATTTATAATACAAAATAATTGAATGAATGTAAATGAGAAGGGATAAATGTGTTACAGAATTTCAGCATGAAAAAAGGTGTAAATGAGAGGAATTGCTAAGAGAGAGATAGTTATCGCATCATTAAAACAAATTTAGGGAAGTATGGGGGTGGTTAAAGTCAATCCCTGATATCTTTAATTGAAAAAGGGTATAATAATATAATGAAATTTGGAAAATAATGATAAAGGAAGAAATCCATTACTACGAAATGTGATCCCAAAGGCTTGGGAGGGGCTTGAGAGAGGCTTATAGGGAGAATGGGGCACAAAGGGGGGATTTTAAAAAGAGTAGGGAATGTTAGGGACGTGATCCAAGGGTTTTGGGTGAATAAAATTGGGATCTTGGGTGGGTTTATATAGAAAAAGAGAGGGACTAGTTTATTATTTTGGTTTTTGACACCACACATTAAACTAATCATAACCGCAAAGCAACCCATGGTTTTTCCATGTTTTATTCCAATATGGAGTGGAAATATTATTTTATATCGCCAATTTCCTATCTTCTTAAAATATTAGGCTTGCTTATGTAAAGGTGAGTCACAATCTCAAGGTAATAATTCTAAAAGAAAAAATGTTTTATACGTCTCGAAGGGTCCACTAAGGCACCATATAATTAATGAAACAAATCTAAAATCACATTATTTTAATGGTAAAACATATATTAATCGAAAAAATAATTTATCGTATTTCGTTACATTATTATTGGGTCATGATGATGTTATAAAACACATTATATTTTTAAACAGTATTTAATGTTTACCCAAAAATTCGATTGTCTCAGAAAATTATGAAAAATTTATTGTTAGATATTTTCTACATCTTGATTAAATAAATAATATTTATTTTATCTAAATAGTTTTCCAAATATTTGAATTTTTACTTTTAATATCAAAAATGATATTTGTTGAAAATTAAGGGGTTTGACAAAAAATAACATTAAATCCTTAATAAAAATTACAATTTTATTCATAAAAAATATACATTCATTTATATTAAATATAAATTAAGTTATTAATAATATTTTATAATAATTTTATTCAATTAATAAATCCATTAATTAATCAAAATATATTTCTTAATTAAATATTAATTAAAAATACTATTTCTGCTTTGAAACATATTTACAAAGTTACAATAATAAAATGAATGTATATTACTTATTCTATAAAAAATAATGAATATAATCATAGTTCTTGGGTCTTGTTACATAACACCTTATTAAACCTTCATAAGACCTAAGTGGAAGGTGTGGGATGGTGACCGACTCATGGGGCAGCTCAGATATCCTCGCATGGGTGGTAATCTTTATCAACTTCTACTTATCCCATAGGCGGTTTCGTTCATGATTAACATATTGAAGCTCATCTTGGTCTTGGTCAAGAGAAAACCCTAGTGATGTCCCCACCTTTATGAGCTCCGACAAAATGGATTTTTATGGAGAAATTATACTAGACGAGGTCATCAATTCCTTTATTTGAGTAAATTAGAATTGTTAAATCCTTAAATTTATAATAATCAAGTGATCAATATTCAAAGACAGTATTTGAAATGGAAAAAATAATTAATAGTATTTTAAAATCCAAAAACATAAAACCAAGGATGTTCATATTTCATAAAACCATTTTACATAATAAGACATTCAATTAGATCAAGAGGAATTTTCATTAATAAATGTTTGGGTAGTTACATGAACCTCCTAAGCTATGAGCATTGTACCTCGTTCTCAAGTAACAATGAACTCTATGCCTAAATTAAAATAACTTAGGGATAGTGGTAAAATTTGTGAAATTAGATTCCATTAGTGATCTTTGAATAATTCTTTACGAGAATGAGGTTTCATTATTTGAATATAGCTAGGTGTTAATGCATAAGAATTTTTCTTATGATGATAAACCATAGTAGGAGAAATATTATATTTATGATCTTAACACCTCCCTCCGTTAAACCCATTAACACCATAGATTTACTTAGAAAGTGACTGGAATTTACAATATTGATATTAGTGAGAGTGATGATGATGGAAACTATTCTTCTAAGGGGGCGGATTAGTCCTCCCCACTTACTATAAAGGAGCATAGAAACATTCCATGTTCTTTCCATTCTAGGTGTCATATGTGCTTGACATTAGTGAATCCCAGGGCATCTCAGATTCCATGGAATCAAGTACAGTGGTTGGAACCCACCCCAACATCAAGGGAGGACCCTCTGACATTAGCCATTCCAATTACTGGGAACTTTTGAGGGTTTGGAAAGAATATGATTTTTAGTGATTGATCACATCTGCTAAATAAATCTAGGAACAAATTTTAGATGATAATATTGATCTAAAAGCATTAGGTATCTTTAGTCCTCCTGAATATATTTCATTCCTTCAGAATCCTCAAGAAGTGTGCATATAAATTGAGGAAATAAAAACTTCTATTCATTTATTCAATTGTATAATTTATTGTTACAATCGAGTACAAGATATGGTGATACCTATGGTGAAGTGAGATGATGCTGTCAAATATATAATATTATGTTTTTATTAAATCCTTTCCTATTATTTCCATGATCATGAATCCCTACATATTATACATTGACGAGGGTTGCGAGAATCAGTTACTTCTCCATTCCATAATGTATACCAGAAATCGTCTCTACTGTCGAGGTGGAAATATTTTCAGGTGTATGAGATGTTGAATTATTTCTCAGGTAAATTGAGTACATTGAGGATGTTCTTAAAGATCCTTTGAGAGCATTTCCACCATGTCCCCACTCATTTTCACCTATAAGAGACCATCTATATGGTACACAATTAAATTTTTTCATGCATGAAATCCAGTGATACACCTTCAATATAAGAAATTAGGTTGTTGAAATATTTATTTACTTTTCATTTATGTATTATATTCTCATGTTCTAATTAATTAACATTCACATGAATTGGTGAGGTCTGGTGAGCCAGCCTGGAACATCCCCCAGGGGCATATTTTCCATTCTTTAGATAAAATTGTGATAATGCTAATGGTTGTGCCTAAGCTAGATGGAAACCCTTAACCAACCAATGATTTAATGGATGTTCCAAGACTGAAGGGATTTTTCCCTTCTTGATCAAGTTACATATTCCCCATTAAGAGGGGAGTCTTCAATGATGTATCTTCTTATCAGGTGTACTAATATTTCTCCTCTTAGAACACCTCAATCGAAGAGGCAATGGCTCAGGCTCACCGGTAGTCTATCCCAACTATCTCTTTCTAAAATGTGATCATTATTCCCACTAGCTCAATATTAGGCAGTGACATTTGGGAGTCCATTAAATTGGACAAACATAAACATGAAACAAATGGATCCTGAGAATAATGTGATGTTATCCCGTATATGGAGGATATGGCATATTCATTTCCACTCAGTGATATAATGGAGATCTTGGATGATGTAATATTGTCATGTGATGGTCAGCTCCATGAATATATATATTCCTTTTATATTTCAATGTTTTGGTGTTTAATGATTCAATCATCTGACTCAATCAATGCTATCACTAGCCTGTATAGTTTTTGTTTCTTCTATGACATCTCAACCTACTAAAATTTTATATGAGACAGGTTTTCACAATCAAGTCATGGTGATGACATGGAGTTAGGACCCCCTCTATTACCATTAGTTTCTGATAATATTCCACCATATAATAGAAATTCCTAATAAGATCAGGAGACTCTTAAAAATATTTGTGTTTCACATTAGAATTTTTATAAAGAAAACTAGAATATGATTTCTCAATCCTCCAGAAAAACATTCTAATGAAACCATAAAAATTAGGTCGCATGTTTTCATTGATCGGCAATAGGGTATCTGATTATTGTGTCATGCATGACATGGTAGAACAAGTGATTTTAGCTTGAGAGAGGTATTTAATGAACTATTATCTTATTTTAACTATAGATTATGTGGCCCACAACACTACTACTAGGAATTTTTATCTAAATTAAGCTTATGAGATTGATAGGCTAGATATGAGGTGGTTGAGTGAACTAACAAAACATAGAACCTCAATGGAGTGGATTTTTTGGGAGTTGGATTGGATAAAACAAGGAATGGATCATTTTAAGGTGGTCATTGATGATGGTAAATAGTTATTATAATAAGAAAAGATAGATATATTATATTATTCTAAAAGGGAGGAGACATTACAAGCTAGTGTTGATGTAGATGTTGTGACATTATCGACATTGCACAGAGCTATAAAGGATTCAGGTCAAGAATTGATTTCATTTTATGAATATATCCCATGGTTATCGTAACTAAAATTACTTATCCATATGGATAGCCTCAAAGTTATATATGTTCCTCCCATGATCTCATTGAAAAGACAAATGAAAAAAAATCATCTTTAGTAAAAATCAATTATGTTAGCTTTCATCATCAATCACTAAAAAATTGAATTTCATTTAAAGATAATATCACAGATAACCGTAATTTTTTATGGTTGGAAACAACAAAGATCATAACCTAGGACAATAATTTGGAAAGTCTCTTTTAGAGAATTTCTCATATATGGTACAAAAATACTATCACCGTAACATAAGAGTAAATTTATTTGGATGAAATATTATATAATGATCTCCTTTTTTACTTTTTCCAAGAGATTTAATGAGTTTATTTCTAATTTTTGTTGGGTTACATAGTTAAACATAAAAAAATCATATTTTCTGTTACAATATTGATTTTTGGCTAAGTACAATGTGGCATGGACTTAGAGGGCATGAATCAACTTTTATCCATAATTCTCTATATTGAACCAAACTTAAGAAACATAGATATTACAAAATTTTAGATGAATATTTATCACATTTCAGAAATAGATTCCAAAGAAAAATAATAGATTAGTGTCTTTTGAAACATGGTACCAAACATTCTAACCCAGTGAGAGATCTTCAATGTTTCCCACAAAAGTTTTCCCTTTGAGTACTTGTACATAAACCCATTTTCTATAACCTATTGAAATGAAACATAAGAAATGGATGAGAACATTTTTTCAGAAAGGGTAGATATAGAAGATAAAAATAATAATATGAGCATAGGTGTATGATAACTTTAGGATAACATTTTAAGATCATACCCATGAATATCAAAGTTCAAATAAACAAGTTGTGGAATAATAAGACAAAAATAATATGGGAAACAATAGCATAATCCATGAAAAGATAACATAGAAGTAAGACATTGAATTTTTGGAATACACTTAATCATTGGAGATCCAATTTCAAGGGTACCTACCAAGACTTTAATAACATGATATGTTTGGGATAATAACCCATGTACCTACTTTGGGCTTGGGGTTCCCTCTCTTGTACTAAATTTTTTTCCAAATTGGGGTTACTTCATAAGTACCCACTTATTTTGGTCTTTATATTGCCTCATTTGTACCCTCTCATTTCACACATGGGATTTCCTTCCATGTACCATCTTTTTTTGGGATTGGGATGCCCGCTAATGTACCCTCATTTTTCAGGCATATGATAAACTCTTATTTTAGTCTTGGGATTCCCTCCAATGTAACCTCTTTAGCTTGTAAAACATCTATCAATACCAAATTCATTTAAGAGAGATATAGGTCTCACTCATCACATTAATAAATCATACATGCATTTTTTCTATGATAATAAAACAATCAGCATATCATTACCCATTAAATGAAATGGGTATCATTAACATTTCATTAAATTATTACCTATAGATGAGGGATAAGTTTCCTAATCATTTAAATGAATAACCCATTATGAAATGTGCGTAAAAAGTAATATAACCATGTTTAAGATAAAGGGGTTTCGTAAACATCATTCAATCAAAACATTTACCATTCAAGAATGAATATGAATGGTACTCGTAAACTATAACAAAGTAAATCCCCTTATATGGAGAATGATTTTAAAAGATAAAATGGTAAATTTGTTTAGGAAAACATCCATTATAAAATAAATCCATTTCATAAAACCATTTCAAAAATAAATTTCATATATTGAAGGATATACAGTTTAATTTAATACATTTCTCGATGAAAATATATTTTTCACTTAAAAACAGTCTTTAAAATATAAAGAATATTTTAAATATTTGTCTTTTAAAACATTATGAAATAAATAAACTTACATTCTATTATGAAGATTTTTTTAAAAATATAATTTTAATTTTGTAATGGAAGCTTCCAAGAAATCATGGTCATGATGGCATGTATGTCAGTACCTGTCGAACATTCCAGCTGCACAGTAAAATGTTTAAAAAAGACCCTCGATCAGAAAATGAAAAGAGGGGTAGATTTTAAACACTTTTTTAAGAATGTAAAATATAGTTATAAATTTATTAAAAACATCATAGGATAATATTAACACATTTTTATATCATTTTTATAAAATATGGTTTTTAAATAACATAGATTTTTGACAAAAAAAAGAAATAAAGATAAATTTTCATAAAAATATTTTCATAATTATCGTAAGATCAAATGAGTGGTAAAATGGTAGAGATATATTAATATATAATGTATAAATAGATACGACTAAAATTCAGGACTGTTATTGATATATGGATCATAATGTTTCCTCAATTGAAGCATAATCATAAAATATCTCGATAAACGATGATATTTTTTTAATAAACTCATACCAATTGGTAAATTTGAATTAAACTCTCCCTGAAAGAAAATGATATAATATGAAGAAATAAACATCATGAAAATAAAGAGTTTCATGATATAAATTTTATAATTTTAGTATATACACCTTATTAATGAGTATAGGTGCATAATAAAACATGTGTCTCAATGAAGTCAAATTGTAACAAAATAACCTTATCGATTCAGTAACATTTGAAACAAAAATCCAATGAAACGAATTTCATAAAATGGGTATGTAAAAAACCATAAAAATAATTTATAAAATCCTATATATACATCCATTTCCTGTAAATACACCACTTATAAGAAATAGGTTGTAAACATGTCTTGTGCCTCATAGGAATTCAAAGTGAGATGAGAAAACACATAGTGATAAATTAATAATAGAATCATGATCCCCATGAAATAATAAAATAATAAAATATTTTAATAAAATTAATTATATTAAATTAATTACATAAAATTTAATAGGGAGGTATTAACACCTCACAAAATAATACAGTGGTGAATATGACATGTATCTCACAAAAATAAAAATGGAGATGAAATTATGTTCCCTTAATTATTGACTATCTTCTTAAATGTTCAAACCTCCTATATAATAAATATAATTTTTATACGTATATTATATAACCTTACTATTATATTATATACCATATATAATTTTTTATGAATCTATATTTCTTGTTTATTAACAACTTCATGTCAATGTTATGTTTTAGGTAATTTCCGCATTATTTTCAAATAAATTTTGACTTGTATTTATTGACCATCTTAAAAAGATCATGATTTACTTATTTAATGAATTTAAAACATTGTATAAATATCATATATATATTCTTTATATATTTATTTATAAAAAAATATATAACATAGAATTATGAAATGGAATATATTGTTTAGGGAGACGACAGGTCGTGCATTTGTAAGAACGTTATTTCCATTTTATAATCGTATTGAGATAATGAAAGTAAATGAAATATATATATATATATAATATAATATAAGTAGAATTATTATTTCATATATATCAAATAATATTACTAAATTCATCTTTGATAAATTACATGCAAGGTGTGAATGAATCAAATCAATTTGAGGATGTAATAGTCAACACTTCACCAAAACAAGTTATCATACTAACAAAAAATAAAATACTTGAAGGTATAGGTTATATAATATTTAAAGAATAATAAATAAATCATAAAAATCCTATTTAACATATAGAAATATAGTTTTCAACATAATTACTATCAATGAGAGGTGGAAAAATATAAATGAACAACATCGTTTCATTAGGCGGTAGTTCCCCAAACACAATAATGGTATATTTTTAACCATTAGATCATATTATATGTAATTTAAAGTAAAAAATATGAATAAATAAGTATAAAAATATTTAATATACATATTTTATTATATAATCATGTAATAAAAATAATTGGGGTGGTGGAGAAGGAATATAAAAGAAGGTAGCTTGAGGAAGTATGAAACCTCTTTTTTTGGGTAATTCTTTTCTCTGTGAAAAAAATGGCTCCCATTGGTGGATTTATTATAATAGGTAGGATTCAAGGAAGGGATGTATATTTGGAAGTGAATTGGTAATATCATTGCTGAAACTATGTGGGGTTATATGTGCGAAAAATGGAGAGAGTTGGTGGTCTTCTATTAGGGAGGGAGGGGACACACATGGAATTTTTAAAATGAAATTATTTGTACCCACTTTTGTACCAAAAAATCCTAAAAACCCAAAAAATTAAAATATTGTTTATTGGGGAAATATGGCCATCCAATTGATGTTGGAGAAGACTCTAGGTCACTTTGGATCTCAAGTGTAAGGTTTAGTCCTTTATTATGATTAATTTTACCTTAATCGTTGAAATTGATTTTAATAACATTCCCAAATATTTTTGTTAAAAAATGATGTTGATTTTATTTTAATATAAATATTATACTGATTACAACCAGGTATGTTCATTTTTAAAAATTAAATTCACAGAAGTGTAAAATATAAGTTTAATTCTAGTACTGTGGACGTGGCGAGAAAGCGAGGTTTTAAAGAGAGAATGTTCAAATAATCATTAATCTTTGGAATATAAATTCCATATAAAAATGATCTGAATAAACTAAAAATGATTAATATATGAACCATTTATCCATTTTGACTTCAAAACAAACATGAAATACAAAATTACTATATAAATATATCTGATGAAAAATAAATTTGAATTAAAATTCCGTATCTTTCACTATTCATCAAAAAATAAAGTTTCTCATTAAAATCCCAAATTTTCACCCTAAGATGATTTTAACATTATGAATTAAAAATTGATTTTATTTTATAAAATTAAATTTATAAAATGATCAATAATAATTTCAATATTATTCTAATAATTATATAAAATGAAATCCTTTTAAGAAAATAGTATTTTCAAATGTATAAAGTGTTTATAAAATTATTTTTTGGATTATTATCAATATGGTCTATATATATATATATATAAATTATATTAAAAATATAGTTATTAATATTAATATTATCAATTTTAAATACTACATGATAACTGTATCATTTAAATAATTATAATAACTAAATGTTGTTTCGTAGAAATTCAGTGTTGCATGGAAGACAAGACATGTCAGTGTGTCATGTAGTGAAATAATAACATGGTATAGTGTATAATGTAAGAAAAAAATTTAGATTTCATTTAAAAAAAGATATATTCATTTTTTTTGGAATAAAAAATACCAAAATATTTAAGTAATTCAAAAAATAATAATCTACCAATCTCGAGGCGTTATATTCTACCCTCGTTAAAATAAATTTTACCTTCAAAATTCATCTTGGTTTTAAAAGGTTTAATACTTGAAAGCGCCTTTCATAGAAACCATCATCATAAAAATGGATACTAAAACTTAATTTAAAATTTTATTGTTGGATGCATGATTATTACTCAAAGTAACTAATAAATAGGGTTCCACAAGAGAGAACATTGGTGGAAAGAGAAATTATGAACTCTGAGGCAAACCGTAAATATTGATTTGATTGAGGTCATCATTAAAAAACAAGTAAATGGGAAATCGAATGTTTAATATATTTAATTCATAAATCACTGATTTTTTAAAAGGCCATTAATTCAAAAAAATAATGGTATTAGGAATAAAATTTATTTCTAAAACGTTCTCCTAATGGTAAAGAATTGTAATGAAATAATATAAATGAATGATATCAAGACAACCTCAACCTTTGTTTTCTCCTTTATAAATTTTCACTTCCGCACTTTCTCTACAAATTAATGTAAATTTGTAATTCCTGAAGCCCTTATAGATAACGATATACATTATAATATATCACATTTATCACCATTTATCATCAACACAAAGTTGTTAGAACATGATATCTAATAATCATAAAACCTCATGTTGTGAGATAATACTTTAATCTCAAAAAAAATTATAAATTTTATCTAAAACATCCAAAAAATGGTATCCATATAACCCTCATGAAAAAAATGAAAATCCAAAATATTTTTAATAAGTTCACTAGATCAATTTAGTATTGATCCTATATATATTGAAAAGTATCTCTTGGTTGTCACATTCTAATCATGGGAATAAAATCGTCTTATATTATCTTGAAACATGGTAATAACCTGTAATAGCACTAATCCCTTTCTAAAACATGGATTTTTATTATTGAAAATGTTACTAGATACTTTCCATGAATCCAATAAGTTGTAAACATCATCCATGATAAATTAGACCACTTTTCAATAAACCCTTTTTCAAATCTGATGTCAAAAATTCTATCCAATTTACTATATCCAAATCATCACCTATTTATCCATGTAAAATATTATTTTATCAACCTCTAGAACATTTTTAGGGTTACCTTATCTTAATGTAACCCTTCAATTAAATAAATATTTATTGTCATGAGTTTCATTTAAACCAATATTAATAATACTTCAACAAACAATTCGACAAACAATCCTTATATACTTTATGATTAATATAAAATAATATTTTAATTACAAAACAAATTCACTTCATTCATCAAAAATTCCACTCAGAGGATTAATTAGAATTCATCAACATACTAATTAATAAGTCATTCCATGTATATTAAATATAAGGTTCCGAAACCTTAATATTATCATGATTATTTTATTAAATGTAAACAATACTGAAAAAACATTCCATACATTTCACCTGCCATTTGGGGTCATTGTATCTTCAGAAGTTATCCAATAATCATACCACCTTTCTAGTTATCTTCATGATATTTTCCCATGGGATATATATTTTCATAATGGTTATTCATTATACACATAAAACCCTTAAAATTAGATGATGTATTTGGGAGGCTAATATTCCCTTCCATTATTTTATCATAACTATTTTTCCCTTTGTAGTTACTCTCATTGTTCTCTTTCTTTCCAAATTGAATACATAATCTTATTCCTATAAGGAATTCACTTGGGTTCTTATTCCCACATTCTCAACATGTAAAAAACATATTCTTCTTTCCACCATAGTCTCCATTACCTGAACTATCAACAAACTCCTTCCTTTCTTTATTTGGTGAGTCCAGGATTGGGTTATGGTACACATTATAAATCATGTTCTGTGAAAACTTTTTAGGAGTGATTATAATGTCCTTCACTCTATTTATCATCAAATTTGGCTAATCATCAGTATGTTTTGCATCACATTCATTATTATCACAGTGTGTTCTAGTTCCCTCTATCTAGTTAAACCATAAATAATAGAATATAAAACAATTTTCACACAGAGGAACCATATAATCATGAAAAAAGTCCACTTTTAGGATTATTAAATTATTAAAACTTCTTAAATATAGTCCACTATAGGTTTATCCTAGGTTATTTATTGCCTTAATTTTTTTAATTCATTCATTACGTTTTAAAATGAGTTTGTGAATTCCAAAATCATATCCCAAGAAAGTGCCAAACCAAATGTGCAGTAAGGTCAGTTTTCATATACTAGGTTATGTTAGAGTCATGCCTGACACACCTTCTTGGAGTTATTATTCATATGTACATTTGTGCCATAACAATGTGTAATTGTAGTATTCAGTCATGGATTTATTGCTAGGAAACCACTCACTCTCTCATTTACCAACATTCCTTGTAATTTTTCTACGCTTTTCATTACCCTTAGACATATCATTAGATACATCACTATACAAATCTTTAGAAATATCCCTAAATATCCCTAAATATCCCCCTGATTATTTCTAAAACTTGTTTCTAATGGTTGAATAAACCATCCATTGATTCCAATTACAAGGAACTAGGCTTTACATAAATGGATATCACATCATTTTAGATTAATATTTAGCACATCATATAAATATATGTTTGGGGATAATAAAATTTTCGTGAATTTTTAAAATAGAAAAAAAAAATCTATCATGGGTAAATATCATCAATGTTTCCCGCAATGATCTTCCCATTTCATACTTCAAATTAAAACCTATCTTCAAAACCTATGGAAAAGAACAATAACAAATGGTTGAGCTTAGATCTGTAATAATCATAATAATTTGAGACACATAATCATGACATGAGACTAAGGGTAAGGTAACATGAGAATAACATTTTAATATCATTCCCTCCATATCAATAGTCATATACAAAATTCATTCAAGAAATATTGGATGTTTATAAAAAATGAATCATAAGGCAAATAAGAGCATAATGAATGAAACCAAAATATAAGAATAAGACATGTAATTTATTTCATACAAATAATCATAGAAAATCATATGTCAGGGCTACCTACCAAGACATTCATAATATATTATTCTTGGATTAGTGATCCATTTACCTAATTATATCTAGATATTTCTTCCCATGTAACATATTGTTTCAGAATTTTTATCCCCAACCATTTACCATCTTGTTTTTTTCTTAGGATCCCCTCACATGTTCCCTATTGTTTCATGTTTGGAAGGCCCTCCCACGATCCCTCTGGTTTTACACTTGGGATTCTCTTTCGTGTCCCTTATTTTTTCGAGGTAAAGATATAATCTTGTTTTGGTATTAGAATTACCTTCCATGTTACCTCTTGATATAATATAATATTGATCATGTGAAAATTAATTGGAGGGAGAAATAGGTCCCAACAGTTACATAATTCAATCATAGATTCATGTTCATTAAGATAATAGAACATTCAATATATCATAACCTATGAAATTAAATGGGTATCATTAACATGTAATCCCATCAAACTATATAGAGAATATATTGGTTAAATAATAATTTCATCAAAATCATTACCCATAAAAATAAATGGTTATAATAGGAATATAACAAGTTGAATAGAAACCATTATTATAAACATCATTCCATCAATACAAAAACCATAAAAATTAATATAAATGGTATTCATAAACTATAACAAAGAACATCATATTATATGAATATGTATTAGGAATGATTACATGGAAATTTTTATAAGGAAATTATAATTTATTAAAAAAAATTTAATAAATTTTTTTCAAAATTCCATTTTTTATAAATAAGGGTTTACAATTTAATTTTAAACATTTCCTGAGGAAAACATCTCTACCTCTTAAAAAAACATTTTAAAACATGAAGTGTTATGAAAACATTTATCTTTGATATAAAAATTAAATAATAAATTCCATAATATTAAGAACACATTTTCATTAAAAATAAACGTGTAATATTATAATGGGAGCTTATGGTAAATGACAATCATGACAACAGGTAAGGCCGTACAAGCAGAAAATTCCTTTTTTAGCATAAAATTTTTAGAAAAGTACATCGATCTGAAAATGACAAGGAGATTTATTCTAAAACCATTTATTTAAAAATTTAAAAAACAATTAAAAATATTCTTCAAAAATAATGGGATAATAGTAGCATATTTTGTGAAATCATTTTTAAAAATCACGGCTTTTAAAAAACATAGATTTCCAATAGAAAGGAGAGATAAAGTCTGGTTTTTATAAAAATACATTATTAATTATCTTAAGTATAAAAGAGTAGAAAATGGTAGTAATAAATTAATATAGGAGATAAAAACTTATCACTGTTATTGAGATATTGTTATAATATTTCATCATTTAAGTATAATCATAAACAATATCGGTAAATGAAGAGGTTGTTTCAATAAACTCTTTCCACATTATGTCATTGAATTATACTCCCCATGAAAGAAAATGAAGTTATGTGTTGATTAAAATATCCTGTAAATAAGGAGATTAAAGATAAAACATTTCAAATGGTAATATATACTCATCATAAAATAAAATAGGTACATAAAAAACATGTGTCCCGAAGAAGGAAAATTAAGACAAAACTACCTTACAGATTTGGTAACTATTGAAACCTTTACCACTTGAATAATGTTAATAAAATGTATATTTTAATATGCATAAATTTAAATATAAAAATACTTTAATCCATATTGGTTCAGCAAACACATCACGCATAATAAATTGGTGGTGAACATGTCTTGGCCTTATAGAAATTAAAAGTGAAATGAGAAACCCTTAATACTTGAGTAACATTAGAATCATGTTCCCTAGGAAATAGTAATAGAAATTAAAATTTTAAA
Organism: Viscum album; assembly: GCA_963277665.1. Taxonomy (NCBI): domain Eukaryota; kingdom Viridiplantae; phylum Streptophyta; class Magnoliopsida; order Santalales; family Viscaceae; genus Viscum; species Viscum album. The sequence goes on from OY728143.1 coordinate 579,452,063, forward strand.
AATAATTTTATAAAGGAAATCAATGATATTACATTAGATAGTGTAATATATACAACACACTAAATAAGTGAGTGGTGAATATGGAATGTATCTCAAAGAAACGAAAAGTAAGATGAAATTTTCGTAAAGTATTCATTTTATTCATAAATTTTCATAAATATAGTATAATATATATTTTAATTATAAATATAATACAGAACCATACTATAATATTAAATACAATATATGATTTATTTATGAAATTATATTACACATTTATTAACAGCTCTATGTTAGTATTACGTTTCCGGTAATATCCACTTTATTTTACATAATTGTTTGGAAATATTATTCTTGATCCTCTTAATTAAACGATTGTTCAATTATTTAAAGAATTTAATACATGGAATGAATATAATATATATTCAATATATATGTATTTATTAAATTATATGTAAGATAGATGCATGAAATCCAATACACGATTCATCAAGATGGTAGGACATACGTATGCATGAGTGATATTTCCATTTTACTCTTGTATTGAATGAAAAAATTATATGATATATATATATATATATATATTAAACTAAAATGGAATTATTATTTAATAAATTTCTTATAAATTCCCTAAACTCATCTTTAATATATTCCATGCAATGTGTGACTTAATAACATCATTTTGAGTCCACACTTCCCCAATTGAAATTATCATTCTTACAAAAAATGGGATAAATTTAGATATGGGATATATAATAATTAAAAAGCCTCAATAAATCGTAAATATCATATTTAAAATATTAAACTATAGTTTATATAATAATTACTAACTATCATATGTTGTACTGAAAAAACGGAAAACATTGTTTTGTGAGGCGGTAGATCGTTGTACATAGGAACAATAAGTGTGTTACCCATTAAATGGAAGTGTTTGTATGTGTTGGTTTAAACCCAATAATAATGAAATATAAGTATATTAAGGATATTGTTGTTATTATATAAAAATTTAATAAGAATAATTTAGGTGGTGGTGAATGAAACTAAAATAAAGGAGCTTGAGAAAGGATGTTACCTCTTCTTTTGGGTAACCCTGTTTTCCTTAAACAAAAGGGTTTTCTTGGTTGGATTTCTACCAAAAGATAGGCATAAAATAGGGATTCATGGATGTTGGGACGTTAATTAGGTATACAGTTTTTGGACTGTATGTGTTTTGATAGGTGTAAAGAACGAGAGAGGTGGTTTTCTTTTATTTGGGAGGGAGGGGACACATTGGCATTTTTTAAAACAAGTTAGGTGTATAAATGATTTTAAAAAATAAGACACAAAAATCCAAAAAAAATAATAATTGAATCTCTCGAGATGAAATATGGCCACTCAATAGGTTTGGTATAGTTTTATAGGTCATTTTGGCCCTAATGTTTAATGGTTAGTCACTTGTTATGTTTAACTATACCTTAATCACTATAATTAAGTATAATCACATTCATTGATATTTTTGGTCAAAAATTATTTTGATAATATTATAATATAAATATTATAATGATTAAAATGTTGTACATTAATTTTTTTAAAATTCAATTCAAAAAAATTAGAAAAATTAAGATTAAATGTAATCTTGTTAAGGTGGTGAGATTGATGGTTTTTAATGATCAAATAGTATAAGGTTTTTTGGTTCCCTTTAGTAAACTCATATTTTCTTTCATGGATTCTCTTCATTGTTACATGAAAATAAAAATACTAAGGGAATAAGAATAGAAATTCATCATTCATATCCCATATAAGGGGCATGGTATATGATATGGTGTTAACTAAAAGAGACCCCATTTCATGGTCACCTCTATGAATTAAGAAAATAATACATTCCATTTTAGTGGGTTATGAGGTAAAAATTACAACAATCATATGGGATGGGGTTACTTCCATTGATCCATTATTGCATCTCAGGATGAATTTTTCATCTTTAGAGGGAAAATTATGTTAAAAATTCCACAACCATAATCCCGTTTTTTTAGCTAAAACTATTTTCGCTACTCTCCGGATCTTTCACATCCTCATTTGAGCATGATCCTAGTGCAATGCATGATCTCCAAATGGATCATCAACTTCTTTATGACATTGTTGTTTCTCATGATTTACATCACTTGAGATATAATTATTCTTAATTTTCTTGGCCTCTTGTTTTAAGAGTTTTTTGGTAGCTTTCTCTTATTAGGATTGATAGTTTTAAAAATTATTCAGGTTCGGTTCATACAAAGGGAACCACCTTTCTTATGTGAAGGTATTATTTAATAGCTGATACAGATGAATGATATTAAAGGGTTACAGTTCAAGTGGTGTCTTCTAATTAAGGCATGAGGTGAAATGAAAAACTTTGTGTTCACCCCATCCCCATATATGAAAAAAAGAGGGTCATCGATGATTATATAACGTAGTTTGTGCAATGAATTGTGGAATGATAGTTTGAGATCTTTTTTATTCTTCCCTGGACATTATCACAAGGTAGCTGAAATGGATCTCAAGTTGATTTAGAAATGACTCTCTCCCAATACATTAATGTGGTCTTCATACCCATCATAGGACAATGACTTCACATTCACGTGGGGGAGAGTCTTCCTAACAATCTAAAATATGATTTTCATGCACTTTTTTAAATTAATTAATTATTATTTAATTGATAATTGGATGAATGAAAAATCATGATGGGAATATTTTATCCCTGGATATTTGTCTTCTTATAAGTAACATATTTTTTTGTTCCTATATCAAGTTTTACTCTAATTGATCACCACAACACGGATGAATCCGAAACATTCTATTGTACAAAGCGATGCTAGCATGCTTTTTATTGGCATTGAAATGGTCTAGTGGTGGTTCACAGGATATCCTTTGAATAAGACTGTATTTTGAATGATAATGATTTCTACTTTTCAATGATATGGTGTCAATTAAGAATATACTAATCATTTACTGCACTTTAGAATAAGAGGGATTTCCTGTATTTAATTATTTAAACGGAACGTCTTCTTGTTGAGTGATATTTTTTCTAAAATGAAATATATCATGGATTTAATCTAGATATTAGATATCATGATTGATTAGATTATTCCGATGAGGAAATCATTCATTGTGATCATTCTAGGAAGGAAATATAGAGAATCTTGTAGACATGCTATATAGAAGGGCCTTCACAGGAATAACTTACACTTACATAATTTGGTAATAGTTCTGTAGGATCATGAGATACCACTGATATATGTTTCATTTCCTCATGAAATCAATATTTTAATAGATTACGTTCATGGTTTTTATCCACGATTTTAAACTACCCCAGGTGGGATCTCTTTTTCGATGCATAATTGTAGGTCGATGGAATTAATTGTTATAAATAGTGATCCCCATATATGGGAGTTGGGTTATAGAACTATTGTGTTGATTTCTAAGCATGATCATGATTTTATTTAATTAAAGCTTTGAAATATGTCAGCCCTTTCTTTCACTTCAATAGGGTCCAGTATTCCTTAGTTGGTACATAGACGTGTACACGGTCGAGTTTCCCATTTTTCAGGGAATGTATTCGATGAACTTCATGGATAAGATCTAGGATATATTATTTCTCTAGAGTGACCATCTCTTCAGGTGGAAATGTCACCCTACACAAGGAGATAATGTCATGGTCCTAAGTTCTAGCTATCTCTATTGAACATATAACTTTTTTTAATGTTTGGAGGATTTGGTCTGGAATTTATGTATGACCATTCATCATCACCAATATATTCCTAGAAACATCCTTAGTAGGGAGGCTGATATACAATCATTCCTTTATTGGGGTAGGACTATGTGTCAACCCCTTGTTTATAACCAAGGTACGCAGACTAAGTCCTATATTTTCCACTTTATTTTACTAGCATAATTTATATGTCTATGAAGGGATTTGATATATAGTTATTTTGTTCCATATAAATATGATAGGCTTCATATTTATGAGAATAGACTTTCATTTGCTCATTATTTTCCATAGTATTTGGCTGGCGTTCTTCATACAAGTGATCAAATATTTATATCTTCTCATTGTTTTCCAATGCATTTGTATAGCTATATTTATATGAGTGTGAAGTAATTAGAGTCTTCTCATTTTTTTCAACATATTTGATTGGAAGGATTCACATGAATGAAAAAATTTTGGAATATGGTTGTTTTTTCACCATATTTGACTGGAATATATCTTTAGAATAAATAATAATGTTGGCCTATTATTTGTTATTCCACGATTACCCTATGTGGGTTGCTCTGGGGTCTTGGGTCCAAATGAATTTAGATAGCACCCATGCGGAGGATTCATTTTCTTGTTGAGGATATTAGGAATATGTTGTTGGAAGTGGATACTACTAGAAGCATCCCGCAGGTGGGACCCATTTTTCCCCAAGATTAAATCACTAGAAGACACTTGATCAGACTCCCTAAGGTAGGGGAGGAACTCATTATCATGTTCCCGAGATAAGATCCTAAGCTAGTTTGAGGTGATCATCAGATCTGATTTCTTCTAGGACACTAACTATATTTGAGAATATTACTGTTTGGGTTTTACAAACTATAGGGTCTATCGAGCTACCTCCAGGGTTTAGAGAGTACTATTTTGGTGGTAATCCCAGACCAAAGAAATTGAAACACATTGTTGAAGATGTTGGGTGGAATATGGTGCCTTCTTTTTGGTTGAGGACCCAACTTTTTTGTTAAATGATGCACATGTCTATGAGGACTTATGATATTCCATTGGGATCAATGAGTGTTCTAGTGAAAATAGAATGCAGTATATATGAAAAACAAAAACAAGAAGAACCTATCAAAGAAACATATCCACAAATGAACACTTACTTAATCAATCATTATATTTTTCCATCATTCACTTTCTTAGTGAAAGGGTATTGGCATATGAGTGTTACATTCATATTGGTTAATGAATCATCTTGGTTTAATAATTTTTGTTTCTAACCTATTTGCGAGAGGTACGTTATTAGTGGGGTTTATGCATAGAACTGCAAATACCCAAGAGTTCTCAACTGTTTTGATGACTCTGGACCTCCTTCTAAAAGAAGGAGTTCATTTAGAGAAATGGATAATAATACACAAGAACTAAAATTGTTTGAGAATATGGTAGGTCAGTCTCACCACACCCTTTTTGGGTGAAATTATTTCATATTCAAGAACTCCCTTATATATTTGAATTATAATATGTTCTTGAATCATGTGTTCATTTCCATGTATAACATGGTCCACCCTTGAATTAACAATAAATTACATTCATTCATCGATTTTTAATCATCTATGCATGTCTAAGGTTATCCAAAAATGGATCCTTTTCATATTTATTATATATTTGTATACTTTTTATCATCGTGATTTTGTTTTTTCGACAAAAATTAGGATGCAATGAAATTTACTGTCATATAGTGGGATGAAATTTTTTTTTGGTGTTAGGTTTAAACCCATGAGATGATATTCATGTGTATACTTGTTAAAAGAATAAGAACCCACATAGTTATTCAGAACTTAATAGGATAAATCACATTTTAAAGTTATGTGAGAAGGACTAGACCATGAATTTTAGTATCATGCAACAGGGATGTCCAGGATAAAGGTGCACTATTAGGGGATGGTGTGTTACTTACACTGATGCGGACTAAGGGAAATATAAATGATAAAATCTTCTAGGTGGGTATGATACTACTATAAATATAGACAATAAAATATTATGGTGAACATAGGTGTTTGGGTTGAACCTTAGGGAGGCATTATATGTATCCCAATTAAGAAAAACGTTAAAGTCCATGTTGTTCAGTGGGGCTGGGGCAAACACATGTTAGGGAGGCCCATTTACTTAATTTATCAAGAATATTTCACTTTGAATTTTTTGAGAGCATGGGTGGGGATTATAGTGAATAGTATGTTTCTTTTTATGGGATCCTCTTGATATCATTATCTCCATTAATCTATAATCCCCTGTGAGTCATTCTTGGAATGAGAAACAAGTTCGAGCGAAATATCTAGAAACCATACAATCTTCTTTTTCCAATTATGGATTAGGTCAGGCCTAAAAGGAGTGAGAAATGGCATTGAGTTCCCCTTTTCCTCCCTTTTAACAAATCATATGTATAAAAATTGGTGGAGGATCACATAATATGACAATAAAGGTTTGGGTATTACTCTATGAGGGATTCCATTTTCATAACTTCTGAGAAGATGAGATATGGAACCAACAAGTGCACTCATCATAGTGATAGGTGAGTGGTTCCCCTCAGTGTAAGAAATAGGAATTATATGGGCACTACCTCCATGGTTGGGTCCCTTGTTACCATGAGAATAAATAATTGAGAAAATTCTAGAACCCCCTTGTTAATTATGTTATAAATCAGACCCCATTAAACATGGGTATGTATACTCGAGCGGACACAATAGGGTTCCTGGTGATTTGATCAGACATATCATTCAGCTTTAAGAGAAGTATTGGTGTAATTCCTTGTACATGGGGATATTTGGATCATAGAACTCCAAACGGAGTATTATAGATAATTACATCAATGTATGAAGTAATGTAGGGATAAACACTACACATATGAAGAAAATAAGAGTGGGAAAGTAGAGTATCCCAATATACCCTACCCAAAATATCAATTTTCAATGTTGTATTTGGTCAACTCTAAATAACATTTTTCTACATGGGTAAGGGTGCCTTACATAGAGCTCTTTGTTATGCTGGTCAGAGTTTCCTCTACATAGTTCATTTCTACATGGGATAATTATCCTTCTACATATCGTTTTACTATGTGGGGTGATGAACTTAAATTTTTCCATCCCTTTATTATTTACAGAATTGTATCCATAAAATGTTTTGGGTTAACAGATGAACATGGGATTTATTTTATTACCATACCATTAAGTGGTATATTTACATTTTTTATATCTATTTCTATCAAACCATTCTATTATTTTTCATTCTTCATCTCTCCAAATCCCTATTAGGGATTTTATTGAGGCATAATGGTGACCACATAGTGGGATAACTAGGAACCCACAATGAAGATTTCATTTTCAAGGGTTGAAAGAGACCATTCACACCCAATAAAAACTTCTTCTTTGGAAGGGTATATAAAACACCATCCACACCAAAAAACTAATTTTCACATTCAAGGGACATGAAACACTATCTGAATGTGAAAATAATTTGATTTCATTTTCTAGAGACAGAGAATATTTTCACATGCAATTTTTTTTGGGATTCTATGCCAATATGTAATCTGGCTAGTAATTTTTCTATATGAAAAAAATCCCCATTCACAACATTGAGGACTTCACATATTTTCGACCCCCTATTCCATGTTAATACCTCCTAAAATTCATAATGTCCATTGCATTTTTAGGAATATTGTTTTTGGACCCAACCAAAGTAATTAGTATTTTATAATAAAATAAGTATGAAAATAATGATATTATGAATTGAGGTCTCAAATAAATGTCCATCCTTATTATATTACATTAAATATATTCTTTAGAAGAAACTAAATAAATTATATCTGAATATGTGATTATTAACATGGTATCTTTAATGAAATCAAAATATTCATTTTTTTTAAAATAAATAGATTGAGAGAGAAGTTTAGAAGAGTAGATGAAATGAAAAATTGGAACTGAAATAGTGATTTTAGAAATTAATTTAAACTATTCCATAATTCACAATGTCACGTATCACTACAATATCAAGAGTTAATAAAAATAATTCTTAATATAGAGATGTGGTTTCATGTGTATTGACTTTGAGATAACTATTTGAATGAATTTTAGTAAATATTCACCAGTGGCCACTAAAATTATATGAATAACATTATTAATACGATTTATTAAATCAATAAAAAATACAAATAAAGATATTCATTCACCCAGGAAATATATATAAGTTTATTATATTTATTTCTTATGTAAAAAATGAGTATTTATGAATTTTAAAAATGTTATTTGAATTTTATTATGTCTTGAATTTGGTGTAGAAGAATTCAAGAATTATTTATTGATCTTTATTTTTTTGAGTAGAAATTCTAAAAATTTAGTAAAATCATGAAGTCATATTAGATCATAAAAATAAAAGTGAGATCATATGAAGGTTTTGATTGAAATATTTAGAGAAAATAGATTTAATAAGAAATAGTTAATAGTTAAATATTCAAAATATCTAATGTGATATTAAATGTATTATAGTTAATTGTATAAAAAAATTAATAGGACTATAAATAATATTTTGATAACAGAATTGTGGAGATATGAATTTGTAGAATAAAATTGGTTACCATTAGTGGGTATATTCAACATTCTTGATCAATAGAGTAATAAGGTGTGTATTAATTTTCTAAATATTAGTGATATTGTGACTCATGTTATATGAATTTCAAAATGATGAAATAACAATTTTTTAATTTATTTCATATTCTATGTAGTATCCTAGAGAATTTTGAAGATATAATTAACATTTGATACTGTAGAATTATCCAAATATATTTCATGAATTTTATCTAATATAGGTTTTATATATATTTATTATATGTAAAACCTATCAAAAAAATACTTTTTTTATACTTATTCAAAGATATTTTCAAATTAATTTATGTTAAGATTAAAGTGGGGATTTTAAGTTTTATTTAGTTTTAGTTTGTTAATATTTTATAATAAAAATGTGATCGTTATTATGGGTATTTTATAATTCTACATATTTAAAAGTAATATATTTTTTATGTTACATTGAATATCAACCATATTCTAAATTTTAAAGTTATTTTGGGATCAAAATATTAAAAACAAAATTATTAAAATATCTATGATAATAAAATAAATCATTTGAAAGTGGATGAGTAAGAGATGAAGATATTTTATTACTGCTAAATGTGAGTGTATAACTTCTTTTAATGGAAAATATTTTAAACTTTTAAATAATTTGTGGCCCTTGAGTTAACAATGTTCGAGAAAAAAATATATCTAAACAATATTTAGTACATTTTTTTTCTTCATGAACTATCTACCCCATAAAAAAGACCTCTCTCATTAATGCTGTAATATTTATAAGAATATATAAGTTCATTTTTATACTATTAAACTACCTTTATAAATAAGTAAGATAATTTATAACTATTAAGAGACATTCATGGGATAAAGAAGATTCCTTAACATAATTGTACTCATTTTATGAAACTGGATAATTATCCAATTTATCAATTTTATATATCATAACAAGGATTTAGTCACACATCCTATCAATAAACCTTGAAAAAATATCATTTCTTCCCAATATCATTATTTTATTCAAATTGTATTTGAAATGTTATATATATATCATTTAGGTTAATTCACTAATATGTACCAGAGGTTAGCTTAAAAAACAAAGAGTATTAAATGAGCAATAATTATTTAATACCTCTATCAATTATCACATCTATAGTCGTTAATAAGACCTTCAACACTTATAAAACCATTATTTTTGTAAATTACTTAATAAAATTTGGAATCATATAATAATAATGAATATTTGAGTAATATTTAATTTTAAATTTATTAGTTTCAAATATTTAATTTAGAACAAACCATCTTCAAACTTAATCATTATTCATAATTAAATCATTCAATATTTTTTTTATAAATAAAAAAAGAATGATTAATTTTATTAATATAAACTTTTAGTAAAATTTTGTTGAAAAAAAATAAATTGAATAAACTAATCATCATGACAATCCATAAAATAAAAATAACTATTATAAAACTATATTTTTAACATAAACACAGATTATTCTTATAAAGAATATATTGTTATGTACAAAGAAGACTAAATGATGGATTAGGCTGAATAAAATTAGAATTTTTTAAACTTATAATAAGCAATAAAAAAGTAGAGAGTCGCCTAAAGATGGTTGAGCTAAGACATCTACTGATGAATAGTTACAAAAGTCATGTTTTAGTTTCATATGAACTGAGGTCAAGGATTTAGTTGAAGAAATAATTAAATTTTTTATAATAATATATTGTATCGAGTGAGTGTTATTTTATATTCTATTTTTCAATTAATTTTTTCGTGCCAAAGTTGTTTAAATTCATCATAATGGAACAAAACATTTCATATATAATAATTTTAAATTTTTATAATAGTTTTTTATAAAATAAGTACCGGGGAAAGTACATGGATATTATTGATCATACTGAACAATTATGTTTTAGGATAATAACTTATTTCTTATAATATTTGAATGGTTATTATATTTTTTATAACTATATATATCACGATCAAATTGTTGACGCCCTGCTACATTGTATAATTACACATATGTTTTATGGATATGATCATGGATATTCTCACTAATAAAATTTAGGGGTATAATTGATTATTTATTTGAAACTCATACTGTTAATATTTACACATTCTATTTATTAAATTATCTATAAAAGTTATATAGAATCAGTTATATTAAAAAATGATTTTTCTTTTTAAATATTGATTTATATTCTAACTGTATACTTTTTTTAAACAATTTGTAATCAACGAATAAAAACTATAAATATTTTGAGAGTTTTATTGTTTTATATTTATTAATTCTTCAGTGTTAACCATTTCAATTTGATGTTCATTTGAAAAGTTTTGGTGTCAAATATTGTATTTATATTTATTATAGTGAAATATATAATAGGGAACAAATTATGTTTCCAATAATCCTCTTTGAACACGTGAATGTGTATATCAGTACATTTTTCTATATTATTATCTTAAAAAAATTATATTAGAGAGATAAAATAAAGTATTATATTATCTACAATATAATTAATGATTATCAGTTAATTATTAGTGAATATATGGTTTTCGATAAGGCTATGGAAAATTTCACACCCAATGAAAAGGCTATGATTTAGTTGAAATATATTGTTTAAAATAATTTGAATTTAGAATGATAAAGAATATATATATATATATATTTAATATTTTGATACATGTAATGAGGTGTGGAAGAATTTATAGATTTTTCTTTTCTAAATATCATATTTTCTATAAAATATAAGGTTCATGATTAGATCTAAATATAATTTTTTTTAAAACCTCAAAATATTTAAGATTAATTGTATCAGAATTCATGGATATTAAAAAAAAGTTTGAAATATTTTCAAGAGATAGTTAATTCTAATAAAATTTTTATTTAACATATCATTGATAATATTCCAAACAAAATTGAGAATAAAAATGATATTATTTAGTGTATATTGATAATATTACTAATATCAATTTTAATGATATTTTTTAAACATTTATGTAATATAAAATTCATATTTGGATAAAAGAATAGAAAGAGAAAAAAAATAAGAAGATGCTTTAATAAAAAATAATTCTGGTGATAGTGACATTAAACATTATGATGATGAGTTTTATCATCTACATAAAATATTTGGAATTATGTTCTTAAAATATAACCTCTAAAGAACAATAATCAAAAGTAATGAAAAGACAAGTATAAAAAATTGAAATTTTGAAAAGAAATAGAAACAAAAAATAATTTTTCCATTTATGAGTGTAATAATTCAGGGAATAAAAAATATTTTCATATATTAAAAATTAATGATAAAGATTCAAAAAGGTAAAATAAACACAATGAAATTAATTTAATGAAATTTATAATTACTTGGATTAAATATTAATCCTCTAAAAATAACATTAAATAGTGATGATAGTATTTAGAAATATGGATTAACAACACTATAATTATAAAGGATGAAATTCTAATTACTTATAATTTTATTCATTTGATAACTTATATTTCAATAAATTCTTTGGATTATTCTTATGATAAATAATTGGACTCCCTATGAATGGGAGAAGTGGAAAAAGATTTCAATGAATTAAATTTTACAATTATAAGTTAGTTCAGATATTCTAATGAGGTACATGATATATTCCTATCATTAATGAAATTATTTTATCCAGAACACCAATCTAAATTCAAAATAATGTATATATATTTCCATGGATATATAAAATTAGGAAAAAAATTTAAAACATAATTTTGAAATGGACTTCTAAAAGAAGGTTCTATATTACATTGTCATAGGGGGAAATTTTAATTAATAATATGTATTTATCGAAATATTCTAATGTTATTCTCGTAGTGTTATCTTCATGATCATAGACACCACATTTTCAATCTAGTTACATTGTTCATGTATGTGATCCACCCTACACATATTTTCATATAAAGGGAAACCAAAAAATAGATATTATATGATAATCAAATAATAATTCAATATAATATAATGTTATATTATTAGGTAACATACTAATAATTTACAAATAATTTTATGTAACTATTATGTTCTAAAAGTTTTATTGTCAAATAATATTACATAATAAAAATTGGGTGAGAATATATTTAGTACTATGTTTTTTGGGTAAAATATCAAGTACTAGTGAAAAAAACATATTACATATAGGAAATAGTATCTTCAAACTTATAAAAAGATGAAATTAATCCTTATAAAAAATTATTAATGTGGAAAGAATAAATTATTTTTATAGATACAATGTCTTATGAATGATAATGGGATTAGGTCATGTATTCTTCTGAGTCGAAATATTATTTTATGATATTCATTACATTTTTTGATATAACTATAGATGTACCTTTATAAGGAACATATGTGATGAACGTTACACTAAGAACCTTTAAAAAAATTGGTTGTCAATAAAATGTTCATAATTTATTCACTTATTATCTACTAATTAGTTGTAAAATTTATATAACATATATTATCAAGTCGTGAACTGTAAAAAAAATTTACATTCTAAAACAAAATATAGAATAATTATTAGCTTTGAAACCAAAGGGTATGACCCTGTAATGTCGGGACGATGAAAATAAATACATGAATTAACTTTTGAGGGTTATTTTGGAACAAATAATTAATGAATCACAAGTTTATGATCCTTTTTAATAAGAAAAGGAACTTTAAATAAGTTTTAAACCTTTAAGAGTATCATTATCTGGAGAACATCAAATAGTTCACATAGATGTTATTAGACCTACTCTAAATTCATGTATCTTAAATAAAAAATATATATACATTCTCATTAATGAATAATCACTCTTTACAGGTTTTTTAATTATAAAAAATATATCATAATAACTCATGTTATTTAAAAATGTGTTTTCTATTATTCAAAATTAGAAAAACCATACTGTAATCAAAATCTAGATTAATCATAAAGGATATATTTTGAATATTGAGTGTGTTTTTTAGATATGTTTTATATATAAATTTTTCATACAATGAACTCCATAGTAGAATAGTGTTATTAAACATTGAAATAAACATCTTTATGAGATATCAAAGTCTACTATTTTTTAATATGAACTTTATAGATATTTATTTCCTAATGACATGAATTTTTTTTGTTACAATATTAATCATATATTACTAAAGCTAATTTTAAATAAACCTGATTATAAATTATGAAATTGATGAAATAATAATTTTAGTTGCATAAACTATTTCAGATAAAGGGTATTTATTTTAAATATTTACATAATATTTTAATTATTGATGTAAAATTTGATGATGGGATATTTCATGGTAATTACTAGATGAGTATGGGGTATCATTTCTAAATAATAATACCTTACAAATAAATAAATAGTACATGTAAAGTTAAATGAAGCCAATAATTTTTTAAAATCTATTTAAGACATATTGATTGAAAAATTGATTTAAATTCTATTTATTAAAAACATTAATGTAAAAAAATATTTGGTAAAGAAAAAATTGGTGTAGTTACTGAACCAAATTAAACAATTTCATGAATCAGATTATCATTTATAAGCGGAACAACGATATGTTTTCTTAGAAACCAAATATTATTAAAGGACCATCTAATTGAAAGAATTAATTTTTAGGTCAATGAACCAATGAAACCAAGAATTTACATATGGAAAAAATGTCAACATTTTTTATCGGAATTTTAATATAATGAAATATATGATACCTTATTTTATAAAATATATATAATTTATATGAAATAAGAACATATTTGTTTAAAAATAATCATTTAATGGTCATTTGAAATTGTTTTGGATAATCCTCAGTTTTAGGAAATTAATGGCTATTCTAAAATAAATTTGATTAGAATGGAACCATATATTTCAAAAAGTCTAGAATTGTTTGAAAAAATATATATTTAAAACCATAGTATATAATATAAATAATATTTTTTCTGGTAGCTTTGATATAGTTTATCAAAATCATAGTCGTGTTTTAGTTTCATCTACACAATATTATATTTCTATTATATATAAATAATTCATTCTTGAATGGTTATGTTTTGTTTGAAAATTATTGTTAATAACCTCCTAGTTTAAAAAATCATTATTTTATAGATAATATATACAAACATAAAACTAAAATTTATGAACTAAAAAAATGCTGAGATCAAATTAAATTCATTAATATGTATAAAAATAATATAAATGTAATTAATGATAAATAAATATTTATAATGAATTTATTTAAGAAAAAAAATACCATTAAAATATTTATAGGTGATATTATTTTTATATCCCCTCAAAATCACATGTAGAATGTATTCATTAACTCAAGAAAAAGTGGATTGGGGATGAGTAGTGATGGGTGGTATTTATTTATTTTATACTAAATTTATCATAATCTAGAATTAATTATTTAATTTTTATATATATACATCATATTATTGTTAAATCTATTTCATTTATGTATTGAAACCTGTATGAGTACTATAAAATTTAATTTTTCCACGATATTTCATAAAGAATTTAAGAATCATGTTAATCAAAATATTTACAGATGTATGATTGAAAAATAATTTTATTTAAATTAAATAAGTAAACATATTATGTTTTTTATGAATTTGTACAGTATATCTATACAATTTGAAATAATACCACAATAAATTTAATAAAAAACCAACCTTTTAAGGGAACATCAATAATTAGAAAATTTAATACATATGGGTCAATTTTTTAATTAAAAATACCTCAGTGATATGTTTTTATGGCTGTAGGTTAGATAAAATATATATAAATAAAAATTTCTATTTTTATAAGAAATCATATTTAGACCTATTTTAAGTAGTAGTCTAATGTACATTCCTCAGCTGAAAATGAATATATAGTTGCTGACGGTTCTTATCAAAAATTATTTAGTGTGAATCACACACAAGAACAATTATTTCATTATGAAGGTTATAAATTTACAAAAGGGTAATAATAACATTACTACATATAAATCATTACACGTTTTTACATTATACATTTTATTAATTTTATAATTCACAGAGTTATGATACAGTTATAGGTTTTAAGTGAGATGATTTTATAATAGATGTTTTTGAATTATCAATTCCTATAGAATAATTTACATATGTAGTGTATTATCATTAGAAGAATAATATTTTTAACCTTCACACTATTTTATTTAAAAATTTCATTATATAAAAAGAATGAAGTAGTTATCATACTTTTCTTGTTCCTTGATAAAAACTAACAAGATGGAAAATATTTTATCATAATAGAGGATATTTTTTAAATGGTAGAATGCATTTTCAATTCAATGGAAGGAGATTATAGATATATGTTTAGTTCATTATATATATATGTTCATGGTAATATCCTTAATGTGTATAAGCTGAATTCCACATAATATAATTATTAATATGTTGAATTCATTCATTTTAGAGCTGTTTAGGTAATTATGTTTCAATATTAAATAAATTTAAAATAATTCCATTGAAGCTACATTATACTAATAAAACACTCACCCTTAATAAACCATCATCTATATTACATATTATGACGAATGAGTAAACCATAATTTAAATAAATCATTTTTATGGAAGAAACTATAAATGATTTGTTGATCAAGGAAAATAGTTTCCACCACATGTATAACAAAAGTAAAAACCTGGATAATCTATAAATATGTTTTTTATTCGTCAAATAAGTATGTGAATACATATTTTTTGAATATGAGGAATCATATATTACAATATTAAAATAAAGGTAAAGAAATAAATTTTAGTGGAAAGAAAAATGGAAAGGAAAGAGAGGGAAAAAATATAATAAAATGTCCAAATGGTTAAGAAACATGGTTGTAATAATAATAAATATATATATAATACAAATATGAAAGAAATGATAATTTTTTCTATTCAAATCAAACCTAAAAAAATAAATAATAAATAATAAATGAAAAGGTGATTCAGTGAAAGGTATATAAAATTATCAATTTTTTAGTAAATAGACATTTAGGAAATATGCATAGAAGAATATAAATAATGACAACCTAAATAAAAAATTATGGGATTAATAATTCCTTATGTAATAATCTGGGAATTGATGAACACAGATCAGAACAATTCAAAGAATAAGAATTAATTATCTCTTTCCCCCATAGCCAATGGTAATTTAATACTTATAATAATGAATGTTTCTATCTCAATATATTATTATTCTAAATATAATGAATTTAAAAATATGAAAACTTAAATAAATAAAAAAATTTAAATATATAGCCTTGAACATCTAGAGCAACCATATATATAAGATATTGTGATTGAAGTAACACCACTAGTAATATTAGAGAATAAAATATATCTATGTAATTCATTTTACTCATCATCAGACTTAAAATCAACTATTAAATAAGTACATCCTCAAAAATCCATTATAGTTCAACTCACTTCCCCAAATAAATCTATAAATTAATCTGAAACTGAGGAATCTTATTATAAATATTTTTTTAACCAAAAATAAGAAATAACGTAAATATTAAGAAGTAAGAATGAAAACTATTTTTTAGAAAATATATTTATGAATGTTGATATATTTTACAATGTACAAAAGATTTAGAAGTCACATACATTATAGTCTCGAAACATGGATATATTATTTACGATGAAATATAATATTATACCTATCTATATAAATATAAATTTTATAAAAAAATAATGGTCAATTTCATAACATTAATACAAGTGAAAATTATTAGAATTCATTATATGAGGATCATTCTCAGTTGAAAAAGGTATTATTACCCAACAATTAATATTTTACTGGGAATATTTATGTTTAGAATAGGATGATTGATTTTTTGACACTAGAAAGATAGATTATTATTTTTATAAAACAACCTTGAGTATATTTTATATTTCATTACACCTTATAGAATTGGAATTGTGTTATTAAAAAATTATTAAGCAATAAAAAATGACCATGAATGTATCAAGGGGAACAATGACCAGGGGAAGAAGAAAAATAAATTCATTGAAAACGTATTTGGGATCTTGAACAAAAAAATAAGTATTTATTTTATTTGATTTATTCTCTTGATATTGAATGTAAAATTTTTTTACTCTCTATATTATTTTTATATTCTATACTATGTTTAACCATTTTATTTCATTATTTGGAATCATAATGGAGGATAAAGGAAATCATTATAATATCTTTAGATTTTTTTATTTGCAGAGAAAGATAATAATTAAAGAGAATAATCACATTAAAATTATACTCTAAAAATTATAGTAATTAGGGAATTAAAACATCAAGTGGGAGTCTATCATAAAACAATACCTTACTATGTCTTGTGATTATTAATACTAAAAGAGTGGTTGAGTTTTTATTCTTAAGGACATTTTATGAATATATTATTCAACTAAATAAAGATATACATAATACATTTTAATAATTTTTAAATGATGTTCATTTTAGTTGAAAATTTAAATTAATGAAATTTATTATTTAAATGTATCTCACTCAAGGCCTTGATCCTACTATGCTTTGATCATATCATAATGTTATATTATGACAGAGATAAACAATAATGAAAATAAAGAGCGGGAATAAAAGGAAGGCCTTGAGGAATGATCTCTATATTGATTCATGTTATAATGAATCATCATAAAAAAATATGAGTGTTATTTGAATATCATTAGAATATAAGATTTATTGAGAAAAAGTTACTGTGTTAAAATTTTGATCTTCCTATAAAAATAGGTCAAGCCATGAGACAAAAGCATTATTGAACTATTGGTCACATTATATGTTATTGAGTGAGATCTATTTTTTTATTTTTGTCATTAATTATTTATTTTTTGACAGATTATTTTTTAATATTCTTATTGACCCAAATAATTTATTTGTGACCTTATTAATTACTATAGATCAATCTGGATCGAAGAATTCCCCTAGTATGTACATGAGCGAGACAAATCATTCTTATTTTGTTGTTTATTAGATAAAATATTTATACATGAAATTATTGATTAAATAGTTTCTCTCTTTATGTGTTGTGTATGTAGATAATGGAATTTATCCCCCTTTAACTTTAGATCAAAATAAAAATAATATTTACAGATAAGAAAATTGATATACTGCTTAATAATTTTTAGAAATCATAATAATTGTTTTATCTAAAAATACTATTGTAATTATTTATAATTTTGTTGTTGTTTTTATAACCATTATATTGATTCACATATATTTTTTATTGATATTCCATTTTAAATTATTATTTTCATTTCCAATATATAATTTTCTCTCAGACCATATGCCTTTCTTAAATGTAAAACAAAATTATTTAGTGGGTCTTATTAGTTAATGATTTAATTTCTTCAATTCGTGTAACTCTTAAATCAACCTTATTAGAACATCAATACATAAAATATATTACATACGAAAAAATATATTCTTTACATAATAAAATTTGAAATATATTATGATCAAATAAAAACTATTTTTTTCATAAATATTATTTCATTTCATCCTCTCTTCAAATTTCATATTTCATTTATTTTGTTTATTTATATATAAAATACACTTCTTGGAGTGAATTTTGTTGAAAATTTTTATTGAGTCCCCTATACATTAGTATATTAAATGTGAATTTATAATTTCTGTAATAATATAACAAACATAGTTCCCATTCCAACTAAGAGGTTGTTCCAATATTAAAATAGTTATCTAAAATTTTTAATAGAATATTTGTTTACTAAATATTTTCCTCAATAATATATATATATATTTGAAAGATCATTGATAAATGAATTGATATAATAATTTTCTTAAAAAATAATATGTATTATTACCTAGAAGGATGAAATATATGTATAATCAGTTTGTTCCACAGTTTCGGTATTAATAAATGCTTAGTTAAATATTAATGAGATTTTGGGATTGGTGATGTACTTTCTTCAATGAATGTATTAAATGACACTATAATGATCATATAGCATTAAACCTGAATAAATATTGGGTTCGGAATCCCTAAATAAATATGTACAATTTAAATAAAAAGAAAAATATTATTGAATATCCATAATGAAAATCTAAATACTAATAATTAAAAATGATATAAGTGAGATTGTAAACCCAATTATTAAAATAAATTACACTTTTAAAACATCCAAATTATGCTTTTTTCCACATATGGCCATGTGATTAAATAATAGGGTGATCATAGAATCAATTAGTTACATTTAAATAAAAATAAATATATGTTTTTCTCTAAAGAAAGGTAGAGAATAAAAATATAAAATACTAACATCAGATAGTTGAACAAGGATAATATAGATAGTAAAATGGAAGAGTCTTTAGATTGTATATCTCTCAATTTAATCAGATAGACAAATGGTTTTATTTATAGAAATTTGTAAATATATCGTGTATATATAATTACATGGAACAAAGGCTAGGTTTTCATATTTTTAATCTATTAAATCCAAAAAATAATCATTGGAAAAGGGTTTTTTATGTGGTGATGGAAATTTGATCCACTATAAAGATTTTATGTATTACCTATATCATCAAGCATTCATAGAAGGGATAGGTGTGGTAGAAAATATTTCCACCATCAGAAATATGAAATTAAGTATTTTATTAGCCATGACCATATAGTCGCCCAAGTCTCCTATTGTTTTCTTCACTAAAAATGACATGGGAATATAAATGCACAAAATATATTTTTTCTGTTTCATAATTTCATTTTTTTCAGACTCTTTATGGATATAAATTAATGATTCATCACATTAAAACTCTATATATGAAGTTTTTCATAAATTACATTAAAAATTCATCATAATGTGAAGAATAAGTGTAAAATTTATCAAACATAAAATTATAATTTTATGATGATAATACATCAATTAATGGTATTATAATTCCCAATATTTATCATTTATAATTCACAAAAAATTAATTTAATAAATCCTCTAAATTATAAGTACATTTCTTTAAAAGACGTATTATACATGAAATCATAGTACATTACTTTTATTCAGAAAAATATATATACAATAAATTAATTATATTTTATATTTCGTACATATTTCATGAATTTATTCCATATTTATTTCATTCGGAGTAATCTTCATGAATAATATTATAATAAATTATGTCCATGTGGTTCGGAAATTCTATAGGGAATATTAGTTTTAAAATTTGGTGGGTCTTTTGTTTTGCGGACTTGGAATAAAAACAAGGTAACATGGGTTAAAACAACAAAAAATAGTATAATTTGATGTGGTTTTATCTTTGGGGGAGGACCTAGGTGTTTGAGTGAGTACTAGAGGATGAATGGGTTCCCATGAATATTGAAAACTACATCAGCATCCCATTTAGATGGTGAATGGTGTATTCAAACCATGAAATGGATAATGGGGTGAGTCATGAAACAAAATAGGGATATTTAGGGATTATAGGGAAACTCTCTAAAAATTAGTAGTGTTAGTATCATGGTCACACCATGATGTTACCCAATGGTTTATTATTATTAATAGGGAGGGGTTCGACCTCTCTTTATTATACAAAAACTATATAAACATGGGGGGATATTGGAAGACCCCCCCACATTTTCCCTCTATTCATGGAAAATTTGAGTATGGTTAGACAGTGGTTTTAGAAAAAATCTTCATCCATATTCCTTCATTTTTGTTTAATCTTCTTAAAAATTTATTTTAAGTGATTGCATTTTGGGTTTTGATTCCATAAAAACATAGTGGAAATAGTCATTTCTATTAGTTATTTTCTCTTATAAGATAGAGGTGAACTGCAGATGAGTTCTACGTATTTTTTCATTTTGTTTAGTGATAGTATGTCACTATATAAATTTTTAAAATGTTTTTTTTCATGTTACCGAGTAAAATGGATAGACCAGATATTGGGTTGGGTGAGATGACTAGCTTGTAGTGACCCTAGACCTAGATATTTGACTTCAATACTCTGTTGAAACAACCTCTAATAAGTTATAACCATAAGGTCTAAAAGGTCGATTAATGTATTGATGACAAAAAAGATGATAATTTCTCTGAGAATTGGGTATTTAATAAGAGGCCAATTTTTATTAATGATCCTGAGTGGGATGCATCTTTTTATTAATGATCTAAGGGACCCTTATGGGTTTTCTATGGACGAATTTAACATGAGTGGGTATTCATGTCAATGGGAAGATATGGTTTGAGTGTTACTTCTGAACTGAAGCCCATATGTAATCCAAAAGGGGTGGTATGTTAAGGAAGGGAATGATAATTTGACCAACCCTTATTGTATTTTATTTTTATGTGTGCATATTAATATTGTCCAGTGATGGGGATTCCCTTAATCGTTTTTACCCTTTTTTATGTTATTGTACATAGCACATGGATGGGTATATTTTCCCCATTTCTTAAATATTCCATGAGGATGGGTATATTAACCTTTTTTGTCACAGATCACATGCTATTAGGATGAATATTTCACCCATGATATGCCTATTCAATATGGATGATCAAGGGATGGGTATATTTCTCTTTGGGTGGGTTTTCACCAGAGGATCATGATATTTTACTAGGGTATTGATATATTACCCCATGTTGGATAAGACTGCATGCCACAAGAATGGGTATATTTCCATTATAGGCCCATGCTATAGGGATCACATCAGATGACCTAGGTATTATCTAGATGGAATTTTTGGTTGAAAAAACCGTCAAATCAAGCTCAAAAATACTCTAACAGTAAGTGAAATTGGTATAGTTTATCGAGTTATATGTCCTAAAGATAAAAACTTTTATAGTTTGGGGTTAATTGTTTGTCATGGTCAGTGAGATGTACTAAGAGGCATTCTAACATCAGGGTGAAGTAAGTATTATTGGTAGTTTTATTTATTTATTATTCAGTGATTATTTAATATTTTGAGCATATCACAAGAACAATTCATTGTATGAGTGCATCAACAATGTTTAATTGTTTATTGGTTTATTTATTTAATATTTTTACACTAATGGATGTCTTATTGATAGATGAAACATACTTATTTATCTATGATTTATGATATATTGTATTTTTTAACATACCATATGAGACCCCCACTACTAGTTGAATGATTTTGGAATATGGGGAGGTGCACCTATACTATTTTTTGACCACTGGTATGAGAACATATTAATGTTTTTGGGGCGACAGGATATTTTAATGTGGTATCAAAGCCTTTTTAATTTGGAATTAATATTTATTATATGGTATCTATGAGATATAGCAATTCTTCATATACCTATGATGGATACATGGATGTAATTTCATTTATACTTAATCTGGTAGGTAGTCCAGGTTTTTAGGGATGAGATTGATGTTTGTGAGTTTTAAATTTGTGATTTATATTATTTTCACCTCATGTGACTCACAAGATGCTAGAGGGTGATTTTTTCCTTATTTTATTATTTTTATTATTATGTTGACAAGAAGAAATTAATTAGATTTGTCTCTTGGACTATAAATGCAATAGACCTCTCAGGAACCATGACTCTACAAGTTGGATTCACTTGAAATATATGCAAGCTAGAGTGTTATTGTGTCACTAATGGGAGGCTCAATTATTTAACATGTAAGTGATTTAGCATATAACATTTCCTATATAATTATTTGATCAATTTTATCTTTCCTTGGATTACATGTATATGTATTTCCGAATGATGGAATGGTTTGTTGATCTATAATGATAAACTCATGTTGATGACTAAATAATAACTCATTGTATAAGACCTGAGGTGATGCTAGTAGGTAATTCATGAATTTGATGCCTTTGTGGGAAACTTTTGATCGGCTCTAACCCTATGGGTTATGTTATTTAATCATACAGTAAAAACATATATGATGTTTTGTCATAGAAATTAAAATCGAATTATATCTAAGAAATCCTTTTATATTTTGGTTCTTCTGTAAAAATCATATTGCATGATGTTGTTAGTTATGGTGGTAATGATCGATGAGTTTGTATTGTGAGGGGAGTAGTCTTATATGTGTATGTTTAGGGAGATCGATAGTAAACTAGTGTTTTATAAGTGGCACTATTATGAATATGAGACTATAACATCTAAATATTTTATATTTATTTCCATTTAATTAAACATTAAATATTTATTAATTTTCTATTCATGGAACACTATGTCTAAATTAAATCATTTAATTATAAAAATTCCATTTTTTAAAATATTTTTTTTATAATTGTTATGTATCATTTTATAAAAAAGATTTATTGATCACTAATAAAAAAATTTCATATTTATATATATTTTTATTATATTAATAAACACCTATAAATTACTTTTTTAAGTTAAGTAAATAAGATAAATTCAATTAAATGTAAAAAGAGTAACGTTGCATAAAAAATTATTTATGTGTATATCGAGCTTATATCATAATAAATTGAATTATTAAAATGTGATTAATAATTTTTTTTAAATTTATAGATTATGTATTAACAAAATATTTTTCAATTTTTTTTATATTTTTAATTAGGCAATTAATGATAGTAAATTTAGTTTTATTCATAACAATTTGTTTTTATAAAAGTGATATTCCAATTAGTTTCATGCACTTATCATAAAATTAATTTATAAAAATTATAAAAATTGATTTTGATAAAATTCATTCCATATTTGGGATAAAAATTTCTAAATTTTTTAATGATTCCACTTTCACTTTTGTCTCTAATGAATATTAAAAATTGAAAAAAACACGGTTAAGGATGAAAAAAGTATACCATCAGGGTTTAACTAATAGCGAATGCTAATATTTATATACAAACAATAATAATTTGAATTTGTGGAAGATATTTATAAACTATATTTTTATACCATAAATTAATTTTCTTTTTGGAATCATTATACTTGCTAAAGATATTGATTATATGAACGTATTTTAAGCAATTCAATGTGTGTGCAATCTTCACTTATAGAACGAAAACCCATATATTACTTAATTAATGAATATTAAGCTTTATAAATTTTAATATACCTACCATAATTTCTTCTTATATTAATTACATTCTCTATATAACATATGTTCTTCTAATAACATCAATCATTCAATGAATGACATTTATTCCAAAAGAGGTCTCTCAAAGATGAGGTATATATCTTCCCTGCGATCATTGAATTGTATTTATTATTTCACCTTGTATTAATCATTTTTGATAAAATATTAATTAATGTAAAATATTTAATATAATTATATGTTATTATGATTAATGAATAACCATTTCTCATATAAATTCTATCAAATGTAAAATTGAATGTATCACTCATTCGTATCTGTGGACTACCGCCTCCTTGTGGTGATATGTTTCATTTTCCATAACTGCATCACATTATTGATTTTAATGATGAATTTAATGAATATATATGAGTGCAATGATATAATATATATTATTTAATGATAAAATAATATTTATCGTCTTTTCCATAGTTTTAGTAGAAAATGAAATCAATGTTTATGCGGGAATATGAACTTCTATATTCTTGAATGGTGTAATTAATTTTTTTATATTTAAATATTATTGATGGTTAAAAAGGTATATATAGTCAATATATACAATAATAATATCATGATAAAAATTCTGGTGATTTTTTAGTTATGATTAATGTATAAGGACCAAGAAAGTAGAATGGAATCTTATTTGAAAAATAAAACAGTTAATACCTAGAAATGATTATTATAATAAATAATTATTAATAAATGGGTGTTTAAATTTTATAATTGGGTGTTATATGGTATTATAACTATGAAAATTGTTTTTTATTTTATTAATATAATATAATTTTTTTAAAGGAGGTTCAAGCACTTACAAATCAAGACATAATTAAGGTATGCGTTTTACGTTACAATCTCATTTTCATTGGGATTATTTACACTTATTTTTTCAATGAAGTAGTTAAATGATATATACCTCAGAAATGTCATTAATTTTCTTGAAATATAATTAATTTTTTTTTATTTTTGTTTCATTTTACCCTCTCTAAGTACACATTATTCCAAAAGAATGTCTTTGTGGAAAACCGACAATGTTTTTCTATTTTTCAGAAATATTTTCTTTAACATACTTTCAAGAATGTTATAAATATTATCAAATAATTTTATAAAGATATTTTTACCCATTTATCAATTTCTTTTAATTTTTTAAAAGGGATATTTTTAGTGTTTTCCAAATGAAGTATTATTCACCAATGTAGTGACCATACCAATTGTTTTTAACAATAACTGAATGAATTTTCCCACTTTTATGACTACTAATTTCATTAATGGTTCACTTAATATTTTATAATTTTAATTTCATATAAAATGATTTTATAATATTATATTACTCATTAGATTTTAAATAAATTATTTAAAAATAAAAATTGTATTTTTTTCATGAAATGTTCTAGTGATCTAATAAAGGTATTTTTAATCAATGATAAAATTATATGATGTTACTTATGATTTACTTGGGCCTTGATCCTATCACATCGTCAATATAATTTATATAGATGGTATATTATTATAATGATGATAATTTGGTGAAACTAATTTTCATTTAAGTGGGTTGTGTTGTGAATTTGTTTCTCTATTAGTAATTTATATTTTATAATATTCAATGCCTCTAAATATTTAAAGTGAAAATCAGTTTTTATTACCTCTATTTATTTTTATTGTATCCTTTGTTATAGATATTATATTTTTATAAATAATATTTAATATAAAGGAAAATAATTTAATCTAAATTTTATTAAACTATGATAAAGTATAAATTAATATCTATAATGTTTATATTTTGATATAAACATAATGCATACTCTTTGTCTCAGCAATAATTTTTAGTTTATTGTGTTTTTATTTTTTCAAAATTTATTCTATTAGACATTTAGTTATATATATGAATATCCATGCGACCTGTTTCATTTGATATCACATAAATTTTCTTCACATTTAATTATACTTAGATGATGTATGAAACCCTTTATTAAGTGATATAAATATTTCCCAAATTCTATTCAGTAGTTCTAGAATCCTTAAATTTTCAAAATTGAACTGAATCTACATTTTATTGAAAAATCAAGTAATATATCTTAGAATTGTGCAGAGTTTATTGAGTTAGAACCTTAATAATTTTTTATAAAATTTATTTATTAAAAATAAATTTATAAAATTGTTTAAAATACAATAAATTTTTTAGATTTACTACATCATTCGAATCAATTTTTGCAGCTTCCCATTTTTTCATTTTTTTCAATGTTATCCCATTATATAGAGGGAATATTGAATTTTTATTCGAACTATTTTAAATATATCAAAATTATATTCTTTTAATTCAAATGGACCTTTTTTCTAATTTGGATATTAATAAAGTATAAAAAATCACTAAAACAATTACTATCAAGCATACCATGATTTTATGTTTTCATTTTATAAAATATACCTAATCCCATATCAATGTGACCAGGAAACCATGGTGTACCTACGTTGATGAATTTTAAATCCTACCATGAATTGAATTTTTTAATCCAAGTGAGATTTGGCTTCTTTTACTTTCCATTTTTGGTTCGTCGAGTTTATTATTAAACATACAACACCTTATATTTTATGCTAGAATGAAAACATGATGACCTCGCATAGAAGAATCTACTATAGAAGTAGATAGATGTCATCTACCTGACAACACTACCATGTTTTTGTTTTATCAATCTACCATGAAGGTTAAATAAAGTTTCCTTGAAGCAAATTTCCACACGATAGAATTTTTTTTCATATTAATTATACCCACTACACCATATATTTGTTCTCACGATAACTATACCTACGTGAAATTATATTCCTCACATGGTTAGTATACTTAATGACTGAAAACATGAATTCACCATGTATCAACGTAAGAATACTGACAACAAGTGAATTTGGTGAAAATGGTCAGTTAAAAAATTTATTTATTTTTTTGATTAAATCAAAAATTTATAGCATGACATATTTTAATTTTTTTGAAAATATTATTAATTGAATTGTTATTTTAATTACATTATGTGTTTAAAAAAATCTAAAATTGATATATATTATCTAAAATCAATGAAAAGTGTTTTCATAATAATTTAATCAATTTTAAATATGATTTTAATTTATACCTTATCCGTGTATATTTATAAATTATATATTTTTTTGAATAAATAAAATTTTATATACTATGCATATTTATTTGTGATAATAATTTTTAATTTACTATATAATAAATAAAAAATTATATAATATTTTTTAATCAATTAATGCAGTATAATTTAATCATTTATTTTTCAATTTCGTTCTCTATTAATTAATTTTAAATTTTGAATTTAAATAGTTAAATTATCAAAATTTATTAACTAATTTTTGACCAATTTTTATGGAGAATGTTTTAATTATTTTACATGTAATTCAAATTTGTTTAAACTAGTCCTTTTGTTTAAAATTCAAATGGTATTTCTTTTGATTGTTTTGGATGATAATTTTTTATCTCTTGGTTAATTATATAATTTTAATTGGAACTTCATTACCCAGTTAATGATTGGTTTTTTATCATTTATAGATAATATTTATAGGGTTTGAGGTGAATTTGAAGGAAACACAATATGTCACTTAAGATAACAAAATTTTTCCATAATAGAAATTGATTTCTACTGAACATCAAAGAGTTGTACAACCCATAAATTTTTCAATTATGTTTTCATCTGTTTGATAATCTTTCAAGCATGGAACTTAAAATTCTTTGAATTATACTTCCTTGACAAGAGATTTAGGTAATCTTCACAAGAACTAGTTCCTATTATTTATTAATTTTTCTTCATCTATATGTTTTTTATAGTTGGTTGAGTCTGCAACACTACTTCAAATATTTCACTTTTTCTCTCACATTATCTATTTATGATATTATATAAAAATTAATATCATGTTTTTTTATCGGTTATTTATTCCCAAATGCTAAATTAAGTATGATTCATTTTTTAATCCCATTTTTAACATTCATGTTGTATTTGGTATGTAACTTACCGTACAAATGTTAGTTTTTCATAATGGATATCCATTTATTTTTTAGAAAAGGATTTTTTATTTGGGTTATCATTCCACTTAAAAAATCAGATTTGTGTGCAAAATATCTATCACTATTTAGAGAGTTATAAGAGTAGAATATGTCCACATTAGACCAAAATACTATAAATAACATCCTTGTTTTCTTTCTTTTATTCTTATCTTAATTACATAGATTAATTAATATTTTTAACCAGTTTATATATTTAATCTATTTAATTAAAAAAACTATTATCGTTTCTTTACCATCCTCTAGACCATATTCAATTACGCTATCTGACCTAAAAACTATAATCAATGGTTTCTTATTTTATAAATTTTCATTTTATATATTCCTTCTATTTACCGATACCTACAATTAGAACCATAACATTATTCTTTTGGAATTTAACCGATCCTTATAATGTGAATTTTGTTTATGTTGTGTATTACTAACATTTTATTAGAACTTACAATCTAAGGGAAAGATCATTCGGTTGGTAAGAATAAATGTAAAGGATTCGTGGATTCTTCATAAGAAACCTCACATCTATGGAAATGATTACAGTGTCTTGTGATCCAGAATGGATGCATACATAAAATAGTTAAGTAATGATAATTGACTGAATAATGAGAAATCATACACACTACCAGAAGCTAACCCGACCACTCTTAAAATATATTATTCTACAAAATCTTTTTTAAATTAATAATTTGTTAGTAATTCATATTTTTCAATGAAAAATATTGTTTAGTATGTGTATCCATGTAATAAAGATCGTGATATTTTAAATATTCAACGATTAACTGACCATGGATTAGAAAAATTAATTTGAATCAAACTTGGGTTATTTAGAGCTGTGTAACAAGACCTCATGATGGGTAAAGAAGAAACTGTAAATCTGATGCTCTACTAATTCACAAGAATATTAAATGGAATGAATTACCTTGGATAAGATTTTGTGAACCTCATACCTGTTTAATGAGACCATAGATAACTACAAAATAAATGGAACATAAAGAAGGTAGCAATTGATGAAAGAGATTACATAAAAAGCACACTCTTGAAGAAATAACTGAATAATATATTTTATAGGAACTAGAAAGAAGGAACATAACATAAGACGTAAAACAAAGATAAAAGATATATCATTTAATTCTATGAATATTTTTTATACTAACACATTTAATTCTGATATAAAATACTATAAACGAGAAGATATGGCACAAATTGTGACAAGATTATACAAACAAAGTAAAAATAATTGAATCAATAACAATTTTACACGGAAAAATCAAAAGGTTAAAAGAAAGGGAGAAAAAGTAGAATAATTAATTATTGTATCTTAGATGTGACTTATTTTGAGTTCATAATGAATGGGAATATCATGACTGGGTATCAAAAAAATGAATAATAGATAACTAATGACAAAAAGGTAACGAAAACTAGTTTGAGTTTACTGAAGAGTCTAATTATAGAAATCAATAGAGAAATGAAATGAATATTATAAATTTTTCTTCATGGATTCATTAAATGCTGTTAGTGATTCTAGATTTTATTCAAGATATTCTAACTCTAATTATAATTATGAAAACATCAACTTTTATTGTTAAATAAATAAATTTAATGTATAACGAGAGGTGTTTTAAAAGTTAATAAATATATATAATAATATGAAATATAAAATTAATTTTATAATGAAAAAAGTCATATAAAAGATAATTTATAACAATGGAATACATATTCTTATTCTCATTCTGATGTTTATGATGATTTGAAATAATCTCAGGATTTCAAAAAAAAATTAAGAATGGAGTTAAATCTCTTGACCAATGTTTGTCTCAATCATTTCAAGGAAATGAAAAATATAATAAAATAGAATATTATAATATAATAAAATAAATAAATATTTTTATGAATATATTATAATATTAACATAAATTTATCCAAATAATTTTGTTAAAAGTATAAAATGGTTGTATTTCTTCTAATAGATGTTTTTAATGTGGCATTAAAGGTCACTATGAAAAATATTATTCTCTAATATTCAAAAATTGTATGGGATGTAAAAATGTCCATCTTTCAAAATCATTGTGATATATAATACAATACAATACTTATAGTTTCTATGGGAACAAAAATATTTTATTACTAATATGATTAAACCCAAAGTAGCATCTTTACCAAAATTTTCAACTAGATGATTTTTATATGAAAATTACTTTGATGTATAAAGAAAGACATATAATATGTGGACTATAGATGATATAGTCATATAGAGATAGACTCATCATTTTTTAATATTTATATAAAATGTGATAGAAGAATTCTTATATTCACAGTTAATCCACAAGGCAATGTAACAAGTTTTGTTAGAGTTGGTGTTTCTAATTAAACCTTTTTTATAATGTTTTATATATTTATGGTTTACAAAAATAATTTAATTATTATATATCAATTATGTGATAAAATAATGAAACAAAATTTACATATATATATATATATTGTTTTTAAATATGAATCTTGTTTATAATATGCTAATTGAAAAAAATATTTACCTCATTAATTTTTATAAACTAATAGTTCAATATGTTAAGTGTTTAAATTCTATAATGTGTGATAACATTCTATAGCAGTGAGGATTTGGTCTTGTTAATTTGAAAATGTTACATGATATCTATAAAAATTGAAATGTTATACATTTACCTTCATTGAGTAAGTTACTACTTCATGTATATGATTCCTATATTAATGGTAAGATCCTAAAACACCTTTCAAATAAAAAAAATAGATATGCACTAATATACCATTATAGTTAATACATATTAGTCTATTTGGAAATATTCAATTGTTATGTATTATTGGAAATAAATATAAATTATTTATTATTGATTATTACATTATATTTACATGGGTTTCATTCATTTACATAAAAAGGATACATTATAAAGAATAATTATTTTTTTAATTTAGTTTAAAATTAAAAAGGTTATATTTTTATTTATGTTTATATTGTGTTAATTTCAAAATTTATAATTTTTAGACAAGAGTTAAAATTATTTTTATTTTCCTAATTATACTTCTTTTAGATCACCACAATAAAATAATATTTTATAAACATGAAATAGAATTTAATAATAATTTATATAAAAAATATAATTGAATATAATTTTCCTATATATTTTTGGGCTGAATACATTTTTTTATTCTTATATTTTAAAAAGAATTATTTTTAAAAAATTTTTTGAATAAAATATATTGTGATCCTTTATTCGTAAAAAATCATAGTGTTTTTTTTCAGAGTTTTCGGTTATAATTTATTTTCTTTTTATTTAGATCAATAATTTAGATAAATTTAATTCCAAAACTTACAAAGGTATTTTTATTTGCTATTTTAATATTTTATAATTTTATAAACATTATAATAAAATAGTTGTGGTTGTTGAAGAATATGTTATATTATATATGATGAAACTAGCGTAAAATTAAATTTTGATTCTTATATTTTTTTATGATGATTTATATATTTTATTTTTGGAGAAGAAAGACCTCAAGATAAGGATGAATGGATTGAGTTGAATAATATTCATTTTTTACCAGATCCTAAATCATATAATATTATAGATATCATAATATTGATAATTTTCTTAATAATATTGATTCAAGTTTAAAAATTAGAAATACTATTTTGAAATTTTGTGAAAAACATTCTTTTATTTCTATCAATGTTCATAATAATGTTATTGATCCTTTAAAAAATGAAAACATGATTATTAATATCCAATAATATATTAATCACTTTATTAAAAATAATGCATGAAATTTTGTATAATTTCATTTGGATAAGTAGGAAATTGGAACTAAATTAACTTTTAGTATCAAATTTGATGAATATGTAAATATTATTTAATATTAAGCAAAATAAATTTTTCAAAGATACCCTCAAGAAGTATGTATAGAGACTTAAAATTCAATTACACCTATTTATATATGTGATTATATTATAATGATGTTATATTTTTCTTATTTCTATTGTTTTAAATTATATCAAAGGTATGTAAAACGTTCATTCTTATTTTATTTTATAACTGAGAAGTTTATGTTTCTCAACCCCCTAGTTTTAAAAATGATAAATTTACATAACAAACTTTTAATTATCTAAATAATTGTATGGTCTCAAATAATCACATCATACTTTGAATGAATAGAATTATTTTTTTATTTTATAATTGTTTTAGTAAAGGTAATTAAAATTTTAGACTTTTTATTAAGTGAAATTATAATGATATTTTTATTGTACAAATTTATGATGATGATATATTTCATGGTTCTTCATGTGAATTTCTTTGTAATTATTTTTCTACATTTATTATATCTATGTTTTACATGAGACTAATGGTATATTTAATGGGATATCTTGGATTAATAATTTCTAAAAGGAAATATGAAAACATTATTAAAAAATGCAAGAATATTAAAGAGTTTGAGAAAAGGTTGGGTCTCGATTCTTCTAAATATTTGAAAACACTTATGAGAACTAGTTATAATGTACATTTGGATTTATTCAGAAATTTTGTGGATATTAAATTTTATAATGGAATGGTAGGTATCATGCATTATTTAAGTTCATCTAGACTAGATATTATATATAGATTTTGTTTGTGTGTAAGATATAATGCTAATCATAAATAAAGACAGATTAATTCGTTGAAAATAATAGTTTGATATGTTAAAGGAACTGTAAAATATTGTGTTTTTTAATCAGAATACTAATTTTCTATATAGTATCATATTCAAACACTAATTTTGGAGGATTTGGAATTGAAAAAAAGAACATCAGATATGATTCAGTTTACTATAAAAGTTTTAATTTCTTGGTCTTCTATGTAGAAATTATCTATTTCTCTATCTACTATTGAAGCTGAGTATACTTCTTATACTATAATGTTTTCTACATGTTTATGGACTAAAATAATTTTATGTGATTTTATAATTTATCTTGATTAATTTAAAATTTATTAGGATAAAACATATGAAATTTCAATTTGTAATTTTTTCAACATGTTCTCTAAAAAATTATCAATAACAGATTTAATTTTAATTGAGATCTTGTGAATAAATGTGATATTGGTTATTAATTTATCCCTATTAATAATCTTCTTGTAAAAATATTTAAAAATCCATTAAACATTGTTCTATTTGAGAAAATTAAATTTGATCTTTGTTTTTTATAAATTAGGGTTGGATTTCTTAAATTACATTAATATGCATTTACTAAGGGAGACTATTCATGTTTTAAAACTGATGTTTTCCAATTCTATAAACTAATTTTTGTTTAATATAGTTTTTTTAGAAATTTAAAAAATGGGATAATTTTTATCAAATCTAGATTTGTTTTTTTTAAATTTTAAAAGTGGTTTTTTGTGAAATTTTTTGTTCTCCATTTGTATTTATTTTTTAAATAAATTTAAATTACCTTTATGGTTTTTTATTGTATCTTTATTTATAGTGATTATGTTTTTATAAATATTATTTCACATAAAATATAAGAATTTTATATCAACTTTATTCAACTATAAAGACGTCATATTCATCCTTTATAATGGTAAGATATTTGTTAAAACATTCGCATGATTTTGGTTTCAATAATAATTATCAATTTATATTATTTTGATCTTTTATTTTTTTATTATACTTTTACTCTTGTTATATATCTCATATCTTCTTAGGAATTGTTACATTTGATATAAAATATATTTTATACGTTTCATTAAACTATGTAGAAGTATAAAACCCTTTTATGATTGATCTGAAATTTTCTAATCTTTTGTGCTACAATTCTCAGATTTTGAAATATCTAGAATTCAATTTATTTTGAATTTAAATGACCAAAATAGTGATACTTATCCAAATTAGGCAGTATTTATAGTTTATTAATGTTAATACATTTTTATACATTCAATTAATCTAAATTAATGTATGATAATTCTATTTTGAAACGTTAAAAAATATCTTTTATTATGAAACTATACAGTCATTGTTGCTACATATTTCATTTTTTAATTCACTAATTTTCACCAATATCCAATTATTAAAATTTTGGATTAAATATATCTTTGATATTTTAGATAAATTTCTATTTTTTAGTTTCTATAAAATAAAACTTTAGTTGAATCAGATATTTATAGGGTCTAAAAATTAACCAAAATACCATATTCCGTGCATTCTTTGATTCTAGGATTTCATTCTTAATACTTACCCCGAACCAATATCAATGCGAAAATTAATCCTTTTTGTACCGACCATTAAATATTTTTAAACTAAAAATGACGCTTTTTTATTAACATATATAACCTCAAGATTATTTTATTGTCACATGTGATTTTTTAAGCTGATTCTTCAAGTTATTGTGCATCATCTGTTCAACTAGAATGGTAGTGTGATGAAATCACACAGAAATTTCTTTGGTAAAATTATACTAGAATCATCTCCATATCACCACAACATCTTCTTCATTAGATCATGGTAATGAATCACACATTATCCACACCAGCATTCCTCTATCTATACAGTAACCAATCACCAGTTTCTGGTAATATACTTCATCCATGCACTCTCTGTAACTATTACTACTATTATCATTGTCACATGGTTTGTGTACTAACCATATTAAAACTTGAGTTGGATTCATGAAATGGTAATAATAATAATCAATATTTCATTTAGTGTGCACGGTTAGTTGGCCACATTGTTCATTTTTTATGAATTTCGGAATTTTCAGTATGTTATATTTTTCTTTTTTTATAATATAAATAAATACAAGATTATTTTAACTTTTTTAGTGTTATTTTTATTTCTTACATTCATATATATTATAAATAATTTATGTAATTTTTTTTAAAATATTATAATCTATTTTAAATATTTTTTAATCATATTACTTATTTTCGCATTTTATACAATATATTTTTGGAATATTAAACTATTTAAATTTATAGTTTACTTATTTGTGTTATTATTTTATACCATATAAATTAAAGTCTTTGAAATTATCAACATTTGTTTCATCAAATAAGAGAAAAAAATCTTTTTTATTATTTTCTCTATTAAATTCATTGGAAATTTTAATTTAAGCAACCAAATTATCTTATGATATTAATGGATATGTTTTGAAAATTTATTATGGAGACTATTTAAATTATTTAATATGTAATAAAAATTAGTTTGATTTGGTCTTCAATTATTAAATTAAAATTTTATTTTTTACAATTATTTGTTATGATAATTTTTAGTCACATAAATAATTATATAATTTTATGTTTAATTGATTTACCTAATTGGAGGCTAATTTTTGGACTTTTAATATCCTATTTAATGGATTCATGGAGAATTCAAAGGAAACATGATACATAACTTACTAGAACATATATTTTTTAGAATCAAAAGAGTTTTATGCTGAACTTTGAAAATTTGTACAAACAATGTCCTATTAAATAAATTTTCTATATATTAGACAATCTGTTGAATATTAAAACTAGTCTTCTTTCATATACTACTACATTGACGAGACATCATGATACACTACTAAACAACCATTACATATTCTTTCTCCACTTTTCTTCTTTAGTATATTTTTTTTAGTTTCATGAGAATATTACACGACCTCACATCTCTCATCTCTGCTCTGACTTATTCAATTTTTTCTTTTTCATATGAACTAATTATTATTCAATTTCATTGGGTTTTAACTTTAGATTTTATTATCAAGGCCGTTTGGGTCTTGAATCCCATTATTTGAAGGCGGTGTTGTACATAGGTTGTGACACCCCATAAAAAAGGCTATGTGTCAGTGGGGTTATCCCTCCACTTTATATAGAATGATTCTATAATGGGGTTTTGAATCCCCTTAAAAAGTCATATTAGTGCATATATTTTTTCTTATTAAGTAGAGATGTATAATAGTATACTAAATCTACATTATAATACAGTACTTTAAAAACATTATTGTTTTATTTTTATTTTTTTGATATTAAATAACTCAATTAATTAAATTTCATAATTACTTTGTACAATTAATTATTTATTTTAAATTGTTAATCTAGTTTATTCACCCACTCTAGACCATCATTCATTACCATGTCCGACATAATAAGTTAAACTATTAATAAATGATAAATATGTTTTTGATATTTTTTCTTTGCGTATAAATGAATTATTATTATAAGATAGGTGGTTTTTCCATATATATTCTATCCATCAGGTCAATATTAAGGTTATATGTATTCAAAGGTTTCACTAGAGGTTATACCATGCCCTAAAATGGGTACATGAGTTATTAGACCAAGACCAAAAGGAAAATAGAAGGTTATCCCATGTCCAAAACAAATACAAGGGTTATTTTACCAATCTTATAATCCTTTGAATGGCATGGTTAATAGTATAGACAATAAATTTCTATAATTATGATATTTCCACACATTATGGAACTCTTTTATGACCTGATCTTATTCCTTTATTATGATCTCATGAATCCTATTCTTTGATTCCATTATAACTGGTTTCTTATGATCTGACAGACTTTATTCTATGACTCAAGATTATGATCTAGGAATTTATGGGTTACATTTTGAAATTTTAAACTCATGTATTCATTACCTTATGCTCAGTTTATGATTAAATGATCGTATATATATCTCCCTTATTTCCCATTACTGAGCATGTAAAATCACCTTTTATTAGCTTACATTTCCCCAAGGATATGAATAAATAATTTATTAATGATATATCTATAAAGGATTCTTGTTGTGTAGAACACTGTGGAAGAAAACTTAGTTCATAAATATAGTGTTTTTTTATATATTCAAGTTACCAAATATAGTAAATCATTATTGTGAAAGCCTAAATCATAAATATATGAAATTAATATTCAATATATATTTCATAATGAAAATTTATGAAATTCTTATGCCACCATAGTGGTATCCAAAAATGGATTTTTTTTGAAACATTGATGAGAAAACACTAGAGACAACCCATATTATATTCTTATGTTTTTTATGGCATCCTATGCTTTGGAAAAGAAGTGTGTGTATTTTTCTTAGAAAATGCAACCATGTCTATATAATGGAAAGTGGATTTAGTTATGGAATATATTCACCCAAGGGTAGAAACATTGAATTGGAAAGATTGGTTATAAATATGATCATCATAAAATCATGATGAGTTAGCCTAATATTTCACACATGGATTGATAGTATTTGGGTATATCCTTATTTTAACTCACATTTTTTATATACCATTTTATTTATTTGAATATATGATGACCATGGATGACCTAGGTTAAACCTGATGTGTCATAGATTGGAAAAAGGTTTCATTATTTCAATTTCTTGTAAATGATTTTCATTATTATATAGTTTCTCACAAGGATTATTTTTATCAAATTATTATTTTTGGGTGTTGTTATTTTATGAAACTATATGTAATCATATTTACATATAATTTTTCCAATAATGAATTGATTCTACTTCTCAAAAAAATGTTATGGGAGATGGAATAAAATATATTGTTGTTATTATTACACAAAATTTTCAATCCTTAAATCATATTGAGTTTCCAAACAAGAAAAGTAGAAATCAACATTATATTGATTCATTTATGACATAAAATAAACCTTATTATTTAGATATACTAAACCAATATTTACTTAACAATGAACTAGTACCACTGAAAATATATTTTCCATTCACCATTGATCGGAGTGAGATATAGTTAATTTTGATGCTAAACATTTTTAAGGTTAAGTAGATCAATGATGGACTCTTATCAAGTACAAATTCCGAGAGGGAAAAATTTACTCGATGAAGTGGGATGATTTTAGTTGGATATTTTTTAATAATAATCATCATCATATTTTTTTATTAAAATGGAGAAAAAATTACATTAGCTAAAGGTTAAGGATGAGGAATCTGTTAATACATATAAATTAA
Source organism: Viscum album (assembly GCA_963277665.1). Lineage (NCBI taxonomy): Eukaryota > Viridiplantae > Streptophyta > Magnoliopsida > Santalales > Viscaceae > Viscum > Viscum album. The sequence continues at coordinate 579,490,450 of OY728143.1, forward strand.
ATTTTATAACACTCAAGTGGTATGATTATTTTATTGTAATCCCAGCATAAACTAATATTGGTCAATTATTTATTGGTATAAAATGATATCCCCAAAATAAATTATTCCTAAGAGTAATCAATCACAATAAATTAAATTTTTATTGTGATATCATGGTTAAATGGATATAGTAGTCACCAATAAATCTCATTGTTTTGATAAAAATAAATCTGGAATTAAAATGGTATTATAATAATAAAAAAATATGGATAATAGATAATAAGTCATCATTTGTGTCAAAAGTGTGGAGATAAATAAGGATGAAATTTTATTAAGTTGATTAATAAATTCTTTTTGTATTTAAATAAAGGTTATCAAAAAATTAATACTATAGTGATGGGATGATGTTGGGTATGGATAAAAATGGATAGAAGTTTCCGCAGAATACACCACCCACACTACAATGATTTGAATACATAGAGTATGCACATTGCGATAAATAGTTCTCAAATGTGATGGTTAATGGTGATGATAAATGTTATCAACCTATTAATCCTAGAGATAATTGGGAATCACAATTGATCACTATTTCCAATGTGGGATATGATAATGATGTTGATAAAGGTACAATTAATATCCACCCTATAATTACTAATTCCATACATTATTGTATATCTCCCCACTCATATTTATGTGATGAAATCTCTATGGGTATAACATTATAACCTCAACAATTAAGTGTTTATTAATAAGTGAAAAATAATAATTGAACGATAATAATATCTTAAGTGTACTACCTTTCTTTCATTAAAGAATATAAGAAGATGTTTTCGGGAAATATTATTAATCTCACTCTAGTTGAATTTTGTGTTTTATTGGCATGGATTAGATTTATGTATAGATATATTTCACCAAATTACCAGGATGGAATGTCATATTTTATATCTAAGAACAACCTATGATTTTATATCAATGAGAGGATAAATATAAGCATTCATTGGATGTTAAATAAATTGTATAATTCTTGATTGATATACAAATAGTGCATTTATCATGAATAGTTAGAGAGAAAATCAACATCAGAATCATGACTATTATATGAGAGTTTTTCATACTCTTCAAAAGAGTCAAACAATATTCTTATGAAATTTGATGTTGAGTTTTCAATAGAACATATAACTAGTGTTATATCTATTTGAAAGACTCTATATAAAATGGCCCCAATTATATTTAAGGATTTGAATATGTAATTAAAGTATAATATTAATATGGGATTCATTTTGGAAAAGTATTAGACAAAGGTTTCACTTGATCTTTTGGATAATAAGTAAGATAGATCAATGTGATGATGCATTGATTATAGGGAAACTGAATTGATAAAAATTAGTAATAAGTATCCTATGTAAAATATTTATGTTTTATGAACAATTATAAGGATATGCATATTTTTTTGGATTGAACTTCATCCTAGAAACTAAAAAATGAGGCTTAAGAAGGATGATATACCCAAGACAAACTTTCTTAAGAGTTAAGCGAACTATGAATTTATATTTATTTAATTTGAACTTACTAATGAATATGTTGTCTTTGTGGATTTAATCAATGAATTATATATAGATTACATTGATTAGTCTATTGTAGTTTTTATAAATGATATTTTTTTATATTATAAGGGAAATTAATACCATTACTTCTTTCAAGGATTGTGCTGAAGATCCTAAGGAAAAAGAGGCTGTTTGAAAAATTTACCAAGTGTAAATTTTGGCTATAAAATGTTTTATTTTTTTTTCATATAATCCCAAATAATGGAATATCAAGGGATCCATCAGTGATATAAGTTATTTATCATTAGACTATATCATCCACACTGAATGAGATTCATAGTTTTCATATATTTTTTTATATATTATCGCTTATTTTCAAAAACAAATATCATGGTTTACTAATCCACTCAGTATGTTATCTTGTAAGGGAGTCATGTTTCTTCTTAATGACGACTATGATAAATATTTCAAGGAATTGAAGAGAATATTTTTAATTGGTTATATTACCATAATACCCTAATGTTGAGAATATTTTGTAATATATAATGATTCATCAAATAATGGACTAAGATGAGTTATTATGAATAATTAAAGGATGATAGATTTTTCCTCTCTTCAATTATGGGTTCTTGTGAAAATGTACCTGACCCATGACCTAGAGTGAGTAGCTGTAATTTTTTCATTAATGATATAGGAGAATTATCATTATTAATATTGGTGACATATATATAGTGTTCATCAAATTTTATAATATATATTATCAGACAAATAGTTGAATATTCACCATATAAGATGGTTAGAGTTGATTAATTATTAGTAATAGACAATACCTTACCACCATGGGAATAAAACATTACGGTTGATACTTTTTGTTGACGTGATAATTCTATCTTATCTATAAAAGGGATCATCAAAGATCCAATATTTTTGTATTTCTTATTGATAGTCCTCAAAAGTTTTAAAGAGGAGGGGAAATATTATCATTCTCAAGTGATTGTTCAACCATATTTTCGTGTGAAGATTAAAAAGTTATAGAATGAAGATACAGAGCTATTTAAAATGGTGATTAATGTTCATGATTTAAACCTTGATTGTGAAGGAATGATACGGTCAAGGAATCAAATATGTGTGTTATTAATTCCAAACACAAAGAAAGAGTTATTCGAAGAATCTCACAACCCACCATTCATATTCATCCTCGAAGTATGAACATGTATACGGATTTAAAAGAGTGTTTATAGTGGGACAAAATAAAGAGATATATTTATGAGTATATATCTTTATTATTGATATGTCATTAAATTTTGTCTAATAGACTAATGTCTAAGTTGATTCTTCCACTACTACTCATACTAGAATTGAAATTGTAGAGTATCACCAGGGATAGCATTGTAAAAAATAAGAATAAATATAAAGTAAATAACCCCATATAGGACATACTCGATCAACTAATAAAGTTAATAAATTTCATTATTATTAGGTAATATTAATATCTTGATCATCTTGCAAGGATATACATAATGGATTTGGAAATATTTCCTAGAGTTACACATTCTATTGTATATTATTGAGATCTGATATTTACCTCAAAGTTATAGAAAAGTTGCTAATACACTTTGGATATAGATTTGTTTTTTGATAATAACTATCATACATAGATAGATGGTCATTATGAGGGAACCATTTAACACTGATAGGATATTCTAATATCATTTTCTCTATATTTCAATCTTTTTTGGTATCAACAACTTCCTCTTCTCAAGTTATATTATAATAACATATTTCACTCAAGTATTATGATAGATCATTTTTGAAACCGTCTATGTAATTAGTTATAAATTATAGAATTCAAGGATGATGTTGGAGAAAAACTTATATTGGGACTTGAGTTATATGAGGAAATGATAGATAATGTTTGAACCATTAAACAACACAATAAAGTTTCATAGATTTGATAAAAGAGTTATGAGGATAATTGTCAATGAAATATCGAACCAAATTCAGTGAGAATCTATTACAAAAATTTATAAATTGAAAAATGATTTTAGATTAAATAATAATGGAATTCTAAACCAATGGTACATCGTTACATTTTATGTTATTGATTGGGTATGGAATGTACCTTATTGCTTGAAGCTTTAACTTAACATCCCTCTTGTTCATAACGTGGTCCAAATTTCACATTTGAGGAATTATATACCTTCTCCTTTATATGTATAAAAATCTTATTTTATACAATATTTCATTATATTTTCTACTAATAATAGATAATGCATTTCATGGATCATAGAAATAAATTGCTATGGAATAATACTATTCAACTTACTAAATTTTTTTCAAAGAGTCTGAAATTCATGGAAGTAACATGAAAATAATAAGATTCATTGAGGTGAGATATAATTATATTTTAATTAAAATGATGTAATTTCATTGGATATATTAATTTAATGTGGGTTATAATTTAACCACATTATATTTTATATTTATTTCTTTTGAAATAATCATAACGGATTTGTTAGTGTGCTTTATATTCAACCACATGTCTAAATGAATATGTGATATACTATACCAATATAACATTGACATTGGATTGATTTATTCAAAAATTATTTCCCAAATTATGAAATATATATATAAATGATTTTCTAAATCAAAATTTATTGATTTCTTCCTAATAAATAATAATTAAATATATAATAGAATCATTTAATGACTAAAAACCAATTTTTCAATGCAATGTATTTTTATAAATGTTATGTATATTTATATAAAATATTTCTATTGATAAATTTTAAAATTTGATTTTGATAAAATTTATTATTAATTTATGAATAAAGATTCGAACATTAGTTATAAAAAATTTATGAATTTAGGAAAAATCATATAAATGTAAAAAGTGTTATTTTTCATAACATTATTTCTATGTACACAATGTTTTTTATCATGGTATATTAAATTAATGATTTTTAGTAAATAATGATAATTAAATATTTATCTTATATATTCAGTCACATTTCTCGAAATTTATTTCATATTTTTTCTTTGAATGTAATGAATTTTAATTCAATTTAAATTATGATAATGCATTTTAAGAAAAAAGAGTTTTCCTTTCATTTCACATGGTTATTTTAAAATTACTTTCATCCAATTAATGAAATTGAATTTGATATAATAGATACAATTTATTTAATTTCCATGGATTTATTTTTAATTATTCCAGTTTCATTTTTAGTCAAAATGATGAGTAAAAAAGAAAAAATTTGTAACCAAGGATAGGGTGGAAAGGTGTTTACCTGGGGGTAACTAAGATATAAGGGTATGATTGATATATTAACATTATAATTCAATTTGGATGAATACATTTGAACATATATTATATATTACATTCATTATTTACCTTTTCTATTGATTATACTTTTGTAAGACATTACTTATATTTAAATCTATTAAGTAATTCCAATTGTTTCATATCCTCACGTGTAAAAGTGAACCTCATATCCTCCATTTTAAATGATATTTATTCCATATATCATTGATAATAAATTCCATAATACCCTACTTGATTCCTTATCTTTCTCATAGATCCTTATATCATATCATGAGACCTATCATTCAAAGCTTATGATGTAATACAAAAGAGGACTCTCAATGAATAAGAGTATAATCCTAAATATTCTTTTTCAATTTTTTTCATAAATATTCAATAAACTAGTTGTATCAATCATAAAATTATTAATCTAGTTTAATAAATATAATGAGATGTTATTATAATGGTTTTAAAATATGATTCCACCTCCTAACTGTCAAATGGGTAAGGAAAGTATCGCTCCTACATACATGTGGATTATTGCCTCCACGTAGCAATATGATTCATTTTTTATATACAAATAAAATATAAATTTATATGTTAGTAGGTAATGAATATATGGGTTATTTATGATATTATTTTGTTTCTATAATGATAAAATATTATTTATCTATCATTAATTTTTTTCTTTGGAAAATTAATGCAATGCTTATATGTCGAAATAAAATACTGTTTCGATGAATGGTGTAATTAATTTTTCTATCTCTAAAATTTATTAATGGTTTTGAATATGTATATAAGGAATACATATGATATTAATATCAAGACTACAATTTTGGATATGATGGAATCACGAACATTGTATAAGGAATATACTAATTGAATCAAAATATACGTAAAAAAATAGTTTTCACCTAGAAATAATTATTTAAATTAAGAATTACTAACAAATAATTCTTGAAATGTTATACGTCGAATATATGGTATTAAAGGATCCAAAAAAGGTCCACTATAGAATTATAATGAAATAATATTTTTTAGACATGAGGGTATAGGAAATAATGAACAAGAAAAACATAAGGTATCCATTTTATGTTACAATCACATTTTTATATGGATTTTTTATAATTAATTATAAGACGGTGATATTATATAATATATCTATCAGATATATGATTAAACTTATCATAATTAATTTATTTACAATGATAAGATTTTTTACTCATATTTCTATCTCTATATACTCAATAGTATCAAATAATGTTTTTATATTAAACATACTTATTTTATATTTGGTCATAAATCATTTTCTTCCATGTCTACGTTTTGTTTAATTATTTTAAATAATTTTGTTAATAATGAAAAATGAACTAGTAAATACTTTTTTACCCATTTTTAACTTTATATAATTTTTTTAAAAGGAATATTATTATAATTTTTCAAATGATGTACTTTTTAAAAATGTTTATAAAATTGTATTTGTTTTAACATGGATTACACGAATAGATATTTTTAACCTCAGGACTACTCTTCACTTTGAATATTCCATTATAATATTCCATTATTATTTTGAATTAAAATATTTATATTTTTATTTTAGATATTTTTAAATTTTATAAAATTAATTTTATAACAAAATGGTGTTTTCCACAATATTCTTTTCTAATTGTCATTTGAATGTATTCTTCATCTATGATAACATCCTCTAATGTTACTTATGATCCAGTGGGGATATGATCCTATTATAACATCTTTATTGATTATATATATTTTTTATTACTATGATGATGAAATATTGGTAAAACCTATTTTATTTTCCCTGGGATAAGTTATGATTAAAAGATAATGGTTTTCATGATCTTATAGAATACAAATGAATGGATTTGTTATGTGATGGGTGGTTCTGTTATATCCCTCCAATACATTGGGAAATGTTTATTGTATTAAGAGAACAGAGGGTATATAAATGTTTATCCCCTAACTAGTATAAGGTATATATGTGGTTACCTCTTGACTAGTAAGGTTATAACAGAGGATATTCCAATCCTAAAGTAGGTACTATGTGGTTATCACATTCTTGACATGTTTTAATGTCATTGTGGGTATCCTAAAAATAGAATTTATTTGATTATGATTATGCCACTATTTTAGTAAATGATCCTATTAAAATACATTCCTCTCATGGATCAAGTTATTTAATTCCATTATGATTCATGTATTATAAAATTTCAATCTCTATTCCACGAGTCATGATAATAATCTAGGAATATTTTGTTTTTGTTTTAATATGTTAAGATCATGTTTACATACTATTACTCTTATGTTATGCCTGATTGAACCTTGATATCACCCTTGATTGACCTTATCAATAATTTATTTTCATTATTTTTTAGGTTTTTTTCCTAGGATATAAAAATGTTTTAATGTATAATATTTCTATGTATGGTTATTTTTGTGAAAAAATATATTCTGGTATGATTTAGTTCTCTTAAATACCATTCATTTATGTATCTATTCTTCCAAAGGAACTAAAAAATTAAATTTTTCATGTGGATTATAATTAAATGTATCAAATATTAACTAAATAAGATTTAATATATATGTATGAAATCCATGGGTTATCAATATTTCCTAAGAGATGGGTATTTTATCATGATGTATTCTACGAGAAATTTAGAGACGAGAGCTTCGTTGATGTCCCATGAGCTTTGGGCCTTTTAATAATTTACATACTTGTGTAAAGGGAGGTAGGGCTAGAGGAATTTAATTTTTAGCTTCTATATTAGTTGGTAATTGGTTAATGATGTTAGAGGGAATCCTTGTGGGGAATTCACCAAGGATTTTGTTTTCTTTAGACATGAGAAGAACATGTCGGTGTTTTGAGTTATGAGTGTTTCTTGTGGGGTTATAGAAAAATTGGTTAGGTGTGTTTACTCAAAGAGGATATTGGTATATGATCAATATTCCTAAATAAAGTATTTAGATTTATCATAAGTTTTCTTGAGGATTTTAGAAACATATGGTGATTTGGTTATCGATTTTGGATTTACAGGGTAAGACTATTTTGTAGTTTGACCTCACTAAATTTTGATACATTATTTGTGAATGTTGATATAATTTTTATATTATTTCATCTTTAATATCACAGAATTAAGAATAATCATATGTTTAGTTTTATAATTGGTGGATGCTCAATTTTAATGAGGTGTAACTACAATGGTGAGCCATAATATGTTTGAGATGTGTGTCCCTTTTGGATGAGACCATTAATGAATATTTTGGATGAATGAGTCCAACTCATAAATGAGTGTGATCAGTGCTTTACATGAGATCATTATTTTTATATGAGGGTAATCATGATATTTAGATTGATTTTTCAACAATATAGTTGTTTGAAAGTATACACTATTAGTTTTAGATGTGATCGAGGTAACATGCCTTGGATACACATGAAACTATTTTGTTTGAATCGGTGTGAACCATGTGTGATGACATTTTGATGACCCTGAAATGATAAATAAATATTTTTTAGTGTTAGGGATTGAGTATGAAAAAGTAAAGGCACATCATTCTTTATCTTTTGTGATGAATGGGGTTCAAGAAAAAGATGAAGAGTTTTGGTTTTTTCATGTGATGATAGTGATACTCCTATAGTAGTTATCATTATATCAGTTATAAGTAAATAACCGTCATGTTGGAAGGGTTAGCATATAGTGAGACAGGTTACTGGATGGTTGATCTTAAAATGGGGTACTTGGTATATAAGATTCAATGTGATATTTTTCATTTATGGAAACCATGTTTTTTTGTTTTTAATAGTTTTGAATGATTTGGTGTGTTATAATATTTCATAGGATAATTTTAGTATGATATGAAAATGGTTTGTGTGATTAATTACAATTCATGACACATTTTTGGGGGTGAACCATATTTATAAATTGTTTAAGGGGGTGAAACAAAAATTCATCCAAATTTTTATGGTGTTACCCCTAGTTTGTCTCATCTTTCAAGTGGTGAAACTATTTCTTCATGTGATCCAAAGAGAGAATCATGTGATGAATATTCATGAAGTATTATGTTGTGAAAAAATTAGGGAAGAAAGGTAATATGTTATCATGGCTTATATACATTATATTTTGTATGAAATGTGTATTTTAAGATTTTAATGGGGATTTTTGTGGAAGTAAAAAAATTTCAGGCACTATGCATGGGTAGTGGATCCTCATCAAATTCAGTATGGAATTAGAGATGAGAAAATATACATTCCTTTAGCCAGTGTATTGTATGTATTTGGTTGTGTCGAGATTGAGATTTTTTTAGGAAGATCATCGGGATAATTATTATTTGTATTGATTTGGACATTTGAGGATAGATAACATCATGTGTCAAAGTCATCATGTATTACTCAAGATCGATGGTGGGAAGAACCATGAATCTGTTGGAGGATTTTATGGTGAAAAAATTGGGTATCAAGATAAATGAGGGTCATATAGAACCATTAAGGAGTTTTAGTGAAGTCCAGGAGTGGTATCTGGGGTTTTTTATTATCTAGACCCCATGTGTTTTTAATTTCTCAATATAAGATCATTTAGAGTTCAATGGTGTAACATAGCCATTTGATATGGAATTGATGAACAAGTTAATATGGATTATATTGGTGGGTGACTATCTGGAAGTCTTGTGGTTGAGAAGGGTTAAAATGGGTAGTTTGTAAGGCATCATGTTCATATGGGTCAAAAATTTAGATAGGGAATTTTAACTTTTGAACTTAGTGGTTGGGTCATTTTGAGGATCGTGAATCAGAAATCAGATCATGGGGTTTGAATTTCCTAAAATGGTGTTATTGCAAGTGTTTTGTGATTTAATGGAAGGATGGGGTTTCTGGTGATAACTATATAATGAACCATCATCCAAAGAAATGAAAACTACATTAGAATCCCTTTCACTATGTCAAAGGGGTATTCTGTCCATGAAGTAGTTCCTGGGGTGTGTTAAGCCATGATAGAGTGTTGGTTAGGGATTATGTAAGAATTTCACATAATTTCTATGTGTGATCCTCATGTTCACACTATAACATATTACATGTTGGATTTTTTTCCTTTAATTAGAGGATAAACCCCCTTTTTTCTCCATAAAAATGGTGTGCATGAGGTCCTCTTAGAATAACCTCCCCTCTCCCATCTCCCCTACATTCATGGTGATTTTGGGTTCCATTGGATGATAATTATATGTAATATTTATCTCCCTATTATTCCAAGTTCTTTCACCTCGTCATTACTATTTTTTAGTGATTTTATTTTCAGTTTGGATTCTGATTCCATCAAAACATAAGGGAATCAACCATTTCTATAGTTTATTTTCTGTATCCTAACTAGAGGATTATCCAACATGAGGATTTCATATTGTTTCCCTTTATTTTTGTGAAGTTACATCACTATAAAACATTTCCATATATTTTTACCATTTTTTTAATATGTTCTTTGTATCAATGATTCTAATTGGTGATTTTGCATAGTATAGGTTCATGTGAATATTGGGTGCGAACCACCCCCAGTTGGTGAAGGTTTTGGTGACTGTGTGTCACCTGAAACATATTAAGAATTTATAAAAACATAGATAACAATTTGAAATTTATTTTAAATATTTACAATTCACTGGTGGATGTAGTAGGACTTCATAGTGGTGAGTTCTGGTTGGTTGGACTTGGAAAATGATGGAGAGGCATGAGAAGTAGATGATAAAATTTTGAAAATAAATAGAAAATCCATTAGCGAGTTTAGTGGTTCTCAATTCATTCACTACGATATTAGTTAATTTTTTCTGATGTGTGTGATGTGTGGTTGTTCCACTAAGAGCATAGACCAATTCCATTAAAAACGTATTGTTTAAGTCAAATTGATTAGTTAATTTAAAGTAAAAGGTAACTTAATTTAAATTTTTTCACTCTTGTAAAATGACTGGGACGAAACGTGTAATTTATAAGTCCAATGAGGACCTTGAGAAATTTATTGTGGCCTCATACACATTTAAATGAGGGTTGGACTAAGAAGAAAATAATAAACATGGACACCTCCAAGATGGGTTGTAAAATGACAAGGGATGGGGGACCATAGTAGTACAGTTCCAGAATCTTATGATCTATTAGGCCAATGTGGATAGACCATAGGAGGATTATAAATGTACTGGGTGTGATAACAACCTTAGAGATACCCTTTATATATAGATGGTCATTCAACAATATCATGAGGTTATCTCCAATACGGTGTACCATTAAGGCCTATAAATATAGTTGATCAATTGATAATGCTATTGGATGGGATATCCTCTTAGCATCATCTGTGGACTAAGAGACTAGTTGTGATAGAAGATTCCAAGAGGGATTCCCTCACTATAATGATGGTATTGATGAAACTTCTGGGTTCCCTTATAACAGACTATCCCTTATTTTGTGTGTACGGGAAATGGTATATATTTTCAATGGTGTCACCAAAAAATATGGACCTATATGTACGTTGATTGGGGTTGGGATGTTGATGAATAACATCCAAGTTCCGGCAAACCCAAATGTATTTTATTTTGATTTTTGATTTTTCCGGATGCCCCGAGATTGTGGATTTCATGAGACATGTTATTTATTTTAAAGGTCCATATGCTTCACTAATGGATAAATATGTTACTCTTAGTACCTTGACCATTGGTATGAGAAGATAATATCTGGTAGGCATGTGCTACCAGGATGATCCAAAGATTGGTATATTTGTCGTTTGATGGTGTTAAGCATGATGCTGTTGATATGTGTCACGGTGATGGATATTTTACCCTCATCTATATGAGACATCATGCAGTGAGGATGGGTATATTACCCTTAGTGGGAATGAACTCTACATATCACCTATGATGGCATAAGAATGTGACAGACCGTCTTATTTGTTTGTGTGATCATCATAACATGTTCAAAGAAATTAGATAACTAGACAAAGAATGTATTGATAATAAGGTTCATAGGACTAAGGATAAAAACTTGTATTGTTTTTGGTGGACGCATTGGAATTTTCTATTTGATGTGATCCGAGATATGTTATTGTCTCATTAAATAATGTATTTTTTACGTTTTTATTTATATGCTCTTCAGTATTTCGTTAAAATAATGAGAAATCCACATGTGCATATTAATAAATTTTCAGTATAATATGTTAACACATTGATTTATCCATACATATTTACAAAATCACACCCTGTCCAAGCTACTATTAAACCTAGATACATGAGAAGTGTGACCCTTTTCTGGATCATGTTGTGTCGAGACCCAAAATTTAATGATTGAGTTGTCATAGCTTAGATGATATTGAGAGTTTTTGGTGAGGTGAGGTTAGAGATTATAAAAGAGCCTCTGATGCTTTTATTTAATTATTTTCCTTTTATTATATTTGGATATATATACATGACTAGTCTAGTGGGAAATCATTATTGTATGGTTTTTTGTATACATCTTCATCTTTATATTATATCTTGGATTGTTTTTTTATTTATGTATAGTATATTTTATTTTTTGATCATGGTTGATTCCTAATTATTTATAAATTATTTTCTACTCTAGCATAATAGATATAGGCTTTCCACAATACCATCTATGACCCCAACTACTAGTCATAATCCTCTTGTATACATGGAGGCGCACTTAAGGTATGAAGCGACTACTATTTCAAATATCGAATAGTGGTATAAGGAATCTGAATGTTTAAATTACCCATTTATAATTTATAAAATCTCATAGATATTATTATTATATATATTTTACACAAAAAATATAATTTTTTAATAATTATACTTTTAATATTTTATTTTAATTATTTTCCACTTCATAGTAAATATGAAACAAGTAGATCAAGAGAGATTTTATAGTAATTTGGGTGTTTAGGAAAAATATGTAAATTATAAAAACCAATAATTAAATGGATTATATATAATCATTGAAATATTTTTATAGTTTTTTTAATAATATCTCTTCTTCATATCCATTTAACATTGTTATAAATTTTCATTATTTTTTTATTATAATTTTTTTGATAAATACTATTAGAATAAAATTGTCAAATAATTACCTATTTTAAAATTCACTATTTAGTTATATTAAATTTTATAAAATTGATATAAAATCATTTTATAGGTATACTATAATCCTTCCAAACACTCAATATTTATGATCATACCAAAAAATATAATAAATTGAATATCTTTGAATAATAGGAAAAATGAAATTATTTTCTATTTTCCATGAAAAAGTGGTTATAAAGTGATTTTAGCATAAAATTTGGTTAAGGGAATAGTATTCTTCATAAATTTGTATTTGTATACTAGGGATAATAATTTATTGTGGGTTGAATTGAATTATTATGTAATAAATTTTAAAACCAATATCATCTATTTCTTTTTTATTTTATTTTCCCCTAAATTAAATTTTAATAAGAATAAAAATGAAAGTACTATATTCATGATGTGTAATAAGAACAAAGAGAAATATATATTTAAAATAATTTTACATTATAAATAATGTAATATTTAATGAACTGAGCTAAAATACACTCCCTTAGCACCTGAAACTGAGTCACCACTAACCCGAAGGGCCTTCCTAATGCCCACAGACTGGGGAGTAACACGCAAACATCATACATCCAACTGAAGGAACAATTTATCCCAACCTAAAAAAAGATATATGGGAAATAAAAAAAATATAAATAAACATTATAAAAGACAAATTTAATGATATATTTCACAAATAAAAGAAAACAGTGGTAGTGCTACAAATTGAATGCATCAAAACAGAATGATAACACTATAGGTATATAACCAATAACCATAGAGGAAAACATAAATATAAAATAACTATTCCATGTTATATATATATATAGTATCCAACTATTTAATTACAAACTACTTATACAGAGAGAAAAGAAAATTCAAGGACACATTGCAGCGCCTTAACATTTCATTCATAAAAGGCAATACAAGGTATACACATTCTCGAGGGAATGTGTTTGGTGTGATTTGAATAGAATTTTTGGGATCCCACCCATGTATTACATCTCAATTATTTGTACAATAATCCAAAATTATAAATTTGTAAAAAAACAAAGAAGGATATGAAGTTAAATAGTTTTTAACAAAATCATGGTAATTAGTCCCCCTTTTTCAATTGTTCTAAAAAATCCTTATAGAACAATTTAAATTCATTATAATAATATAATAGTATAATTTATAAAATAAATTATATCAAACCGGAAATATTACAAGGAAAATCACAATGGTAACACATTATAAGGATAAAAATAATATGGCTATATTGGTCAGTCCTTCCATAATGAATAACAATTAATAGTGGATGTTCTATTACTTAGGTATGGGGATGATGGAACAATGAAAAACATCATGAGTGAACCCACTACAATTTCAACATTAATTCCCTAAGACACAGTTCATAGGGAATATACTAACACCCCATGCATAAACCCCTAATGGAAATAATGTATAAGACCTAATACTAAAAACTACACCTATGTACCCAAGTCTCCTAGGTTCGTTATTACTCAAATAATTTTGAAAGAGATTATCACATTTTATAATGTAGTTCCAAAAAACCATTTTCCATCAAAATATTTCTTTGAAAATCAATCTATATTCCATTTCATAAAGATTTGAAAAATACCTTTCTTTTTTTAAACTGACGAGAAATCCATCTATTCTAAAAAACAATTTACATACATTAATAAATCAACCTTTCAAATTTATCAAGTAATCAATTTATAGGCGAAGAAATTTTTTTTCATGAAATGGATGCATGAGACATAACCATATACCACAAACTATGGTCATATACCACCTAGAATGGTATCCACACACCTAAAACAAAAGGATATAAATATATAGACACAAAAAATCTATAAAGTATAGAAGAATCGTCATCAGAGGATCAAAAAATCCAACAAAAAAATAGCTTAAATCACTTCCCAAACAAAATAGAAATGTAGAAGTAGAAAAAATAATGGAATTATTACCAATGGAATGAAAATAACCATGATAGAGATCAATGCTCCATAGTTAATGATCAAGAAGGGATGGAATCCCCCATATTAGATGAGAGAGACCTAGAATTCACGGGAAGTGGTTGCATAATGAATGGATATGATTCATGATTATAATATAATAAAATACACCGAATATTGATGATTTAAATAGTGAATCCTTGAATCATGTTGTGAATATATCACCTTGCATGTACGCTAGAAAAGACATCACCTCACTTAAATATACAACTAATATTATTCATGATATGAAATCAGATCACATCCTAAATCATTTTAATGTCAAAAAACATTTTTTATGTATTCTAATGAGTGGTTGATTCATATAAAGATCAAATTCAAATTGTTATTTACTAATGTAGGTAGATCCCTATAGTAGCCTTGTAGAAAACTCCTAAAAGTATCTTATTCCATCCGAACTATAAAAATAATCCATTAAAATTTAAAATAGATAATTTTTTTTGATAAGATGTACAAATCTCCCCATCATAAGAATTTATTTTATTAATATTTTATATGGAATAATATTTCTCTTGAGAGATGAGATGAAATTTCTCCCACATAGATAGTATATGCTCGCAAGTCTCATAAT
Organism: Viscum album; assembly: GCA_963277665.1. Classification (NCBI taxonomy): domain Eukaryota; kingdom Viridiplantae; phylum Streptophyta; class Magnoliopsida; order Santalales; family Viscaceae; genus Viscum; species Viscum album. The sequence goes on from OY728143.1 coordinate 579,505,951, forward strand.
AATATGATCCACTCTACCACATGAAATTGAAAAATAATATAGACTTCCCATGAATGACTTTTATCTTAATGTTAATGATCTCCACTTGTTTCTCCGTTATAGAATCAACATAATGTAAATAAGCCTCTTACCAACAACGAAAAAGTGAGGGATTATGATGGTACTTCCTGAGATATGATATGTGAAAAAAAAATCATGATTACCTATCAACTATACTAGTAATGAAAAATGATAAGAAATCTGACCAAGAAACTCACTGTCCTGAAATAATCCACAATATCTTGAAACCATCTTTCCCTATTTTATAAGATGATAGTGACCAAATTGAAGAGAAAATCTCTGGAAAACTCAATCACTGATTATTGTGAAATTAGCTTCTCTAAACCAAACATTATCAGTTCTTCTATATTACCATAACATGTATACAATGAGTTTTTCATGTTGTATACATACCACTGTAGTGTATATTTTTCTACACCCACTACATAAATGAAAATTTTCATAGATTAACAATCATATCACAGGGTTATAGAAAACCCTGGCAATAATGAGAACCTTCAGATACTATGAAATTAATAATAAATATATATCCTATGGTCTATATATATCATAATGATCGGACACATTTGGTGATATACTATATGGTGTTGGGGGAACATCAGCTTTGAGATTTTTTGCTAACAATTTTGTATTTTGTGATCTCTGGTATGTGAAATCATGAGGTCTGACCTGCCAATAGAAACACCACATGTTTTGTGTGTCATGGTTTTTTTCTATCTACATACATGTGTATTGGTCTCCTGACTCAAGATCATTGTCAATATAAATAATTTGATAACATACATTGACACATAGTGAAAAAAATAAAAATATATTCATGGTGAGGTAGTTTTTGTTTGGGGTATCATTGGTGCTATGACAGTGGCTAAATGATCAAGATAGAATTTTTCGCATCCAAGTTGTGGAAGTGATATCCCTAGCCCGGTTGATTAGGAAGAAATGTCCTTCTTTAAATCCATGGTCATGGTAATCGAGGGTATGTCTAAATAATTATTTCAAAAAATAATTATTCAAGGGAAGGATTATGACACAATTTTTCATCCTCTTTATTGGATATCATATGAAAAAGAGATTATATTTCACAGTCCATTTTGTAGGTTGAATATCATTACATTGACTACACATTACCTCTTTAGGGCCCATGATGGTTTTCTAGATTCCAATATTAGTTTGTGAATATTATTCAATTTTATTTATGTAAGGTACTATATTGTCACACAAAATTGTGTATTCTGGATTCTACTATATTTTGATGAATATCTATATAGGACATTTTGGGGTCTGCCATAGGGTTTGAGAGTTGTTTAAGATTTATCGATCACCAAAAAAATCATTATTATTCAAGTATATAATAATTGATATTAAAATATTTATTTAAATTATTTAATAGTTTATAATTTAAAAAATTGAATAATACTAAATTATTAAATATAATATTAATATTTAAGGCTCGTTTAAGATTAGTGGAAATTATGTATCATGCTAATGAATCTGGTTTACCAAATAATAAATTTAATATATATTACAAGTATGAGATGAAATAAAAATAATATCTATTATGAAATTAGTTTGTTTGAATCATTTTTCTACTTATTACTTATTAAATGGATAACATATATATGGGGGTAGGTAACGTTAACCATGTATTTTTCTCATCCACTATATAAGTAGATGTGGAGAACACTTTCTAGGTGAATAAAACTTATTCTAATGAATTAAGACCTCCTTTATATTCCATCATCCTTTAGAGAGAATGATTCCATTTACAAAATTGATCCAATGACTTCTTTACAGATCATAGGAACATAGTCGTGGTGATTGTCATGACGTCGAAGGAATCATCAGAGCTCTATGCTAGCATCCAAAATTCAACGATCTATGTTCAAAAAATCATTTAACCATGTATGTATGATCTAGAAGGGTTTCACATCGGATCATTCATGTAATCATCACCGATGATGAACTGTAGTTTCATACAATTTTGAATAAAAAAAGTAACTATTTATTTAATTTTGTGACTTGAATTTTTCACATGAGATCCTCGATAATCTGCAAAGGCTTGGAACACTATATATGATGAAGATACATCATTATGGTCATGAAAATTTTAAATTCACTAGACCATCGGCTTCTAATGTATACCCTGAAAAATTACTCTGCTATTAGAGAGATCATTTGAATTTTCTAAGATGGTGAATAATTATTTTTCATTAGATTATTTATAGAGAATTAAATCTTTCCTAGAAGAATAGTCCACTTGTGGATCTCATTCAAGATGGCCAATTTAAGACCAATCAAAAAATATCTATATACCAAAATCACAACTATTTCTAGGTAAAAATTAAAGAAAATTATAAATTAATATCTTTTCATTTTTTTATTTTACAATGATATAGTTTCTATCAATCTATGACATGAAAATTTTTTCTTGGTGAGTTTGATCTTCATATGGATGAATTGAAAAAATCCACATATTTTTATTTTTTTTCGGACAAGAAAATCGGAATATCCAAAATAAGAATAATATATTTTAATTGGTGATGATTTTTTGAATTAAGAAAACAAAAAAAACAATGAAAAATAGTGTGTCCCATTAAATGGTTTTCCATTGAATGAAAGAAAATTTATTTTAAAAAATCTAATCCCAAATATTTTTTACAAAAAAATGGCGCGGTAGTTGGGAGTCAGAAATAATAAAAGTGGTGGCCAACATGGGAAAAAAACTGATAGATTAAAAAAAACAAAAGAAAATGAATTATTTCATGGATTCCCTTCTATTCCATCAATTCATAGGTCTTCACCACACCAATATCAAGGATCTCTATAGCTTAGGTGACCTCACATTTGGCACTCTGAGGAAAACCATCGACCATGACCTTGCCCAGCCTGGAATTTGAAATCATTCGTCACCACACTAGTGTCAATCATTGCCATCCCACCTTATCTCAGCTACTACGCTAGACCTTTTTTGATAACCCCCTCTAAGGTACCTTTTATTCCTCCTCATTGAGAAATTTTACAGGAAAGGGCCCCTCGGACCAACCCTGTACTTGCGGATCATGGCCATGCTTCCTCTTCTAGTAGATCTGGTACTTAAATTAGATAAAAACTTGTCTAGACTGGCCCAAAAGGAGTCAAAACGGTTCCACGTGACCTGAACATCTTGGAAGAGGTTTTCCAATCCTACAAAGTCCTTTGGAGAATTCTTCCCTTCAAGGAATGAGCCTAAATGGGTTCTTATCGAATCACAATGGGTCTGGGTGGGAATTTTGGTGTTCAAAAAATAATAATTAAACCATGAATTAATTTATATAATTATTTTTATTTTATAATTAAAATAAATAAATTAATTATTGATTAATTATTTTAAAAACAATAATAATTTTTTTATTAAAATTTTTAATTTATTTTTATTATTTGGTTAAATTAATAAATTAAATAAATTTTCAAAACATAAATTAAATGAATTTATAGACTAAAGATGAATATAATTTATTTGAATTGTATAAATCATTGAATTTATATTTATTCCTTAGACATTAAAATTATTGCAATTTAATTTTATCATGCATTTACATTTCAAACTGACTAGTATTGAGATATTGATCGACCATGTGTGTGTCTGATTAATTTTTTAATTATTTATTATTGCGTCTGATGTTTTTAGTAAGTTTTTAACTTATCATGGTCTATGCATCATCATTTTCAAAATTCAATATCTATAAGGGAATTCTTGTCCAATTTATCTAGTATAATTTTTACTCTAGATACCCCATCACCTATGTGTGAGTATACTTTTACATTTGACGATGACACTATAAGGCACAGACCTTGCCAAGATGAGGTATTAATCCAGACAAGGAGTGTACACATTGGATAGTGACGATCTACATTGGGACGGATGACTCCACTCAGGTACGACACAACTAGGTCATAGATAATCTATTGAGTTTAACTTGATAAACCATTATAATATACTAAATACCAGTTAGGTAAAATTGTTTCCATTTCTAACTTTTTATTATTTTATGAATTCCCCTGACAATTGGAAACCAATAAAATAATAAATAGTAATATTTATAAATTTTTTATGATTTTTTGTTCAATTTATGGTCATTTCAGAGTGTGAAAAAATAAAATGAATAGATTAATAAAAATGCATTAAATTTATTACAAAATATATAACCCTTAAAGAGATATTACATTGAAGGTACCATCCGTCATTTGAATTTGAACAAATGTAGGTGTACAAGGTGCCCTGTTGGCCGATTTTGTTGGAAAACACTACTACTAGGAAGTTATTATGAGAGTGATGAGTTGAGTTAACTAAGATTGGTATCAAAGAAGTTGATAAATATATCTTGTTGAAACGTTATCAACAACACTGAGTGATTCATTTTATGATTTTAGAAGTCGAGATATCACTCAACTGATCAAAGAACTATGATTTAATATGGTTGGTTAGTCAAATTATTATCATTGACTCTATGAGTAGTGGCATATTCAATACTTGTAGACTATAAGTTGAGAATCAAGGATCCTTTACACTAAAATAATCAATAGACATAGTGTTATAATTCTATTATATATGGTTGCAAGAGTTTGATAAAATTGAGAGAGACATTTTTTATTTAAAAAAAATTATCAATAACGTTTAAATTAGTAATCAAGATATAAATACTAATCTTCAAAATTTTATTTTGGTAGAAAATGGAAGTTAATACCAAAAATACACTGTGATAAATATTGGACATTGAAAATGAACAAACAAACATAAATTCCAAGTATATTATAGGCACTTTCAGACAGTACTGTGTTATCTGCAATTCAAGGGAAGGTGTCCTCAATACATGTTAATCTATATCTCAAAGTGATGGTGTAAAAATGATTATAAGAGATTCTTGTATGATGCATATAATGGTTATTTCCTAATTTTATCATCAATTTATAATGTTATATGTTGATACTAGATCAGGAGGATAATATTATTTCAATACGTATAATTATTACATATCATTGAGCCATTTACTCCCATATCTTTTAAGATTAAAAATGAACAGTATAGAGAAAACACTTCATTTACATATAATAAAGTTCGAACATAAAATAGTAACATTAATGAAAGATCAATATTTTCATCTTATGGTGAACATGTTGAAAGGCAAGTAGAAAAGGCTTGTGGGAAGGGAGATTCCAAATAAACAATCACAATTTACTTTAATAAAAATCTGATGGTTACAATAAAAGAGGTTATTTTCCTCAAATGTCAGGAAATAATTTCTATAGTTTTCTAAATGAAAAAATTAAATTGAAGAATCAGGTATATCATTCTTCTGCATGAATATTTTTAAATTTTAAATAGTGTTTCAATTATACTTATTGACTATTAAATACAATATTTTTATCACATATGTGTATAAAATAAATTAACCATCTAAATAAAGATATTTTACTAGAATAAAGTTGTATTTTCAAAGAATCTGAGAATGGATGGTCCCCGGGTAAGTGGTGAGAAACACAAAAACTCAATATTTTATTTTTAATGATACTAGTGGAGATATTATTGGTTATTACCAAATATTTGTCAAATTTTTCCATTAGACAGTAAGAGAATTAATTCCATGTTCAAGAATACATGTTGATTATGTGGTTTAATACTTAATTAATAGTTTTTTATTTTTAGAATAATTTGAAATATCTGATGAATATAAAATTTAAGACCCATATACTCAGTTGTTTCATGAAAATACTATGTTAAAAAAACTAAAACTAGTTTTCAACGACCTGTCTAGTATAGTATTTAGACTCTTATGAGTTGAAGACCTTAGGTATTATCAACACACTTATATACTTGGATTGGTACAAATAGCCCTTTAAAAATAAAGATAATCCACATAGATTTCAGTATTAGATCATCTAGATATAAGGAACTATTTATAGGGAAAGATAGTGGTTAATATACAACATTAGATTCTTTAGGTTTCATTAAGGAATGAGAAATTTATGTATAATATATGCCTGTTCAAAATAGATGAGATTCTTCGAGATGGTTGCTGATATAATATATTGATGAATAATTCATCGATCAATACAACACCTCATGGTGTAATTTATAAGTACACATTACACAACCCTGATGAAAGAAATTATGCTAATAGGGAGGATCAATGTTGAGTGTTATTTTTTATCTCTGATTAATAAAATATAAAGAAGAATAATTCCTAAAATGCCCAATTCCTTACAAAAATGAGATAATTGATGTATTTAAAAGTTGTATTACAGTAAATATTCATTAATTGCATAATCATCTATTTTTAGTGACACGATTTTTAAATAATGACATTATACCATATCCATTTGAAAACATAATATAAAATGGATATCATATGAGTTTTATTATGATAAAAATTAATTTTTATAATAACATTGTGGCTGTATGTGGATAGTCCATTAAGAATATAAATGCACTTGAATCAATAAAATCCCAATTTTCATCTGAGTTAATTTGTTAATGCGTTTATTGGAAATTATTTAAATTCATATCATGGAGTGGTTATTGTAAATTTCTAGACTTTATTTCTTTAAAAGAGTTCAATAATATATTTCATATAGTTGGGGAAAGGATGGCATGGTTTTACTCAATTACAAAGATATAAAAATAGTAGATATAGGAACAAATTCCCATAGTGGATGTGAAAAGAAAATGTTCTAGAGATACATACTGTGTAATAAGGATAAAATGGTTGTAATGGTTTTATATACACTATGGATGAGGATACAATATTTATTTTGAATAATAAATTCCACAATAATTAAATATAAATTTCCTACGACTAAAAAAACCAATTAAAATTAAATAATTGATTCCATGTATCAAGGTATAATGGCTTGTTATTTTGAATACTACAATGGGTATTCCAATAACATTATACAATGTGGTACAAGAATTGTACCAATAAGGAATTAATTTATTTATATAAATTATTTATTCTTAAATACATTATAATTTCTCTTGTAATATATTTTATCAGTGATCATACTTTTGAGCAATGGATGTCAATACCATATTTTGTGGATGGTGTCTATATGTTTCTACTAGAAAGTGTTGGTGAAATTATGTAACGAAAATAATCTGCATAAGTATTTCAAATCTAGTTTAAAATTTTATTAGTAAGACATATCATAGTATATTCATTTGGAATGAATATTTTTCATGTTTCTAGAAATAGTTAGTGGGACTATCTTCGTATTCCATGTAAAATAAGTTACATAATATATTGGAAAAAAATATTGGTCTTCTAGTTAGTTAAGATATTAATGAAACTATATCTGCATATATCTATTTAATGTAGAAATGTATGTTCTGGGGAATAAGATATAATGAGTTATATCAAATTACTTCTTGGACCTACTCCATTTTACATATATTGGTAATGTACACTAGTTGAGACAACTCAAGAGAGAATTATAGCTAGTATGATAGGGAATAAATCTCTCCAAGAAGACATGTCTGGAAAATAAGAATATATTAATTTGGTATATTTAATTTTATATGATTTAGTGATATATCAACCACTTATTATAAGCTATGTACAAATATTCATATTTAAAACATCTAATTTATGGTAGGAAAATATCATTGACATCCTGGAAACCAATATTGGTTGTCGTTAAAACTATCCAATTGTACTAGAGTAAGAACAAATGATATTCCAGGTAAGTATATGGTTAGGGTTACTAGTTATAAGGTAAAAAATAATCAAATTTTGATCAACATAATACAATATTTCAATTAATATAAGTTAATTAGTGAGACAAAATCATACAAGTTAGTGGTAGCCATATCTACAAATATCAAGTGAATTACGCCTTCTCTGGTATCTAAATAAAAATATATAATACATAAGTATTATTTACAGTTATTGGAATAATAAATATAGAGTAAAGAACAATCATAATATAAGTTATGATAATTCTAATACTATTATTAACATAGATGTCATGTTTAGATACTGGAAAAAGTGAAATACTAAGGGATATCTTCTGCTGAGATGTTTTACTCAATAAAGTAAATTCACATATAACAAAATATCCAGGTAGTGGAGACATGGTAGTCCCAGAAACTAAATACATTACTCGAAAGAAACAAGATCTTAATCATGTAATAGTTAACAAGTATGGTTAAAAAATTGGATCAAGTAGAAGTGGGTGTGTTGAAAAAGCAGTTTTCCTAGACCCAACTTTGTCAGTGAATTTAGATGACCATACCTTGTATACATCTAGTTATTACTGGTGTACACTTACCAATATAGTGTAGATATTTATGTGTCCACTATTTTAATTGAAATTTCAATATATTAAATATTTTATAACAAGGTTATAGCTGATCCAAATCTATAATGTGAACATTGAGATACAATGACATTATTCTTTAATATATTTCATATGTTCCAGATACATAACACTGACTGGACATGATTTATTTCGTACTATTAGTTAATGGGGGATCATAATCATTGATACTTCTTCTCATGAATTTCATACATGGTGATATCTAGTAGACCTGATCCTAATAAAATACCTTCCAATAGGAACAACACATGTTTTGGGTGTCATTTGTTGTTTCTATCTATGAACAAGTTTATTGGTCCCTATAATTGGGGTCATTATCAATGTGTTCCTTTTGATTTTGTACTTTGATGCACGTTGAATACCATTGTAATGATTTCAAAGAGAGGTTTTTTGTGTTGGGGGCATCATTGGTGGTATGAAATGGGATGAGTAATCAAGATATAATTTTTTCACTTCTGAGTTGAGGAAGTTATATCTCTATCCTTGTTGATCGAGATGGTAGAAACATAATTAAATACATGGCCATGACAGTCGAAGTTAAGTCCATCGGGTTATAACAAAAAACTAATTATGAAATAAAATGATGATGACATGAGTGTTTATCCTTCATTATAACATAAATTATAACAAAGATATTATATTACATTATGTGTGTCCATAGGTTGGTTGATGTATCTATGTTTATTCCTTACATCTATAAGGGTCGTAATGGGTTTCTATATTCCACTCTTATTTATTAAATATTATTCACTAAATTTGAGATATTGGTCTAGAGTTTCACACACAATATCACATTCATGATTTTTCCCTATTCTATTGAATATGTATATATGCATTTTTTGGCCCCTCCATGGGGTCCGAGTGTTTTTAAAGATATATCAATCGCCAAAATGTAAATAAATACATTATTATTGTTTTGTACAATAATTGATTTGTATTTTTTTATTAATATTATTTATGAGTTTTTCAGTAAATACTTAGAATAATATTAATCTAATGATTATTAATTTTAATATTCAAGGTTTACTTAATATTAGTAGGTATTACGCATTGAGTTAATGACTCATTTTTATCATGTAATAAATTTTATATCAGTTAAATTTTTTTGATGAAATATAAATAATATATATGAAAAAATTATTTCATAATTACTATTTTTAATTTTTGTAGTATTTTATGGAAGGTAGAATTATGAATGACGGGAACCCCAGTCGTGTATTTTTTCACATCCATTATATATGATCACGAGGAGACTATTTTCATTTTATAAGAAACTAATTTTAATGGATTGATATGTTCTCTCTCTTCCCACATCCAAGAGAGTTGAAGATTCCATCCAAGAAATCAATCATAGGATTTCATTTTGTATAATAGGAATAGAGTTGATGTGATAATTGTGAAATCATAGGATTCAACAGAGCTCCGCAATAGCACTTGGTATTCAATGAACAGTGTTCGCAAATATTATTAAAGTGTGTCTCAATGATCTATAGAGGTTTTAATTTGAATAATTCATGAAAAAATCACTTATTAAAATATTCTGTCAAACACACCCCCGACTCAAATCAGGTAAATTCTTGTGGAATTTTCTACAATTAATTATTAACATGAGATCCTTGGCTATCTAACAAGTCTCATATTGCTGAAGGTGATGGTATTTTATCAATATATTGATTAATATTCACAATAATAGTCCCACCATCTTTTTCTACACACCCTAACAACTTCACTAAAAAAAGAAACTTTACAACATGACATTGGGGACCCACATACAATTTTTTTCAACTCTGAACTGTAACTAATTAGTGGAATATATCATTAATTATCTTCGACATATCTTGAAAAAGACTCAACCTCATTAGAGACGCTTCAACCAACTCCACATAATAACGAGGATACCTGCATGGGAGACTGTACAAGTCCTTAAAAGGTTACATTATAATAGATAACCAGTAACTATTTTATATGAAAACTTAGCCAGTACCAGATGGATATCCCACAATCCACCAAAATCAAAGAAGTAGGAATGGAGAATATTCTATTGCATTTGAATTTCATTCCAAATATATCTTTTTGACTTTGGATGATAAATTATAATCAAATTTACCTGACCCTCATCAACACATGGAGATCCTTCCATAATTTCAAAGTAAACGTTGGATCTCTATTTGATAAAATGGAAGAAGGAATCCCACGTAACCTTATGATCTCATGTAACTAAATCTTAAAAAATATCTTTAATGTTATTGGTGTCCCAGGTTATTATAAAATGATAATATTTAATCGACTCATCAATAACCACCCAGATAGTGTACTTCCTTCAAGCAGTCCATGGTAATTCAATAATGAAGGCCATGAATACTTTTACCAATTCCAGAACATCATCATATGAGGATTGAGTAGACAATAAATCCTTGTGTAATACACCTTTTTCTCAATATAGGTGTAAAAGAGGGATACATAATCAATAATGTCATTACTTATATCTTACCACCAGAAATTCCATATCATGTAATAATATATCATTATTGTTCCATTTTGAATAACCCACAAAAATATGAAAATCGTGAAACACTAATTTCATCAAGAATAATGGGACAAAAATGGCTTTCTAAAGTGGATAACACCACAAAAAGTGAGAGAAAATAAAAGAAAGATCTACACACCATAAATGGATTTGCTAATTACTATAAGATTATCAATATACGGTTGATAATTCTTGATAGTCTTAGGTATATATGAGGATAAATAAACTCTATTCAGTAGTATATGCAATGCACCCTACAATGAATTTATATGAAACTGAGAAAAAATACCCAATTGGGTCCATTTTTATTTGGATTAAAAAAATAGACAATGGTGGAACTTCTTGACTGATATATTCCATGAAAAATTCCCATTCCATAGGGTTTATGTGATATTAATATCGTATGTATATATATGTACTCTACCAACCACATTTACCTGAAATCTAAGAATTTCTATGAGAATATATATCTGAAACACTAATTGTCTGAAAAGACTGTGAATGTCACTACAAAAAGGTAGTTCTGTCAATATATAAATGCATGCATGACCATAAATTTCTTAAAATATGGAGTAGGAAAATTACAGTCATGTTACTGAAGATGATGAGATAAAAAAGAGACGACATGGTCTTCCAACATAATCACATACCCAATACCAACAAATGAAGCATCACCATATATCACATACCCCTCATCGAGATCAAGTAAGATTAAAATATAATCTGGTGTAAGATGTTGTTTCAATTCTATATATAAAACCATAAAACTTGATGATTTATTTCATTTTAAATAAATTATATTACTTTGATAATTGAACATTTACAGAACACTAGAATTAAATAAAATTGGATACTCTATTAAAATATTCTTATTTAAACATGAATATTGTAAAATAGTCATTGAATTTGAGTGTATTAATTGGATTAACAAAATTATGAGACATATATTTTAAACAAGTATAAAATAAATTAAATGGTTATAAATTTATTGGAAATTAAATAATAACCACAATAAAGTGAATAAAAGGTTGTTTAAAAAAATTCTGAATAGAGGATTTGTTCTGATTTTCAAAATTATTTTAAAATTAATTTATTTAAAAAATTTAGAAAACTTATTTCATAAATTAAAATAATTTTTCAAATCATGATATCAAAATTACATTAATATAATTTTTTTATTTTTATTAAAAGTTTCATTTTTCAATGAATTGTGAAAAATACTAATTTTATTAAAAATTGACTTATCACTTAAAGAATTTAAATGCCATCTTTTATTTTATTTTGGATTTAAATATAAAATTAGATCAATTATATATTAATTAATCCAAATTAGGATATTTTAATTAGTTCCATATTAATATTTTAGGTAAAAATGTTTTTATTTTTTGAACTGTTTTCTTTTGGGGAACTATTTTTTCGCCATGTTTGCGGGTGTAATTTTATATTAAAAGGTGTAATTTTATTTTAATTTATAAAAATGTATCCCATATTTTAAATATTATTAAATTATATAATATAATATTTTCAAATTAGTTTTTGACCATAAATATATGTGAACTTAGTAAAAATTAATAAATATGGTTTATTAAAAAACAGGTTTACCGAGCAGTAAACTAAAATGATATGGGTTAAAAATGACTAAAAATATATAATTATATTTTTATATTAATATTTAGACGTTATATATTATAATTATTTAAAATAATCCATTTTATATCCTTTATTAAAAAAAAGTGTTGGTGAAACTCATTCATTTTAGAAATTCCAAGTGTGTCCTCTCAACCAATTATAAAAGGTCACAACCTCAACTCTTTTTTCCACAATTCAAAACCCATTGGATTGTAAAATAACTTCAAAATAAAATTCCCTAGTTACCTAAAATCATCTTAAAATACATTTTTTGGTCATAAAGATATCATAGAAATAGTTTTGGATTAAACAAAGAGATCTTTTCTGAAGATGAGGTAAGGTCCTTAACTAAGTCTTTTTTTCTTATTACACCTCTATAAAATAATATAAAATTTTGTTGATATAATAAACTCAGTATTATATATATATATATGTCATTATGTTATGTTAATGACCTAATAATATATGCTCCCTTAAATGGGAAACAAAACAGTTGTTCTTGTGTATAGTGAAGTAGCGCCTCACGAACCAACATTTGTTTTCAATTACCACTTCTCACAGATGTATATAATTATTTATGTAATGTTTATATATGATTTATAATTTATAATTATAATAATTTTATTATTAAATCATATATACCCTCTTAATTTTTATTTTATAGAGAATAAGATATCATTGCTTGAGTGGAGGATGGACTACCGCCTCACGAAGCGATGTGGTTCAATTTTCACATAAGATTTCCGTTGAAGTTAAAAAGGAATAATTTGATATATATATATATGATATTATTTAAATATTAATGATAATGAAAATTTAATATATAAAAAATTTATTTCCTTATCATATATTAAATAAATTATAATGTTGTTCATACGTATGAAAAAGTACAACTTATCAAAGTGATGACATTCTTTTTTATTATCATATCACATGGATGGTATTTGTAAGATTATTTAAAGAAAAAATATATTTTTTATGAAATTATGATAATACATAAATATAAAATAACAGTTACTTTATTTCAATCATGATCATCAAATAATGGAAATGTTACTCACGCAAACGTATGACCTATCATTTACAAGATCGTTAGACATTTATGTTTTCATGATGACATTAAAAGGTTGGATTCAATAGAAATTTTCTTTATAGAAATGATAGTTATGTCAGTATTACCATTATCATGAAGATGAATTAATAATATATTTTACCTTATTCAGCTTTTCAAATTTATTTTGGACATATGTTTCATTTATCATTAAAATGTCTGACGTTAAATTAAATAGTTATGTAATTAAATATGTCATAGTAAAAACTAAAATAAAATGATTACTAAACATGAAAAGGGATATTATGAAATTAAATAACTATCAAAAGTTTATTATTTATGAATATATTTAATGCATGTGACAAATCAGGATTGAGGTAATGGATCTCACTAAAGCACCCTTTCATTTCGGTTATGAACCTTCTATATCTTACTCACTATATATATCAATTTTATGATATGTTATGCTTCAAAATTTTGTATATAAGTATCTCACATGTAAACCTAGATTATTAATCCTTCAGTTTATGGTGTAATACATTCCTTATTCCTTTTTCTAAAATTCCTTCAATATGAAATTTCTTTTCAATATGATTTTATGTAAGATTATGAAACCCATTTTACTTCCATGGTAATTCTTATGTTATTTCTTATGATTGATTTCCTTTCTTTGGAATCATAGATCGTGAAAGATTTATGATGGGTTCTTCTAGATGATGGTCTAAATTATTTGAAATGATTTAGTATCATGTGGAATCATGTGTGGGATTAGATATTAAACCTAATAAATTATGGAAATTTATCCACAATGTGATATTGCCTTGGAATTTGGACTTGAATGATGTTTATGTCTTGTTATATAGTTTTTTCCACATTTACAATATTTACAAGAACTTATGATACCATATTACTTATGATATTATTCAATGTAAATTCTCATCTTCCTTATCATTTATGATACCATGTTATACCTTTGGTTCTCATGTTATGTTACTTTATCATGTTTATTACCATACTGAGTTAATATGTCACCCCATTATTTATGTATTCCCTAAGATGCCCTATTTAGTTTTAAAATGTCAAATGGAATTTAATATACCACAATAGATAATAAAGTAATGAATCCTTGTTTTATGTTCCATTTCATGTAATATTAAACAAGTTTTCTAATATCACTAGTCCCATACGATCCATGTGTTTTATTAATGGATATTTATGTTTAATAATCATTTAATTGTATTTTTAGAAGGATTATATAAAAATTTTTGGAATCAAAGTAAATGATTAATTAACATTTGAAACTAGGATGAAAAAAATTATTAAGGATCCAAGGGATTAGTATATGGATAACTGTAAATATAGCTTTGAAAAATGAAAATATCATAGAATTTTGGTAATGTTTAGAGTTAGTTAAATTAATGAAAATACATCCATATCTAAATAATAATTGTGGATGTGATTCTTTTTCATAGGCACCTTGGGTTAATAACTTTGAAAATGGTTTATTTATATTTACTTGATTATCACCTGGTACATAAAAACAAGCCTTTCTATAAACATAATTTTACACTTTTGAGGGATACAAAAATTTGAGAAATCCTAACAAACCATTATGATGGAATTCAAAAAAAAAATAAAGGATAGAAAAACTAAGAGGAAACATTACCATAATTTACATCAATTAAAAACTAGTGGGAAATAAGTTTGGTCATTCTTATACTTCATGAGTTATTCCTTTTATGTTTATAATATTCTATTCTATTTGTCCATAATGTGTTTTTATTTATCTTGGTTAATGGAATGAAATTAGAGATACCGTTCCAAGCATCAACATGATAGGTAGTTTTTTAATTTCCACAATGATATTCCTAACCTTATAGGAGTAGTAGATAACAAAATTATCATTGTACCAGCTCAACATTCTCAGGTTTTGAATAATAATTTGAATCATGTAGAATAACCTAATCCACATAAAAAGGATCAAATTATAGTAGAGTATTTTATCAAAAAATACCCCCTATGATTTGAATATATTATGATTACTACATTTTTTTGAACAATGGAATGAATCCATTCAGATGATATTCTCTATCATCCAATTAATAGAGTAAGATAAAGTTGGGATATCCCTCTATTGCAATGATGGAGAAGATGGTGAGTGGTGGATACTGATCAATAACAAAAACTCTAATGATGATATTGATTCAATAGAGAGGTAAGACACCAAGAAAGAATTTTTTAAAAAGTATTTTCCCCAAAATAATTGTCTTAAATGGTAGAGGAAGTTCCTTATTCTAAAAAAATGGAGGAATAATCTATTAGAGAAACTAGGGAAATAAATATAGGGCGTCCTTGGTATGTCTTAAATTTTTTTATCAGCTCTGAAAGTAATTTCTACCATTTCTCTAGTGGGTTAAAGCTAATTATATAGAAATATTTAGTGATTTATTACAATTTTAGTTAAAAAATTATTGATTTTTATGCCCTCAAAGTTGAGATGGAGATCAGTGAAACCTAGTGGGATCAGGGTATTTTAAAAAAGCAAAATAAAATGGAATTTCAATGGGACCAACAACAGATAAATCCCATGGAGGAAAGAAAACCAAATATCCAACTTGTCACATGTTTGGAAGAAGAATATGGAATGTAACCTAAGGAGAAACAAAATATTATTCCAGATTAGAAAATATGGGTATCATTCTAATTAGCTCTTTAGGGAAACAAATAATACCACTAATTAGGAATAAAAAACGAAGGTTTTTATCAACACTATACCTATTTTATATTGTTTTAACATTAAATAACATAGGAATTATACAATCCAATGCCTTAAAATAGAGGTTCTTAGAGAAATTCATTGGCAATAACCTCCATGGAAGTAAGGAAGCATGCAATATATCACTATGTATGGGGTGGATGTCAACAATGATGTGGTTATAAGAATGATATTTACTAATTTAATAATAGAGAACATGCCTTTTTATTATATTCATATAAATTCGTTCATATCTGGCATGTTTAGATGAACTGTTCAAATTCTTCCTCAAAACATGAGCATTAAACAATTTTTGAGATCATCAATAAGAGGCATGGGTTAATCCAAAGTATATATCTTCTACCCATTCAATTATTATGAAAATATCTATCCATAAAATCTCCACAGTCTTCCATTAGTGGTGGTTGGTGCTATTTTGGGAATGTATTAGTTATCCTTATATAAATCCAACATCAACTGTAAGAGATATAGATCACCCTTCACATCCAAATACATCCTTAGATTCATTAAAAGTGTAAGGAGGAGAAATAATATCATATTTAATGTTATGTTCAATCATGGATATTATTAACTTATGATTGTGTATATCTATCAAAAATGATTGAGACAAAGGATAGAATCATACTTGATTATGTGCCCATTTTTTGGGATTATACGACTATATTCCCAAAAGAGTTTCATAATCACTCTACTGGATGAGATGTTGAGTTTATAATCAATCATATACCCAGATCTCTACCATTTCCAAGAATCCTTACAAAATTTCCATTATTGATTTGGAATAAATTAATAATTAGTTACATGTGGATCTATAAAAGGGTTTTATACATATGAGTGGTTCTTTGTGGGGTCCTCTATTCCTCACAATCAAAAATAAGGAAGAGATTATGAGCCTTTGTAATTATTTTCATGAACTAAAAAAATAAAATTAAACTAGTTTCACCTACCATTAATAAACTATTTTTATGTGTTACAATTCAATGATAATTATTTCTCCAAGGCAGAACTTTGTTTAGGATTTCAATAATTGAGTTTAAAGAAGGATTATATTCCCAAAAATACCTTTCAAACATAATATGTACACTATGGGTTCATAGTAATTCCTTTTGAACTCACTAATGCTACAACAATATTTATGTTCACAATTAATAGAGGCTCTATTTATTACCTTAAAAAATTGGTACTATTTATTTGTGAATCATTGATATAATCAAAGATAATGTAGAAGCATTTGGATTATTTTGATATTGTTGTAAGGGATTTCAGAAAATAGATGTTATATTAAAGGTACAATAATTGTGATTTCTAGGATAATTAAGTATCATTTATAAGGTTTATTATCACTCTCTAAGGGACAAATTTGGAATGTTTTAGGACCAAGGAAATTAACATGAACCAAAAACGATAGTTAACCCTAATTAAGGATTATGAATTCTCAATCCATTACCATTCTAGAAAAAAAAATCATTGTGTATGATTCTCTAAGTAGAAATAATCATGAAATATCATAAATTGTGATAATCAAGAAGGACCAAGTCTCTTAAGATTTTCACTTGATTGGTATGGGAATATTAAAAGTAACTTAATCCAAATTTTATTAGTTTAGGAATATATTCTTGAGATTATCAAGGAGGACTAGGAAGATGATGAGATGTTACATTAAAATGAATCAAATATTTTAGAGTTCAACTTTGCTGATGATAAAGTTAAGAGAATGGGAACATGGATATGTTTCCCTTAAATACCTAAGATAAGAGGGATATTATGGATGATTCACATATATTTTTCTTCTCCATTCATCTTGGAAGCAATAATTTTGGAATATATTTAAAGAAAATCATACAATTGGAAAATATGAAAAGGGATATTTCAGAATTTGTATCTCAATGCTTGGTATTCCAATAATTCAGGGATGAAAAAAGGTACAAGGATATGATAAAACTATTTCCCATAAAAGTTTGGATATGGGAAAACATAACCATGTCTTAAATCATAGGACTCCCCAAGACACCTAATAGAATTAATTCCATCTGAGTGGTAGTTAATCGCCTTAAAAATTCAACACATTTTTTCAAATATCATTTAATATTACTATATTGACACTCTCAGTAACAAATATATAAGTTAAGTGTTGATATTTCATAGAGTTCCACTCTATATTGTCTATGATTACGATACATTGATAACATTAAGGATATGGAGAAGCCTTTAATAAATGATGGATAATGAACTCAATTTACAAACTTCTTATAACCATTTGAAAAGTGGTAAGTATGAAAGATAAATAAAAAAATACATAGGATATGTTGAGGCATTGATCAATGGATTTAGAAGGATTTTGGGATCACCACCATCTCCTTGTAAAGTTATCATATTACAATAGTACCCACTAAATAATTCAAATGGAACCTTATGAGGCTCTGTATGAGATGTGGTTGTGGAGTCTGACATGCTGGTATGAGGTTGAGAAGATGAAGCTCACGTGGCCTAATAATTCCTAAGATATGATTGAAAAGGTCTATACCATTTAATATTACATGAAATCAGTGAAAAATCTGCTGAATAGCTATACATAAAATCATCATGTAGACCTATAATTTGAGGTTGGAGATAAGGTCTTCATATATATTTCACTATGGAAGAATTTCATGAGGTTAAGAAAGAAGTTAAATCTTAGTACATACTAAATCATCCTAATTTAGATCATTTATCACATTTTAGTGGTGGCATACTGACTATAACTCCCACATAACTAATTTCATGTACATACTGTGATCCATGTATCCTTCTTGAAGAAGTACATACTAGAACCCTCTAATGTACTTGATCCTAATATTATACTCTTTTAGAATTAACATTCACATGAAATGTAGCTAATGAGGATCTTGTATTGTATAGGAGATGATCTACAAAAAAAAGACCACTCACCTCTTAAATTTGCCCTTGTGAATCCACATGTTTAAGGAATCAACATGGGAACCATATGAGGCGATAAAGTAGAAGTAAACACTAATGTTTTCATCTTAGTATGTAATATGATATATGGATAGTGAAATTATTTAAGGGGGAATAATTTAACAACCAAACACTTTATAATATATTTATTTTTAATTAATTTCCATCTATTTGTCAACCTGTGACACAAGTAACACAATATTTAAACGAAATACGATACACTATTAAATAATTGTAATTTAAATAGAACCATTATAACATAGAAATTAAATTTAAGTTATAAATATGAATAACTAAAATATGAAAATTATAATTTAATCATGTATAAAATAAATTATTTGGTTATCTACATATTAAAAAGAAAAAAACCATTTTAAAAGGAATTAAATGTTCTTTGAAAGATTGGTTGTTGGTATGAAAGATTAATTAGTTTACTTTTTGTGCACATAATTTAGAAATAATTTTTAATTTTTCTTTGAAAATATATTTTAATAAATTAACTTAATTTTTAAAATAATCATATCAAAATTATATTAGGGTAAATTTTTGTAATATTTCTGAAAAGAATCATTTTTTGATAAATAGTTAAAATACTATTTTTTATAAAAAATAAATTTTCATTTAATGAATTTTGAAGCCCCATTTTATTATAATTTAGTTTTAAATTTAAAATTATTAAAAAAATTATTTAATCAAAATTAGACCATTTTATTAAATTTCATATTGATATTTTTAAAAAACCATTTTATCTTGTGAATATTTTTCTTTTGGAAATCCTTCATTTGACACATTATTGGGTTTAATATTAAATTAAATTCTCTTAATTATGTCAATTAAATTTCAAAAAATGTATTCAAAACTTTAATTTGAATAATTTATATTATCTAATAATTTTAACTTAATGTTTTCCCATAATGAATTGTGAAAACAGAAAAGTTATTTTCCATGTATACGGTAAAAAATACTTTTTTCGGTAATGTTAAAATGATAAGGGTTTAAAATGACCAAAAACATGTATAACTACTATTTTATAGTAATATGTAAACATTATATCTTATAATGTTCTAAAATGATCCACTTTGGAGAATTGTTTCATGATAACGATTTTTGTGGAATTGTTTTTTAAAAAAATTCTATGTTCATCATGTGCCATACATATAAAAGGTAACCCACTCTCATGTAATTTACACCCTTAAAAACCCATTGGTTCTTATAATACCTAAAACCTAACGTCTAAAATTCCCTCCCATCATCCTAAAAGAATTTTATGAGTTAAAATTTATCCTGTGAATGATTTTGGTTGAAACCAAAACATAGTTTTCAAATAAGAGGTAATGTCGTTACCTGCGAGTTTTATATTATTTATTCATACAACTACATAAAACCTTATTAAACCCTGATTATATTATAAAATAAAAAAATTATATATACATACATATTCTTATGTTATGGGAAGGACCTAAAGCCCTCACTCCTTCATCAAATTGGAAACAAACCCATTTATCACATGTACGACAGACCACCACATCTCGAGCCGACATACGTCATTTTCCAACACCCCTTCTAATAGAAAGATATAAATATTGGTAAAATTACTATATATTATATTTATTATATAATTATAATATTATAGTTATAATTTCATATATAACTTCTTACTTTCTATTCGGTATAGAACACGAAAACGTCTCTCATGTGAATAGAGGACAATGGCCTCACAAAGCAATGTTATTCATCATTCACTTACGCTTTACATGGAAGGTTATAAGAATTAATTTTATGTTTATATATTATGTTTATAACATAAAAACCATTATTTAAATTTAATATATCAAATTAATTATTTACATTTCATATATATAATAAATGATATTTCCGTTCCTCTGAACGATGGAAAACCACCTCGTGAAGCGATATGAATAGTTTTTAATAACACGACACTTGGTTGGAATGTGTAAAGGTATTTAAATAAATAATATTATATTTATTATATTATCATAATCCAATAAATATAAATAAAACATACTTTCCTTCCATCAAAACCTTCAAAAAATGAAAATGTTACACAATCATTCGTACAACCTCCCATCTCGATGATTGTAACAGTGTACATTTTTATAACCATATTTTTTGTTTGGTTAAAACTATATATTTTTGTAATAAATTTTTAATTACTTTATTATTAAAATTATTAAAATTATTAATTAATAATATATTTTACCTTAGTCAACCTACCAAAGTGATTTTTGATACATGATCATTTTATAGTTAAAACGCCCGACTTGAAATTAAATTGTTATGTAGTTTAATATAAAATGTTAAAAATTAAAATAAAAGGAATACTAAAAATTAAAAATGTTATTGGTTATTTATATTATTAAAATATTTTTAAAATTCTATACATTAAGAAACACAAATAAAAAATCGGGCTCAAGGTAAGGGATCTCACTAAACCTCCCTTTCCATTGGGTTATAAACGATTTCTCTCTAACTAACATTATATATAACTTTAATCTTATGGAATAAATTGAAATTTTGAATATATTTAGCTCATATACATATATATTCCTTAACCTATATTCCTTTGATAGATTAATATATCCCTTATGTTATTTCTCAAATTTCTTCATTATGAAATTTACTTTGATTATGATATAAAACAAGATTACCCAACCCATTATAATTCCATGGGTATTTCTGATGTTATTCATTATAATTGATGTAATTTATATGGGATTGATATGTTATGAATATTTTAATTTTTTCTTTCTTATAAAATTTCCTAACACATTAGGTAAATCCGTAGTCTCATGAGGTATCATATATGGGACTAGGGAGTAAAACAAATCAATTATATGCCCTTTTCCACCGTGTAATAATTTCTATATAGATAGAATTAACTCATTATTGTTTCACGATATTTGTTTTTTCTATATTTTCTATGATGAAACGATCTTATGATATTGTGTTCATTAAGATATGATTCCATTCAATTACTTATGAACCTCCCCTTTTATTATATCATGATATACATTTTATTAACATGTTATGTTTCATTATTATGATTATTCCCTTAATGTGATTTTTATCTCACCACTCTCTTTATATTTTCCCGTAGTTGTCCCATTTATATTTAAGATCTCAAATTGATTTCATTATATCACTATGGTGAATAAAATAAGAGTTCCATGTTATGAGTTCCATTTGATATAATATGAACCTATTTTTCTAAATACAATATGAATTTATAATACTTCTTTTTTATTAATAGATATATATGTTTATGAATCATGTAACAATATTTGTAAAAGTACTAGGTCACCAAACCTAAAAATAATTCTGACATTTTTTATACAATTTGAACATCACCCATTCTATTGAAAGAGCAGTCACAGGTGACACCAACATCAAAAAATCATTAAAGAACTAAGTGTAATATCTATACAGACCTACAAATATCTATATCATGATATTTATTCATTGTTAAAATCCTTAAAATATGAAATTTTCCTTCCTAGGATTTATAGAAGGACCATTTTACAAAATCACATTCCCCAAGAACATTACTTTTTGAATCCAGAAATTTAATTTTGATAGCTTTCCATAAAGTAAGTGAGGTTTTATGATTTAAAAAACCATATATAGATGGTTCTATAGTTCATCTTATTATATTGATAACCTAAGATATTATCCAGTAATACCATGTTTAATTAATCATGATATTAAAAGAGTATATAGTTCATCAAATCTATAAAAAATACATGGAAAATAGTCTTAACGAAAGGCATAAAAATATTTTCATAATGGTCATACATTCTCATGAAAGCAGTATTTAGAATATCAAAATAAAAAACTATGAGATACTAATAACCTAATCAAAGATTGATTTTTAATATCAATTTTGCCCCTTTAATTGATCAAACAATTAATCCACATAAGGAAAATGGTGCATATTCATATCTCTTACCTGATTCAACTTTAGATAGTACATACACAAACGAAGTGATCCATCAGCCTTCTTGGAAAAGAGAATTGTGTATATCTAGGGTAAAACACTTGGGGGGAACCAAATACTTTTCCACAAGAGCATATAAATATATCTTGAACTATATTTTCTCATTAGGTGCTATATGAAAAGAGGGAATAAAATTTCAGTTGCACACCTGACACCAGAGCAATCCAAAAATCTACCTCCCTCTCTAGAGAAAGGATAAAAACTTCATCTAAGAATTAATCATTGAAATAAAAAATAAACAAGTTAAGATCATCAAGACAGGAAAAATAATTAGGATGTAATAAAAATATAAAAAAACTAAAGTGTTCTTATCAGTAATTTGGTGCCTGATAAGACCTCGGACCCCACTCTCACTAAAACACCTAAGATCTCCTATTTTTGGTAAACAATGAAACATGCTGATGATAGTAGTCAATTTTTTCATTGTGATAATGTACCCCATCCATACAAATAATGATTTCATATAGATCTATGTCGAGAAATAATAAATCCTAGACATACTCTATGTCATCTACCTGTTATGAAAATTAGAGATACCAAAACCCCTACTCCTTTATCATTCCAAGAGGTATCATTAACTCCATAAGAATGTATATAATATCCATTGGATGATTAGTAATATTTAAAAAATTGTCATATATTAATGATTATTATTAATCTATATGAAACATAACAATTTATATAGATTTTTAAAAAAATGTTACTTGTCACAATAGTTTAGCCCATGTCAACCACCACTAGAAATCATCCACTACAAGATGTTGGCTCACTCCTAAGGAATGTGTTTTGATCACAGTGCAATTTTAATCTACATACTAAATTATAGTTTCATTTAGATAAAATGATTTATAGCCATAAAGGGGCATTAAATTATCCACGTAGATCCTAAACATATTACCATTGTGGCCATAATAATTTAAAATTGTCACATGTGCAAGACAAGAACATAATGTGTATCATGTCAGGACACATTTATAGAAATTTAGAGGAACATAACTACCTTAAACATATGGCGTAGAGGAATCCCACTACTAAGAACCACATCTACCACTATTTTAATGGTCATTCCACTTTCATTTCTTTACTAATGTTCCATTGAAACTTATTATGGGAGGAAGATAATGGATAGAAAACCCAATAACTCATACCATGTT
Source organism: Viscum album (assembly GCA_963277665.1). Lineage (NCBI taxonomy): Eukaryota > Viridiplantae > Streptophyta > Magnoliopsida > Santalales > Viscaceae > Viscum > Viscum album. The sequence goes on from OY728143.1 coordinate 579,530,470, forward strand.
TATATATTCAATCATATCCACATATAATATTTCATTATATTTTTTAATATTCACAATGTATACCAAAAATTAGATTCTTATCCATAAACCCTATAGATTTGTTTTACCCTTTCGTTGTTCATTGAGCTCTACCTTTGGTGAAAAAAATTAGATCCAAAAAACTATTTGTGTACATGGAAACTAAACTATATCCATACTAAATGGAATGAAAATCAAAATAATTCTCTATAATTTGAGACTATGGGAAGAAATACTAATGTAATAGGGTCTTTATACACTTTCAGTCTAAGAAGAAATGTCAATTTTTTTTACTATAGAATCTGAGCACTGTTTGTCGGGACCATTGAGTCAGATCATTTAATCCATCACCGTGACAGGAACTAGTTTATCTAGGAGCCAAATGGATAATTTTTTTTCTATCATTCCCTCTCCCTTAAGTTCCATGATCGACATATATTCCAACTATCTCCTAGTTTATCCTCAAAAAAATACATTTTAACTTGTGGTACATTTTTTTCAATTACACGAACTACTAATATAATATTCTCTATAAAATTTTGATTCGGTGGATGATTTAGTAAGGAATCATGACATACATAACCCACATATAGAACCCAACTAAAATGTATTAGATGCATGTTTTTACCCACTAGAAATGGAATAAATTGTTGGAAAATGGGATAATATAAAATTGAAATATTTTAAAAGAGTTGAAAATTAGATCTAGATAAAAAACAATATAGTAGACACATATCCCAACATCTAATGGTAACATGAGGTTTATCATGGAATGGGATATCTAGTAAATAGCTATATCTAGTATATAAAGTCATGAAAATAGTATCTGTTGTCAAATAGATGTTCCAAACTAATTAATCTTGAGTATAAACCGACCTCTGATAATTATTTTCAATGAACTGACCTTGAATAACCTACATGAGATATTGAATAGATTCTCCATAGACCTAAAGAGTGTTCTTAATCCTCATTGTCTGGTGACTAACACATATTCATGGAACATCAAAAATATAGAATTGTTTCTACCAACTTAAATTAAGACACATTACATATATACAAACATCAGAAGGAGTCATCATAAATAATAACATGAATGATTTATTCCATAAATACTAAAATAGTGGTAGTATTAGAACATGAAAGGATAAAAAAATAGAAAACTCAAGGTACATATCCAACAATCAAAAAGGGTAACTAAAACTGAAAATAAACACTTCATGCGATATTTGGGAAATGTACCACCGTCTTACCACTAGTTACCTATACCCAAGTAACAGAAACCTCATCGCCTCACTATAGTGCCTTTTCTATTCCTATATCCTAAGCTAAAACAATGAATATACATTTAAATGGGAATGTATAGGGTGTGCGAAATATTTGGATTAACAGGATCCCACCAAGGTATTCCATATCAAGTCTCTGTATAATAATCCCAAAACACTCAATTTATTTAGAAAAAGTATTTAAATATTGTTAAAGTGTTTTTTACAAAAAATATGTTAAAATTTACAAATTTCGTCAATATTTACCAAACATGATAGTGAAAATAGTTATAAATTATGATACATAGAAAAAAGTTACCTTTATGAAATTAGGATTATCAAATATGAAAAAGTAAAAGTCAAAGTACAATGGTAAAAATTACTAGGATAACAATGTTTTGGTTATATAGGTCAATATCACCATAATAAACAAAAATGACTAGTGGGAACTCTACTACATAGGATATATAGCCAACAGAATAGTAGAACACCCCATGTGTAAACCCCCTAAAATGTCAAGATCTTATCCCTATTAAAAATGTCCAATGGGACAGAGGACCACCCCATCAGTGAACCCCCTATAGAAACAATGGAAATTTCATAATACTAAACCCTCCACTTAGCTACTAGAATCCTATAGGTTCCATATTTATCAAATAATTACAAAATATCTTATCTCATTTCATATAATTGTTCCAAAAAAACCTTTCTATAAAAATATTATTTGAATATTTTTTTGAAATACATTTCAAAATAATTTGAAAACTAAATATCATTTACCAAAATAAATGAAATATCATCATTTTTTGAAACCCTCATTAATCCACACAAGTGAATCAATCATTAAAATATATTTATAATTTTTTTAAACAAATAGTAATTATAGATCATCCAATATAAGATAATGATGATACTAAATAACTTAAACTCAGTACGCACAACACAAACTGCGAGATCCACAAAAAAATCATTGGGAAGAAAAGAATAACGATCAACAATGGATATGGAATGGATAAAATAAGTACCATCACAAGATCACCAATCAAATAAACACAAACCAAAACCATTTGAAAACCCCGAGAGAAATAAATAATCATAAAACTGCATATAAATTTTACTAACATAAATCTATTGAATAACACCGAAGAAAAATATACCAACGAATCCATATTAAAGGGATGGAATCACCCATAATTACCTAAGTGAGAATGTGGTTTTACGATAGGATGACATGCAATGTATTAATATTGTTTATTCGTTTATCTCAATAAGACCCAGTGAGAATGAATCATTCATATCATGATTCTTTTCCTCATGATTTGAATATCCCACACTAGATGTATTTCAAAAAATCTATCACCATAAATGAAAATACTATGTTTTATATTCACTATGTGAATTCATTTCACATCCTAAATCATTTTCACATCATGAACCTATTTTATGGATTCTTCTATGTAACAGATTCACATTTTTAATTAATATCAGAGTATGAATTTATCATTTATGTATTTCCTTATAGAAGAATTGTAGAAAACTCATAGAAATCCTCTTACACCATTTGAACATGAAAAATAACCCATTATCATTAATGGAGAGGATACATTCATTCTATGATATTATATCAAGGATGTGGTGGGTTGGTAAATTTTTATAATTATAGTATACCTAGTATGAAAATTACAATTTAATCCACTCACATATGTTTCCACAAATTTCGATGCTCTAATAAAATAATAAACATATCGATGATAGTGAATAAATATGGAAAGAAAATAATTGGGGTTTCAAAAACATCCTATTGATATATGAAATTGTGTTCTTATGTCACATAGTTTTTCTTAATCCACTCATCCACATTTATACATCTTGGTATTGATTATCATACACAATCATTTGATTAAAGATTATTCATAGTTATACATTTATGACTATATATTATTTTATGATTAGTTTCCTGGGGAATATATCTACATATGAAATCCATCCAATCCAATCCACTTATTTTATATTTTCTTGATAAACCACATTTTTTAGTTATGTCGGATCCCACGCATATGATAAAATCAAAAAACAAAAAAAATCCATTTTACAAACAATATAGAAAAGAAAAAATATAATAGGAAAGAATATATTCAACTAGATTAGTAATAAACTAATAAAATGCCACATTTATTCTGAAATGACCCATGATTTCACTTCAATCCCTTCATCTAACAAATATGAAAATAATCATTAGCAATAAAATCTAATAAAAATAATAGAGTGTACATAACCTTGAACATGAGGTAACCCAAAAATTACATATAAAAATAACACATTTTATTTGATAAATATTCAATTTATATCATTATGATCTATTAATATGATTAATGTATTAGTTTCTTTATAAAAATGGATAGATAAACAACTGATACATAAAAGATATACATCACCAATAATTATGTAATTCACAACTATCACCCTTCTAAGATTTATCATTATTAAAACCATTCCTCATATCTTATGGAAAAAGAAACATAATAAATTTTACGATCAGATGATCAGTAATGTTAAACAAAAAAGATATTAATCAATGATCTTATGTATGTATATTATGATCCTAATGGTATGATAACTAGAGCGTAAAATATGAAAATCATAACTAGTGATTCATTGATCATAGTAATGAAAAAAGACTTCACAGATCATAATATATATATCATCTAAGTATGAAATACCATGACCCATTAGGAAGAATAATATTTCATACAATGTGGGATAAAGTTGGTTGAATAATAATAATCATTGAAATATTATATTAGTTTACCCACTATGGCATTCATCACTTGTTAGGCTTTGGCTAAAATGCATGTATCTACTTCTGGAATTGGATAACCTATAATGTACCTTCTTTTAGGATTTGAAAAACATCTTCTATACCATAGGGCTCAAAAAAATTCATAATAATCTAATAAATTTGATAGATATAATAGACCCAATAGGTAAATAATTATAATCCTTATTTATGTGTGGAATAATATTATGGAAACAGTTTTTATTTAATTTTAGAATAACCCATTAAAATGAAAATATGTTTCATTAATATTTCATCAACATAAAAATAATCATCCAAATAAAGAATAATTATTTAATTATAGGATCATATACACAGTGAAGCATAAGGTACATTAGATGATGTTATCATAGATGATACATTCCTTTAAAAGTTCATGGGAATATTTATTGATGATAATACCATTTTCATTTTGAAATCACTTATTTAAAATTCAATTTTTTTTAAAATACTAAGAAAACATAATTTTCTAAAAATAATTATAGAATCGTGTATGTTATCCTTCAAATGAAATAGAATTTATGATGGAGAGAAAAGTTATTTAGATAGAAAATGTAAAAACAAATATTTCATTCACACCATTGGTAAAAAGTACCTCATTGGGAAATAAACAAGAAAATTATTTAATACATATTATAGAAATTCAAACATGGGTAAAAACAAATTTAATAAATAATTTATGAATAAAAAAATAGTGAAAATAGATTAAATAATATATTTATATGAAACATAATATGCCCAACTGAATATAGAAACAAAGATGTTTTTCCTTAAAAAATTCATATATAGATATATTTACATTGAAAGAGAAGACAATTGAATTCAGAAATGAAATTTATATAAAAAAATTCTAAGAAAAGAAAATGAATACTATTTGGGATAGATATATAATATTATTTCATCATAAATATTTTAATAATAAAAAATATCGGTAAAAAGAGATATTATAACATCGAAATCTATTTCATTAGTAACATTTGAGTTGTAGGTAACATGGAAGAAATAACAAAAAATTAAGAATTAAATACCATGGGAATAAGTGGATTCATGGTAAAACATATCAAATGGGTTGTATATACACCCAAAAAATGAATAAAGGTGTATACCATAACATATATCATAATGAAAAAAATTTGTGATGGTAAATCCTTTCCACTTTGGAAACATTTGAATCAAATACCATTTGGTTAAATAATTTTAATTGAAACATAAATAATTCTAATTAAGAATAATTCATTAAATAACATGTCAAAGGGGATATATATACACTTCACAAACATAATTAGGTGTATAACACTAAACATGTCTTATTGAAATAATATTAAGAAGGATAACCCTTTATTTATTTATGAATTGATATATAAGTTCTTTAAACTCTGATATAATGAATATATATTTGTTAAAATTCTATAACATATCCATTTATAAACACATAATATTATATATGGTCCAATTAAGAATTTTCATCGCCTATTTATTAATAAATCATTATTAAAATACTCATTTTAGGTCATAACTATTTCATTTTTCATGTTTGATTCGTTTTGGATGTTATGGTTCTTGAGAATTTATAATTGTTACATAATATCTAAAATCATATTCATTTCAGAATTATAAAATTTAACCATTGTATAAATAGTTATAACCATTCATATAAATTTATGTTATAAATGACTTTAATCACTTCCTAGAGATGGTAGTTTATATGTACGCACAAGTGAGTTTTCCACTTTTCAATAGATGGAATGATAGATAGGTTAATATTCTTCAAATTTACTAAATAATTATTAAATCATATTTATTTTATATATTAATTAATGATATTATTTTTAAAACCCACATAAATAAGAAATCCAAAACAAATCACATCGTTTAGTTGATGAGGCAGTCTACACAAACACACATGCGACCTGATTATTTTTCAATGTAACAGAATGTAATAAAGTATATAAGATATGACAATTACAGAGTAATATTTATTTCATAATTATAATATATAAAATTAAAATATATCATAATAACATACCAAGAATGATTGATATGGAAAATGAATCATGTCACTATGTGAAGATGGTAGTCCAAACAAACACACAAATGATACGTGAATTTCCAATTTGATGGAAATAAGGGAAAAGGGATTTCCCATAACCATTAAAAAATATAAGTACACTGATAATACAATAATCAATATTTTAGTATGAAAAAAATCTATTTAGATTAAGTATAATGTGACATCAACATTGAAAGTGTTGGGTAAGATGAGTGCCTCTTACTTGAGATACCTCCATTAACATAAAACATTAGCATTATTATGATCATTGTAGGGTTAGTAAATAAGATAAAGAATTAATGTAAAGAATATAGGAACGTTTAAATATTGATATTTTCTGATATTCATTAAAAAATATAGTGAATAATGGTGCATAAGTGTTTCCATGTTTTAAGTAATAGTGGGGATGTAAATGGAATTCCTTCAATGATTTTAATAACATAAATCCACTTAGCTCATAAATTATCTGAAAATGGACAAATATTAAATTTTATGATAAAATAATATTGAAATATATTTAACCAATATTATTTATACATGTTTATGTATAATTTTTACACTTATCTCTTAGTTTAACCCCATGTAAACTAGTTTTAACCCAAATCATTGTAATAATTCCATACTGTTTTTACAATTCATTGTTAACAAAATATTAGTAGAAAGAATAATTTTTTTAAAAAATTTTTATAAAAAATTTTGAATTCATTTTATCAAATTAAATATATATAATTTACATAAATTAAGATTAAAATATGTGTAAAAATGTATCAAAACCCATTTTTTAGAAAAAATTGAATTTGGAAGCCAGAAAAATAACTTATACCATTATCATGAATAATCTGAATTAATTTTGAATTAAATAATATTATTTATAATTAATTGACCGTGATTTAGTATTTTTCAAATTAAAAACATAATTGGGCTTTTAAATTTTATGATTTATTAAAATAAAAGACAGTTTTACTAAAATTAGTATTTTTTAACAATTCACTTTATAATAAATATTTTCAAAAAAATAAAACAATTCTACCTAAGATGATAATGGATTTATAATTTAAAAAATAAAATTAATTACCTCAAATAATTTTTTAAAAAATAATAGAAATTAATAATCTATTATAATAAAATAAAAAAATCATTTGTAACGAAAACATATTTTTGAAGAATAAAATGTATTTACAGTAAATAAGTACTTATTTATTATAAATTTAAAAAATAATTTTTAATTATAAAATTCCTTGATACATATTTTTTATAATGTTGTTATTCCTATTCATATTTCAAATGTAATATTTATGTTATAAGAACCACATTTAAATAATATATTTATAGTATATTGTACATTGCTTAATGATTACTGTTATGTATTGTGAAAGTTATCAAGCATCGTATTTTATTAAACTAAATTTTCAGGACGTTAAATAATCATCCTTAAATAAATTAGGATATTTTATTTTCTTTATTAGTAATGAAGGGTTTAATATTTTTAATTTTTTTAAACCCACATTATGTAAAGGGATAATAAATATTCCATTGAAAAGGGGAAGCGGGAAACACAAAATTTGCCTAAAATAACACCTAATCAAGTTACAAGATATGAGAAACATTATAGATAAAATAATATATGTACATGAAAGAGGAATGTAATTAATAATGAATAATAGAGTGTGAAAAAAAACATAGTCAAGAGAAAGTAATTTACTACAATTTTTAAGGGTGAAAACGAAATCAATTCATCAGAAATAATTATAAAAATGAAAACATTTTCATTTCAAAGGTCCTTCTGAAGTGTCATGAAATTATTTTACAACGGAATATGATAAAATATAATAACTTTATTACTTCCAATAAATTAATGTCATTTTGATTCATTAGTTGAATGTTTCAATAAGTTCTCATTTATTTTCATCCAATATTACATTGATGAAGGAAAACATTTGAATTTTTCATACCTAATAAACTAAAAAAACTAATAGATTTTAATATCTATAAAATAATGATTACATATTCCTATTATCTGTATTTATTTACGAAAGTTACTTATTGTTAAAACATTCGAAGATAATAAAATTGAATAAAATATCATTTTAAAGACTATTCTTAATTATTTCATAAATAATGTAACGCCCCGACCCCAGAAGCCGAGAGTCAGTGCATTATTAAATAACATTTGCATGATCACAAGGGATAAAATCCAAAAATACTGGTTATTTTAGTATCCTTGGAAGTACTAGATACATTAATATGTTTTACATTACATTATAAAATAAAAAACAACAATAACATTTTCTCCATTGACCACATTCATATCCCTTAGACTATCCCTACAAGTCAGTCATAATATTCATCTTTGCATTTAAGGATAAATAATACATAGAAATGGGTGAGCTGAGATTCTCAGTAAGGATAACAATATAATGGAATGTTTCATTAATAATCATAAAAATGTAAGGCAATTTATAAGACTAAAACATAAGCCTTTTAAAATTAACAATCATTATAATATGGAAAAAATAAATCAAATAATTTAATTTACTTATTCACATGGTTATTCTACTAATCGAATAATCATATGTAATATCAATACACAATTTTATAATGATGGAATTCGCAATTCTAGACTACAAAACCGCATATTCAAGGATTATGTCAAGACTAGAAATAATATTCTGTTAAGGCCCTATGTTAAGACACTAGTTTGTCTCATGATACCTACTGATTCATCGGGAAGCTATAGCGGGCTCCACCTGTCACTTTCTAAGTTCAATTAATTATTCATATGAAAAGGTTGAAACATAACATAAAAATTCGTATTAAACCTAGGACACAAAATTCTAATACGTTATCTATAAACAATGAATGGTATAAAAATAACTCTTCTACAGTCAAACATTTAACAAATGTTTCAATACAATATGGATGATTTTTATCATTATAAATCAACCACGATCACGAATAATATCCCATAATGGATGTTGACATAGTTGAAAATGATCAGTAAAAATCATTGAGAGAAATATAAATTTTTCATGAAATCATTTAAAAGTCACATAATTTATAAAAGAAGTCATTTAAAAAATAGTTTAGAATCAAAGTGTTCCTTAACACTTTAAAACATTTGAATGGAATAAACATTTTAAAATATTCATTACATATAAATAAATCCTTAAAACCATTTTGAAAACATGGAAATTAATGAAAAAGGTTTAGAATACTAAATCTTCAAAACATTTAAAATTTTGTTTTAGTAAATAAGTCCCTTAAAAATAATCACTTTAAATACTCTTTTATGAAACATAGACATGGATAATAAACATGTCCCAGTAGATACTTACGTATAAACAACCTTAGATAAAAAAGTGACTGTGAAATTAACCCTTACCTTGTACTTTTACATAGTCGATGATATGTTAACCTCATGTATAATAGTTAAAACATTGTTATTAAATTATACAATAACTATATATATAAATATGATATAATACATGATACTTTAATATTTATTTGCTAATAATATTTTAGTAGTATCATCATTTTTGGTGTTAACTAATTCGTTTTACATTATATACATTGTTATGTAAGCCATGTTTTTTATGGATATGATGTATTTGATTCATATACAGAATGATATTTTTTTTTATAAACATTATTTTTAATCACAAAATGAAAATTATTCTTGAATGATTTTGATGGGGAAAGAATCTCATCACGTTCGTGGAGATGGTAATCCATACGTACACACAAGCGAAAATGTAAAGTACATTGATGGTGAAATCATATCTAATTGGATGTTATATCATATATGAATAATCATTAACATGTTATATTTATTATTTAAATTAGTTATAATCATTATTATACCCATGCAAATAATGAAGTGTTTGAATAACAAACTACACCACGACGTGGAGACGGTAATCCATACGTACACACGTATGGTTACATTGTTTTTTATATGATGGAAATAATAATGAATACATTTGTACCATATTTATAATAAAAACATAGTATTTATAATGTAATATATTTATAATTTTTTTATGTAAACAACAAAGAAAAAGGAAGTGGACAAAGAAAAGAACTTGAAAGAGGGTGGTGAAATTATTACCCCTTCTTCCGGTGTTTCCTTTTGAGTTGTTCAAAAGGGCTCCTTAGGATGGCTTTATGATAAAATTAAGGAGTATAGGATGAAGTGATGGAAGTTGGGAAGGTATTCAGGAAGGGTTTGGCTGAGCCATATGGCTATGGAGGTGTAAAATTAAGATAAGGGGAAGTACCCTTTTATTAGAGAGGTGAGGGTCACTTTAGGAAAAGTTTGAAGTATTATTTTATAATATAATAATTTTAGGTTTCTATTGTCACCAAAAAGATTTATTTAGAGGATAAGTTTGATGTGGGTCTCAAACCCCTCAACCAATAGGTTTTGTATAGGTTTTTGTCACCTTGTTAACCATATCTTTTAGATTTAACTCAAAGTTAAATAGTTTTACATTTACGATGTCTCTTTGTATTTTTATATTATATAGTTAATAAAATTACTATTAACTTCCAGGAAAAAACAAGTTGTTCATTAAAAAAATATAATATTATTTAAGCCCTTTGTGTGATCCTTAGATTTTTATGAATATTATATAAACAAATAATATAGTATTTGTTTCAAAAACTAATTTTTGTAAATTTTGACACAATTAGGTATTTTGTTTTTGTGAAAGTCATAAAAACCTTATCACTTAGAAAATATTTTATATAATGAACCCTAACATGTCATATTAATCTAGATAATTCGTTTATTTCATAAAAACCTTGAAATAATATTTATTTTAATATTTGTATTACCATTTATTTGATTCTTTCATTAATAAGGTAATTACTGCATCATCATTGTGTCAAAAATAAATTTAATTTTTTAATTTCTAAAAATTATAAATAAGATTCCATGATGTGTTAAATATTTTTATATTTCTAATGTATATTTATAGTCGAATTTATCTTATGTATAACCTAATATTAAAAATATTCTAGTTAACTAACTTTGAATTTAACTCTTCTAACTCTTCTTTAAATTAAATAATAATAAATGTTCTATTCTAATCCAAGTGGACCAAATAGGATCATATATTATTTCTATGGTTTTTTTGGTTGAGTTACACATATCCAATAGAATTAGTACATGTGTCAGGGTAATTATAATATCATTTTTACCCTTAATTACCCAATTTACTTTTAACCATGGTAAATAGAAGTCAAATGTAATTATTCCCCAAAAAAATTCATCTTATTGAACCACATTTTTATTACTGATTTCAATGGTGTCATTAATATTTTTGAAATTCAACTCACATAAGTGGTAAAATTATGTTTTATGAAAATTTTTAAATGCTCCTAGAAGGTGGGTAAAAAAATGTTAAAAAGATCAATAAAATTTTCTGCATCTAATTTTATTATAAAATTTCTCTAAGTAATTAAATTTAACTTATATAGGTATTATATATCTATTTTTAGTAAAAATAAATTTTAATAAAATAAATAATTATTAAAATAAAAAGTCGGTTTTAAATAATAACACAGTGTTTTCACTATTCATCAAAAATTGAAAGTTTTCAGAAAAATACAAAAAATTCACCCAAATCAAATTTTTATATTCTGAATTCAAAAATGAGGTCTATTTTACCATATTAAAAACATAAGAGTTTCATTTATTATAATAAAATTAATTCTTATTGTCAAAACCAAAAGTCGGGTTTTTAAAAAGTAAAAACTATCAAAACATTGACATGTGTTTATATCATTTTTAAGTATAAAATTACTTCTATTGACCTAAATTGTATTAAATGATAAAAATATAATATAATTATACTTCCAAACCATTCAAATTTCTAATTGAACACTATAGAAATATTTGGATTAAAAAAATTTTCTTCAATTAAAATTTAGTATTTTGCTCTATTCACCAAAATATGAATGTTATCAGAAAAATACCAAAAATTTATCGAAACTAAAATTTTATGTCCCACTTTTACAAAATAATATTATTTGGTCAAATTTAATATAAAAGTGTCATATATTTCATTAAAACAAAATTCACCAATAGTAGGCGGTAAAATTGCATTTTTTAAAAATACACCCTTTATCTAAAAAATTAAATTTGTTCTTATAATATGTCTAATAAACACATAATATGGGGGTTAATTTTATATAGAGTATATAAGATTTATAATTTAGTTAATATTATTCATAACTTCTTTTTGAACGGCGTGTTTGGTAAGTCATGGTGCGCCCGAACATGGTGTTGCATGTAGCGCAAGTTATTGAATTACATTGAAGAAATAACATAATATGAAATATTTGGATATTACATTCTCCTATACATAAATAAATTGTGTCCTTGCAATTTTAAATTTTTATTCAAAAATAAATGGTTAAAAATAATAAAATACCTTTGTGGAAAACCCACATCGAAAATAGGGTTTATAAAATTCAGCCTTAATACGATGGAAAGGAAAATGAAAACGTCACCACCAAATCAAGATCTCAATTTGGAGAACATTGATAAAAATTAGGGACACATAATTGGAGAGTAAATGTAAATAATTATAGGGAGTGATTGAGGCCATCAATCACAAACATGTGTAAAATTGAGGGCCTCAATGCCATCATTATATGATGATTTAAAATATCATCAGTTCAAAAAAACATATGGTATTAGGATAGCATATTTTTTGTTCTAAGATCCCATCCCTAAAGTTGAAGAATTATTTTTTTAATAGAATAATAGGAATATATATATATACTTTACATGTAGAGTTTTATCCTTCAACTAATTCCAATAACAAACTCATCTTTCACTCTAAAAGATAATAGAATTAAAAAATATTCAATTTATCCTAATCGTATAGCGTTCCAAAAAATAATTATTTTATAATTTATTTTTCAGAATATTTAAAAAAACTACAATATACAAACCAGGACATCAAATAGGATAGTGATAGGTGACACACCCTTGTCTCCCTTCAGTTGAAGGTTCAATTATTGCGGCCTTGTCGGACGCGACGAGTTATCACCTGACCTCTGGGTTGTCTATTTTATTACAATACAAAAATAATCTCAAAAAATGATTTAAAGTTTACAATAGTATCAAATGTAAAACTTAATCGATTCCAACCTTTAGAATTATCCAAAATACGTCTGTCCAAACTCACGGTCCATAATTTATAACGAAGGTAATAATGATGAAGATCTTTTTTCCCACGTAATATCATGTGAATATCTTCATAATGTATTATTTTAAAACACTGTAACACCATGAATTTCCATAAAACAATATTGATTACAATAATTCTCCCTTATTCCTTATATAATACTGGATATAATCCTTCTATCCAATAATGTTGTAAAGTCCAACAATGATGGAATATACAAATTATAAATCAGTTTCAAGGTAGTCAAGAATATCTATTATAATTTATCCAAATTAATCATATATTATTCCAAAATCACTACCACGGTATCATAACCATATTAAGGTTTATCATTACCTTAACCATATATTTTCCAAAAAATAACCTTCTATTGAGTCACTTTTCTTGGTTCCACACAATCTCATGTCCTTAATGAAATAGTTTTGAATTACAATCCTTATATACTCTATAATTCTTATAATATGTACATCATTAATACAATACCCAAATTACACAATACATTAATAAAAACTTAAGTAATCTAAAAATTCCATTTTATCTTCAGTAGTATTTTAACATTATTATTATCCTATAGAAACATTGGGGGTATACTCTGATGATTTGGACATTGATTCATGTAGTGTCTGAACTCCATGTAGATGAATCATTGTATATTTGAAATTTTTTTCTTACCCTTTCAATCACATACTTGGTGTCCTTTTTCTCCACACTTATAACAAACATTCATTCCCTTCAAGCATTTACCAAGGTGATTCTTTCCACAATTATCACATATGGTAAAATCATTCATTCCCCATATCCATTTATCCATATTTCTATCTTCCATCCTTTTATTATTTTTCTTCCCTTCAAATCCATAGTACTTAGATATTTCTTTACTTATCTTATTTAAACATGATATTATTTCTTTATATGATTAGAACATGTGGGAGACTATTTCACTTTTAAATTTTGTCTTAATACCATGAATGATATGATCCTTCTTAATATTTCGATCATGCGTATTGTTGGAATTCTCATTCCTTCTATTAGGCACCATTTCTAAAAAATGGCATACAATATGTTAGTTTTTGAATCTCAATGCATAATTACAAACTTGTAAAATACATAAAGCAAATTTAAAAGATTTTGAATATAATCTATAATAATAAAATGTTTTCTTAGAGGAATTATTTACTTATAAATACTTCATAATGGATTTTAATAAATATGTGAATTATATGAAGCATATCCCCAAGGAGTTTCATAACTAAGAGTGTAGTAAGGCCCATTTTCATGTACCGAGATACCCTAGGAAAAGTCGAAACTCCTTAACAACATTTTCACTCCTAGTTATGCCTGTTCCAGATCCGCCTCTACCTTCTCGTATCGAGACAAGGATGTATTTCTTGGAAAATACACAAAATCTCTAGAATACCAAAATTCATGGAAGTTATTCTATTCTAATCCTCAATGTCTATCATAGGGTAATGTTATCTAATCAAAATTTATCTCAATCTAGTTTCCAAGGTTATTACTAATCATTCTAGGAGTCCAACTATAACGCCAAGAACCGAGAAGCCCAGAGTCGGTTCATTATAACATAACATTGGCACGATCACAAGGGATCAAATCCAGAAGGACCGATCAGTTTAGTATCGTTATAAGTACTAGATACAATCATAAGTTTTACATTAAATTATAAAATGAAAAACAAAAACAACATTGTCTCCATTGACCACAATCATATCCATTATAATATCCTTACAGGTCCATCATAATATACTTCTTCGCATTCATGGAAAAATAAAACATAGGAAGGGGTGAGCTCAAATGCCTATTAAGAATACAAATATAACAGAAACATTCATAAATAAGAATATATATTTAAGGAAATGCATTAGACTAAAACACAAGCCTTTTAAACTTAAACTTCATCATAATATGGAAAAAATAAATCATAAAATTCCATTTACATGTTCACATGGTCATTCTACTTGTCAAATAATCACATGTAATATCAATAGCCAAGTTCATAATGGTGTAATACGTAATTCCAGACATCATAACCACATATTCAAGGCCTTGTTCCAAGACTACAAATTATATTTTGTCAAGGCCTTGTGCCATGACACTAGTTTGTCTCATTAGACCTACCGATGCATCGAGGAGTTATAGCGGGCTCCACCCGTCTCTTACTAAGTCCAATGAATTCCTCATATAAAACGGTTGAAACATAAAAAAACATTCATATTAAAACAAGAAAACAAAATCTTAATACATTATCCATAAACCATGAATACTATAAAAATAACACATCCACAGTCAAACATTTCACAAAATCTTCAATACAATATGGATGTTTTGTATCATAATAAATCAACTTCGATCAAGAATAATATCACGTAATGAATGATGACATAGATGAAAATGATCAGTAAAAATAATTGAGAGACACATACCATTTCATGAAATCATTTAAAAGTTACATAATTTATAAAGGAATTCATTTAGAAGATAGTTTTTAATCCATGTGTCCTATAACACTTTGAAATGTTTAAAAGGAATTAACATTTTAAAACATTCATATATATATAAATAAATCCTTAAAACCATTTTAAGAACATGGACATTAATGACGTTTTTCTTTGAAGAATAAATCTTTAAAACATTTAAAATGAAGTTTTAGTAAAAAAAATTCTTAAAAACAATCATTTTGAAAAATCTTTTATGAAACATGGACATTGATAATAAATAAGTATTAGTAGATACTTACGTAAAAATAACATTAGAGAATAAAGGGATTGTGAAATTAACGCTTACCTTGTAATTTTCCTTATATGATGGAATGTTAACCTGAGGTATAATTGTTATTAAAATTTTATTAAATTATAAAATAACTATATACATAAATATGATATCATATATGATCCTTTAATATTTCTTTGCTAATAATGTTTCAGTAGTATCATCATTTTAGGTGTTAACTGATTCGTTTTCCTTTATATGATTGGTTACATAATCTATGTTCTTTATGGATAATCTGTATTTGATTCATATTAATAAGTTTTTAAACATTATATTTAACCATAAAATAAAAATTATTCTTGAATGATTTCGATGGGGAAAGACTCTCATTGCATTCGTAGAGATGGTAATCCCTGTGCACGCACAAGCGAAAATATCATTATAATGATGGTTAAATAATTTGTAATTGGATGGTATATAATATATAAAGAATCATTAACATGTTATATTTATTATTTAAATTGGTTATACTCATTATTATACCCATACAAATAATGAATTGTTTGAATAACAAACTACACCTCGACGTGGAGATGGTAAACCATACGTACGCACGTATGGTGACTTTGTCATTTATAAGATTGATAGAATAATGAATATGGTTGTACCATATTTATAATAACATTATAGTATGTATAAGGTATTGTATTTGTTATTTTGGTATGGAAACAACAAATACAAGGGAAGTGGAAGAAGAAAATAACATGAAAGAGGGTGTTAAAATTATTCCCTCTTCCTCGGGTGTTTCCTTTTGAGTCGATCAAAATAGATATTTAGTTTTCCTTTATGATAAAATTAAGTAATCTAGGTTGAATTTAAGGATGTTGGGAAGGTATTTAGGCAGGTTTTTTCTATTAAAAATGTATTTGGAGATGTGAAATTTAGAGAAGCGGAAGTACCCTTTTATAAGAGAGTTGAGAGTCACATTAGGAAAAGCTTGAAATATTATTTTATAATAAAATAATTTTCGGTTTTTAATTGATCCAAAATGAGTTATTTAAAGAATAATGCAGTGATGGGTCTAAAATCTTTAAACCAATAGGTTTTAGATAGGTTTAGGTAACCATATTAACCTTTTATTTTATATTTAACTCTTAGTTAAGTAGTTTGACATTTACCATGTCTCTTTATTTTTTTATATTATATGGTTAATAAACATACGATAAACTTCCAAGAGAACCCAAAGTGTTTCATTAATGACATATATAATATTATTTAATACCTTTTACTAATCCTTAAATTTTTATAAATGTTATATCGAACAATAATATAGTAGTTGTTTTTAAAACTAATATATGTCATGTTTGACACTATTGGTTATTTTGTTTTTGTGAAAGTCCTAACAACCATATCAATTTGAAACAAAATTTATCTAATAAACCATAACAAGTCATATTAACATATAAAATTCTTGTATTCCATAAATACTTTTAAATAAAATTTATTTAAAATTTATAATACCATTTATTAGATTCTTTTATTAATGAGATAATTACTGCATCATCGTTGTGTCAAAAATAAATTTAATTTTTTAATGTTTAAAAATTGTAAATAAAATACCACGATATGGTAAATATTTTTAGATTTATAATTAAAATTTATTGTCGAATTTAATATATGTATAACCCAATATTTAAATGGATTAGTTATTAAACTTTGAATTTAACCCTTTTAACTCTTTTTTAAATTAAATAGTAATAAATGTCCTAATCTATTCCAGGTGGACCAAAGAGGATCATATTTTATTTTTAATGTTGTTTTTTTTAATTACACTTATCTAATTGAATTAGGACATGTGTTAGGGTAATTATAATATAATGTTTTCCCTAAATTAACCTATTTACTTTTAACCGTGGTAAATAAAAGTCAAAAGATACTATTCACCAAACATTATTTTCATCTTATTGATCCTCATTTTACTTAATGATTTCAACCATGTCTCTTAAATTTTTTAAATTAAACTCACAGAAGAGGTAAAATTAAGTTTCCTGCAAATTTGCAAATGCTCTTAGAAGATAGGTAAAAATGTTAAAAAGTACAATAAAATTTTATACATATAATTTTTTTATAAAATGAATCCAATTAATTAAATTGAACTTTTATAGGTATTATATATCTATTTTGAATTAAAATAAATTAAAATAAAAAAAATAAATATTTTAATAAAAAGTCGGTTTTAAATAATAACCCGGTATTTTTCACTATTCATAAAAAATTGAATGTTTTCAGAAAAATACCAATAATTCACCGTAATATAATTTTGATATTTTGAATTAAAAAATGAATAAAATTTTACCAAATTAAAGACATAAAATTATCATTTATTAAATTATAATTAATTCCCATTGTCAAAACCAAAAAGCGGGTTTTAAAAAAGTAAATGCTATCAAAAGATTGACATGTGTTTATATCAAATTTAAATTATAAATTACCTATAATGACCTATATTGTATTAAATGATAAAAATATAATATAATTATACTTCCAATCCATTCAAATTTATAGTTTAACACTATAAATTATTTTGATTTAAAAAATTGTTTTCAATTAAAATTTAGTATTTTTCAAAATTCACCCAAATATGAATGTCATCAGAAAAACACCAAAAACTTATCAAAACAAATTTTTATGCCCCACTTATAAATAATAAGTTTATCTTGTCGAATTTAATATAAAAGTGTATGATATTTTATTTAAAAACAGTTCACCATTAGTATGCGGTAAAATTGCATTTTTGAAAAATTCTTCCTTTATCTAGAAATTTGAATTTGTTATTATATTATTTATAAGAAACAAATAAATGGGTGTTATAATTATATAGAGTATATAAGATTAAAAATTCAATTAATACTATTTATAACCACTTTTTGAATGGATTGTTTCGTTTGTCATGGTGCGCTGGAACTTGGTGTTGCGTGTAGCGTAAATTATTAAATTACATTGAAAAAATAAGGTAATATGAAATATTGGGGTGTTACAAATATTACACAAATATACATTTAATTCATTCCATAAATAGATAAATTCTAAAAATCCCCAAATAATTTTTAACTATTATTTAAACCCAATGAATTTTGAAATAGTTAAAAAATTACCAAAAGCAACATATCTAAAATTACCAAACAACATAATATATCTCTTAGTTTCACATAACCAGCATGTGAATAACATGGTCATATATTCTCATAAATCATTTCAATAACTAGAATCACCAAAACACCTAAATGTTTACCTATATCCTTCCAGAAATTAAATCTACCCTTATTACATAATAAATCACAAACTATCATACATATATTTTTATAAATATAAATTGTAATAAAATTAATCAAAGAAAAATAAAATCACTTTTTCATTAAATCACTAATAAATTAAAATTTAGAAAATACTATCCAATTTATTTTATCAATATCAATAATCTATTTATAAAAAATAAACATTATTATATCAACACCAAGTACATATTAAGGATAATTTATCCCTAAATCAAGTGTTCTTCAATGATAACACCTTACGAATAAATATATGTCCAAGGTTTTGGGTACTATTGTACATATTCTAGAAAATATTTAATAATAACTACTATGTAATAGTACATAGATGTTTTATAAATAATATAATCATAATATACTAGATAAAATAATTATAGAATATATTTATTTAATTCCAACACATTATACATAAATAATTCCATTTAAATAAAATGATTAGCATATACCATTTCATGGTAAATAATCTAGCCCTTGGAATTGGGCTTGGCCCAGATAGTGGTCATGTTACCCACCTATAAGACATTGAAAAATATATGATAAGTTAGGATATTCTTTATTTCCCTCTATTAAACTATTTATTTTTTGCTTATAATTAGTTTCCTTATTCCCTTATTTTTTTGACATAAACCAGCTTCCCACTCCTTTGAGAAACATACATAGGTTGTTCTTTGGAAATTCATGACATATATGTTACATAATATTCATTTCTCCAAGATCACCATGGAACTCCATTTTTCTCTTATTTGGATCATTTAGAAACTCAACCATGTTTATGTTATTTGTAATATATCAGGATGGATTGTTAATAATAATTACAATTTTTCACATCCAATCTCCCATTTCATTGGTTTTATCAAAAGATCATTCTTTGCATCGTCCATCATGTTCTTTATTAATATTATTCCTCATATCTTCATACATTTACTAAATCAAAAACCATAGTTCGATTAATATTATTGTGTAATAACATAATCGTAAAAATTCATTCCTAGGATGCCTAAATCAGGAAACATTATTTTAAATCTATGACACCTTAGTCTTAATTAAGGTTATACATTTTCATCAATTACTGAAATCATTCATAATAGTTCATAATGTTCAAGTGAATTAACCTATGCATATCCCCCAAGAGTTTCTATCCTAGTGTGTAGTTATAAGATCTCAGATTTATCTGTAATGTATGGTTTATTTACGTTTCAGTGTATGCCCTTTATTTTTTTCAATTAACTCCTCTTCAAAGTCCTTACTGAGACACGTGGGTTTTCCAGGGGTTCGGGACATGAAAAAGGTGGAAATATGTTTTCTTAGCTAGTCGCATGGACTGTGCATGGCTAGTGCTAACCGTGTGGGTAACCCTGGTAAACTGTGAAAGAGGAAGGTTTTGGACATTATCTTCTGCATGGATTGAAAATAGTTTGGAAAACCATGTGGTTAAACCATGCGAAGGGGTTCTTTTGGGATAGAAGCATCCACACAGTTTGCGCACGGTTTGTCAAACCATGTGGAAAAACCATGCGGCCCAGAAACCATTTAAAAATTTAAAAAATGATTCTCCAGAATTTTATACCCCAATCGAGATTTTCCTCCCCCCTCCTCCATTTAATCCCTAAGAATGAACCAAGGGGACCAAGATCTCCCAATGATCAATCAAATTCTATTATATGGAAGTTGGATTTTCCTTAGTTGTGAATTGAAAATCATGGTAAGACTAATCTCCGTCATGCTATTCTTTTTTTTTTGTTTAGGGTTTCTATTTCATTCCCCTCTCCATTAAAAGCTCGCAAACCCTACTTTTTGGTGAGTTTTAGGTAAATTCTTATAGGGTTGGTTGAATGAAGATCTAAGGATTCATTTGGGAGTGAATTTGCCTACAGATTCAAGGTGGGTGGTCTACAAGTTATATCCCTTGGGTTTTGTGGAGATTTTTGAATGCAGGGTTTTTATTCTTTCTCGATTTTGTTGAGTTCTTGGTTCTTTTGACATAATATTTGGTAGTGGGTGTCTAAAAGGTTAAATAATCCCTTCGTGATCTCCATGGGATGTAAGGATGATGACTAAACCAAATTTGCAACACCTGTGGGGTGTGACGATATTTTCGAGACTTGGAATTACCTAAGTAGTGTATGTTCATTGTGAAAGAACATAAATCCCTTCTTTAATACATTAAAATGATTAAATTTATTTATTGTAAATTATAGGTGACAAGATTATATTTTAATATTCATACTGATGTAGGAACGAAAAATGGTATATGGGGCTAAAGGGTTGAGTAATTAAAATGATGAATTTGTTAATGGATTGAGGCAATAATGTTATTTTCCCATTTATTAAGATTATTGTTATGTAGTAAATGATTTTGGCTATGTTGTTATGATATGATGATTTGTGGAGAATGATAAATAAGCAAGTCCACATGGCTTGGTGGAGTGGGGTATTGACTTGAGGTTCTACCCCCACAGGTCTAGTTGGACTGAGGTTCTAGATCCTCTTCTAAATGCACGGGTTAAGGAAGGGGACATAGTACTATTCCCCTAATAGTTTCATTCCACCCATACAAAGGTTTCAAGTTTAGGATAATGGAATTTGTATTTAAATAATTCCTAGTGAGATTGGACTTGTTAAATTACCATATGTTGAAGTCGTTGATCATGACTAATCCATCAAACACATGAAAATGGGTAACATGATAAATGAAATTTCTTTGTAATAAATATGGGTTAATTCGCAGGTTAACATGAAGGAACATAAAAATATATCCTATTAAACAGTTTACTATAACATGCCATTATTTACCATTTTCATTCACTATCTACCTTGATGGATATTTTGTAGACACTATTGGTGGTGGACTACTGAGTTATACTCAAAACATGCTCTGGTCGTCGTTGGGTAGTCGAGAAGATATCATTCTTGTGGGCTATGATTGGGGTAAGGTCCCTGTAACACCTCGAGCTTCCACGATACACTTCTCTTTCAATAATACAGTAGCGTGTGTTGTACGCAACTTCGAGTTCTAACACACACCACGACCAATCAAGGTAGCTGTTATGAATAGTAATACCTAATTTTTAAAATTTTATAAATTTTACCTCTCAAAATGGACTTCATTTTTGTATTGGGGGTATCAAATTTATCCTAAGGTGAAATTTTCGTAATTTTCGGATAACATTAATATTTTGATGAATAGTGAAAATTACTAAATTTTAATTAAAAACAACTTTTTTAATCAAAATAATTAATAGTGATAAATTATGAATTTGAGTGGTTTTAAAGTATATTTAGATTATATTTTTACCATTTAATACAATATTGGTTATTGGGCATAATTTCACAATTAAACCGGATATAAACAAGTATCAATCTTTTGATAGTTATTATATCTTAAAAACACGCTTTTTGTTTTGACAACGAGAATTATTTTTAAATTAATTTCTGCCACTTCTGTGTTTTGAATTTGTAAAAATGGATTCCATATTTGGAATCAGGATGTACAAATTTTTTAAATATGTAACTTTTATTTTTAGACATTTTGAATAATTACTTCGGTAAATATTTTATTTACCTTGGTTAAAGGGTAAATCTGGTAAATAAGGGTTGAAAAATAATATTATAATTATAATAAATTACCGTAAAATGTGTCCTAAACTTATTGGTAGATACATTTCCGACCATTGGAATCTTTGGGTCGATATGGGGACCCCATGGAGCCAGTTGTAGGTGATAGGTACACTTTATTTTAATTAAGTTAAAATAAATTCAAAAATGACATAAGCATATATCCTTTGGAAAAACAATTTTTACATAAGGTTATATATGTTGTATTTTCGACAATAAATATTCATTATAAAGCTAAAATGATTTCCTACATATTGATATTTTATTTATAATTTTTAAACATTAAATAATATAATTTATTTATGACACAATGATGATGCAGTAATTACCATAATAGTGAATATTTAAAATAATTGATATTATAAATACCCAAATAAATAAAATTTGAGACTTTTAATGAATTACACTAGTTTTATAGGATAATATGACATATTATGATTTATTTAATTAACTTTGTTCGAAGTAATAATTCCGTTATGATTTTTACAAAAGTCAATTATTGAATAGTGTCAAAATTGACATAAAAGAGTTTTTAAAAAAAATATTATATTATTAATTGATATTAAATTCCTAAAAATATGTGGTTCAGCCAAGAGACTTATATCATGATATTTTTATCATTAATGTACCACTTGGGGGTCTCTTGGATGTATATAGTATGTTTATTAACTATATAATATAAAAATACAAAGTGACATGGTAAGTGTCAAACTAATTAACTAAGTGTTAAATCTAAAAGATAAGTTTAATATAATGAACCAAACCTGTCTAAATTGTGTTGGTTGAGTGATTGTTGACCCATCCCCACCTTATTTTTTAAATAATTTACTTTGGAGACATTAGAAACCGAATATGAATTTATTATAAAATAATATTTCTAGCTTTTCCAAAGGTGCCCCTCACCCCTCTTATAAAAGGACAATCCCCCTTCTCATTAATTCACACCTTCAAATCCTTTTGGTTCGGCCAAAACCTACCCAAATACTCTCTCAAGTTCCCTAAATTAATCATAGAGGCCTTCATTTAGTCAGAAAGCCATCCTACGGAGCTCTTTTGAAAAAATCAAAAGGAAGAACCCGAAGAAGAGGAGGTTAAACGTACCCTCGACTGAAGGAAAGTGCAAGGTAAGGGGTTTTCATCTAACTCCTTATTTCCATGAGATTCCTGACATATTTTCACTATTACCTTTTGTGTGGTGTATGTACTACCCATAATTGTATTCTTTTTGTAATACACTTTATTTTATGTGTATTTACATATTCATTGTATGGTACCTCTTTCATGGGTTCTATGTTTCGTAACTTACCAAATTGGTAAGGGTTAATTTCATAACCTCTTTATTATCTGAGGTTGTTTTTATGTAAGTATCTACTGGGACATATTTATTATCAATATCCATGTATTATGATAGAGTTTTCAATGGGATTATTTTAAGGGACTTTTTACTAAAACAACATTTCAAACGTTTTAAATATTTATTTTTCTAAATCTTTCTCATTAATGTCGAAGTCTTCAAAATGGTTTTTAAGGATTTATTTATATGGACATGAATGTTTTTAAAATTTTAATTCCTTTCAAATGTTTCAAAGTGGTATGGGACACTTTGATTCAAAAATTTCATTAAATGAATTCTTTTCCAAATTGTGTGACATTTAAATGTTTTCATGAAATAGAGATATTTCTCTCAAATAGTTTTGATTTCATCTATGTTAACATCCTTTGATAAATTTTACCCTTGTTTGAAGTTTATTTATTATGATAAAAATCTTCCATATTGTATTTAATGTTTCATGATTTTTTTTGACTATGGATGAGTTATCTTTATGGCATTAATTGTTTATGATTAATGTTTTGGCATTTATTATGCTAGTTTTAATACGAATGTTTATGTTATATTTCATCCTCTTTTTAAGATGAATGTATTCGAAAAGTATGTTCCAGGTTGGGGACCGCTAAAAGTAAGCCCTCTGGGTTGGGGTCCGGTTACAGTAGACCCTCCGGGTTGGTGTCCGGTTATTAGAGGCACTCCGGGTTGGTGTCCGGCTGTTAGAGGCACTCCGGGTTAGTGTATAGTTATTAGAGGCACTCCCGGTTGGTGTCCGGTTAATAGAGGCACTCTGGGTTGGTGTCCGGTTATCAGAGGCAGTCTGGGTTGGAGTCCGGTTACAGAGGGTCTCCGGGTTGGGTTCTAGTTAAAGTTATACCTTAGGTCATGGCATGAGGCCTTGACATAGAAATTAAAGTTCGGCATTATGTATTCCATCATTATGAAAGTTATTAGTGATATTGCATGTGATTATTCGATTAGTAGAATATCCATGTGAATAAGTAAATGGAATTATTTCATTTTATTTATGCCATATTATACTGAATTTCAAGTTTAAAAGGCTTTTTTTAGTTTTATACATAGCCTTAAATGTTTATGCTTATTTTTGAAAGTTCCTACTGTATTGCTTACCCTTACTGAGCATTTGAGCTCACCCCTTTCTATGTTTCATTTTTCCCAGGATTCCAAGAAGTGTAATGTGATTGATATTTATGGTTAAGCCAAGGGAATAATGGCGTTCATAAAGATTATTTATGTTGTTTTGTACGTCTTAAAGTGAAAATGTAACATTTATGTATGTGATCTATTTTTCCAAGACTGCTAAACTTATCGGTTCTTCAGGACTTGATTCCTTGTAATCATGCCAATGTATTAAAATAATGCACTGACTCTAGGTAACTGGGGGCGGGGCATTACAGTTGGTATTAGAGGAATTTTAACAATAACCATGGAAACTAGATTGAGATAAACTCTGATTAGAACAAATATCCCTAAGATAGACTTTGAAGATTAGTATAGAAGAACTTCCTACAATTTTGGTATTGTAGATATTTTGTGAGTTTTTTGAGAAATACATACATGTATGGATACGAGCAGGTAGATGCAGCTCAAGCACAGATGTACCTAGGGGTAAAACCTGAAAACCCCGCTTTGAGCTAGACTCCAATGGGAACTGGTGCACGACAACGGGCCTTGCTGCACTCTTGGTTACGACACTCCTGAGGGATATGCTTAGGATAATTCTCATTTTCATTACAAACCATTATTAAGGGCTTATGAGTATATACTTACTCAAATAAATCATTTTTATGATTATAGATTATATCCATAAACTGTTCAATTTGTGTTAGGTATTTTATATTTTTGGTAATTATTCATTGCAATTCATAAACGGAACTAGTTTATGTTATTGTATAGAAATGGCACCCAGTAGAAGGAATGCGAACTCCCGTAAAACGTATGATCTAAAGAGTAAGAAGGATCATATCTTTCGTGGTCCTAAGCCAGAATGTAGAAGGGAAATAGTTTCCCACGTATTATCATCATATAAAGAAATAGTATCGTGTGTTGATAAGATGGGTGAAGAATTCTCGGAGTCCTATGTCTTTTAAGGGAAGCAAGAGAAGAAAAGTATGGAAGAGAGAAAGATGGATAAAGGGATGAGGGAAAATAATAATTTTCTTATATGTGATAAATGTGGGAAGAAACACCCTGGAACTTGCCTGAATGGAATGGGAGTTTGTTATAAGTGTGGAGGAAAAGGTCACAAAGTACGTGACTACAAGGGAAAGAAAATGGTTTCAAATGTACAATGCTTCATTTTCAAGGATCTTGGACACTACGCCAACCAATTTTCCAGTCATCGGACTATGCCGCAAATGATGCTATTGGATAATAATCAAGTTATGATACTACCACAGATGAAGAGGAATGACTACTGTTCTTATGTCGTTATTTTAGAATAATTTCATTTAAGTGTTGTATCAATGATGTTCTAGAAATAAATAACGATTGTACTGTAGTACTATTTAATTAAGGATTTGAGATTTTATGGTACTATGAAAAGTGAATCTACAGCGAGTTAAATTTTTTTTTGGAAATTACATGGTTGAAGGAAAGATAAACCATAATATGGTCCTAATATTGAGGTAGGGATTTTGGAATAAGATATGGTTGATTTAGGTAATTCAGGATGTTACGGTGTTGTAAAAGAATATATGAGGAAGGCGTTCACATGTTATTACCTAGCAAAAAGGATCCTCCTTATGTTTAACTTCCTTGTAAATTTTGGATTGTGAGTTTGGATAATAGAATTTTGGATAAGTCTAATGGTCGGAATGTATTATGTTTGAAAGGTTATTTTTTTGGATTTTTATAAAAGGAAAACACGCAGACCGTGTGACGACCCGTCGTGTCAGACAAAGCTACGGGAATCGAAACCACAACCATAGTGCAGTTGGGATTTATCACCTACCATTGTTCTACATGATGTTCCTGGATGGTATAATGTAGTTTCTGTACATAAAGGGTCTGATATGTGAATTATAAATTCATTATATTTGTAACCCTATACGATTATGATAAATAGAGTATTTTTTAGTTTTATTATGTTTTGGGGTGAAAGATGAGTTTGTGGTAGAAATTTATTAATGGATAAAACTCTAATTTTAAAGTAAGTATGTCTCTTTATGATCTTAGCCAATCTCATAAATAAATTCCTCAACATTAGGAAAAGGAACTTAGAACAATTTTTTTTCCTAGATGGTACCTTAGATCATCACTAATTTATGGATTTGGGATTGTTGGACCTTTCATAGCCATGTTCTCTAACACTCTCCATCAGAAAATTGGTGGTTAGATTTCTCTTCCATATCCATATTTTCCTTCATGGAACCCTAGTATGTGTTATTTTCGGTAATATTCATACTTTCCACTCATTATTTTAAATAGAGGCCTCATTAATTCATTTTTCTGATGTGGGATTTCAACTAAAATATTTTGAAATATCAAAAATGTGTTATCCAAATACCTTATGTTTTGTTGAACCAATGGTATTTTAAATCATCATAGATTGATGAATTTAAGAACCTCAATTTTAAACTTGTTCGTGATTGATGACCTCAATCACTACCTATAAATATTTACATTTTCCCTCTAATTATATGTCTATAATTTCCACTAATGTTCTCCTAATCGAGATCATAATTTTGTGATGACCCTTCATTTCTATTTTCATCTTGTTAAGACTAAATTTTTTTAACCAAATTTCCGATGTGGGTTTTTCCACAAAGATATTTTCTATTTTCAACCTTTATATTCAAAGAACAATATCAAATTGCGAGAATGAAATTTATTGAAGGAGGGGAGAATGTAACACCCCGATCATACACGGTACGCTTCTCTTTGAATTATACAGTAGTGTGTGTTGTACGCAACTTCGTGTTGTAACACACACTACGACCAATCAAAGTAGATGTTATGAATAGTAATACCTAATATTTAAAAAATTTAAAATTTTGTCTCTCAAAATAGACTTCATTTTTGTATTAGGAGTATTGAATTTAGCCTAAGCTGAAATTTTGGTACTTTTCGGATAACTTTAATATTTTGATGAATAGTGAAAATTACTAAATTTTAATTAAAAACAACCTCTTTAATCAAAATAATTAATAGTGATAAATTATGAATTTGAGTGGTTTTAAATTATATTTAGAATATATTTTTACCATTAAATACAATTTTTGTCATTAAACATCATTTCACAATTAAACCGAACATAAAAAGTATCAATCTTTTGATAGTTATTATATCTTAAAAACAAGCTTTTTGTTTTGACAGCGGAAATTAATTTCAAATTTATTTCTGGAACTTCTGTGTTTTGAATTTTTAAAAATTGATTTAATATTTGGAATGAAGATGTATAAGTTGTTTAAATAGGTAACTTTTATTTTTATACATTTTGAATAATTACTTCGGTAAATATATTATTTACCGTGGTTAAAGGGTAAATCTGGAAAATAAGGGTTAAAAAATAATAATATAATAATACCAAAATACCCTAAAATTTGTCCTAACCTTATTGGTGGATACATGTACGACCATGGGAATCTTTCAGTCGATTTTGCGACCCCATGGAGCCACTTGTAGGTGATAGGGACACTTTATTTTAATTAAGTTAAAATAAATACAAAAATGACATAAGAATATATCTTTTAGAAAAACAATTTTTACATAGGGTTATATATATTGGATTTTCGACTATAAATATTCATTAGAAATATAAACATATTTCCAACATATTGATATTTTATTAATAATTTTTAGATATTAGATAATTTAATTTATTTATGACATAATGATGATGCAGTAATTACCATAATAGTGAAAAAATAATAATTGATATCATAAATACCCAAATAAATATAATTTCAGACTTATAATGAGTTAAACTAATTTTATATATTAATATGACATATTAGGATTGATTTAATTAACTTTGTTCGAAGTAATCATTCTGTTATGATTTTTACAAAAGTCAATTTTTGAATAGTGTCAAAATTGATATAAAAGAGTTTTTAAAACAAATATTATATTATTAATTGATATTAAATTCCTAAAAACCTATGGTTTAGCAAAGAGACTTATATCATGATATTGGTATCATTAATGGACCACTTGGGGGTCTTTTGGATATATATAGTATGTTTATTGACTATATAATATAAAAATACAAAGTGACATGGTAAGTGTCAAACTAATTTGCTATGAGTTAAAACTAAAACTAAGCATAATATAATGAACTGAACCTATCTAAATTATATGTGTTGAGTGGTTTTCGAACCACCCCCACCTTATCCATTAAATAATCCACTTTGGCGCCATTATAAACCAAATATGAATTTATTATAAAATAATATTTCTAGCTTTTCTAAAGGTGCCCCACACCCCTCTTATAAAAGGACACTCCCCCTTCTCATTAATTCACGCCTTCAAAACCTTTTGGTTCGGCCAAAACCTGCCCAAATACTCTCTAATCTTCCCTCACTTAATCCTAGAGGCCTTCCTTTAGTCAGAAATACATCCTATGGAGCCCTTTTGATCAAATAAAAAGGAAGAACCCGAAGAAGAGGAGGTTAAAGGTACCCTCGACTAAAGGAATATGCAAGGTAAGGGTTTTCATCTCACTCCTTATTTCTATGAGATTCATGCCATATATCAACTATTACCTTTTGTGTGGTGTATTTACTGCCCATAATTGTATTCTTTTTGTAATACACTTTAATTTATGTGTATTTACATATTCATTGTATGGTACCTCTTTCATGGGTTGTATGTTTCGTATGTTACCAAATTGGTAAGTGTTAATTTCACTTACTCTTTATTATCCGAAGTTGTTTTTACGTAAGTATCTACTCGGACATATATATTATCCATATCCAGGTATTATGAAATAGTTTTCAAAGGCATTTTTAAGGGACTTTTTACTAAAACATCATTTCAAACATTTTAAATATTTATTCTTCTAAATCTTTCTCATTAATGACTTTGTCTTCAAAATGGTTTTAAGGATTTATTTATATGGACATGAATGTTTTTAAAATGTTAATTTCTTTCAAAAGTTTCAAAGTGGTATGGGACACTTTGATTCAAAAATGTCTTTAAATGAATTCTTTTCCAAATTGTGTGACATTTAAATGTTTTCATGAAATTGAGATATTTCTCTCAAATAGTTTTGATTTCATCTATGTAAACATCCTTTGATAACTTTTACACTTGTTTGAAGTTGATTTATTATGATATAAATCTTCCATATTTTATTTAAGGTTTCGTGATATGTTTGACTATGGATGAGTTATCTTTATGGCATTAATAGTTTATGATTATTGTTTTGGCATTTCTTAGGCTAGTTTTAATACGAATGTTTATGTTATATTTCATCCTCTTTTTAAGATGAATGTGTTGGACTAGTATGTTCCGTGTTGGGGACTGGTAAAAGTAAGCCCTCCGGGTTGGGGTCCGGTTACAGTAGAACCTCTGGGTTGGTGTCCGGTTATTAGAGGCACTCCGGGATGGTGTCCAGTTATTAGAGGCACTCCGGATTAGTGTCCGATTATTAGAGGCACTCCGGGTTGGTGTCTAGTTATTAAAGGCACTCCAGGTAGGTTTCCGATTATCAGAGGCACTCCGGGTTGGTGTCCGGTTACAGAGGCTCTCCGGGTTGGGTTCCGGTTACAGTTATACCTTAGGTATTGGCACGAGGCCTTGACATAGAAATTAATGTTCGGCATTATGCATTCCATCATTATGAAAGTGGTTAGTGATATTTCCTATGATTATTAGATTAGTAGAATATCCTTGTGAATAAGTAAATGGCATTATTTCATTTTATTTCTGCCATATTATGCTGAAGTTCAAGTTTAAAAGGCTTTGGTTTTAGTATTATACATTTTCTTAAATGTTTATGCTTATTTTTGAATGTTTCCACTGTATTGTTTACCCTTACTGAGCATTTGAGCTCACCCCTTTCTATGTTTTATTTTTCCCAGGATTCCAAGAAGTGTAATGTGATTGATATGCAGGGTTAACCCAAAGGAATAATGGAATTCACAAATATTATTTATGTTGTTTTGTATGTCTTAAAGTGAAAATGTAACATTCATGTATGTGATCTATTTATCCAAGACTATTAAACATATCGGTCCTTCGGGACTTGATTCCTTGTAATCATTCCAATGTACGAAAATAATGCACCGACTCTGGATAACTGGGGTTGGGGCGTTACAGTTTGTATCAGAGGAACTTTAGAAATAACTTTGGAAACTAGATTGAGATAAACTCTGATTATTACACATAGACCTAAGACATACATTGAGGATTAGTATAGAAAAACTTCCTAGAATTTTGGTGTTGTAGAGATTTTGTGAGTATTCCAAGAAATACATCCATATCTGGAACTGGTGCACGACAACGGGCCTTGCTGCACTCTTGGTTACGACACTCCCGGGGGATATGCTTAGGATAATTCTCATTTTCTTTACAAACCATTATTAAGCCCTTATGAGTATATACTTACTCAATGAAAACATTTTTATGATTATGGATTATATCCATAAACTGTTCAATTTATGTTAGGTATTTTAAAAGTTTGGTAATTATTCATTGAAAATCATAAACTGAACTATTTTATGCTATTGTATAGAAATGGCGCCCAGTAGAAGAATGTGAACTCCCATAATACATATGATCCAAATAGTTAGAAGGATCATATCTTTCATGGTCCTAAGCCAGAATTTAGAAGGGAAATAGTTTCCCACGTATTATCATCATATGAAGAAATAGTATCATGTGATGATAAGATGAGTAAATAATTTTCCGAGTCCTATATCTTTAAAGGGATGCAAGAGAAGAAAAGGATGGAAGAGAGAAAGATGGATAAAGGGAAGAGGGAAAAGAATTATTTTTCCATATGTGATAACTGTGGGAAGAAATACCCTGGAACATGCCTGAAAGGAATGGGAGTTTGTTATAAGTGTGGAAAAAAAGGGCACAAAGTATGTGACTGCTAGGGTAAGAAAATGGTTTCAAATGTGCAATGCTTCATTTTCAAGGAGTTTGGACACTACGCGAACCAATGTCCCATTCATCAGACTATACCGCAAATGATGCTATTGGATAATAATCAAGTTATGATACTACCACAGATGAAGAGGAATGAATAGTATTATTATGTAATTATTTTATAATTATTTCATTTATGTGTTGTATCAATGATGTTCTAGAAATAAATAAGGATTGTACTGCAGTACTATTTAAATAAGGATTAGAGATTTTATGGTACAAAGAAAAGTGACTCTACAGAGAGTTAATTTTTTTTGGAAATTACATGGTTGAAGGAATGATAAACCTAAATATGGTCCTAATATTGAGGTAGTGATTTTGGAATAAGAGATGGTTGATTTTTGTAATTTAGGGTGTTGCAGTGTTGTAAAAGAATATATGAGGAAGGTGCTCACATGTTATTACCTGAAAAAAAGGATCCTCATTATGTCTAACTTCCTTGTAAATTTTGTACTGGGAGTTTGGATAATAGTATTTTGGATAAGTCTAATGGTCAGAATGGATTATGTTTGAAAGGTAATTTTTTTGGATTTTTATAAAAGGACAACATGTAGACCGTGTGACGACCCGTCGTGTCGGACAAAGATGCGGGAATCGAACCCACAACCGTAGTGCAATTGGGATTTATCGCCTACCATTGTGCTACATGAAGTTCCTGGATGGTATAATGTAGTTTCTTTAAATGAAGTGTCTGATATGTGAATTATAAATTCATTATATTAGGAACCCTATACGATTAGGATAAATAGAGTATTTTTTAGTTGTATTATGTTTTGGGGTGAAAGAAGAGTTTGTGGTAGAAATTTATTAATGGATAAAACTCTAATTCTAAAGTAATTATATCTCCTTATGATCTTATCCAATCTCATAAATAAATTCCTCAATATTACGAAAAGCAACTTAGAACAAATAATTTGTCCCAGATGGTACCTTAGATCATCACTAATTTATAGCTTTGGGATTTTTTCCCTTTTCATAGCCATGTTCTCTACCACTCTCCATCAGATAATTGATGGTTAGATTTCTCTTCCATATCCATATTTTCCTACATGGAACCCTAGTATGTGTTATTTTCGGTAATCTTCATACTTTGCACTCATTATTTTAAATAGAGGCCTCATTAAATAATTTTTTTATGTGGGATTTCAACTAAGATATTTTGAAATGTCAAAAATGTGTTATCCTAATACCTTATGTTTTGTTGAACCAATGGTATTTTAAATCATCATATATTGATGAATTTAAGGACCTCAATTTGAAACATGTTTGTGATTGATGACCTCAATCACTACCTATAAATATTTACCTTTCTTCACAAATTTTATTTCTATAATTTCCACTAATTTCCTCCTAATCGAGATCATAATTTTTTTGTGACCCTTTCATTTCTCTTTTCATCTTGTTAATACTAAATTTTATTAACCAAATTTCCGATGTGGGTTTTTCCACAATGATATTTTCTATGTTCAACCTTTATTTTCAAAGAACAATATCAAATTGTGAGGATGCAATCTATTGAAGGAGGGGAGAATGTAACACCCTGATCTTCTACGGTACGCTTCTCTTTCGAATAATACAGTAGTGTGTGTTGTATGCAACTTCGAGTTCTAACACACACCGCGACCAATCAGAGTAGCCGTTATGAATAGTAATACCTACCTTTTCAAATTATAGAAATTTTATCACTCAAAATGGAATTCATTTTTGGATTCGGAGTATCGAATTTAGCATAAGGTGAAATTTTGGTACTTTTCAGATAACGTTAATATTTTGATGAATAGTGAAAATTACTAAAATTTTAATTAAAAACAACTATTTTAATCAAAATAATTAATAGTGATAAATTATGTATTTGAGTGGTTTTAAAGTATATTTAGAATATATTTTTACCATTTAATTAAATTTTGTTCATTGGACATACTTTCACAATGAAACCGTACACAAACAAGTATCAATCTTTTTATAGTTATTATATCTTAAAAACACGATTTTTCTTTTCACAACGGGAATTAATTTTAAATTTATTTCTGCCACTTCTGTGTTTTGAATTTGTAAAAATTGATTCCATATTTGGAATTAGGATGTCAACATTTTTTAAATAGGTATCTTTTATTTTTAGACATTTTAAATAATTACTTCAGTAAATATTTTATTTACCATGGTTAAAGGGTAAATCTGGTAAATAAGGGTTAAAAATAGTATTATAATAATACTAAATTACCATAAAACGTGTCCTAACCTTATTTTTTGATACATAACCAACCATGGGCATCTTTGGGTCAATTTTGGGACCCCATAGTGCCACTTTTAGGTGATAGAGACACTTTATTTTAATTAAGTTAAAATAAATACAAAAATGACTTAAGCATATATCTTTTAGCAAAACAATTTTTTCATAGGGTTATATATGTTGGATTTTAAACTATAATTATTCATTAGAAAGATAAAACGATTTCGTACATATTTATAGTTTATTTATAATTTTTAGACATTAAATAATTTAATTTATTTATGACACAATGATGATGTAGTAATTACCATAATAGTGAACAATTAAAATAATTGATATTATAAATTCCCAAATAAATATAATTTGAGACTTGTAATGAATTACACTACTTTTAAAGGATAATATGAAATATTATTATTGATTTAATTAAATTTTTTCTATGTAATCATTCTGTTATAAATTTTACAAATGTCAATTCTTGAATAGTGTGAAAATTGACATAAAAGAGTTTTTAAAACAAATATTATATTATTAATTGATATTAAATTTCTAAAAATCTATGTTTAGGCCAAGATACTTATATCATGATAGTTTTATCATTAATGGACTAATTGTGGGTCTCTTGGATGTATATTGTATGTTTATTAGCTATATAATATAAAAATACAAAGTGACATGGTAAGTGTCAAACAAATTAACTAAGAGTTAAAACTAAAATATAAGGTTAATATAATGACCCAAACCTATCTAAATTATATTGGTTGAGTGGTTTAGGGCCCATCCCCACCTTAACGTTTAATTTATCCACTTTGGATCCATTAGAAACCGAATATGAATTTATTATAAAATAATATTTCTATCTTTTCCAAAGGTTCTCCTCACCCCTCTTATAAAAGGACACTCCCCCTTCTCATTAATTCACACCTTCAAAGCCTTTTAGTTCGGCCATACCCTACCCAAGTACTCTCTCAACTTCCCTCACTTAATCCTAGAGGGATTCCTTTAGCCAGAAAGCCATCTTACAAAGCCCTTTTGATCAAATCAAAAGGAAGAACCCGAAGAAGAGGAGGTTAAACGTACCCTCGACTAAAGGAAAGTGCAAGGTAAGGGGTTTTCATCTCACTCCTTATTTCCTTGAGATTCATTCCGTATTTCCACAATTACCTTTTGTGTGGTGTATGTACGGACCATAATTGTATTCTTTTTGTAATACACTTTAATTTATATGTATTTACATATTCATTGTATGGTACCTCTTTCATGGGTTGTATGTTTCGTAAGTCACCAAATTGGTAAGGGTTAATTTCACAACCTCTTTATTATCTGAGGTTGTTCTTACGTATGTATCTACTGGGACATATTTAATATCCACATCCATGTATTATGAAAGAGTTTTCTAAGGGATTATTTTAAGGGACTTTTTACTAAATCATCATTTCAAAAATTTTAAATATTTATTCTTCTAAATCTTTCTCATTAATGACCATGTCTTCAAAATGGTTTCGAATGATTTATTTATATGGACATGAGTGTTTTTAAAATGTTAATTCCTTTCGAAAGTTTCAATGTGGTATAGGATAGTTTGATTCAAAAATGTATTTAAATGAATTCTTTTCCAAATTGTGTGACATTTAAAAGTTTTCCTGAAATAGTGATTTTTGTCACAAATAGTTTTGATTTCATCTATGTCAACATCCTTTGATAAATTTTACACTTGTTTTAAGTTGATTTATTATGATACAAATCGTCCATATTGTATTTAAGGTTTCATGATATGTTTGACTATGGATGAGTTATCATTAAGGCATTAATATTTTTTATTAATGTTTTGGAATTTCTTATGTTAGTTTTAATACGAATGTTTATGTTATATTTCATCATATTTTTAAGATGAATGTGTTGACTAGTATGATCTGGGTTGGGGACCTGTAAAAGTAAGCCCTTCGGGTTGGGGTCCAGTTACAGCAGACCCTCTAGGTTGGTGTCCGGTCATTAGAGGCACTCCGAGTTGGTGTCCATTATTAGAGGCACTCCGGGTGGGTGTCCGGTTATTAGAGGCACTCCGGGTTGGTGTTCGGTTATGAGAGGCACTCCGGGTTGGTTTCCGGTTATCAGAGACACTCTGATTTGGAGTCTGGTTACAGAGGCTCTCCTGGTTGGGTTTCGGTTATAGTTATACCTTAGGTCTTGGCACGATCCCTTGACACAAAAATTAATGTTTGGAATTATGCATTCGATCATTATCAAAGTGGTTAGTGATATTTCATGTGATTATTCGATTAGTAGAATATCCATGTGAATAATTAAATGGAATTATTTCATTTTATTTCTGACATATTATGCTGAAGTTCAAGTTTAAAAGGCTTTTGTTTTAGTTTTATACATTACCTTAAATGTTTATGATTATTTTTGAAAGTTTCCACTATATTTCTTACCTTTACTGAGCATTTGAGATCACCCCTTTCTACGTTTTATTTTTCCCAAGATTCTAAGAAGTGTAATGTGATTGATATGGAGGGTTAAGCCAAGGGAATAATGGCATTAATAAAGATTATTTATGTTGTTTTTTACGTCTTAAATTGAAAATTTAGCATTCATTTATGAGATCAATTTTTCCAAGACTGCTAAACTTATCGGTCCTTCAGGACTTGATTCCTTGTAATCATGCCAATGTATTAAAATAATGCACCGACTCTGGGAAACTGGGGTCGGGGTGTTATAGTCCCATTACTTCAGAGATGAGTTGGACATGGGACATGTTCGGGAGAGGTTCCATGCATGCATTCTTGACCATTTTGTGGATTCTATCCTTTTCATTCTTTTGGGATTTTATCACTTGACACTTTATCAACACATGGAAAAATTATTGTTGTTATGATTGTATCCAATTTTGGGATTTGGTTATTATGCATGTTATGGATTGTACCATTATTTTTTAGAAATTTGAAATATTATATAATGTGAATCACTCTTTTATTGAGGGTATAGTCTCCCCACATGACCTATTGGACCCTCGTTTCTAGTCGGTAACCTCTAGCGTACATGGAGGTGCTCTTGAGGTTATGTAACAACCCGGATCGGGGCACTGGTTAAGTGGAACCCGGGCCGGGGACGTTACAATTTAGTATCAGAGGAGGTTCTTTTCCTTTTCATACTATTTGGGGACAGTAGACATGAGATTAGGAATGTGTCGGGCCTTGGTAATGAGCTCATTCATCCGAGTATCAAACCTATGTACCAGGGAAAATCCCAAGACACCCTAGGAAGGGATCACTATTCTTATTGTGTGTTTTTACATTTGAAGATATCTCACCATTGGGTGATGCACTTGTTGTGTGATTTGACGGTTTTGTAATATTTCTCTCGTGGCTGAAAATGTATGAGGTGGTGCATTCATGAACCATTCTAGGAACCTATGTAGAAAGGTGACACACATCATGATAGGCACACACACGAGATGGGTGTGTGGGATGTTAATGTTAGGATTCATATGTTGTTTTAAGAGTAATGAATTATGCCTAATAAGATACTATGAATGAGTAAAAAGTATAAGTGAAAATGTCTAGAAATAATTAGAAAATGGTTTTTGATAAATAAGTAAAAGTGAAAAAAAAATTTAGGGCTAAATAATAATATGAAAATGGTTCAAATGGGAGTAAAATATAAGGCTTTTATCCCTAATAATTAGATATTATATTGGCCATGAACATAGGGAGATTTCTAAGGGTTGTGAACCAGTTGCGAGTGGGTTATTTAGAGTGGTTTAAATGAAATGGTTTTTATATCCCATGTGATGAGCCTCTATATACTTCTTCTTTCTCAAAAAGGTTTTGTAGTTGTATTCTGAAGCATGTGTTTTTAATTGTAGATAAATTCCACCTCAATGATGTGCGCTAGATGGGAGACATAAAGAAGTTGCCGAGAATTCTCCTCTAGTAGTAGAGAAAGAGAATGTGGTGATCCAAGGGGATATGGAAGAGCAGTTCGGCTAGAACATTTCTTGTTTTATGTAGATGATGGAACAAGACCAAGGGAAGATTGCGTTGAGCATGTTTGAGCTAACTAGGGAGTTTCAATTGCAACACCCTCTGATCTTTATCAGAGAGGGAATCCCAAAAGCAGAAAATTTCAGGATACTATCTATCAAGACTATTTTGGTCCATCTAGAGGCTCCTCTCCAGAAGCGATTCAAGTTGGTATCCAATATGTGAAGGGGAAAAGAAAAATGTTGGTGGGGATTATGATTCAGACAAAGCAAGATGAGAGGACGATGTAGAATTACTTTTAT
Source organism: Viscum album (assembly GCA_963277665.1). NCBI lineage: Eukaryota > Viridiplantae > Streptophyta > Magnoliopsida > Santalales > Viscaceae > Viscum > Viscum album. The sequence continues at coordinate 579,569,472 of OY728143.1, forward strand.
TAGAAGATTCTTGAGCACGTTTATCCAAAAATCATGAGTTAGGAGAAGGGTGTATATTTTCTGAGGTTGACTTGGTGTACAATTTCAATGATGGAATATGCTAGTTGTTTCACCGAACTGAGATGCTTTATTTTAAAATTGACGAAAGACGAGGCAGTTGTGGAGAAACACTTCTAGGGCACACTGAGACACAAGATCAGGTATTAGGTTAATATGTTTCAACTAAAAAAGTTTTCTGAAGTGGTAGATGATGCCCTTATATTAGAAGAAAACCTGAAGGGAAATTTAGGTAGTGAACTTTTGGTTCATTCTGGGTGAGCAAGTTGTGAGGATTCTGATAGTAGGAAGTACCAATTTGGAACTATCGAGTGAGAGGGAAGCAAGTAGAGAATTCATAATATGGGGTCAAATTCTCAGGGTGGTGACCATGTCTTCTGTTTTCAGTTTGGTAGGTCTTGGAAGAAGCATGACTAGTGTCCCCTCCAACTAGTTCAGTGTCGAGCATGCAGCTGGCTAGGCCATGTACAGAGATTCTATAGGACCATGCAGCAGTCAGGGAATGATGGAGTTTAGAGGAAAATGTTGAGTGTAAGTAGGGAGTGGGTTACCCCGTATCAGGTAGGTATTTGGAGTTCCAAGGGATTTACATGTTGAGGAAGTGGACACGAAACTCTGGGGCAAGATCACTATTACCAATAGAGTAGTTCAGTGTAGGGTACTCAGGCTGGAGCCTAGGGTAAAGGGGATGGTCACCTCCATGCAGTTGAGGCTACACCCAATGTTGCTATGGTAGGACCATCTACTGTTCGAGGTACGATTCTTATAGCTTCCATGTTTGCTAGTGCTTTATTCAATACAGGTTATATGAATTCCTTTATTTCTTCTCAGTTTGTAGTTGTTTTGGGCTTTACCGTTGAGGCTGCATGTGGGGTAATGTCTCTTGATACCCTGTTAGGAGTGCGAGTTGATGAAATCAGGCAGTGTAAGGGTTGTGATCTAGAGGTTGGTGGGTATTGTTTTCTATGGGATCTATTTGTACTATATATTTCAGGTTTTGACCTAATCATGGGAAAGGATTGGTTGTTGTTATATCAAGCCCACATTGACTATTACCGATGTTAGATAACATTCACATCTCTCGATGGGAGCAATCATGTCCTTCGTGGTGAGTGGGATACTTGGGAGAGCTGTACTGGGTTTCTACGCCATCGGATGGGGGATCTCAAAGACCATGTGGTATGAATTTTGATATATGATGGGGAGAAAGGACAAAAAGTCTTCCCTTTTGTTGTGGACTGGTTTCAGGATGTGTTTCCTGACCACTTATCGGGGATACCACCTAAGAGACATGTTGATTTTACGATCAATTTTTTTTATGGACCAGAGTCAGTTTCCATTCCACCTTACTGAATGGTGTTAGAAGAGCTCCAATAAATAAAGGTTTAGTTGGAGGAATTATAGCGTATGGGGTTGGTACGTCCTAGTAAATCACCTTGGGGATCATATTGGTTTATTTCTAAGAAGGCCGATGGATCACTGAGGATATGTGCCGATTATAGGAAGCTGAACTAGGTGATAGTTATGAACTGACACCCTCTTCTAAGAATTTATGACCTATTTGATCATCTCAAAGGTGCCTTAGTGTTTTCCAATATTAATTTGAGATTGGGATACCATCTGTTGAGGGTTACACCTTCTGACATACCCCAAATGGCTATCTGAAGTAGGTATGGGTTGTATTAATTCCTGGTAATGCTCTTTGGTTTCACCAATTCACCAGTTGGGTTTATGGACATGAGGAACTAGATATTCCACATGTATCTGGATCCTTTTGTAGTTGTTTTTGTTGATGACATCTTGGTGTACTCCAGAACGCATGATGATCATGCAAAACATCTTGACATCATCTTGATTAGACTAAGAAAGAATTGTATTTACTCTAATCTATCAAAATTTTAGTTTTGGATTGATGAGGTGCACTTTTTTGGACATATCAAATATGGGTCAGGCATGTCAGTGGATCCAAAAATGTTATAGGTTGTGGTGTCTTTGGATCAGTCTAAGAAAATCTTTGATACTCATGGTTTTCTAGGTTTGGCCGGTTATTACAGAAGGTTTATTAGAGATTTATCTTGTTTGGAAGTAATAATCATAGGATTATCAAAAAAGGGGTTAATTTGGATTGGTCAGAGTATTGTGAGAATGCTTTCTTGGAGGTGAAGAAGTGGTTAACTACCACACCGATTTTGATCTTACCCGTGCCAGGTAAGATGTATACCTTATTCAAGGATGCGTCCTGTGTTGGACATTGGGCAGTGTTGATTCAGGATGATCAGGTTGTAGCTTATGGGTTGATGCAGTTTAGGCTACATGAAATAAATTATCCTACTGCTGACCTGGAGCTAGATGCTGTCATTCATGCCTTTAATTGTTGGAAGAATTTTTTGTTGGGATAATCCTTTACGATGTTTAACTACCAAAAAAAATTTAAATACAACTTCTCTCAATGGTATTTGAATCTTCAGCAGCAATTTCTGGTCATATACATACAATCCTTTGATTATCAAATTGATTACACACCGGGAAAAGGGAACAGTGTTGTTGATGCTATGAGCCAGAAGACTCAGAATAAAGTGGTTCGAGAATCTAGTTCAATGTGGGTGATGATGGCCTTGTTTGGAGAGATGCATTTTGAGGTACATTTGGGTCATGGGATGATGACCCTTGCATCTATAGCACTTGAGTCTACACTTTTGACCTAAGTTAAATAGAGTCATTTGATAGATCTGTAATTCTTGGATATGAAGGAAAGCATTAAAAGTGGGGAGTCTCCTTCTGGATGGACCTTTGTAACTGATGATGATTTTTATGGTCATGGATGTGTTGTGGTTCTGGAAGATGTACGGGAATATTTTATGCACCAGTTCCATGCGTTAATGTGGGCAGTGCATCTGGGCTTGACTAAGATGTACCACGATCTGCATAGGCAGTTTTGGTTGCTGCGTATGAAGAAGGAAGTGGTGAGTTTTGTGGCACGATTCCTTACCTGTCAGTAGGTGATGGCCGATCATTAGTTCCCTTGTAGGTTCTTTCAGTCATTGCCTATTTCATAGTGGAAGTGGAATGATGTAACCATGTACATCGCGGTGGGTATTCCAAGGAAGAAATGGAAGAATTATGTCATTTGGGTGGTAGTGTATCAGCTGACCAATGTTTCCCATTTCATTCGAATTCATGAAACCTATATGGTCGACCAGATGGGGGAGTTGTATGTTCATGAAATTGTACTGTTCCATGTTGTTCCAAGAACAATAGTTTCAGATCATGATCTGTGTTTCACCTCATGCTTTGAGAAGGAACTACCGAAGGAACTTGGTACCCAAGTGTTTCTGAGTATGGATTACCACCCACAGACGGATGGGTAGTTGGAGCATACAGATCAGGTATTAGAAAACATGTTGAGAGAATATGTTCTGGATTTTGGTGGTTCCTTGGAAAATAACATGTCGCATATTGAGATTTCTTATAACAATATTTTTCATGCTACTATTCAGATTTCACCTTTTGAGGAACTTTATGGTAGACTATGTAGATCATCGTTGTGTTGGTTAGAGGCCAGAGAGACTGAGTTGTTAGGGCCAAGTCTTGTGTAGGAGATGTCGTAGAAGGTTCATTAGATTTAAAATCATATGACAACATCTCAATGTAGGAAAACGTCATATACAGATCAGCATCGTAGACCTATTGAGATTGGGGTGGGTGATAGTGTGTTTCTTCAGGCATCTCCATGGTTGGTTCGCCATCTAATTTGAAATCAAGTCAAGTTGGAACCTAGATATATGGGTTCATTTGAGATTGTGGAGAGAATCGAAATGGTGGCTTACCGATTGGATCTTCCATAGTGGTATAGTGGGATGCATGATGTTTTCCATGTATCACAACTCCTATTGTATAACCCAGATCCATATCATGTGATAAATGTCGAGGATGTTCATCTTGTGGTTGATTCGTCCTCTAAGGAGCACCTGGTTAATATTGTGGATCATAGTGAGAATGTTTTTGCAGGGTAAGGTTTTTTCCATAGTTTGTGTTCTATGGAAACATGGATGCATTAAAGAGGAAACTTAGGAGCAATCTCTTTCTTTTAGAAACTCATCATGCTTGGTAAGAATATCTCGGGGATGAGTCGTCATAAGGTGGGGAGGTTGTAAGTTCCTAGATTTCTCTATAAGGTATGTTTAATTTACTTTTTAGTTTAGGACTTCTATATTGTTTAGTTATGATATCTACAAAGTATATAAAAAGGATTTGGGGTGTTCCATGGGTTTGACACACAGAAAAGAGGGAAATGAGTTGTTTGGGCTAGTTGCACGGTCTGCGCAAGGTTAGTGATAACCATTAAAGAAGATGGTTTTCAGATAGTATCATCTGCACGGTTTGTACACGGTTTGAAAAATAATGCAGGAAAACCGTGTGAATGAGATCTTCTGGATTAGAAGCATCTGCATGATCTTCACACGGTTTTCAAACCATGTAGGTAAACCATGTGGCCCAGGAACCTTTTAAAAACTTCACAAAAATTCCACTCTATGATTTTATAACCCACTTAGGATTTTCCTCTGCCTTCTCCTTTGAAACCCTAAGAATGAACAAAGGGGGCCAATATCTCCCAATGATCAATCTCTTTTTATTCTTGTCCATTTTGAGTGTTGTTAGATTTAAATTGAAGATCTATGTAAGGATAATCTCCCACTTGATTTTTTTTGGTTTAAGGATTCAATTTCTTCCCCTTTTTATCTGATGCTTCCAAACCCTGCCTTTTTGGTGAGTTTTCTGGATAATCTTCAAGGGTTGGTTTAATTGAGATCTAAGCATTCTTTTGGGAGTGTGTTTTCCAATGTGTTCTTGGTGGCTGGTCTACAAGTTTTATACCTTGGGTTTTCTATAGATTTTTCAATGTAGTTTTTTTATTCGTTCACTATATTGATGAGATCTTGTTGATTTTGACATAAGATGGGGTAATGGGAGTCTAAATGGTTAAATTAACCCCTTTTGATCTCCATGGGATGAAAGGAAAATGGATCAACCAAATTAGGGCCACCCATGTGGTGTGAAGATATTTTCAGAACAAAGAATTATCAATGTAGTGTAAGTTTGTTGTGAAAGAACATAGATCACTTGATGAATATGTTAAGATTCTAAAATGGATTGATGTTAAATGTTGGTGACTAGATTATATTTAATATTCTTAGTGAGATAAACATGAGAAATCAGAAATGGGGATAAGGGGTTATGTAATTAAAATGATGAATGTGTTAATGGATTTGGGAAATAATGTTATTTCCGAATTTTTGAGATTACTGTGATGTTGTAAATGATGTTGGATATGTTTTTGTGATATGTTGATTTGTGGTGAATAATAAATAAATATGTGAACATGGCTTGGTATAGTAGAGTATTGACTTGAGGTTATACACCCACGAGTTGAGTAGTAATGAGGTTTTATCTCCTATCATAAAGTCATGGGTTAGGGAAGGGGATTATTCTCTATTCCACTATTGATTTAATTCCACCCAGACCGAGGCATCGAGGTGAGGGTATTATAATTTTTTATTAAATTATTCCTTGTGAGATAGGAAATGTTAAATTCCTATATATTGAAGACATTGATCACGCCTAATCCATCAAACACATGAAAAGTGGAGACATGAATAATGAAATTCCTTAGTAGTAAACATGGGTTAATTGGTAGGTTAATTTAAAGGAACATAAATAAAGATATCCTATTAAACTGTTTACCATAACTTGTATTTATTTATCATTTTCAAGAACTATCTACCTTGCTGGATATTTTATAGACACCCTTGGTGGTGTCTTATGGAGTTATACTCTCACACTTCTCAGGTTGTCATTGGGTACCCGAGGATATTTCATGCCTGTAGGTCAAGAAATGGGCAAGGGCCCTATGATACGGAGATGATTTGGACATGGTTTATGTTTGGGATAGGTTTTAAAATTGGATTCTACACTATTTGGGGGATTCTACCTTTTTTATTCTTTTGTGTTTGGATCACATAACATTGTAGCATGACATGGAATATTTGTTGTTGTTATGATTGTACCCAGTTTTGGGATTTGGTTATTACGCATGTTATAGATTGTTCTATTATGTTTCCTCTATTTCAATTATTATTTGTTGTGACTCACTCCCATATTAACGGTATAGTCTCCCCACATGGCTTATTGTACCATCACTGCTAGTAGGCAACCTCGGATGTACAGGGATGTGCACTTGAGTTCATGTAACTACCCAGCTCAGGGCACTAGTTTCGTGGAACCTGGGTTGGGTATGTAACAACAGTCTTAGGATAAATCATCATTCACTTGTGATGATCGATTTAATACTCGATATATCCAATTTGAAGTTATTACGCCAAGGTGTAGATATACAACAACCACATTTGTTTTTGGATATCAATAAATTTATATATATTCACTGAAAAAGAAACAACTATATTTAACATGGAATATTATGTTCTTCAATACACAGGATTATTCTATGGTATCTCACTAATGTATTCCCATAATATTTTAAAAAATAACTAAATACTACTATGATAAAAATTAGGCATAACCAAAATTTACATGAATAAATAATATATATTCTTAGTTGAATATTTATTACATTTAATTTTGATCCCCACCATAATCATAAAGGATTAGTGGATTCTAGAACATTGATACTTAAAAAACTTGTACATAAAGGGTTTACATCATCACATAATATGTTCTTCACAACAAACACCCTTCTAAGGTAAATCCTAATTAAAATAATTCTTCATATTCATGGGAAATTTAAACATAATAAGATGTGATATTAGTTTATTATTTGGGGTATACAAGATAGATATGGACCAATGATCATTTATAATTATATTATGATAATAGTGGGTTAAGAATAAGATATTAATATTAGAAAATCTTACCTAATCATTCATAGATCATAATCATCACATAAGACTTTGGTGGATCATAAAATAGAAATCATAGAACAATCAAAGACCCATAACCATGAGATCATAACATATACAAAATAACATTTCACAAAGAGATGCATAAATTATTTTGGATAATCATAATCATAAAAATCTTATGTCCAGACTACCCACTAGGACATTCACCACTTGCAAGGCTTCGATTATCCACCTTCGTACCGACATCGGGCATGAGATAACCACTTGCACACCCTCTTTCATGATTAGGATAACCTCATATGTACCCATTGAATTCATAAACATTAATCATTTCCCAATTAATTTTTGGTCCATAACTGACCCTTCTATCACAGAATTATCATCGACTAATATATATATTATTGAATATCATGAAAACATTTCTCATTTCATCATAGCTTAACCTTCAGAAAAGAAAAATAATTTCATCAAAATTTCATCATCATAATCATAACCATGTAGATAAATAATGAGGATGAAATAATTTTTTATAACCCAATTTAATCATTGGTAACATTTAAGGATCTTATCATAGAATAAAAATTCCCATAAAATATAACTAGAATATTTCCTAATAAAAATACAATATTTCTTTTGAAATAAATTATTTGAAATATAAAAAATATAAAAATATTATAGAAAAATAATTAATTGAAATTAAGAATGTGAAAATGTATGGTTATCATGAAATAATAGGATATTTAATATGATCAGAAAATATATTCATATGGTATACATTGAAACGAAGCTTCCATTTTCACCTTTTATAAAAAGAACCTCATCATGAAAAAAGGAATCTTCATTCTAATAAATTTTATCAAAATTATCAAATTATTAAAAATTAATCTAACATATAGTTATAAATTAGTAAATAAATATGAATATTTTTAAATAATTCATGTACATGGAAGAAAAGGATTCCCAACCAAGTAGAAAAAACATAAATTCTTCCTACAAAAATTATTTCAAAATTTTCGATATATAGAGTGAAGAAATGAAATAAAGACATTTAATCTCCAGAAATAACAACAGTGGTATTGAATTAATACTCTCTTTTATATATAGATCATATAACTTCATCATAAAAAAATTATGAGCATGTTATCCTAATAAAAAATGATATTGTAACAGAAAAAATTTCTTATTTGGGAACTTTTGATTAGTAAGTCTCATGAAACAAATAACATAAAATGAAATATTAAATAACATGATCATAATGATATTCAGAATATGATATATCATAGGGGTAGTAGACACGCATCATATAAGAGGATATGTTTATAATATAACATATTTTCTAAATAATTTAATTTGAGATGGTAATCCATAACAAATTTGGTGTCAATTAAATATCAACCCCTCAAGAAAAAATAATATGAAATATAATTTAAAAAACCATAAATTATGAATAAAAAAATATGTTACTTGTAAATAGGGTTTTATATACAAATCATAATCATAAATATGTGTATAAAACCACATGTGTCTCAACAAAACAATATATAGATGGAGAACATGTAATTAATAACAAAAATAGTTTTTAATCTATCTAAACTCATGAATAATAAATATATTTTTTTTAAAATTCTATAAAAATCAATTTACACACTTATAATATCATATATAACACACTTATAAGAGATAAACACCTGTTTGATAATAAATAATTATTAAAATAATCATTTCAGGATGATGACTAATTTTTTTGCGTATATTTCTAATCAAGTGTTATTATCCATTCATTATGATCATAGTTACATAATCTACAGAATTTAAATCATGTCATAGTTATAATATTTATATTCATATACAATTTTAGTACCAATAATATATATCATTTTTTAAAAAATTAGTTACATCACTTCCTGGAGACGATAGTCTATACACATGAATGAGTGTTGATTATACTATTTGATGGATGTAATGAAAGAAAGGGAAATAATAATTAACCACTTAATACTAATTATTACAAAAATATATAATATATATTCCTTAAACATATCCTAATCACTACCCATGTAATTTATAAATGAAAAATGATTCTTATCATTCCATGGAGGTGGTAGTCCACAATTAATCACGTGTGATTTTATGGTTTTCCAACAGATGGGAAGGTAAGAAGGAATATAATATATTATAATTATAGAAGAATATTTTTTTAATACATATCATATACAAACATAAAATACATATAATTACTAATCATTATGTATGGTTGTATAAAATGAATCATACATCTATGTGGAGTCAACAATCCATACAAACACAAGAACAATAAATTCATATCCCATTTGATTCAAAGTAAGTAAAAAATTGTAGTCAGATAATAATTTTAAATACTCATTATTTATACCCACTATGGTAATTATGTTATTATGGATCAAATATATTTATATGAGGTAAAAAAGTGAATAATCTTTTGATGTGACGAGTAAGACGATTACCTCTTCTTTGAGAAACATTCTTCTAATTTCACCTTATGCATTCATAGAACAGCTATATTGTAAGACCATAAAGGTAAAAATGAAGGAAAGGAAACTATGAAGGTTTTCTATAGGCTTATTTTGATATAAAGTTATCATGTTTTTTTAATAAGGAATGACAATAGGTTCACTTTTATAATTCAGTGGGTGGAAAAAAATGGAATGCCTTAGAATATATAAATAATATAATGTTTATTTAAAGTGAAAGTGTCTCCAAATGGATAACAATTTGAATGTATGGGAATAAAGGATCTAAATATCTTTAATATACAAATATTTATTCATTTTTATGAATAATATTTACCCGATAAGTTAGTTTAACCCCTAGTAAATTCATTTTAACAATATATAGGTAATTATTTTACAGTTCTTAGTATTCATTATGAAAAAAACGAACGATCCATCATTTAAAAATTTGAAAATTATGATTACAAATATGATATTAGTTATATAAAACAAAATTTTTAAAAATTTTAATAGCTTAAATTAAAATATGTTCACACAATGTAATGAAAATCATTTTATAGAAAAATGAATTTTAACGGAAAAATTAACCTTATACAAAAATCAAGTATAATATCATGGAAAATGTTATAAATTAGATTATTTAAAACTAAAGGATAATTATTTTTATTTAATAGAAAATTAAGAACATAATGGGAATATTAAATTATTTTATATAAATAATGATAATAATATATTATTAAAATTTATTTTTAATTACTATTCACTTGGAGATAAATCTTTTTCAAAAAATATCCAAAATTAACCCAAATATAATATTAATATGACAATTTAAAAAAATGTATTCATTTATTATACTAAAAATTATATTAATGCTATAAATTAATTACAATATCCATAGACAAAATTCAATAATTTTTTTATGAAAAAATATTTTTGAAATATAAAATGTCTACTCAATGTTGAGTAATTATCTATTATGAATTAATAATTATAATTTAATTATATAAACATTTGAAAATATTTTTCAAAATATTTTATTCTAATTAATAGATCAAATTTTATTTCTAGTTTATAATGAACACATTAAAATATGTTTTTATAGTATATAATAGTCCACTTAATGAATAGTGTTGCATCTTAAAAAAGATAGAAATTTTTTTAATCTTTTAAACTAAATTTTTTAGGTGTCAAAAAACACACCAGATATCACCGTCACGAAAACAATGAAAAAAACCCTATATCATGACTACTATAGAAGTGCGTAACAAAAATTGAAGGTATATCAAAAACCATCATTGAAACATAAAATATCTAGCCACTATGAATCATCGTCATCATCTTATAAAAATTAATCATTCAGAAAGTGGTTTGAAAATGAAAACCCGGTGTAGAAAAACTAACTATAAAAATTAGAATTTTATGGCGAATGAAATCAACATTAGGGACGATGTGACTAACACCATAAAAATTCCCATAGAACACAATACCAAGAGATAACAAGGTTCATTACATGACACCAGGTATGGGTTATATAATTAATGGTTTTTTAGAAAGTTTAGTATGGGAATGATACCGATGTTAAACCAGTGCCGCAATAGAATTAAATAGGGGAACAAAAATTCTAAAATATCAATCCAAATGATAAAAGGATTACAAAAAAACACACCAAACATTACTATTCAAAAACACTAATAATTTATCTCCTAGTATATTGGATTGTGACTCAATAAAAGGATCCAGTGACATAGAAAGTGTTAAAACATAATCAAGAATAATAAATGTAAAAAATATAACAAAAATTACCTAAAAATGTGAAAACCAACATAGAAATATTTTGAAACATATCAACTGATGGATATATGGGTAAATTAAAAACAATTATGGATAAAGAAGGATACATGATTTGGTGAGAAGTAAGGAGAAGAGAAATTTTTCCCCTTAGCATGACTCTATCGATGGCTAAATGATCCAATATAGAACCATTCATCCATATAAAACTAAATTACACAATTTTTATTTGATTATTATTATTATTTATTAAAAAATACACATCATGATAATTATATTTCTTTTATAAAGGGAAGTAATTTACATTGATGTATGGGTGAGAAAACAAACCTGTGATGTTTTAATTTTGAGAAATAGTACAATAAAATATCACATATGAATTTCTATTTTTATGTGTCCTATTTTAACCAATATATTTTATTAATTATGTGAAATAAAAAATAAATATGATATTAAATATCTTAATACAGAATGATGAGTAGAGTGATTTGTACTAATGATGGATTATTCTTTTGTATAATACATTCCAATAAACACAAACTTCATTCTAGTTTTATTTTTTAATTTAAATTCTGAAATTTAACAAAAAAATTACTATGTATATAAATAAATATACATGTTTACACAGAAACACACATATATATTTATTTATTTTTTTATGATAAAAAATAATTTACACATTATTACTAATATGAAATGATGTAATTATATATTAAAATTAAACAAATTAATAATTCTTATTATAATAATTTATTTTGTATAAATCATGTCTTACATCAAGAGAGGTTACTATAGTTGATAATATATGGTTAATTTAAAAATTATTTTCATCCCATCAATATTTATTATTCTAAGATCATTAGAAAAAATATCATTATGAGGGAAATTTGTTTATTAATTTCTTATGTTATAATGGTATAGAGATAAATTTTGTATTTTATCCACCTTAATAAAAAGTTTCCATTGATTATGGATCATAATAATTATCTAACACTATGAAAATTTATTTAATCAACGTTTTAAAAATTTCCAGTTACATGGATTGGTAAAACAAACAATTAACAAAATAATTCATATTGGGAAACAACAATTTTTAGCCTAAATTAACTACCACATTTTGGAATGATTTCTATAGGTGGTTGGTAGTAGAAAATTTCATGGGGTAATTTTTTTTATTTCATTAGATATTGGTGCTTAATATGAAACACAGTAAAAAATATCCATTATTTCATTATATATTATAAACTCATCCCCATATGAATTGTTACTATCTTAAGGTAAAATTATCATTTATCTCTACAATATAAGAAATAATGAATAACATACCATATTTTAGTGGATAATTATAAAAAGAAACAGAAATAAAACAAAATAATAAAATTTACTTCATTATGTTAAACTATCAATAAAAATCTTAACTCTTTGATAATAATGCATGATATTGGCAGTGCAATGGTAGTAAATGTCAACCCTATAAAAATATGTATTGTATTTGAATTTATATTTTATTTAAAAATACAATTAAACCGATATCTAGAGAATTTTTTTGTTCATCACATAATGATATGGTTTTAATATTGAAATTCTATGTGGTTTAAAATGATTATTTAATCAGAATAATTATTTATTTCTGTCAAGATCATCATTAAATTATATTATAAAATTTATTTTTTGAATATAATTGGGGTTATGAAAATTAAATAATGAAAATACTATGAACACATATTTTTCTTGGTGTAATTACATTTTTTTGGCAAGATATATTGAATATACACGTGATTAAAATATTTAGATAATAATATTATATTTCCAATATTAAATTATCCTTAGTAAAAAATTAATTAGATGAAAGAATTTGTAATAAAATTTCCTCAATGAATTTATAACATGTCACAATAATGATCATATAGTATTATTCATGGAAAAATATTTTTTTTAATACTCTTTAAATAAAAATATTCAATTTATATTTGTATAAAGGAATTTTAGAAATGGAAAATTGATAATTCTATAATGTATAATTTAAGAAGACCCAATACATGAGTAAGACCCAATTATTAAAAATTATTACAATTATATAACCCACACACATAACATTATAGCCTCTCATGGATGTTTGATTCATAAAGAAGGTGTGCATTGAACCACTCCATTCCCTATGTAGATGATATTTTAAAAATATTTTGTGAGAGAAATGGAGAGAATAAAATAAAAATAAAAAATAAAAAATAGCCAATAATGAACTAGGAATGAACATATAAAAATTTTATTATATCTGTAGTGTATACTATAAATTTTAAATATACTTCTCAATGTATTTATTTATATAAATTAATTTCTATACTTTATATATATATAAGTACATGGTTTCTAGTTGGTCAGCAGTCACTTTTCAGGGTTTTCAACATGTTATCTGTACAAAATTTTACTTTTGGGCAATGATAATTTCTAGGGTATGTGGTATAAGGTGTATTAATTTCAATCACATGGCATGAATATCTACCTAAAACACCATTTTCAAAAGTTATATACCAGGAATGCAACATGTCTTCCACCAGACAAATCGCTGGTAGTTTCATACTAGAAACTAGAGTATAGCCCCTTAAATGTATCCTTGTTTTCTCCTCTATACAAAATATGTGGATAAAAATGAACACAAAATTAATTTTATAATTTTTTATAATTACATTATATTGTAACAAAATCCAAATGATCATAAAATTATTCTTCATAATATAAAATCTCTAAATTTGAGAAATTAACATGAATTTCATTGAATAATTCTAATAATGCCAAAATGACTATTAAAATTGATCATATTTAAAAAGGAAGTAAGATGATAATGAAACAGAAATTGAGGATGATCAGAGATGTTTCTCATTATTTTTTGTGTTTATATTAAATTTTCAGGTCCAATAAGTTTACATGATGTGAAAATTAATCTGAAAAATGTATATAAATTCATGAAATAATATATAATTATTATTAGACTAAATCCTTACAAAATATCCTTAATAATATATAATTTTTTTGTATATTTTGTTTATTAAATAATTGTTTATGGATGAGAAATAACTCCCCATAGGTACATAATGTATTATTATAAGTATTTTTTCACCTTTATTTATTATTATCGCAATATTGAACAATATACTTACATACATGTTAAAGAATATAAATATAAAAAATTTCAAACCATTACATAATGATTACATAAATATATAATGATGAAATTATAATAATAATAAAAATAAATTCCATTAAAATTTAACTCATAAATACTTGAATATTGAACTCCTATACCACATGTTACCTTAAAATATAGTACTATGATGCCACAAAAAAATCATAATGATGGAATTTGGAATAACCATGATAAAAATACATCAATAATATTTCATATTTGGGTCATTTGACTTCAAATGATGATTCAAATTGTATATTAATGAAGTAAAAATAATAATACTTTACTAGCTATAAATAAATAATATAATTATTTTAATGATATAAAAAATTAACATACTACAAAATATTGTCATAAAAAACCATTTTATATTATCATATTTAATGGATTTATGGGGAATATTTATTAATAGTGTTTCCATTAATGAGTTTTATATTATTTATAACTTCTCATCTATGTTATGTACATTTATTTTTTTGAATGTATTTACCCCATTATTGATTCTCTACAAATATAATCGTTGTAAAACGATTCATTCATAATATCATTTCCTTGGCTATGTGTCATTTTATTTATCTACCACCTTATTTTATATATATATATCATCTTATTAACATATCTAATTGTATTTTACCTTGTCTTCTAAGTATTTACATATTAATTTACTATTCACACCATAATTGGTTTTTATTTCACACAATATGACCTTTTTAATGGTGTCCTTTTTCAAATATATTTCATTGATTTGATTTATCTCTTTGTTATCAATAAAAATATTTTTTATTTAGATATCATTTATTGAACATATAATATGTTATTTTTCAATATTCTTTAGGGAATTCCATTTTATTCTATAATCCAATTCTTCATTGAATCTTACACCAAATCATATAAATTAGAAACAAGACAGCTAATTAATATCTATAATGTTTTTATAATATTTCTTGTTACAATGGATTAATATTTCTCCTTATATTTCACTTAACTCTCTCACTATGTTTCTATTAGAATAATCTTCCTTATATTCTCATTGATCCATGATCACTATTTACAAATATTCTAATGTTATCTTTTATTTTTCTATAAAAATAGAATTATTTAATCCATTAAATTTTATTAATTCTATTTCTTTATGGTCATTATTTGTCATATTATGCTGATTATTATACATTTATGTGAAAGATTATTTATTTATTTTTCATTTTAAAGCTCTTTCTCAGTGAAAATATTGATAGTTGGGCACACAGTTATATATCCTGCAAATACAATGGGTAAATATTGTACTCTCTGAAGAAAATATGTTATGATTTATTATGAATGGTTTCTTAATATGGTATGAAGTTATAAATGAATAATTTCCAATATTAATCATATTTTACTTAGTTTTTTACTAGATATATTAATTTACTAATATAATATTACTATGAACTATTAGGTAAAAAGAACATGATATTTTCTAATTAATTATTTTATATTAATTATGTGTGTATAAGGTCTCATATATATATTCTAATATGATTGGGAATATATTTTTTTTAGAAAAATCAGACACCACTATTGACAATATAGATAAATCTAAACAATAATGCTAGTTTTTAGATTCCATCATGAATCTTGATGTTTTAAACTACATGTAAATATATATAGAAAAGATGTTATGGACATAAAATTTTATGATTAAAAACAAAGATTTATATTTTATTAATTACTATTTTATTATATTACACATTGTAAGTACATAAAAATAATATTAAAAAATAAATATTACATTTCATTAAACAAAACAAATTTCTATAGAAAATAATAGTGCAGGGATATAAAAAAATATCAATCATGACATGGTGTACTTAATATTATGATACAATCCTATGATTACTAAATCTTCTATGAATTTTTTTAAACGAAAAAAGGATATTAGTGATATAATTGACATTATCAAGGAAATTGTAAAACTGATTGGGAATAAAGTAGTAAATGGTCGACTATATATAGGGTATAAATAGAAAAGTGACCATTTGGATTTGACTATTAGTTGATAATTTTATAATATAAACATTCAGAATTACAACCATTGGTAATAATGTTACCAATTGTTTTTGTTCTTATAAAGGGTAATAATAACAAATAGTTAATTAAAAAATTAAAATGTTGTACTCAACTAGTAATGTTTTTACTTTTGAACCAATTTTCTATAAATTGGGAGGGAGGTTGTGTCACTAGGGTTTAGCCTTATCCATGTTCATGAAGAGTTTCAATTAGGGAAACATGAATGAAAAATCATATATGAGAATTTCACGATATTGGAGATCACCACTAGGTCAATGTTATACGAACGAACCCATGAATCAGCCACCACCGAACTCCTTACACATAGGGAATAAGATGATGTAATAATGGGTTATTTATCTAGAACTTAGTATTAAAAAATTTATTTTTTCCATTATAATAATATAATTACAATATTTATGCAATTTATTAATTACTATGGTAAATATTATATAATTTATTTGATAAAACATAGGTTTTGATACGGTGTAATAAAGACTTTATTTTGGTAGATATATTTTTATAATTAAGAAATTATTTTTATAAAATTCTATAATTTTTAAAATATAATTTATTTTAATAAAACATTCTTATTGAATAATATTTGTCTAAATATAAATTATAATATGAAATTATTAAGTGAAATGTAATTTTTAAAGGTTTGGAAACTAATATTGTCTAAAAATACATATTTTTAAATAAATATATATTTTTAATACAAAAATTAATATTTTAATATATATAGATTACTTTTTATAAATAAATATTATTTTTTAAAATTTTCAAGTCGAAGTTGTCCAAATGTGAATTTTTCATAATTTATGAAGTCGAATTTTGGGGTGAATATTTGATATAGTATAAGTATAAAATATGTATTATGACATCATAAAATATATAGAGTTATTTAATTAATACACTAAAGAGTATAAACAACCATAATCATGTCCCCCTTTAAAATAATTTTTTTTTCAAGGTTATATTATTTGTTTTCTAATCTATTAATGAATCCACCCAAACCTATATTGTATTTTACTATTTTAAAATTATTTAATTCTAAATATGACTCACTTCCACATGAATACGGATATTATTTTAAGGATATACGCTCATGGACATAATAAATATTGTAAAACAACACTATTAATATGAAAACATTGGAAAAACTTTGGGTTGGATTGTGATTTAAATTAATTTATCTTATCATGTCCAAAGCCTATGTTATGAATTTAATAAATAATTCCCCCATAAATTTCCTTAAAAAAATAACACATCCCACCACTCATATCCATTATAAATCAACAATAAATGAATTTTTATTAACATTCCCTCCCATATTGTGCCTTTAAGGCCTCCTTATGTCCTCAAGGTGTCATCCTCAAGTTTTAGGAAGCTTCTCTTTAAGGCGTTGGAATTCATCACATCTTCTTTTCCATACAACTACCTTTTTTGGGAATTTATAATAAATATTTTATTATAATATTTTCATACTACTTTAGTCATACCTTTACTTCCCAAATAGTTTTTCATCAATGGGAGAGCATTATGCCCTAAAATTATACCATTTTCTTAATCCTCATTTTATAATGCAATGGTACCGAATTCATTTTTTATATTTCACTCTTTCACAAGAAATTTTATTAGATTGTGAATACCCAACCCATTTCTATATCAATGGTTATTCACCTAGATTTAAATATATTGTGTTTATTCAGGGATTTACATGTATAAAACCCACATCTCTTTTATATAGGTTAAAATGATATAATTGACATGTATTTAAAAACATATGTATGCATTGATATTATATGGAACCCATTATTTTTCCTATATAGGGTATTTCTGATATAAATTATTATTGCCAATGAAGCTTACATGAGTTAATATATATTAATGGTACACCCTAATTCTTATCCAATGCATTGGAAAAATAATTAACCCCTATAGATGGCCTGATTTATGATAAATTGGTGAATAACCTTGGTAACTATGATTTATGACTCCTTACTGATATTCTTATGAATGTATAATAATTTTTATTTATCTAAATTTACTTATAATGTGTTATTTAAATAAGATTATTTTCACATTTCATGATACATGTATTATACATGATCATATTTTATGTTTTATTAAATTTTTTATCCCTTAATACGATTTATGACCAAACTTTTCTATTAATTTATGTCCCCAAAAAATTACTTGCAATGAGGTGACCTATGAAAGATTAGAAAATTTATCTTTCAAAACTTTTAAATAATTTTTATGTTCAAGTTCCCTTATTTAATTCTATTATTATGTACCTAGTTCTCTAAAAAGTATATCTAAAAGATCCTTTTATGTTACTAATGTAATATTTTGATAATAAATAATGTTAAATGTTATGTAATAAAAAGATGAGATTCTATAAAAGATAAGTTAACCACGAAAACATTAGAAGTTAGGGAATAGAAAAAATAAAAAGGTATGAAACCAATATGATGTCCCATAATTTGACGATGATTTAACATAAATAATTATAAGAAGTAAAATAAATCAAGGGTGTAAAATTTCTTTCATTATTTGGTAAAAAAAGTATTTCATGGATGAAAATATATTTTAAATGTTGGATATTGATCGAATGAAGTGATATAATAGAATAAGTAAAAATAACAGGTATAAAAGTATCATAGTTTTATTATAGTGGTTAATCGAGTAAAAACACAAAAACCTTTATATATGATTATGATGTAAAATATTGACGATATTGAAGTGAATCTAAATAAATGAAATTATGATGTGGATTTCATTTTGATATTTTGTTTTTCTTAGAAAATAATCTATTACAAAATTCAGATGATGTTAATTTTGTAGGATTATATTCTTCTAAATATTGATACTACATATTCCAATAAAATAATATGTAAACATAATAGTGGTTTCAATTCAACTTTGTGGTTTTGAGTCACCTTGAAAATCCTATAGCAGCATAATGCTTTTTATGGAGAACATGAGATAAGATAAAGAAAAAACTAGAGATGTAAATTTGGAAGGTAATTCTCTATACATTTTTTGGTTAGATCAAATTAAGAATAATCCTCTTTTATGTCATAAATTAATAAATATCTTTGTTTGTGCAAAGTTATGATGGGTTAAATACATTTTTTAATATGATTCATAATGATGTGTGGTTTAGTAATAAATTTATTTAATTATGGATAGTGAATTAATGGGTTAATGAATTAATATATTTTTCTAGGATATTTATACTTTAATAAATCATACCATTAGATGTTGGTGAAGGTATTTTAATTAAATACATAAACTAGATTTATTGAGGTTATTTTTGAACGTGGAATGATATTGAGTAATCTATGTTTTAACATGGTATTAAATCACCAAATTTATAATGAATTAAGGTACTTGATAAAAATTAATGGTTATTTTTGTAATGAAATAAAAAATAAAATACCATGGTTTTGTTTCTATCTAATTTCTACATCGAATCTGTATTCATTAATGATATTGGAATGATAATATTTTCATGATCCAGGATTTATCATTCCAAATACATGTTTTTTTATTCATGGGTTATTTCATTTAGTTTTCATCAACTATATTCAAAATAGTTCCTCACATTTTATATTCTAACTTTTAAATTAGATTGCTATTTACTGGATCATATTTCCCATGGGGGTTCTTCCATGGATGGACCACATATTATTCCAATTTTACCATGTAGGGAAGAGATAATAAAAATTTATAAATAATATTCATAAATTAAATTGATGATTCAATGTGATAATTGAAGTTATAACACCAAATTACCATCAGTTATAACTTGGTTCTTTTTTTGTTCCCATTTTTGTTTGTGTGTAATTATGGATTTTTAGAGATGGAGAGCATTTTTTGGAGAAAATGACCTAACATCTGGGGATGAATGTTTGTTTATTTCAGTAGTGTCTGAGTATAAATGTGACAAAGGACATTGAGGGGGTTGGGATTTTTTGGAGATTTTTATGTAGATTTATATTTTTTGGTACTATATATAGAATACATTTATGCAATAAATTCCTTTATTTCAGTATAATTACAGCATTAGGCAGAAATTGTGAACTAATTTATGGTATGAGAATATTAAAAGTTATAAACTCATATGTAATCTTGTAGATTAACATTATACTATAAGATATTATTTTACACTGTAAGATCATTGATATAGATTAATTTATCCCAAGGAGATGTTTTTTTGGCATATATGAGTTTTGGTATATTTTTACCTTATGAAAAGGTTTTATATCATAGATTAGTTTAGATCAATTGGTTATATCATGCATCATGCATGATCTCTCTCATTCATTTCAAATGTTCCTCAATAAATCCTTAGTCTTACACTAGTTAATTTTGGGTGGCTCTTCTTTATATATATAATTACATTCAATTTATGAAGCATAGATAAATTTTATTGCCTCTCCCTAGAAATAATTCTTCCAATTTATTCTCTACCTTGGTATAAATAGTATAGTTCTCTATATTTGTGGATCATGTTGTGGCCAGTTTATGTTTTTTATCAATCATTTGTAATTTTCAATCAAGCCTTATATTTTAAAGAATTATATCCAAGATTCCAATCAAATTTCTCAAAGAAAATTACATTTCCTATATTCTTGATGTAGATGTATCTATTCATGTGGATCTAATTCATGATTTTCCATTATGTGATTTTCAATTCATTTAGTTTATTAATTTAAATTGAATGATTTTATATTGGAACTCAATTTTGGAAAAGATGCACATTTTGAAGGGGTTTGGATTATAAATTGGTTTTTCCACACAGAGTATATATTAAATATATTTAAAGGGTGTTTTTTTTTGAAATGGATTTTGACAGAATTAACACATTGGGTAACCTTATGTGGTTCAAAAGAAGACTTTTCACTCTTTTTTTCAGTAATTTAGAAGAGGTTTTATGTCACTTTAGTGTGTTCAATTCCACTATAGGTTATATTGTCTAGATCCACTATAATCATGGATTGGGCATTTTCCTCAACATCTAACACATATGCACATATGTTAGATCCAAAATGTTGTTCTTTTTATTTTATTTGGTTTTTATCAAATGATGGTATAACTCATTATTATTGAACACCTGATTATCTTACAATGTAATCATGGTTGCTCACCTATTCTTTTAACATATTCCTAGATTATTTGAATAGGTTATTATTTTAACAAATTAAATTACATATTTTAAAAAATGGTATATTTTATGAGAATTATTTGTAAAATTTAATTTAATTAAAGATAAAACTAATGTAGTATTTATATTAGGACTTATATAGATTCTTGAGTGGTATCCTACCAGGATTTGTGATCACAACCAACTTTTTCCTTTGTGAGATTGGACATTTTGTTTTTTATGAATCGGTTAAAGGGAATGTAATTTTGAAAAATGTTTGATTCTCCTGTTGATTGTCTTCAAAGTTAAGTGTTTTGGAATTTATAGATGGTCACACATGGGATTATTTAGATTTGTATTTTATTTCATCAAGTTTGGGTTTGTCTGTATTGAATTTGACAGTCTCATGGATAACTATCTTTCATTAATATTATACTCTGGTTGCAAACTTTATTTTTTAGGAGTCTAGTTTATTTATTAGTTATTACATCAACATGTGCAGAACTGATTTTTTGTGAACTGTCTAGTTGACCAGGGATGGTTTATTATAAGTTAGTATTAAAGTGAATAACCATTCAGAATATTTATTATCACTACATGGGTTTGGTTCAGGATCTTGGTAGACAATAGTTATGACAATAATATTTTGGTAGTAAGAGTATAAAATGGTCTTAGTTTGCTCTCTATCAGGTATTATTTCATGTTACAATTGATGGTCATATATTTTTTACTATATTGAATCTTTTTGGAGGAGGTTATTTAAAAAAACCAAATGTTATATTTATTAAAAAAACACGTTCCATATTTTTATTCACTAATTATTTGAATAATTAAAAATTTATTTAAATTTTTATTGTTGAGAATTAATAACATGGATACTTGAATTTGGTCCAGTGATTTTTGAATATTATCATGCATGGTTGGTTTTTGTACTGTGCATATTATAAAATGTATCCTATTAAGGTATCTTATAAATCCTACTGAGCAAGTTGTAAGACCAGTTTCATAGGACAATACTTTAGGGGACTATTCATTGGTAGAATATTTAATTTACATTGTTAACACTCTAGGTAAAGAAGGTGTGGCGGGGCCGGGATGATCACTGGATCATGGTTTAGAATTTACATTGTAGAACCCACCTATATTCCATGGTAGAAAAGGACCCTTGGAATATGATAAATGTCTTTCATAGATTGGGATGACATTCAACTTGTTAAAGACACCTGATGAATCTAAGGTGAATTTTTCTGTATATATTCATGAGGGACCGAGAAGTAGATGGTGGGAATCTATTGTACAATATACGTTTCATAAAAATATCACAACAATATCGTTCATGAGAAATTTCAACAATAAGTTTTATCCTGAGACATTATGAGGGGAAAATACCAAAGAGTTTTTAACATTGGTGTAAGAGGAGTATATAGTTATACTGTATTCCACCCATTTTATTGAGTTGGTGCACTCTTCCCCAGATCTAGTAACCAAATATTACCTAAAGGAACAATTTTTTGTGTGGGGTTCATGTCCATAATTCGTTGGATGCATATTCTAATATTCCACATAAATGATATAGAGTATATCGATAGGGAGACATTGAAAGAGGTGGGCCTAGAAAAAATATGTGTTTTATAGAGCATCGATTGGTACTATTATTATCCAAGGTGTATCTTCTAGTAAAAACGGAAGCAAAAAGGTAGCAAGTTTTCTTTAGGGCCAATTTCCTTGGCTTGATTAAGAAAAAAATGGGTTATATTAAATCTGTGTGGATGTATTTTTCATACCAAACCTAATTATATATACAATCCAAAGACTTTTTGTTATTTTAAAAAATATATCCATTTAGGGTGTTTTTGATAATGTTTTTCCCAAGTTATTAAGGATGGATCTACCCTCACCAAGGGGTTTTAGGTTAGTACTAAGCCATCCATGTTAGTTTGATCCAATCACTGGGCCAAGGGGGACAATTATGATTCTGTGAAATCGTAATGGGGATTCAGGAACATGCATCTTTATACAGTGGAGTATGCACTAGAGGAATCAAAATTAGGGCTAGATACTCTATGATTTATGGGGTTTCTTTTTTCTTTTATGGTGTAAGTATTTCATAATATAGGATCTTCCCATTTTTTATATCATCTAAGTTAGAAAAAAATTGGCTTGCATTAAGAGCCATTGAAATTATTCTTGGATATTTCCAATCATTGGAGAAATTATTCCAAATAAGGCTTCTAGTTTCTAAAATTTCTAGTGATAATAGAAGAAAATTATTTGGAGTGGGACTTATTAGAGCTTTATCTTGAAATCATCAATTTATTTATTGGAATGGATTAGATGATCATAATTACCAATTTTTTTATCACCATTGAGTTTAGTTTATATCTCTAGATGGAACCACCCATGTATTTCAAGGTGAGTGGGATTATAGGTCTAGGAGTGAAGGGAAGGTTGTTCCTTATACTAGGGTAATATCATGTTAGTTGTCAGAAATGTTCCAATATGTTCATGAACCTTGTTTGAGAAGTCCACTTATTGCAATGGTGTGTGATTTCCCAAAGTATTTGTAAAGTATTTTTTTTGTTTTCTAATAGAGGACAAGATAACCATTGATGTGATACCATTTATGATACCCATTCTTATGCTATCATATCGTCATTCACAAGCTATGTTGGTAGAACTTTAGATCCATCTTATAGATCCTAATGATAAAGAATTAGTTCATCATTGAATGTTACTAAGGGATTCACCTGTTCAGTTTTATATGAATTTAAATGGGAGCCTCATACTTTATATTTATTATTAAATGTTAAATAATGTTACTATCAAGAAAAAATTGACGTTACATAGGATTTATAATCTATTTTATAATCTAAGATTGGGTTGTTGGTTTTTAAAGATTAACCTTGAGTCCATGAACTGACAACTGCGATTCTAAGAAGGGGATATACCTAAAAGAACATTTAAGAGTTGGTATGGGCATTTTTAGTTTATCTTTATGGTATTCAGTCTCACTAATCCTCTTAAGTTGTTTGTATAATTGATGAACCAAATCATTCATCAGTTCTTAGACACTTTTTTTCTTTTTTTCTTGTATGATATTTTGATTTAATCAGTGTGAGAGGAGGAGTAATAGGACCATTGGATATTATTTTTCGAACATTGAGGGGTTATCACTTGTATGGAATGCTTTCCAATTCCGTGTTTTGTATTAAGGAATAAATATTTTTTGGGAATGATATATCTAAAAGTGACATCATTGTGGATCTTGAAATGGTATAGGATATTATACCCTTGGAGTGACCTATATATGTGTTCAATATCTAATGATTCATTGGGTTTCCCGGTTTTCCTAGGTGGTTCATCTCCAATATTTCATGTCCAATTAGATTTATATCCAATAAGGGTGAGAAGAATTAGAGGATAGAAAAATGTATGATTTACGAGAGGAAATTAAGATGAGATAGACATAAAATCTAGTTTTGATTATTCTGGATCCAGATTCATATTATCTGGTTTTTTAGGATCCTTCTGGCATGGTATTTGGGTTTTTCCTTATGTAGGGTAAAAAAGTGGTCAACTATGTCTCACACATGTTATGCACTCATGTGTAGAACTACCCTAACCATTATCTTGAGTTACCTTGATATTGAGTTTGTGGTTGATATATGTACACTCAAAATTTAGTGTCATTAACTATTTGGGGAGCATTATACAGTATACTCTTACCCTAATATAATGAATAATATTTTAAACAGAAGGGATATTAACTTTTAAAAGATAAATAGGACTGATTGTCTCCATAATTTTGATTTTGATATTTCATATACTCTTAATAAAGGTAATTTGGTAACCAATGTGATGAGTATGAATTTACCAAACAATCAGTGAAGTAGTTAGTTGAAGAGTGGTCTTTAAAGAGTTTGTTTATTAAGATGATCTTGGAAGTGGAATAAACTAGTGGGAAGGTATGTTTAGAATAAATGAAATATAACTCATCATTTAACAAGAAGGTTTGGTCTGATCATGTAACTGAAAATGAGTTCCACCATTAAGTGGAAACAATTATAGTGGGTAGGACTTGGGTGATTGGTCTTGGTGTCCCATTGAATCTTTGTGTTTCCAAATAAGGTTGATTGTTAATTTTTCACTAAGGCAGATGTTAATTGAAAGTGGGAACTATCCTTGTTGGTCCATGAAAATAGGTACTACCAAGATGTATCATGATTTGAGTTGATGGTATTGGTGGATAGGGATGTGATAGACAATTAAATATTTTGTATCTTGGAGTTTTATATTTAAAAAAATTAATTTAGACAAACAATGAATTGATAGTTTTTATAGCCATTACCCATTCTATTTTGTTAAAGGTAAGAGACTTAAATGAAATTCTCATTGGTTTACCAAATAATTATATTAGGATGGATGCTGATTGGGTAATCATTGATAGATTCAGGTAATCACTGCATTTCTTCCCAACCAAGGAGATTTTGAATGTAGATCATCATGAGGATATGCTTGTCTAAGAGATTATAAGTCTTATCGATTTCCTTCAAAGGTTGTTGTAGATAAAGAAATGAGGTTCACATCAAGATTTTTTAAATTTCATCCTAATGTGATGAGTCCTAAGTTTAAATTGATCACGGTATAGAATCCAAATATGGATTTCCGTATAGAGAGATTCTTCCATGTTCATGTTGATATGGTCATATTGATTGTGGTTTGTTTCAATGCATACTAGGAAAATCATTTTCCATTATCTATGTTTTCTAATAAAAAAAATTATCCAAACTCAATTAAAATTCCACCCCATGATGTTTTTTATGAGTGGCCATGTATATATCCTACATGCATAGAAGATTTGGGAGAGAGGACCATGGTTTTACTATGTCTCTATCTGGAGATGATAGAAAAGATAAATTTGACCAGATAGAGTTTGATCATCGTTGAATCGGACCAAATGAGAATGAAAGAATTTAAAATGGATGAAATACCCAGATATGGGTATTAATTTTTCTAAAAAAGAATCATAAGGAAAAGGTGGATGATTCATATAGATTACCTAATTCCCTAAGAGACTCACAATCATGTGAACATCATAACCTCATGTGAAGTAAAAATGTGTAGTGAATAGACTGTAAAGGAACCTAAAAAGTCCCTTAGATAATTCCATCATCTCTCAAGAAGGCACCGAAGGAAACTAGTGGTTATGTAGGGGTAGCTGGATGATCCCCCCCAGGTCACTTGGTTTTTCAACTACAAAGGTCCAGATGAACCATCCAAAAAACCTTTGAAAATAGGAAGAAAATATTGAAAAGGTGGAGGCCACCTGCACTCATAAATATCATGTGTTGGACCACTAAGGGGGAGAATATTTTCTCTTCACAAAATTTAAGAAAACTCAAGAGACCCCCAATAAATTGTAAAATAAAATCAAAGGAAAAGAATTGGGTGGAGGTGGGACCCACTTTTGGCCAAAACAGTCACACGATGCACCCCTAGTGATCCACAAGGAACCTGAAGACACTAGAACCATTTCTTACACACCTCAAAAAAGATCATCAGTATCTCATCCTCATTACATATATATCCTCAGGTTTGTCAAGGCGATATCACACTCCCCCATTTGATCCCTAAGGAAAAACAGATGATATTTTCCCTTAAATGTTGTCACAATTCCATACGACACTTATTTGTCGCGTAATGCGTCACCAAAAGGAATTATATTTATCATTCACATTACTCATGAAATATCACATGACTCCTAACCTTTTTTCAAATAAAATAAAATAAATAAAAAGAATAGTATGGGGAGTTGTAAGTCATTGTAAAATCCTTGTGATTCACCAAGGCCATTCGTAGTACTATCTCATGAGACACCTTGATGAACTTTCCTGGTCTCATGAAGGACCAATAATAGGACTTCCATGTCCTGCGAAAATCCCCAGAAACTCAGCTGAGATCACAAAAAACTCCTTTTAACATGCATCCTAATCTCACAAAGGCACTTAAACATATCAATATTAAAATATATAAATGACTCGGCAAGCCCACATGACTCATCAGCTCCCCCTTAATTGGAAATAATAAATTAAATGGTGTCTTGATGAGATGTACTTGCTGTCTCTGAAAGGAATGTGATGAATTCAGAAAGATTCATGACAAATACATTGGAAATGGTATGATGTCACAGCCTTTACAGACTCTTCCTAGAATCATGTGATAAAATTCATGAAAATCAGGGAATAACTTCGGTGTATAGGCATATAAATCCCCCCACCACATAATAAAAAAAGATTGGATAACTACCACAACACTACAAATTAAAAGTGTGACCTTTTTCATCCATGTGCAAGAGAGGATATCCCAGAGTGGTGGATATCATGACTTATATATTTTCCATCTGGTAAAATAAAAGTGTGTATCTAGAGAAATCTTGCTACATTCATAAGTGATCCCTGTGATCACTCATAGATCGTGTGAAGGCCCTCTATCAAGGCACATCAAGAACATATCGCACACTTGGTAGACCACATGATACATAATATAATCTATAACTGAATAAATCTATGGCATTCAATATATAAAGTCTGTAAGAATGACTAAATATGGGTGAATTAATAAAAAACCTATAAAGTGACCCTCATACACTTGGAGGAAACTATCCAATACATGAGATAAAATGAGTAAATCTCACCTAGAACGAATGATTCTACTTCATTATAAAATTTGGGTCATAAAAAGTCCTCTTACCATATCAAATAATTTCACATGGATCCCCTAGAGCATTCCTCCAAAGCCTCGAGAAACCCTCTGATCTCTACATTTAAGACTCGTGATGTCCGTCATACATGTCTTCAGACTCATATGGACGAACCAATTCATGTTATCTAAGTCTTTTAGTAGCACCTCGATGTGTCAAATAGCTCTCGAGATGCCCACTTAGCATGCCAGTTATGTCTCACGATGCTCTTTAGACATGTAATCCATGAAATGTGACACCCTCCAAGACATGTCACATTATCACTCATAGAACCCACTATGTGTGTCATCCATCTCTTGAGACGACTACTAGAGATGTAAGCTAGATCATGGTCCACCCTCTTGACAAGTCATACTGGTCATGTGGTGGATTCCAGGACTAGCTATCAATTTATTACAATGTCCCGCAGACAAGATATTGTTGATCAAGTGACAACCTTCCAACATGACATCCATATTTTCCAAAGTCCATTGGGAATGTTATCCGAATAAAAAATAATTCTTTAGTCATATTAGGCATAAACACTATTATATTTCTAGTAGGAAATAAATTCATGATGAGTGGATAATTAATGCATGTCATGAAGGAAATAAATCATGGTCAATAGGATATCCCATGAATTGAAAACCTTGTACTTCCATGGTTCTTATTCCCCACTCAATATTAAATCATAAAAGTGTAAGCCTCAATTAGTACCATAATATTATATGTCCCAATTATATGGGAAATGTCAGTGTGTATACCCTAATCAAGGGAACTATGTAGAATATGATTCCTACCACAACCAGGATATGTAGAACACATCCTTGAGGTTCGAGCCTGATATTAATCTTCTATGGGTAGTGCCAAAACATATTCCGTACATCTACAAAAAATTACATTGATTACTTTGTATCCATTTTTTCTCACAAATTACATGAATCACACCAGATTATAATGTTTCAATAGTCATATAATTTTCACCATAAACCCAAACAAACACCAAGGAAATGTCAGTATGTATGTCCTGATCAATTGATCTATGAGTTCTCGGATTCCTTCCATAAATATGATACATAGAACTCCATCCTTTGTACCAATACCAAATTAAAAAGAGCATCCACAATAGTGAAGGTCCCCCCATATCTTTTTCATTTCAACCACCAGGAAAAAATCATTCACATGGGGTGATTACTCAACCCCATCCCTCAAAAGAATTTGAAACTAACTGAACTACGATGAATCTAATTACTACCCTAACAAGGATATGTAGGACAAATCCTTAAGGCATGAGAATCATTGGAACATCATGAGGTATATATCTACATATGTATATAGTGACACCAATTTCTTGTTATCTATCGTTTCCGACATCTAGAATAGGCCATGTAGGCTTATGAAATTCTAATAGTCATATAACTCACATAACAGATTCCCACCAGCTAGGGAAATTCCAGTATGTAATAATTGAGATGTGGAATGATATAGACCACCCCTATATGAGGTAACCTATCTGGGGTCCAGTATCAAGGGCATGAAAGAACTATTAGAAATATAATTCTAATAATAACCAAAATATTATCGAGGAATTCTAAGGCTCGAGCTCAAATACACTTCTACCTCGGTGCAAGTTCCTTGACGTCATAAAATTTTAAACATCGGTACCCAATCATTCACATGTTCTAATCATCAAAACACATCCATTAGTGGATTGAGAAAACAAATGATCCACAAAAACCATGATTCTTTCCATAATTTAGATATGTAGGGTGTCCTATTTGGACTAAATCATGAATATATAGTTCCTCAAAGAACTCATATATTTACTTTGAGTATAATTCTAAACTACGTTGGTTTAACAAACTTTTTGGATTTTGATTTCGATGATAACATGGATGTATAGGATGCCCCTTAATATCTCAATATCCTCCTTAGAATATTGATTTCATTCATATATGGAAGTAAATTATAATTTTCTTCGTTATATAGATTCATCACATAAGAAATTTCTTATTACAATGAAATGAATGATGAACCTCAGATATGTACAGATAGATCCATATATGAGATCCCTATATTTTTTATAAAGAGAGACATTACCAACAATCGTTTTTTAGGGTGACCATTTCAGTATAGGTATTAATAAGTGATTCACGAACATATCATAAATATGTTTCAAAGTATCTAGGTTTGCCACAATTTAAGCATAATAAGGTTTAATGATCTTAACTGCCCATCTTCTAGAACAATGCGACTTCCTAATCATTGTTTGGTCTGAAACCCCAATTCACCACATACTTCAGGAAACCAAGACTGCGCCCTATTATGGATGAGGTAACCATTAAGATTTTCTATTAATTATGAAAATAGTGTCCCGACATTAATTATTGTGTAAGAAAGAAACCTCCAACCACAATCATCCATCTTTTCAAACTAAATGTGCCTAACAGTCATCTCTTACACTTCCAAACAAAAATGATGAACCTGAGGTGTATCTCTCAAAAGAAATTATTATGTTATTACCCATTTTGACACTTTTTTCAAACAATACAAAAAATGGGGTTCTCGACGTGAATATCTAAATTAGAAAATTGACCCATTATTAATGCATCATGCCTCTATTTTGCATTTTTATACACAATAAAATTATTAAGATCGGAATGATATTACATTTGATCCCCTATAATAGGGGTTTTTGTGAAATAAGTCCACACTCATTTTGACAAGTCCAATCAAGAAACATTTGTCAGATCAAAAATAAAATATCAATTAGGTTAACCATGAATATCAAATTGTACATATCATGCCTACAATATTACACAAATTTATTGTCTTGTGATTTATTTTCCATATGATTGTAGGTATTTCTCTCGCCAATATAATCCAAACACGAGACAATTTCTTCCTCTTATATGTATCACTCAGAAAAATAAATTACAGTTTTAACCCTCACCGATCAAATAATGATCTCACCTACTTCATAGCCCCAATGTCTGGTGGCGAACATGATGATATTGGAGTACCAAACAGGAGGTATAATCATGTCCCTCGGATCTAACTACATTTTTATCCAAGAATGGACATGGGAGAGTCGACATTGTATAGGGAATGCTACATCTAAGCTAATGATCCTCACTGCAACAACCAATTGCTTCGGGAGATTATCCATAGAGTATGAAATTTTCCACATTAACTCTCTGATAAAGGTGTCTCAAGGATTCAACTATGTATCCCTCCAAATTAGGGTGTCCCTAAAGAGGGTACATGTCAACTTACATCACCAACATCATCCCACTAGTTCCCAAAAATGGCATGTTAAGGATTCCACCTGACACAATGCTACCTCAGGCACCTATAAATGAGTCTCAAGGAAGTAACATTAGAGAAGAATGGATTTGAATATTTGTGAGAGGGATCATTTACCCACACCCACCAATAAATGTTTCCAGAATATTTTGTCCGTAACTAGAAAGTCAGCTCATGTCCCTACTCACTTTAAACAAGTTAGTGATTTTATTCCCACAAAATGCATGTGGGAGACACATATCCTTACCCCTATTCATGATGTCCATTGGAATATTTTGGTGGAATAAGTAGGAAATAATTAGGATCATATCCCTGCTAGAAACGAATTTATCTATAAGTAAATAATGGGGAAGGAAAATGTATAGGCTTATACCCCTACACACACTGTTCTAAAATGAAAATATATTTTAGAAATAGCTGAAAAACTCCACTGACATTATCAAAAAATGGTCCAAATTTAGGGACATGTACATATTCCTATACGTACAACCTTGAAAAATAAATAATATGATCATCGCGGACAAGTGGATAATGCAGATATAGAAAATATTCATTCTCCATTATAGTGTTATTATTAGTATATTCAGATAAAGGTTGAGGAATCAGACCCGGATCATATGCATGTTCTAACTAGGGCTCACCAAGTGAGAGAACAACATTCCTCGGTACATGGGAACATGCCTCTCAAACAATTATGAAATAATATCTCAATGTCTGAGTATGAGGCTCATATATCCATTTTTTCTAGGGCTCACCAAGTTATTGAGAAAGAAGACTCTAGGAAGAATCATATTGTTATCAAATAATACTATAGACATAATCCAAGGGCTCGAAATTGGGCATATATCCCAATTATATCAAAGGAAAACCAAGTGATAATGACATAAGCCTCATAACATTCTCATATTACTATTATTTAATGTATATAGAATATTCTAGAAGTTCATAGAATCCAAACACATATTCCTACTTTCGCTGATTAATGATTGCACCAAAATCATTTCAAGGAAATAAATTAGGTAGATCTTATACCTTATCCCATTATAGTGGTCTATCATCATATTCTGGCAGTGATTTTATATTTGGACCATGCTAATATTTTAGTTAAAACTGGGGCTCACTATATGATATTGGCACATGCCTTAGGGAAGTATCATATCCCTTCCATGAAAGACCAGCATCATATCCCAAAGGCTTAGGATTGGGATCATACTCTTATTCTAACTGAGGCTCACAATGTGAGAAAGAAACATAAATATAGACAAGCTCATATTCATATCAATATAGAGAAATATCATTAGCATATTCCAACATGTCTTCAATAGTGTGTTCATATTCGCGTAAAACCAGATAGTCATAAGCATGTTCTGGGAACTGTCATACACCAATCTCAACTCCATGTAGAATTTAAAAATGTAGGTTGACGTATTCCATCCACAGCGTAGAACATGATCCATATTTATAATATGGTTAATGTTTGTGTCATTTAGGTCATCCGTGACACATTCCAAACACCACAAGGGTCCTTCAAATCTTTAACAGATGTATAATATGATCATTATCATGGTAGTCCTCCTTGTGGTAGTGTGGAGATGGATCGTAGGGACTCTTCTCTTGTTTTTAATTGGGGTTAACCTCCGTATGGTGATACATCACATAGATAAGGAAATATTTCCCTTTATTATAAAAATATGTATAGACAGGAATTGAAAATACAATGCATTAATATATATAGGTGCTCAAAACATCAGTTTCAACTACAATTTTTCCCCCATCAACCTTCACTAGCACTCCACTGTAGTTATTTGGAAACCCATTGATTAATCTTCTATGATCTGACCAGATGGGGGCATTTAATTATGATAAAGAGGAAGACTACATTTAAATATAATGAGAGTTAGAAGGCAAAAAATTCTCCCTCATTTCATGGACCCTCACCACTTTTGTCTATGAGATCCCAGATGGGCTAGAAAAGGAGTGAATTTTTTATCTACACCAAAATATGTGGGATACTCATCAGAGAATAGAGCCTATACATCTCCCTTATCTAGGATATGAGTATCCCCATCATAAAATTAAGATACTATATTTTTGACTAGACATGCCCACTATCTCCAAGCATCGAGATTTAAAAATGGAAAATCATGAAACAAATTTGTTACATGCTTACCACCATTGCATCATAACCATTTTACAGTTAATCCACAATTCCACAAAATGAATTTATTTTAGGATGGATATAGTATAGAGCACTATAATTTTAGGAACCCTTGAAACAACATAAATTCTCATACTCAGCATCATCTAATGTTATATCCTTTGGAAAAATCAGGGGATTAGTTATTTCTTAGGATAGTTGGTTACTACAAAAAAATTCCCCCATTTATAAAATCCTTAGAATTTATGAATATAGGGATATGATAACAAAAAGAAATTTAAGTTGTCCCCCTCTATGTAATGATAATGAATATCTGATTTGGATACCAGTGTTGTGATTATTCAGACAACATCCCACAAACAATGGTTCCCATCATGGGCTACCATCGTAATGAACTCCTATGTGAACAAATATGTGCTGTAATACATGTTCTATGGTAGTATCTATCATATTTGTTTTCTAGAAGAAGTACCAACCCACCATGCCGAGAGAATATCTACCATGACCTCCACCCCTCGGATCATCAATTCCTGAGAGGATTCAAAGTATATCCACAACTACAAATAAACACCAACCCACTAGACTAGGAGAACTCATATATCAATCACCATA
This sequence comes from Viscum album, assembly GCA_963277665.1. Lineage (NCBI taxonomy): Eukaryota > Viridiplantae > Streptophyta > Magnoliopsida > Santalales > Viscaceae > Viscum > Viscum album. The sequence goes on from OY728143.1 coordinate 579,603,923, forward strand.
ACTAGTTTCATAATCAGGTGATAGGATACTAGGTACATCAATAGTGATTATTGATCACCCCTATCCCACTATATTGGGAAAATTTACATAACGATTTCCATCCTGAGTATCATCAAAACTCTAAATGGAATTATTTGATCCTCAATAAGAGGAAAAATAGATTTCAAATATGGCATTGGATAAGCAGTACCCTACTAGACTGGATACATTTTCATAATCATTATCACCATATAGAAAACCATTCTTCACATGGTTGGTAGGATGAAATCAATAGTTGACATCCCACCTATTCATCCTACTGCAAGACAAACTGCTTCTTTTCATGGATTCTTCTGAAATAAAAACATTATAATACCTAGAATTTATTATTCATATTCCAATACGGAGGAATATATGGTGATGAAAATGATATCCAACTAGGGTTTCAGGCCAATAAAGGCTGATTATGCTAAGGGTTCAAATAATTACCCCAATGATGTTAGTGTGAAATTAGGATGTCATGTTGATTATAATGGTATAACCACCATTTCATGGTATTCCACTTTGAATGGAATCACATTAAATATTAAAGTCATTGAAGATCAATAAACCAATGTATAGGGATGTCACATCGAAAACATACCCTGGTAGGAGGGTGATTTGGATGCACCATTCGTGGATGCACACTCCTCAAACTAGAGAAACCTCCAAAATCTGGCACCTCTAAATAATGAGTTTTGAAATCCATGGTGGAACACTACCAAATAAAAACCAAAATTTTTGGCCACATCTCAATCACCATCAAAAAAATTTTAGATTCCTCCCATTGTAGAATAATAATTATAGAATGAGAGTCAAACACAAACTCTCAGACCACTAAATGAGAATCTACTCAGGGGAAATATACCCACTACGAATCATCCTTAGACTATAGAGAATATCACTCCTCCCATAAGATATGATCTACTAACAAAATTACCAACTAAGAACCCTAATTGATCCATATATAGGAATCCATTCTACATATACAAGGACGTAAAAAATGATCATGACTTCCCTCGACTATGGTAACAACCTATACCTCACAAGGAAAAAAATTCAATATTTGGAAGAATCATGAATCAACAAATGATGAAGGTGGGGATGCCTCATCAACCCCACACACTCCATGTGGATGAGAGGCATCTCAAATAGTAGTAGCCCTAGAGTTATGTAACATCATCGAGTAATTGGGTACTTGAATGAATGTCATGTGATAGAGTAATGAACCAATAAATCCTCATAGGGATCCATATCCTGAATGGGTGGATGACACTTTCCTTCCAACCAATTTCAAGAACCCAACCTTCTATACCATTTATGTTGGAGGAGATAATGAGCATCATCTCCCACAAATTGTATCCCAATGTAGGCTGACGATGGGCCATCGAGATCAATAGGATGAAAAAAAGATGAGGGGTTTTCAGCAGACTTTGATAGGAATAAACATTGTTTTGTATAGTAACATTCAATCATGATCTATTGTAGGATGGGAAGAACATATTCGTAAGTTCCCTTATCAATTTATCTCTACTATATGGATAATTTTTATCTTAAACCTAATGCACTTCATTAAATGTGAATATTATAGGGTGTATGACTTCATGGAATGGTGGAAGGGTTTAACCTACTCACACAAAATCCATCTCTCACAGGAATAATTTTTGGGTATCTATGCTAAAAATATCTACGATGAGTTGCAAGCACCTCGGATCGCAATGAAATATCCAGGCATGTTCCATGAGGTCATATAAATGGATCAATCTCTTGAATATTCCATTCTACTGACATAATAAAAAAATATTTATTCATGCCCTCTACACAAGGGAGAAGGATAGAAAAGAAGGATATGAAACTATCACTCTCAAGATAGTAATATTGCCAATCTAGGCACCTAATGAATTCCCAAACATCCCATCACCTCATATTGAGACACGACAACAATATAATCATTATTGTAAAGAAGCACAGATAAATCAGTGTCACCTTGTACTTTTTCTAATTGATGAATAATACATATTCCGTCCAAAATGAACAAGTACCCTATTATTTTTTAGTATCCATAGACAACATCCCACTAAGGATACTGCAGCCCAGGAATCATGATGAGGTAGACCTCACTGAGAATCACAATTAAGGACCCTTTCAGGAATGGTTTTTTCAAAATTTCTAATACATGTTTGTCTTCAAAAACATCCTTTAATGCATGGTCGATTCTTGATAGATGGTGTTATATAACTCCTTAGAGTACGTGAATTGAATATCCATTTACCTATTTAAAGTAGGTGATGGTGGGAATAATGTTTTGTCCAAACGTGCACATTTGCTTGACTACTGGATTACTCAGAAAATAGTTTATCGAGCTCATGCCACACTGAGAGCACAGCTGTAATGACCCTCAATAGCTCCCTCACCTAAGGGGGTAACAATAGATATTCTTACCAAGGGTGGGAATGACCATGGAATAAATGATGAAAAAAGGGGAGGATTCATATTATCCTCCCGCTCAACCAATAACTTTTGAATATTTCTTCACCAAAACATATTTGTTATGGGAACGACCCCACCAAATTGAATCCACAACAGATGATGAGAACATAATTTGTTCTGTCAATGTGATACAGTTTGAAAACCCCCTATTTGATGATGAATAAGAATCAAGATATATGTTCCCTATAAAAAACTATTTTATAGGAGGACTCATGTGTAGGAACTACGGATAAAGGGGACAACATGGGTTTGGTCGGACCCAATATTATTGTTGGTCCCCTATAGAAAACATATATGTTGTAGAGACCTAAGGTACGGTTCTCCAGTTGGACTAGAAAAGACCTAGAGGTTTCTCAGCACCATAAAGTAGTTTACCTCATCCAATTATCTTGTAATACTACATAGTGGGGGGTCGATTATTCGATCATCCTAGAAACAAGGGTAGGATGACATGACTCATGTCATTAATAGAAGATTATCTTATAACCTCTGCACAAGAACTATGACCGTCAACCACAAATTCCCTAGTTCTTGAGATGAATGTCTTGGAGAAACCCCATATTAGGAAGAACTAAACATTGGAGAAACATTATGACATTCTATAGATCTGGAAATTTTCCCAATTAGTCTCTCAGTCGTTGAATCAATTCATCTATCAAAATAATCCAGGTAGGCGCTTGTTAAAGCCCTTCAATTCCCACATTAATTTGAGAGAGAGGTTGATGAAGGTGAGGTCTATCGAATGAATACAATTTCATTAGATTTTAATGTTACCATATTGTTTATAGTGGATGATCATGAAGAGGTTATTTAGGAGAGCATATTTTTCCATTTATGTTTTATGAAGACTTGGTAATGTCAAAATTTCAAGGGATATTATTGATAATCGATCTACGATAAATCTCACATCAATTGAAAACATATTAATTTTGGGATATATCAAAGTGTATTTGTCACCCAAAAATCTTCCCATTAAACGGTATAATAATTGTGAGCCTACACCTCTCTAGAAGATCAAACTCAAAACTCAATTAGGGAAGATCACATCTGAATCTATGTTTATGGTTATCCAAAAAGACACCACACACAATGTCCTTCTCAAAATTCCCTGGTTACCTAAGCACATACTGATACCTTCAACATTCCATCAATGCCTAAAATAACCCATTGATGGAAAAGTCAGAATACTACATGGTTATATTACACCAATTGAAACTTGTGAAATTCCATTTTCTCTATCCAGATTCTACAAAAAAAGAGACAACCAACTAATGATAGATGATGATATAGAGGTTTCATCTCTTAATGGGTATGGCACTACCCCTAAAAACCCCTAAATTATGCTCGATAGTTATTATGTGCTCCCCATAAACCTAGTTGAGGAAATCAAACTAGTCCTAGAGATACAAGCTTCTTGGGACCCCAGTGATAGTGTAAAAAAATCAGCTCGAACATCTCTCTATGATGACCCATGAGGTTGGAGATGACAATGTCTCTCCTCTAGGCCTCATTCACCCTGATAGTGATGGAGAAGCCCCCATATTTCCTTATTCATTTTAATATTTCTCCATAGTATATGAGTCAGTGGAAAATGAGGATATCCCCATTAATTCCCCTCATGTATTCAAGGAATGGGTCTCCACCAACATCGATGAGATCAGATAGATAAATGTTTGGAACATAAGAAGACCTTTATCCTACTCTGATTAGTTCCACCATTACCCTAAATTAGAAAGAGATAGACATATCATTTCTCAACAAACGTTGATATGTGTTCTCTTTGGATTATATAGAAATTCCCAGAACACATTCAAATGTTGTTACACACTATCTCGGCCTACTGGATGACCATTGAGATTCAACCAGGATATCAGGAGGATGTACCCCTATAATGACACCAATTTAGAGTTTTATTTTATGAAATTGATAAAATAAAACATTTTATGAGAAGGGAAATATCCAATATAGAATTCCAATATTTTCCTAATTAATAAATATAATGTCTAGATTATGGACTTCATCGATTTCAGATACCATAATCAGCATTTATCAAAGAACAATTTCCCATTTTCGATCACAGAACTCTTGATCAATATAACTAATAGATTCCAATACCATTCCTTCATGGATTGCTAATAAAGGTTAAATAAATATAAATATGGTCCTTAATGATGAGGAAGGAAATGCATTCTGAGAACCTCAAGGGATCTTATACCATCAGGTTATTCCCTTTGGGTTAAAGAACAATGGATCCACATACCAATGTGTCATGATTAATATCTTCATGAAATTTCTAGTATGTATAGTTGAATGTTATGTTGACGAAATGGTTTTCAAATCCCGACATAGACGTGATCACTTAATGAATATTAAATCTATCCTAAAAATACGTGACAACACATTCTGAAGATTAATCTATCACGACCCGTCCTCGGGGCCTCTGTCGTGACTACCCCAATCCCACCTTCCATAGGCCAGGGGCTGGCGACTAGAACCAAAGGCGTAAATCCTAGTAAAAGGGAAGGCATTGCCTTTATAAAAGTAGATATACACTATAGAGTAAGCAAGTGAAGTAAGCACTAATAAAAACTGAGTATAAAAGTAAGTGCTGGAAAGTAAATGGGCCAGTATACAAACCCAACTGAAAGTACAATTAAACTGAAAAGGAAAATGCAATAGTAGTAAATTATGCAGCAACCACCGAGTCGTCCTCTGGATATCACTCCTAATGGGTGGGTACAGATGGTCTCCTCAGCTCCTCATGTCCGGCCATCCACTCAGTGTACATCCCGCCATGTGGTCCAGCTCCGGGTACCGTCTAGCTGTACAAGCCTCCACCTCATTCAGTGTTGTCTGTCATCTGCATCCAACACAACGTATTGTGGGCATAGCCCATTCTGGGGTGAGTATACGATAATTAGTAGGGACCCTGAGACCCCCGAAGGTCTCCCTGAATCTACGAAGGAAAAACCACAAATGAAAGATACAAACACGTAGTATCAACCAACTCTACTTAGGTATATACCCTTACATATACAGAAGTCATCAATCTCAGTTCGGCTCCAAATTTCCATCCCAAGCACAATCCTATCCACACATTAAAGAAGTCAATGACATTAATGATAATGATTGAATGACATGACTCAACTCACACAGGTAAACTACTCATGAAGAAGGTTGGAGATGATTAGATGTAGCCTCTAAATCATCTCCTCTATCAAACCCACATTGGATCCAAGTATAGAAGTCGTCACTACCGAACCCACATAGGATCCAAGTATAGTAACCATCCCCGCCGAACCAACGGAGGAACCAAGTACAGTCATCATCGCTGCCAAACCCATGGAGGATCCTTGTATAGTCTTCATCACTGCTGAACCCACATAGGATCCATGTATAGTCTTCATCTTCGTCGAACCCATGGAGGATCCCATCACGGTATTCGTCACAGTCGCAGCCAGCTCTAGGGTTCTCGCACACAACACGCTCGATTCCGGGAGTGTCCACTCCTCGATTCAAAGGGTCGATACATAAACTATCACAAAGTCTAGAGTTTATGTTTCCCAAAGTTCTGTCTCATCAATAGGAACTCAATGCGATAGACAGCGCGTCAATTGGACGTCCGGTCTGTGAGATATTGACATTTCCGTCCATGGGGCCCGATTGGTAATGTACTCATCCAAACCTGGCCATTTTCCAATGATACCCAAAACTCACTTAATGCATCGAAAAAGGACCTCCTCATCGATAGGTTCTCAGTGCCGCAGACGGTACATCGATCGGACGCGCGGTCATTAAATTATTCACCTTTAGGTGAATACGGGCCTCGCCCGTTAAGCCAAGTGGGACGATAGGTCGGGTTAACCCTGTTTTAGCGGGTCCGACCCAGTAGGGGTGTCGGACTAGCCGAAGAAATGTGCCGCCTGTCCCGAAGGGACGTGTCATATCCTGAAGGGGTTCGGCACGGCCCGGCCCGGCGCGGTCCGCTTCAGCGGGGCACGGCCAGGTGGGGCGCTGCCCTACTGGCTCGGCCAGCTGGCCGAGCGGTCCGAGGGGGCATGGCCCCTCGGCTGTCCGAACCGGCGGCGCCATGCGGCTCCCCCCTCCCTAACTGGCCGGCTGGACCCGACCGGCCTTCTGGCGCAAGAGGCCGGCACTGGCGGGTCGTGACTCTTCCAGCACGGTGCCCTCTGGGCGTAGCGGCTTCTCTCCTGGCGTCGTGGCCTCTCTCCACCCAGATGGCCAATGGGCCAACCGGTCCATCTGCTGAAGCGGCCATCGTAGCAGGCCGCGGTTCCTTCCGCACAGTCAGCGTGATGGCGCCGACTTCCTCCACCACATTCCTGACATAGCGCGACGACATCGTGCTTTCTCCACCATGGCCCACTTGGCCACTTCTTTCTTTGCGTGTGCGAAGGCGGCCCTTGCACTTCCAGCCTCTTCGCATTCCACCTATGATCGTCGATTCCATAAAATTTAAACAAGATCAAATAGAGGGTCGTCGGGATGGGTTTGTTCGGCATGTTCCCTCTGCGTTAAGTGATAGCAATAGGCCGAGACAATCAAGGTTATACAATGACGAACCGACACACAAAATTTAATCCATTAAAATTAAAAATAACCTCTACCTCGATAATTGACGTCACATGTCGGGTGTCACAGAACACGGCGTCATGGGGAAAGAATTTGTAGGCAACGTCCGAGTGCGTATGAGGAGGAAGCGGTGTCTCCTAACTTGTCGCAGAGAAGAGAATGGATGGTGCGTTTTGGTTCTTCACGGAACCAGCGTTCTTCATCGAAGAAGTTTTCGTTCTTCGTCCGAGGGTCGGTGTGCTTCCCCAAAAGATCAAGAGCTCTCCCCAACTCTTCTTCACACAACAAAAGCCTCCCCCAAAATAAAATAAAAATATACCATATTATTTTATTTAACCTAATCCATTTAAAATTAAAACATTCAAACCACTTAAATAATTAAATGTGTTGGCAATTAATTAATGGGAGAGAGAAGAGGTGGAAGATATTATAAATGTTGGGATATTTTTCATCATTAAACAAGGGTGTTTAATGTGGGGGGGGGGGGTTAAGGGAGTTATTTGGGGAGTTTAATGAGGTTATGGGAGATGAAAGGTTGGGGATAATGTGGACCCCACCTCTCATATATCCACACATGGGATGTTTGGTGGTTATGGGCCACACCAAAAACTTCCATGGGAGGGTTTTACTTCCAAAGCTATAAAATAAAATTTTTCCAACAGTTTTATTTATTTTAAACTAAATCCTCAAATACTAAATCTCAACCCGCTTAAAATTCTACTGCGGTAAAGGTCCCATTAAGCAATTACCGGTGCTGCGAGTTCATCGGTGCCCTCGAATTTCAATTTCGAGCACCAGTTCAAAAGATAGAAAAACCCACTTGTTCGTTTACTGAACCTACCCGAGCTAAACTTCAGAAAATGATTCCGGGCACACCGGGACTCGAAATCAAGTGTCGTCAGAAGCCACAAACTCATAAAATTCCAAATTATTTAAGAAAAATTTTTCATTGAAATTTCCTGGTATTTACATTACTCCCGCCTCAGGGATTTATGTCCCCGTAAAGATACAGCATATACTAAGAAAAAAAATGAGGGTACTGTGCACGCATCTGAGCCTCCCGCTCCCATGTGCTCTCCTGGAGATTCTTGTGTTGCCAATGAATGTGCACTAGAGGAATCGACCATCCACATAGGACCCGATCCTATCAATCCTCAATCTTCACCAGGACCTCCATGAAAGTATCCTCGTCATCGATGTCTAGCTCCCCATGATCAATGATGTGGGTCGGGTTGTTCACATACCTCCTATCAGCATAGGAACTCTGTCTGCTCTGTGAAGTCCTCATCCGCTCCTAGATGATCTGCACCTTCTGCGTCGTAGCCTGAACCATCTCTAGTCCTACAAGTTCGGAATCTCTAGGGTCAGTCATGCATAGAGGTGATCTGCATGTTCGGTCGTACAATGCCTCGTATAGTTCCATCTCGATGGTGGAGTGGTATCTGTTGTTGTACGCAAACTCCACCAAGGGTAGGTGATCCTCCCAGCTGTGATGAAAGTCAAGGACACATGCACAGAGCATGTCCTCGAGAGTCTGAATGGTCCTCTCTGTCTGGCCATATGCCTGAGGGTAAAAGGCGGTTCTCAGGCGTAGCAACGTCCCAAATGCCTCCTACAACCCCTTATAAAGCCAGGAAGTAAAGAGACTATCTCTATCGCAAATGATATATGATGACACACCATAAATCCATATGATCTCATGAGTGTAGAGGGGTCCCAAGCTCTCTTCTGAGCCCTGCTCACTGATTAGAAAGAAGTGGGCCGACGTGGTGAGTCGGTCGACAATCACCCAGATCGAGTCATGTCCCCTGGAATTACGTGGAATCCCCATCATGAAATCCACAGATATCCCATCCCACTTCCACTCCAGAACCTCTAAGGTCCTTATGAAACCTGCTGGAACCTAGTGCTCCACCTTCACTTGCTGAAAAATGAGACATCGTGAAACGAACTCTGCTACAACCTTCTTCATACCTGGCCACCATTGTTGTCGTCGGAAGTCCTAGTAAATCTTTTCCACTACGTGATATACCGCTAGAGGGGTAGTGTGAAACTCCCTCAAAACATCCTCTTGCGATGCAACTTGTACCATGGTACATCCCATGAAGAGAATGACGTGCTCTCCTCCCTCAAAAAATCCATCTGGTGCCTGCCTTGTGTAAATCAGAGCACGTCATGTCTCACAGTCAACGTCCCCAGGCTATGCCTCTCTGAACCGATGAAGTAGTGGAGGAGTGACTGTGAGGGACTGTAGAAAAGTTTCCCCATCTCTATCCACGAAGGATATCTACAAAGCGGATAACTGCTCTGTCACCTCTCCAAGTAGCTAAATTCCCGATCTCTTGCAGAGAGAATCAGCCACAACATTCCACTTCACATGAGTATAGAATATCTCAAAGTCATAGTCTTGGAGGAACTCGATCCATCGTCATTGTCTTAGGTTTAGTTCCTTCTGCGAGAAAATGTACATGAGACTCTGGTGGCCAGAGTCGACTATAAAGCGCTCACCCATCGGATAGTGCCCCCACATCTTCAGGGCGAGGACCACGGCTCCTAACTCCAGGTCATGGGTATCGTAGTTCTGTACGTGCTACCTCAACTGCTGTGAACCATAGGAGATCACTTCCTGCTCCTGCATCAGGACACATCTGAGTCTATTCCCTGATGTGTCGTAGTATACTATGTACCCAACGCCCTCCTCTAGTATCCTTAAGATGGGTCCACTGGTCAATCTCTGTCTTAGCTCCTGGAAGCTCTTCTACCATCTATCTGACCACACGAAGGGTTTCACCTTCTTCGTCAATGCGGATAGAGGTGCCACAACTATGCAGAAATTTGGCCCAAATCTATGATAATACCCATCCAGACCTAGGAAAATATGCACCTTTGTTACGCTCCTAGGTGGATCCCAAACAAGTACTGAATAGATCTTCGCAGGATCCACAGCAACTCCTGACTCTGAGATGACGTTCCCTATGAATTGAACCTCTCGAATCTAGAACTGGCACTTCGAGAGCTTACCATAAAGCTAGTGCTCTCGGAGAGTGTCCATTACAACCCGCAAGTGGTAGGCATGCTCCCCCTTAGTAGTCAGGTAAATCTGTATGTCTTCGATGAATACTATGAAAAATAGATCGAGGTAAGGCTATAAGATCATGTTCATGAGACTCATGAACACTGGTGGTGCATTGTTTAAACCAAAGGGAATAACCAAGAACTCGTAGTGGCCATACCGACCCCTGAAGGTCATCTTTTGCACATCCTTGTCTCAAACTCTGAGGTTATGATAGCCTAACCCGAGGTCTATCTTCAAGAACCATCATGCTCCCTTGAGCTGATCAAAGAGGTTGTCAATACTCAAGAGTGGGTACTTGTTCTTTACTGTCACCTAATTCAGGCGACGGTAGTTTACACACAGTCGTAAGCTCCCATCCGCCTTCTTTACGAATAAAATCAGAGAAGCCCAGGGTGAAACACTGGGTCAGATGAATCCCTTTCCCTACAAGTCCTCCAGCTGTACCTGCAGCTCACTATGCTCAGCGGGAGCCATCTGATATGATGGAGTAGATATCAGTGATGTCCTCGGGTATAGGTCAATGTAGAAATCTACCTCTCTGAGAGGAGGTAGTCCTGGAAGGTCGTCAGGAAATTGTCCGCATACTAATCCACCACAATAGGAAAACTCGGACTCTACACATCAATCGCTCCTAGGATGATATTAGCCAACTGATGTTTGATAGGATGGCCTCTCTTCTACGTAAGTCCATACTACACTGAAAAGGCTCCATTCTCACCGGTGAAGGTGAACATGCTCCCATCTATGCTGACACACCGCACTTTGCGCCTAATACAGTCGATCTGGGCATGGACTGTAGATAACCATTCCATCCCTGAGATGACGTCGAAATGCCTCGACCCCACTACAAGAAGATCCCAGCAGAAGCTCTCACCTCCTAGAGTAATCTCACACTGCTGGCACCAGTGTGAAATCATAGTGTCTACTCACGTAGGAGTCTCTATCCATAACGATCGAGCCAATGGATCTGTCGGAATCTCTGAGCTCCAAACGAGGGAAGCAGTAATAAAAGAATGACTCGCTCCTGTGTTTATAAGAACTAAAGAAAATGTAGAGTAGATACAGATAGTACCTCAGATCATCTGATGTGTGCCATGGGCATAGGCCCCGACTGCCTGGAAATGAGCCAGCCCCTATCTACGAGCTCTGTATGGTCGGGGTGGTCCCCCTGGTGGTGGGGGTGGTGGTGGAGCGTCGAAGCGTCATCCACCACCTACTGCTCGACCAGCTCCTCTACCTCATCTGCATGCTCCCTGTGGACCGCCACGTTTGAACCTCTGCCTCTTCCTGGGAGGTCCCTCCACTGTCTTTTACTCGTCTACATGGTGGGTCGGGCAGTCACGTGCCGTGTGGCCCTACACGCCGCATGCATAGAACTTATTTCCACTCGTATGGTTGGCTCTACTTCGTGTGCACTGCACATCCAAACCAGTATCCTAAGTTCATCCACCTGATGGACTGGTCCGCTTGGACCTCTATGACATTTGTCTATAGCCGGCTGCAGAAGACTCCGCTACGTGTCGCCCTGCGGTGGGTCTCGCTGCTGGCTTCGGCTCAGCAAGAAAGCTCCCCACAAGAAGGGCTCTCTCCAGCACTCCTGCCTATGTCAGAATTCTAAGTGAGATCATCAAATACCTAATCTCATGACTCAGTCCCTACTCAAAGGTCTTGTCTCGGAAGAATGGGCCATATACCATGTCGGTGGAGTTGCACGAGAGGTCGGTAAATCTCACCGAGTAGTGGGCTACTATCATGCTTCCATGCAACAGATGTAGTAACTCATGGATGCGCACCACACGGAGGGTATATGGAACAAACATAGAGTGGAAGAAGCTCTTGAAGTACATCCAATGTAGTGATGCCTAATCGTGCACCTGGAGCATCCGGTTCCACCGTCTACCTGCTACTACGTGCAGGAGACTCGCGGCAAGGATCACCATAAGTTCTGCTAGTGTCTCTAACAATCTGAAGACTATGATGATACCCTCTAGCCAATCCTCATCTTCATGAGGGTCCGTCTCTCCACAGAAATTGGGAGGCCTCTATCGCTGAAACTCGTGCAACACACTCAGGTGGCATACAATCTCTGCTGCTGGGTATGGTGGCATCAGTGGCTCAGCGGGTAGTTGTACCGCTAGTTCATCCACTTTAATGGAGCCCTGCACCGAGTCCTTGTCACTCGGTGGGTTTCCATCTCTCACATAACTAGAAACTCTAGCTGGCTACCATCGTGGGGCCATCCAGAAATTAAACAGGTGCGCCACAGTCAAACAGTATATCTGGTGAGCTGACACAAAGTAATCACACAGAAAACTTTTGAAACACACATACAATCAGTGCTTTCTTCTCTGTCACGACCCATCCTCGGGGCCTCTTCTGTGACCACCCCAAGCCCGCCTTCTATAGGCTAGGGGATGGTGACTATAACCAAAGGCATAAATCCTAGTAAAAGGGAAGGCATTGCCTTTATAAAAGTAAATATACACTATAGATTATGCAAGTGAAGTAAGCCCTAAGAAAAACTGAGTATAAAAGTAAGTGCTGGAAAGTAAATGGGCCAGTATACAAACCCAAATGAAAGTACAATACAACTAGAAAGGAAAATACAATAGTAGTAAATTATGTTGCAACCACTGAGTCGTCCTCTGGATATCACACCTGATGGGTGGGTACAGGTGGACACCTCAGCTCCTCATGTCCGGCCATCCACTCAGTGTACATCCCACCATGTGGTCCAGCTCCGAGTACCGTCCAGCTGGACAAGCCTCCACCTCATTCAGTGTTGTCTGTCATCTGCATCCACCACAATGTAGTGTGGGCATATCCCGTGCAGGGGTGAGTATATGATACTCAGTAGGGACCTCGAGACCCCCGAAGGTCTCCCATAATCCACTAAGGATAAACCACAAAGAAAAGATATAAAAAAGAAGTATCAACCAACTCTACTTAGGTATATTCTCTTACATATACCTAATAAATCAATCTCAGTTCGACTCTAACTTCAGATCCCACGCACAATCCGGTCCACATAGGAAAGAAGTCAATCACATCAATAATAATGATTGAACGACATGACTCAACTCACATAGGTATAATACTCAGGAAGAAGGGTGGAGATGATTAGATGTAGCCTCTGAATCATATCCTCTACCAAACCCACGTAGGATCCAAGTACAGAAGTTGTCACTGCCGAACCCACGTTGGATCCAAGTACAGTAACCATCGTCGCCGAACCCACGGAGGATCAAAGTACAGTCGTCCTCAATGCCGAACCCACGAAGGATCCTAGTACAGTCGTTATCTCTACAGAACCCTAGTAGGATCCAAGTACAGTTTTTATTGTCCTCGATCCCATGGAGGATACCAGCACGGTAGTCGTCACAGTCGCAGCTATCTCTATGGTTCCCGCACACAGCACGCTCGATTTTGGGAGGGTCTGCTCCTCGGGTCAATGGGGGGGGGGGGTCGATACATCAACTATCACAAAATCCATATTTGAGGTATCCCACTGTTCTGTCTTGTCAATGGGAACTCAACGCGATAAATGATGTGTCAATCGGACGCCCAGTCTGTGAGATATTGGCATTTCCGTCATATGGGCCCGGTTGGTAATATACTCGTCCAAACCCAGACGTTTTCTAAAGATACACAAAACTCACTTAGAGTATCTCAAAATGACTGCCATATATATAGGATCCCAGTGCCGCAGATGGTGGGTCGATCGGACGCACGGTCTTTGAATTATTCATCATTAAGTAAATACGGGCCCGGCCTGTTATGCCCAGTGGGCCGATGGGTCGGGTTAACCCAGTGTTAGCGGGTCTCACCCGGAAGGGGTGTCGGACCGGACTGAAGAAACGTGTGGCCTGGATAATTGAAGATGAACCAAGGCACAAAATTTAATCCATTAAAATTTAACTTAACCCATACCTCGATAATTGACGTCGCACGTCGGGCGTCGCGGAAGACGGCGTCACGAGGAACAAATTTGTAGGTGACATCGGAGTGCGTCTGAGGAGGAGGCGGCGTCTCCTCACTTGGCATGGAGAATATAATGGATGGCGCATCTCCGTTCATCATGGAACCGGGATTCTTCATTGAAGAAGTCTTCGTTCTTCGTCGGAGGGTCGATGTTCTTACCAAAAGCCTCAAGATCTCTCCCCAACTCTTCTTCAAACAACATAAGCCTCCCCTAAAATAAAATAATAAGCTACCCTATTATTTTATTTAATAAAATCCATTTAAAATTCAAAAATTCAAACTACTTCATTAATTAGATGTGTTGGAAATTAATTAAAGTGATGGAGAGGAGTTGGAAGATCTTATAAATGTTGGGAGACTTTTCAACATTAAACAAGGGTGTTTAATGGGGGGGTTAAGGGAGTAATTTGGGGAGTTTAAAGAGGTTATGGGTGATGAAAGGTTGGGGCTCTTGTGGGCCCCACCACTCATATATCCACACATGGGATGTTGGGTGGATGTGGGCCCCACAAATAACTTCCCATGAGAGGGTTTAACTTCCAAAGTTATAAAATAAATTTTTTCCAACAATTTTACTTATTTTAAACCAAATCGCCAAATAATAATTCTCAACCTACTTAAAATGAAACTCTGGTAAAGGTCCCATTAAACAATTACCAGTGCTATGAGTTCCCCGGTACCCTCAGATTTTAATTCTGAGCACCGATTCAAAAGAATGAAAAACACACTCGTTCGTTTACTGAATATACCCGAGCTAAACTTCGAAAATTGATTTTGGCCACACCGGGCGTCATAATAAAGTGTCGTCAGAAGCCACAGACTCGTAAAATTAAAAAGTATTTAAGAAAAAAATTTCCTTGAAATTTTTGGGTTTTTACAAAATCTTTTGAAATGTGCTTTCATGGTAACTTCTTGAATGTTACCTATATTTTTGGTGCATCACCATGACTTTGAGGTTTAACTAGAGAAAAAATATTAATTTTAGCAATGTTAAACCACAAAAATCTCAAATAACTGAGTGGGATGCAAAGGAACCTCACCTACATTCAAAGATTCATAGCTAACATGGCCGAAAAATCTATCCCATTCACCAGGGTAATGAAGAATATAAAGACCTATTAATGGAATGAGGAATTTAATGATTCCTTAAAATATATCATTATGTACTTACTACACCATCTTGTTTTGATGCCTCTAGTGGAAGTTAGGGAACTAATATTGTATATGGACACTATAGAACTCCCACTGGGAAACCTCCTCATATAGAAAACCTATTCATGGAGTAATAACAGTCAATAATACATCAACTGAATAATGATAGGTACGGATACTATATACTATGATGTCAATAATAACTACCACACACTCATCTTAATAGTTAAATGGATGGGGTATTACATTCAAAAACATGATTTCCATCTGGTCTCTCATGTCATCCCAGTCAAGTGCATCCTTGTCCACCCTTGTTTGAATGGGTACTTGGCTAGATGAGTGACCATTCTCCTACAATACTAAATTTAGTTTGTATCAAAACATTTAGTGAATGGAAATGTCTTGGCTGATTTTCATGCGTCACTTCCTACCTTGGATAATATAATAGTGGACACTGAGATTCTAGATGTGGAGGTTTTCTATGCCCATGACACTCCCAAAACATGGGAGATATATTTTTGAGGGTTCCTCTCAATGTCAAGTATGAAAAAGGATGGAATTCCTAAACCTCAATCATGTTTGTCTTGGGATTGTATCTATTCCTCCATGGAATGTAGTTTTTCCCTAATATTTCTAACTGTATGAAGGATGCACAAATAATGTGGTTGAATACCAATGCCTCATGACTTGGTTTAAACATGCCCTATTTTTACAAATATCTTACGTGAATAAAAAATGGGATTCAAAACTAGTGACAAAGAAGATCAATAGAGATTATTCCATCAAAATGGAATCACTACCCCTATTATCGGCTACATTAGAGGACGGATGCAAGAGTTCCCTTTTTATTCCTTGTTGAATCATTTTCCCTAGTAACAGAATTCTTTTGCCGACACTTGGAAAATGCATCCACTAACCAGGTCAACCATAATATTGAGGAAGCAATCTTCCCCATCACACATCGAAGAATGGTCTCATCAATTTTCATATGAGATATAGATGAAATCAATCCATTCAAAACATCCCAAAAGAATGATGAATGGAAGACCACACCAGGATAGACGGATCCCATAATCGACTATCTCCAATGTGATACTCTACTCATAGACCAAAATGGGAGGGAATAGATTCAATGACATAAATCAAACATCACTCTATAGGTTAGTCCAAATATACAAAAATACCTCTACAAATGAGGCTTTGACTGAATCATCAATATATTCATAGTAGAAGAAGATATTTATTCCATTGTGGAGGAAGACCATGATGGATATTGTGATACACATCAATCAATGCCAAGGTCCTACAAACAAATTAAGAGGTAGGTATATTACTAGAAAACCATGATATAAGGCTGTGTGGAATACACCAAGAAATTTCATTAATGTCAGATCCATGAAAAATTCATACATCCACCCTCATAATTTATACATATAGCTAAATCTTTATAGAAATTTTTCATTTTGGTAATAGATGACGTGGGGCCATATCCACTTTCCATAGTTAAGCAGTTTAAATACATCCTTGCTGTTACCAACTTATTCTCCAAATAGGATTTAGAAATACATCTCAACGAAATCAATATGATGAAAATCATCAACTTCATAATGTCCCATATCATCACCATGTGTGGGGTCCCTCAAAAAATATTAATGTAAAACAACACCATCTTTTGCTCTAGGGATTTGATGAAACTGTACCATACTATACAGATCCATAATGTTCATTTCAACCTTTACATTGGGTTATCCATATCCTTGCCTTAATATGTTATACTATGTTGATATTTTACCTTCCATAGTAATTTAAACTGCATGATATTTCAAGAACTACATACATCTTGATCCATATTTTCAATGAGATATGTAGGGATTCATCAATCTTATATTTAGGTCTAGAAACCATATGATGAAAAATACCCCTGACTTATTTTTAATTTCCTCTATATAATGAGATTAACCCATATAATTCCTTTTTTTCACACTAAGAATATCTTAGATGAGCTTAGTTAATTCAGTAAGGGATCTCCCACACAAACAAGGAATGAAATATTATGATTGGATCATCAGTGTCCTTAATGTAAGACCATAAGAGGAATACCACACATCCTTGCCACCTGATGTTAAATCCCAAGGATTATTTACCTTTCATGACATAAAACAATACATTCATGTGGACCTGTCATGATAGGAACACCATTTATAGTGTTGGTATCATAACAAACATGTATTCAAGATCTACTTGTGACATTATTCTTGAAAACAAAATATATGTAGTGATAATCCTCACATTAATCTGAAAGAATATAAAAATTCCACATCACGGTGTATAGAAAAAACATGAATAAGAAGTTCATTCTCATTGAAAAATGCGTACCTTGATTCTCACTCTCATGAGATATATAGTGATTTCTAGACATACACCCTTGGGCCCAGCCACAAAATTTATATTCTTTAATGAATGATTGTCTCTATCTTTACCACATGACGTAAAATTTCACTATACACTAAGAAATCTATTTGAATTTATTCATATTTCCATAGGATATATAGTGAAACTCATATTTCATTCTCAGTTCCATCCATAGTTCCCCTTTTCATGTCAAGAATCACATGTCCTTTCCTGAGGGTGTTAAACAATATTCTTCCTCAAGATCTATGGGTGGATTTATTCTAGACATCATAAGATACACAGTGATGTAAAAATCTCAATTCTTGGTCCTAGATACAACAATAAAAGGAAACAATGCCCACCTCTATGCACGAGATGGACCTGTAGACTATTTCATATTCAATAAATATGTGTGTCTTTATTCTTTTCATCATAAGATATGTAGTGTCATCAAGACCTACAATCCTAGTTCCAACTGCAACAACCAATAATAAATGCACCCAAATTGCAAAGGGGTTGAGTCACACAAAATCAATTTTCCTACATATCAGCTAGATCATTATAGAGATTTCACATGTACATAATATGCCGTGTAAAATTTTTTTTGACCAGTTTCCACATCCTTACCACATGACGAACAAAGTGTATAGAAAATGTTCTGATGGAATTATATTAACATTGCATGACTTGTGTCCTCAATTCAAAATGATAAACTAAATGGAGTATGTCCTTACTACATGGAATTAAACTACATGGAATATGTACCCACTATATCATGATAAACAATGTAGTCCATAACCCAATTTTTATCTTTTATCAATGGACCCAGTCGGCCTCACCTCAGTCAACTAGAGTACAAGATTCTTCCATTATATTTTAAAAGCACCTCAATCCATTAAACTAACATCCTAATTTGAGTGCCTCAAATCCACACAATATTCCAAGGATGTTGGAATGGATTCCCAACTTCAACAACTCTTTTCATAACTATGCTTGTATTCCTACGGCTCAAGCATATGCACCTATAGTCATCAACCAAATGCATCACTCAACAAAGGAATTAATAATTTGAGTGATCCCTGGCATCATCGTGGTAGAACTAAATACCTCAATGTGATATTAACTACTCCAAATATTATTTCCCCATATCAATAGTCATGATGCAAGGACCTCGATCTATGATTTATAGCATTTTCATCTCCCACTCTGAAGGATGTGAGGGTACTCATGATTATGGTTATCATAATTAGGAGCATGTTCATCATCCTTTATATTAGGTCCATGGGAATCATGAGCTTAAACTTCCCGAACTTTGGTAAAATATGTATGTCCTTAAACTCTATCCTATAATTTTCCAAATCAAAATACCTTAATTCCATCAATTTTTCCCATCAAAAGGGATGGAGGAAGCTCTGGATCGAAAGTGATTCGACCACCATTGTCCAAGAAATCTAGAATTGTGTGAATCATTTGGCCTGGACTCTTACCACCCATTGGATGAAGTGTTTGGAATCACTCCAAGAGATTAATTACATTTTCACTCATGCATTTCGGGAAGTGAACACTGTTGCTAATGCCCTTGCCAACAATGGTGTTCACCAGCATTTGACTTGGCTGAATGGCCTTCCTTCTGATTTACTTCACCTTTTTGACAATGATTGTAACAAATCTCCCTTCCTTTCAACTCCTGCATCTTTTTTGCATTTTATTTTCAATAAACTGTTCTTCGGTATTTGACCAAGGCACTACCTCTTCAAAAAAAATGTCAGGATGAAAACCCACAAAGGGAAGTCTGAGAGAATGTCAAGTCTCTACTCACTAAACTCTTCATATATAGTGTTTTCAGAAAAATTTGGGTTCAAATGATTAAGGAATAATGGTCATAGATCCCACATTAAATCCCTAGTAAAAACCAATATATTCTCACTTGACCCCCTGGTTCAGGAAAAAATTATATTATTTATTTTTCACATATCCTCATAGTGAGTTAATGTTTCAATGGAAGTTACACCAATTTTAGGGTGATCATTATCTTCTGGGATATTATTTCTTCCATGAGTAACAATTCATGATTTGAGTGTCTAAAATCATCACAATATTCCAATGAACCTAATAAAGAAACAATCCTTCCCCATTTAATGACTATAAATGTATTCCTATGGGTTTGTCATATTTTTATATGGTTTTAAACTAAATCCATCTCTCTGCAAAAAATGGATTTTTGATCCTTGTGTGCTCGAAAAACACATCAGCGAAACCCAGAAACCAAACATATTTTGGGTCAATCCCGATATGATTTTTCCATATAAATCTCTTCACCTGATCACATTGAATGACGATTTACAAACATCAGACCAAATTATTTGAGTTTATTTTATATACTCGATGCTAAATCATCATATTATGTACCCATTATCTAATAAGGAATGTGACCCTCCATTTCCGAACCATTGATGGACCACTCCTTGTGACTCAAAACCATACGAAATAGGGCTTCAAATTTATAATATAAGAGCCAAATTGACTTTGGATTCTATAATGTTTTTTTAACTGATAAAACTCTAATTCCAAACAATATCATCTAGTGGTTTGAGTCATCATAAATATTCCATGGCACTCAGAAAGGAGTATAGATCATCCTTTTCATGACCATGCTACCTACACATATCATCCCTGACCCACTATCAATTTGAATATCCTCTTTACAAGAAATGATATTTAACCTTAGTGAGCCCTAGAAACCCCTCAGTGGAACTCAGAACCTCTGAGTGTTATGGGTTGGACATGTCCTCCCCAACCCATTTTCAAGGACTCAATATTTTTGGTTTTGATATAAATCACCCTTATTCCAACCATCCATGAAGACCTAGAATTCCATTTATTTCTCTCTTAATTATTATTACATCCGTAAATTTTCTGTATCCAATTGAAAAGATACCTGACTATTAGAGACCCTTTGATTGACTATTCTTGTATGCCTATAAATACTTAATATGCTCCTATAGTCTTCAATGAAATGTGTCACTCTATAAAATGGGGTTTTAATCATTCTGTTCCCTTGAAACACCATCGAATAACCCATCACCTCAGAGTGTTTTAGGTCATTCCGTGCATTTATGTGCCATATTCCATGATTATTTAGTAGGTTTGACATAAAAGACCATAAACTAAACCTATCAAAGGTTCAGGATAAAAGGCCCTAATCTGAAGCAATATAAGATCGAATATAAATGAAACTAAATTGAATAAATAGAATATACAAGCTAAAAGACCCCAAACTAATGCAGTGGAAGGTTCGTCCTAAAAATCAAAAAGTAGAAGTAATATCATTTCTAAGCTAAGAGCCGCTAAACTAATTAAATGGATGGTCCAAGTAAAATGTCCCTAAAATAAAACACAACAATGATTATATCATCCAGGAGCTTATAAGTCCCACCATATATCCTTAAAAAATCAATATGTCATCACCAAAGCTATCAGCTTTGAAAAAAAGATAAACCTCTATATATGACATATGTATCCTCACCAACTGATCCTTCTATAAATCATGTGATCTCAAGAGAGATGAAATAGATTATCAATGAAGAATCGCATGTTGGTGGGAATTCATGAGCATTTATCTTGAATAATTTGATATAATTTCAACATTCAAATAAATAAATTTGTGTTTACATGATATTATTTATCTGATGGGTATTGATAATAATTCATATTATGTTGAATTAGAGATAATTTCATTCATATCAGGGATGATAAAAACATTGGACAACAACATGGACGTTTTAGGGAAGGTCATTCATTGATATTGTGCAGTGAAAGAAGAATATCCACATTTCGAAGTCTCTCCATGAATCTTATAAAAATATACTATATCTAATTATGATAAGATTCAATCTGTTGAACTATCCAAGCTAGGGAGGATACTCCAAGAATCATCGATTGAATGATTGAGTGTTGTTCAACCCATGTCATCAAATTCAACTCTAGGATAGAGGGTCTCAACCATAGTAGTCAACTCTTTAACTCTCTTATATGAATTTTCCATTAAGTATGATGATGTTGAATGATCAGACCTTAGATGTGATATGATTTCAACATGCTTCCTCATTTGAATAGTCCATGCATTCATCTAATCCTGTAGTTTAGATATCTACTAGTGATATTGATATGATGCTTCTATTATCTACTTTATCAACCTAGTAAGTGGAGACTCATATGCAATATCATGAAAATATATTTCACTGGTGGCTAGATTTTTCCCTATCATATCAATTATCTTCGTGATATCGTAAGGTTGATTTTCAGTGAAAACCTCCATCCCCAGGTTATGAAATAGTTGATGAAGGTATCCACCCTGCTTACAAAATACATCTAAAGAAGTATTAGTAATGAAGGAATGAATTTATTTCCAGATCTTCCTATGTTGTGTAAGATCCTCTATGACCAATAATGTAGGTGTTTTAGAAGAAGGAATGATGAGTTGATTCAATATAGAAGAAGGATAAGATTCCACATATGCTCTTCTATCTAAAGTCGTATCATCTGTAGACTATGATAGAAGAATAATTTACTCAATAGACTCAGTATTATTATCAATGTTTTCATCACAAGAATTATGGTGATTCTTTGATGTATCACTCAGGTATTCAATCTATTCCTTAATCACCACACAGAGATATTTTTTTTGATGCAAAAGGTCAATCTACATGATAGATAACCTGGCTTAGAACACCATCTAGATAAGATGATAACCACGTATGCCAACTATGAGAAGAGGGGATACCCATTTGGTGAATCCAAACTAACTAGAAAATAGATATGGTGTATAAGGATAAAAATGATTCTTTTCCACCATGGTTCTGATAACCCTACCCAAAATATGGATCATGTATGAAATTTCATCAAGGGAACCACTACTGTTATCAATAATCGGCCTAGTCAGTGTACGGTAAGGGGTAAAATTATAGCTATCAGATTGGATAGACACATCCATAACCTTAGTAGGGCTTGGAGAGATGGTTCCATCCTAGGATTTGTTCATAAATATAGGATTTGTTAAGGTTTCTGAGATCATAGTGGTGTTTTAGTATTCATAATAATGAAAAATATCCCATATACATCCAAAAAAAAACTGTAAAGGATCACTGATCCTATAAGTGTTTTTACTTGTTAAATATGGACCCTGATTTGATAATGGTGAGTAAGGACATACACTACCAAATTAAGTGAAAATTATCCTACATGTCGTGCCACTATCATTAATGTGAAGAGACAGATCCCTAACGGGCCACCCCAAACTAGGAAAATCCATCCATTAAAAAACAATTTTATAAAGCCTTTTAGACTTTTGTATGGGGAGATCATTAAATTCTCTCAATATCCCCAAATGGTATAGTTAAGATATTTCAAGATGGCCCAATATGAGCCAGTTTTGTCACATGCCTAATGAGAAAATTACTAATCAGGACATATGGAACTTGGCCTACCCTCGCTAAAATAAAGAAAAATATTCATCTATTATTTGAAATAAACAACAAAGATCATCGTCATATACTTTTGATGTTTCTAGTTCTACAATGGTAAACATATCCTTCTCAAAAACTATAGTCTTCAAGAGATCATCCCAAACATCTATAGTCGGGAGGAATTCATCAATCATCTCTCCTAAATGGGGAATTCCACCAAGTTGGTGGATGTCCCATATGCTCGTTCCCGCACCCCCATAAGAAAAATTGAATTTTTTGAGACCTAGGAACAAATGGATAATCATTTATTAAAGAATACTAGGATATAAGTATACTATTAATAGAGAAACTAGCATGGATTCATAAAGATGAACCCCATATAACTGATCAACAAACTTTATGAAGCTTCACCTCACTTAGAAGGTCCAGCCCCATTTCTCAAAAAAATTACAACTAGGATTGACACCCCATTTCATGTTCCATATGCGACTAGGTTTTTTCCAAGAGTAGGGAAATATACTTAACTATTTATTAATGATTGGATGGTGAGAAAAATCATAGCCATCCAGGCCGAAAAATTGATTTTTAGTATATAATACAAACCATAGGGTCGAACTACAACCAGTTGGCCTTCCGTAGAAATTTCCATATGAACACAATGAGAAGGACTGGACATCAAACATGATGGAAGATTAATGTATAAAGGAGGTAAAAATACATCTTTCAAGAAACCAAAATTTAATAGAGTATGTTAGTGAGATAGAGTGTAATCATGATGTTCGAATGAGATGAACCTCATTAGAATATCTTTATCTAAATACACTTGATATCGGGGGGTCAATAGTGTGATTTATGGAAATAATGGCCCTTTGATTGGCCATAGTTGATGAACCATGGTGAGAACCATAAACCATTTGAATATAATTATGTGGCATATGTCACATAGATAAAATAAATATCCTTTCAGAATAAAAGGCATAATAAAGCCGGAAGAATCATTTTCATCGCATGAATCAGTAATGGATTTGGGAATCACATAACGAGTTCACAAATTTCATGAATCATGATGATGTCATGGGTTGTATAACCCTACATGGCATCACGAAATAATAAGACCCCTTAGAGATTCACACTTGTGTGACCTAAACATGGTCACAAAATTCACATAATAATCAAATCGATCATATTATCAGGTAATAAAACACCACACAACATTCTAGAAATCATGATTCTCATGGTAAAAGATCAAAAAATTATTTAAATTAACTCCATAGTTGAATAAAATGGGTGTCTCAAAAATATGAGTTTTATGGAGCAGTCCTCATGAAAGTAGGGCTCACAGCGGTCTCTCGTGATTAGGTTTTTTATAAGGGTATTCTGAAAAAGGAATGTGAAGAATGTGAGGTAAGACAACTCCAAAGATGTAGGAATATATTGAAATGAATGTCTTTCCACCCCGATTTATAGGGACTCACACGGAATACCAGGAATCACCCGATAGACCAAGAATCATCTTAGACACTTGTTCATGACCAAGATAAAGACTCTGGTGGGAATTTCTTTTCCCCAGAACCAAGCCCTTTTAACCGAGGATGTCGCTCCTTAGGGGTGTAATTTTTTATTCCCTTCAAATGAGATTTGACACATTCATAATAGAATGAATTCCTTGAAATGGGTATTATTTTCGCCCCCAAAATCAATAGAATGATAAGGCAACCAATATTCAATGATCAAGTGATACTCTAAAGGATATGTGATCACATGACCATAATATCTTCATGTCAAGAAACAATATGAAGCACATATCCAATGAAGGATTATGGAAATTCCGTTAGAAAAGACCTTTATCTCTTTCTATGGTGATCCACATAACCAATGGTCAGGTGGAAAAATCCAGATGATCTCTTTTAAGTCACACAGTTTCTTAATGAGAAAGTTCTTGGTGACCCATATAGAAATCCTTTCACAGTAAGAGGAAAATATCAAAAAGTGAATAGGCCTCTTGTGGTCGTAAATATCACAAGATATATCACTGAGGGGGGTATTTTATTCTTTATAGAATTCAAGGAAACTAATGAGACCTCCAATCTTATATAAAATAAAAAAATGCAAATAAATGGAGAGGAGGATGGAGCCCCTTTTAGTAATAAACGTTGCATGACAAGCCCCAAGGAGATCCAAAAGACATTGTGAGACCCTAGAAACATGTCCACCTAACCTCGCAGAGGACCACTAACATTTCATACTCATCATGCGAAGTGCCTTGGGTATGGTCAGGCGATCTTGTACTCCAAATGTGGCTCCTTATGGAAAAACAAGTTTAATTTTCCATGAAATGATCGCAAATTTCTCTGGGTCTATTATTGGTCATGTGATGCATCACTAATAGTTATAGTATTTATCCTTGACATTACTCATGCAATATCACATGACTCCAGAACATTATAAAATAAAATAAATGGAATAAAAATTAGGGGATGTAGGAGCCTCTTACTATAGTAAAACCCTTTCAACACAGAAATTCCATCCACAACATGGTTTTCTGAGACTCATTGAAGAGATTTCATAATATTTTGAATTCCCACTTAAAAGTAATCATTGTCTAGAAAACATCCACATAATGTCACCTAAGATCACATAAATAACATTTAACAAACATACTAATATCATAAAAGAACATTGACATGTCAATATAATGATATAGAAATACTTCAACTTGACCAAATGACTCATCAAGTCCCTATTAATACAATATAAATCAATTAAAGATGCATTGAGGAGATAAACTCATAGTCTTTGAAAATAAGACGATGAATTTTGAGATATCCATATTAGATACTTGTGAAGACCCATTAGGCCAAATTCTTTACGGACTCCATACTAGGCCTACATGATAAGAATGTGGAAAGGACGATGAAAGCTATAATAGATATGCCTATAAATCTCCCTCCCCTATATGAAAAATTCAGTAGGGATAAACTGACTCTATAAATGAGAATTTTTCACTTTTTATTATTATCTCAAATCATATTTCATATAAATCTAGATCCCATGACTATTTTGTTTTCGATAAGGTAAGATATCATTGAACATCTAGAGAAATAACACCACATGAATAAGAACTTTGTTTGATCACTCATAGATCACGTGAAGTACTTCTGGAAAGTCAAACAAAGAACATCCACACACCTGCTAGATCATGTATGACTTATTACATACTAAAACTGAATTAATATAAACAATTCATGATATAATGTCTATAAATAATACAAAATAATGAAGACATAAGCAATGAACATATACGTTGGCCCAAGTGTACATAACGTGAACAACCGAAGATAAGAGAAATCACCTGAAATGACACCTAAATCACACGATGATCCTTCATTATACAATTTCAGTCATGAGAAGTCCTATAGACAAGTCATAGAATGCCATAAGGAACCCCTCATACATTATGGTCAGGTCTCTCGATGCCCAATAGGATCACTATTCATTCTATGCGGTGTCCTTAAGACCAATTTTTTGGTTTATATTAACGCACCAATTCTTGTCTGCTAAGTCTCAAGGTATCACCTATTCAGGTCAACTAGCTCTCACAGTTCCCTATAACATTCCATTCATGTTTGTTGATTCCCTACAGACTTTTCATCCTAGACATGCGATAACCTCAGAGACATGTTGAATTGTTTCTCACGATGCCCACAATGTGTGTTACCTAGTTATTGATATGACACCTGTGAAATTTAGCTAAATCATGGGACACCCTCTAGATAAGTCATCCAGCTCAAGTGATGGCATCAAGGACCTGTAGTCTAGGTCTTGATATGTCCTCCAGACGAGACAACCTTAAATACATGACAACCATCATATATTCTTCCAAAATTCTCAGAACTCCACTAAACATCATGATGGAAGAATACAATTGTATTTGGAAATGTTAGGTACACACTCTCTGATATTTCATGCAAGAAATCAAAGAACAATGAGAGGAAAATCATCATATTTCCTGTTAGAAAGCATGCTATTTTAATTGGCCATCCAATTATTTAAAAACCCTTTCCATTATCCAAGTGTAATCCCTAATCAATAGGGAATCCTTTAAGTGTAATCCCTATTTAGTGGCATGATATTTATTGTCCTAATTATAAGGGAAAGGTCAATGTGAATTCCCTAGTCAAGGTAACTACGATGAATCTGATTCTTAACATAAGTATGATACATAGGAAACCTCCCTGAGGATATAGATTTATATTAATCTTATAAGGGTAGTCCTAGTTCATAAGTCTTATCTCCAAAACTAATGACATTGACTACATTATATCCCTTTTTTCTCCCAATTATCATCAATGAAGTAGTTTTAGGGAGTTACAATAATCATATCATCTACACCAAAACCCATTAAAAGACCCGGGAAACATTAGTATGTAATCCTCACTCAGTTGATCTATGACAAATATCATTCCTCCCATAACCAGGATACATATGACGCAATCCTTAAGACTAAGGCTGAATTAAAATTGTAATCCACGTCTGTGTTGTTCCCTCCATATATTTTACATTTCTACAATTGGGACATAATCATTCTAATGGGATGATCACTCAACCTTATCACTCAAAAGACTGGGAAACTAGGTGAACAGTGATGACTCTAATTCCTACCACAACTAGGATATGTAAGATTCCTCTTTGAGGCATGAGTATCATATTTCAAATCAGGAGGTTAATCATAGAACATAACCCCTACAGCTTTCTATAGTGAGACTAATTTCATGTTATCCCTTATTTCCCACACTGAGCATAGATCACATGAGATTTGGGAATTGAAATATTCATATAACTCAAATCACTAATTCCCACTATCTTGAGAAATACAAATATTCATTCCTCAATATGTGAAGTTATATAAACCTCCCCCATATGAGGGAATCTACCTTGGGTCCAGTCCCTTGGGTGTGAATGAACTTTGAGAACTCGGATTCCTATAACAAAAAGGATACACATGATGTCAGTCTAAGGCCCAAGATCAAATAGTATCTACATCATTGTGGGTTCTTTCATGTCTCTAAAATATCAACCATTTGGACCCAATCATTCCCATGGTCTGATCATTTTATATATATGTTAGAATACTAATAATACAAATAAATTAGAAAACTCTAATTCTCTCCATATTCATGATTATTATGACGTACCCTAGTGACACGATCTTGAATATACAGTGCCTCAGATAACTCATTCATGTCCTTCCTATAACACACTTAACTCCATGGGTATAAAAAATACATGTTTTTTTATTCATGAAATTACTAAGATACATAGGACACCCCATAATAGATCAATCTACTCTTCTAAATATTATCCACAACTCCACATAGATGTAAACTCTAAATCTCTTGGTTATATGGAATCATCACATAATTATCTATTCATTAAAAATAAATGGATAAAGAAACTTAGATACATCTAGATATATCCATAAATTATAATACCTTATTGTGTAAAAATAATGATGTTACTCACAATCATTTTGTTAGGGTAACTAGTCCTAGATCTAGATTTAGAAGAGATTTGTGAACATATCTTAAATCTATAAGTGAGTGCATGAGTATCAAACAATTAAACCAACACAGGGTGTGATGAGACCAAAATCCCATAATATTCACCATTGTGAGTCAGCAAGCATCGTTGGTTCTAAAACCAAAATTTACCACGTGCCTTTAGAAATTATGTATGTAACTAGTTATGGATGAGGGAACTCTTGGGTGTTTCCATCAATAATAAAAATGGCGACCCAAAAAATATGTTTTTTCATGAAATGAACCTCCAAAAACAATCTTTCATTAGGTAGAACCAAATATTCCTTGAGGATGTAACTTCTCATTGAAATAATTATGAAAAATTGTCATTAATAATATTATGCAGATCATGTTTATTAGCCCTTGGAGTTTGAGGTATGTAATATGGGTTTTCTTATAGTTTAACCATGCTTTGAACACCACCATTTGGTTAAGAAGGGTATATTGGCACCATGATGTGTGTGGGCCATTGGAAAAAATGTACATATTGTATTAGTTGGACTTACCATGTCATTTGTCATTGATCCATGACGTGTTTCATGTTTCTTAGATGATGTGATATCAACAAGATTTTTCCTATGTGATTGAGTGAGAGGAAGTTGATGTTGATCTTGACACCAATGTGGTTTAAAAAAATAGTTTGTATTATCTATCATTGTAAGAGAGTAATATATTGTAATATCATTCCTTGTTTTGTGTAATGTTCTAGTGTATATGGGATAAAAGTAAGATATGAGAGTGGGAATATTTTATGAGGCATTAGTGACCTTCTCTTTTTTCAACTCCAAGATATTAAGGAATTTATTGGGATAAAAACATTTAATATGTGTATATTCTACCACCTAATTATATTCATTCATGTATGCTTCTATTTTTCCTTAGGTTCCCCTTCTTATTTGGTTTAAATGTATGATTTTTAGGGATGCAGATATTTTTATGGGAAATATGTCCTATATAATCGAGATGTCTATTTGTTTGTTTTAGTTGATTATGGGTATAAATGCGATAAATTAATTAGAGGGGGATTGAGGTATTCATTGAAATTTTATTCATGGGTCTTTTTTGATACTTATTACAAGATATGTTTATGCCATAAATTATAGTATTTTTGTGTATGACTTGCACTGGGTAGAAACTGTGAATCAATTTACGACGAGAGGATCTTCTGGGTCATAAATTCCTATTTTATTCCATAAATTATATTTATGAAATAAGATCTTTTTTTATGTCATGAGATCATCGATCAAGATAAAGTTAACCTGAGGTGAAGTGTTTTTAGGCCAATATGAGTAGTTATATTTTTACATCTGAAGGTAAGGGTTTACACACTTAATAAACTAATACTAGTAGGTTATATCATACAACACATCATACAACACTTATTTGTTGATCATGTTTCTTTTTGGAGCCATAGTATTCTCTAAAGTGTTTTATTTTGTTTGGTGTTTTATCCCAATGATAGCTGAATAACATATACCTAGTTAGAAAACTTCTATTATATTCTCTGAATTAGTAGAAGTAGCATATTTGGTCCTGTTTATGCATTGGTTTGTGATCATTTTGGGTTTTCTATCGATCATTTTCAATTTTCCACTAGGAATTTTTTAGATTACAATCTCTTTGTTTCCAATCTCCATTGTTGAAGGTTGTTCGGTTTCTTCTATTCATGATGTAGGTGTATATATATAAGTGGTTAAAATTAATAAATTTATTTATGTTATTTTAATTTCTTTTCATTTTTCATGAAAATTTATTAATTTGACATTGGAAATGATATTTTGGACAATATAATTGTTTTTAAAAGTTTTTACTTAATTTTTTTTCACACACAAGGTATTTTATTAAAAGATTTAATTGGTAGTTTTAGTTTTTAAATGCCGTTTTATAGATATAGAACATTGGGTAACCTTGGGTGCATCAAAAAATATACATTTCAATATTTATATGTGTAATTATACACGAGGTTCTATGTCACATTAGTTTGTGTAATTCCATAAGAGGTTATATTTTTCCGGTCCACCTTTGGCCTTTATTGGGGATTTTCATTCATGTATAACTTATATACCAATAGGTTAGATCCCAAATGGTATTCATATTAATTTATGGATTATTTATCACATTATGGTATATTTCATTTTTATTGCAAAAATTATTATCTGATAGGGTAATCATGGTTGCCTGCCTACATTCTTAACATATTCCTAGATTTGGTGAATATGGAATCATTTATGAAAAATCTATGGAATGTTTTAAAAAATGGATTATTTTTTGATAATTCATTATAAACTATATTTTTTTAAGCTAAAACTACTGGATTCTTGATATTATTATTTTTATATATTATTTGATGGTATCCTATTGGGAATTATACTCAAACCCTAATATTGAATTTAGAAAGTTGTGGATATTTTATGAAGGACTCAAGTAATGGGAATGTAATTGTATAGCATGTGGTTTTCTCTTATTGGTTGTCTTTATATATTGATGGTTTGATAGTGAACGATGGTTAAATAGGGTCTTGTTGAGACTCATCTTATTTTATCAACCTAGTTTGGCCTATTTGGATCGACACTGTTAGTATAATGGATGAATATATTTTTTTGACACAATACATTGGTTTTATACACTATTTTCTTACATGATACGGGATTTATGTTCTATAGTTTGTACTTAACCATGTGTAGGACCAATTTTTGGGTGAATTTTCAAGCCAAAGTAGTTTTTTTTGTTAGAAAAAATATATTTTATTTTCTAAAGAGAGAGAAAACATAAAATAATTTGATATTAGAAATATTATCATAATTATTTTCTTACACAATTTTATATATTTTTTGTTATGAATCATTTTAATATGCTTTGAATTTCCAGTTATACCTTTTTTATGAACAATTATTAAACTGTTGAATGGAATTTTGAATCTAGAAAGAGACATTAAAAATATAAACATGATATTACAAGTATTTTAAGAAAATTTAAGTATAAACCATACTTATTTATTTTTTATTGAGTAAAAAAAGTACAAAAAGCTACACTGACATGAAATCCAAGGCATACAACATTAATGTAGTGTGGTTTACCATAAAATATGGGGTACACCAAGAAACATAGTGCAAATATTTTTTTAATATAGATATTAATATTTCATAAATTAAAATAAATTAAAATCCAATTTAACTGATTCTATATTTCTATGATACATTTCAATGGTTTCTATGATGATTTATTAATTCTATGTTTTTTTCAATGTTTAATTACGATACATGTTCAAATTGTGGTAAAATTAATGAGAATTTAAGTGATCATTTAACATTAAAAATATTGAGGTAGAATCAATTTAAAAAGAATGGGAGTATTTTTAGGACTTGATAAAATGTATCCCCATCATTGATTAGTGATGGGGTTACAAATTAAAACATGTCATAAATGATTCTTAAATGTATTAGTACAACTGTATAGACTTCTACAAGAGGAACATTGATGATGAAATTATCAAAATTTTCCTATGTGACGCTAGATAAAATTGTTAGAAGTATTTTTAAATGTAATTTAAAATTACTTTAATAATGAAGTGAATATGACATTGTTGATTTCAATAGTTGAAAGCATACCTTATTTGATTACTTAATAATTAATGTTGAAAAAATTATGTTTATTAATTATTTGAAAGGTATTCAAAATAAAAATTTCAATTGTATTTACTTGAATAAATAAATAATATATAGTATTGGGAATCTCAATGATTTAATTTTCAATAATTAATTGTTTCACCAGTGTTCCAAGAATAGTGGGAAAACATAGAAAATTATTAGTATTTATATGATAGCTTGAAGTAATTTAAGGTGATTACTAGGGATGTTCTCTTATGTTCAGAGTCCAATTATTAAAAAATATAAGAATTTTTTGAAATGAATCTATAATTTGATTTTAGAAATATTTCAAATCAACCCTTAGAATGACTGGGGGGAATGATTCTGGATTACAATGAGGTTAAACCTTGTAGTGAGGTGAATTAGGTTACCTAATGTTGTGATAAAACCATAGAACAATTTGATAAAATAATGAGAATATAATAGGTTGAATAAATTATATAAAAAAAGATGATTAATAAATATTTAAAAAGTAAATGGGTCTAAAATTAATATTGCAAAATTATCTCCACTACTACAAAAAAACCACTTATAATCATAGAGACAATGAAACATTAGATAATAATGAAATAAAAGAGTATGTTTCTTGGAAATTTTATGAAAACTTATATTAACATCAATTTTTAGGGTTTTTAGAAAAAATGATAATATATTTAGTTTTCATGAATTATGTTTATAAGACTATTTGCGATTGAGTGTGTAATGACCAATAATAAATTATATTTTTATGTTTTTTATTAAAAAACAATAATTACCTAATTCACATTAATTAAATAAATAATGTTATTTAGTCATAAATTATAAACTTTTATATATTTAATTTTAAGAAATGAATTTAATTTTTGAACTCATATTTTCAATGTTTCCTTCTGTTTAATTTTTTTTATTTTTTAGAAATTGTTGATTTTAGGTGAATAGTGAAAAATAACGATTTTAAAAAACTAACACCTTTAAGACATTAAAATTATATAGTAATTTCACGTTATTTTTTAAAAAATATAGATATAAATTTAATGAATTAATATAATTCATAAAAAATATTATACTGATCATATAAATATATTCTTAACATTTGGTAATATTTGTAATGCTTTTGTTCAAATAAACACCATTTCTATTCATTTAATTTAATAAAGTCTTATAATTGTTCATTTAAGATTTAGTTTTTCTTAAAAAAATGTATATTTACATTTTACATGATCCAATTTAATCCATTGGAATCAACATGATGATTTATTTTTCTATAAAATAATTTTTAAGATTGAAGCACACAATTTTCTAAAAATGGTGTTCCTCGTGTTTTTTGAACTTATATTAAATGTAAATTACACACTTATAATATTTAAATAATTTAAGATATTATCATTATATTTAATAATCACAATTTAAATTATGTAATAAGTTCAACTTCACTTTTGGTCATTATGAATAATTTCTTTTGATAAAAGTCAATTACCATGGTTAGAGTTAAAATGGGTTGAAAGGGTTAAGGATAAAATGATGAGGCTTTAGAAGAACTATATGCTTTTAAAAATACTATTTTCCAATAATATTTTTTCCTTATATGATATTAAATTTGAATATTATTCTTTTTGGTTCCATTTTCCTTGAGTATAACAATAATATATATTAATCTTCTGGAAAATTATATTTGTTTCTTCTTTCTATCTTAAAAAAGGACAGCACATCTCCTATGTTAATAAAACATAATGAGAATTTTATCTAATAAAATACCAGAAAAATACATTAATAACTTCCCTACCTTTTATTTATATCTCTTTATTTTATTAAAATATCAACCTAACATGGTTTGAGGCTTAAGATAAAGGTGGTTTTCCAAATAAGAGTTATAACCCTTAACCAAGTGCTTAATTTTATATCTTCTTATACCTCATTGAATAATATTTTAAATGTGATGATATAATATCTTAATTATATTACATATATTTATATGTTATTACTTTTTTTCAACCTTTATTGATAGTTTTATCCACCAAATCGGAAATGAAAACGTCGTTTGTGCATAAGTGCAAACTACCTCCCCATGAAGTGACATATTTTTATCATCACTTACATTCATGGATGGTTATTATTATATATATAATGTTTATATATGGTATTTATGATTTAATTATTAATCTATAAATATAATATATTAAGTATCTTCTTACCCTTTCACCGATAGAAATGAAAACTTTTCTCACATGAATGTGTAAAATCCTACCTCTACAAAGCTATGTGTTTCATTTTTCATGTATTCCATTAAAAGATTGTCCTAAATGAGTATATATGGAATATTTATTATAGTAATATCTTTATTATAATTCTATATATTATGGAACCATGTGAAACATATAGGGACTGAAACTACTGAACCAAAACATCCATGAAAAACGAAATAGTTAACACTCAGAAACGATGATTTTAATAGAGAATTATTAATAAATGAGTGTTAAAATGTTATAAGTGGATAATTTATGAAATTATAACATTATATGTGATTATATTATACATGTATAATAATTCTGAATTTAATATTTTAGATGTTCAAATCACTTGTGGGGAAACTGTAAATTGGTGGAAGGGATTACTTTTACAATCTCATTTTTTCAAGACCCTTTATGTATAGATTTTCATTTGGGAAATTATAGGATCCTACCATCATAAACAACCTATATTATTTTGTATTCTAGTTATGTTTCATGATTATATGTTTATATTCCATTTATTCTCTTTTTATCAATAATTAACAGTTAACTAACATGTAAGGAACTACCTTCTAAATATATAGTTTTGAGGTCTTCCTTCAAACACTCATTAATCCATGTCCATATTTTCATTGAAATATTTTCATGATTTTTTTTAATATTATAGATGATTTATTTATGTTATTTTTTCCAATTATTTAATTTTCATAAATGTTTTAAAAAGATCATTTCTATCATTTTTCAATTGAGGTACTTATTTCTTGATGTGCGTACAAAATAATTATTTTATGTTACACCACATGAATGGATTTTTCCACCATTATGAATGTTATTTTAATTGAATCTCTAGTTACATTTTTCATGGTTAATTTAAAATAAAATATTTTTCTCAATATTTTGTGAATTTCTAAGTAAAATGATCCAAAATATGGTATGATTTTATTAAATCAATGAAAATAAATCTAAAATTTGATTTTTTAATACATTCTTACATGGAGTTATAAATAAGTTATTTTTAATGAATTTTGTCTATTTTATTTTACAAGACTTTAGACTTATTTCAATTAATTCATTTTTAATGAATTGATTGTGTTCTATCATCCTTTATTATCAATGGATTAATCCATATTTTTAGTTCACTATAATTTCTGTGATCATGGTTTCTATCACTCTCTATTATTCATTTAACATAAATAATATCCATCTTCCTCATATTCAAAATATATTTACTAAATTAAGAATAATTTCTCATAATTTTATGATTTATCTACCATATACCATTTTAATATAAAATATTAGTTTAGGGACTCTTATTGAATAGTCTATTTCATTTAATGGAGAAATATTGATTTTTTATTTCACAATTAAATATAAATAATTATTGATTTATAATAGATTTTGAGAATTAATTTTATTGACTATTTTATATTGGAAGAAGGTTTTTAACATGAGTGTGGAGGTTGGGCCTTTATAATAGATACCGCTATGATTTATCTAAAGGTATCATGAAAAAAGAGTAGAAACTACATATTATATGGGAATCTAGTTTACACATAACAATTTATTAATAATGATATATTTGTTTAGAAGCTTCGATGGTAAGATTAATGATATATGGATTTAGAGGCTTTTTCTGGACTATCCATAATTATGCATTTACATTATTACGAATTTTTTTTCAATTTTATTTCTATGTTGATATTATCCTTTTATGATCATTGAACAAAAGTTTTTTATTGAATGACATGTGTTTTGATTATCCAATCTCCCATATTTTTTTCCTTATTTACTCATTATTCTTTATATTATATGTAACTCTTATTGTGGCTCTAATGTTACATTTAATTTTTCTATTACCTAGGATACAAAGAAAGATATTATGAATGTTTTAAAGTATAAAATAATTTTTATTATGATATGTTTTTATATTTTCCATTTTTATGTGAATTATGTATATATTTAGTTTTCAATGACTACAAAACTTTTGATACTATATGGTGAGATCTCATATATCTAATATGAATTTATTAAATTAAACACTGGCTCCAAGATATTAGAGTATAGGTATTAAATTTGATATTTTAGGATGTTTAATAAGAACTTTGAAACTGGGATTTAAATGATCTTTTTCTAACATTACAATTTCAATAATATCATAGAGTATTTGTGAAAATTTATCATTATATAGATTTATTTATTTCAAAATATTCATAATGATTATAGGATAAATCATTGAATTCCATTAGTGAGAGAAATTACCTTGAATATGGAAGGTAATTATTACCCATAGTATATGTAATGGTTATATTATTGAGAAAGCCAATACATATAGTCTAGGAACTTGGAGGATCATGGATATATTTGGGAAAATTAATCTAGTTAGAATTAGTAAACATTCTATTGTACATTAACCAATTTTTATAAAACAAGATTCACCTATTTTTGATAGATTCATGTGAAAATAGGCTCAATAATTTAATGGATCTACTAATCAATTAGTATCTAAAAAATGAATTAAGTACTATGAAATGTTATTTATAGTTTTTTCGTGTAATGAATGAAAAAAAGTTATTCTTGAATTGAATTGTATAATGTGTGATGATAATCAATGAATTTCATTGATTCTAAATTTAAAAAATGTTTGTGATATATAATTTATCAAAAATAGGTATTTTAATGTGATATTATTTGAGGAATACTTTTCTCAATAACATTGATCCAAAGTGAATAGAAATATCCTCACATTAAATTAGAAGGCATGTATAAGTGTTTCCGAGTATGAGGAAAAATTTAAAGGAATCAAAATACTTGTGGAAGACTATATACATAATCACAAAAGAAATATTGGCAATTTCTTTATTTTGATTAGGGTGATTTTATGAAGAGAAATTTTTTCTAAAAAATTTTCCCATATGATGTTATAGTATTGTAATCCATCGAGATAAAGAAATAATATTCTCGTTATTATATATGGAAGGGAAATAAAAAATGATTCCATATGAGAACTAAAATAAAGATAAATGAAAAGAATGAATAATGAGAGGTTTATATTTCTGACATGTGAAAATTTTGGAAATAAACAACCAGGTACATGGTAAATAGGAACATGTGTTTTTTTCAAATGTATAAAAAGGGTAATAAGGCTCTTTAATTAATGATAAATAACGATAATAGTAAAATATAGTGATTTATATTTAAATAGATGGGAAATTATACAAACAAATATTGAAAATATCAATAAAACATATTATAGAAGAGACCAGTGGAAGAATTCCATGATTATGTGATTACAACAGTTGATTATGATGTTCCAAACAATTTGGTTACTTGTAAATTGTTCACAAAATAAAATTCAGATAATGTTTTATTTGATTCGTTATACTCACATCCTTTTGTATCTTATATGAGTTCCAAAATATTTTGATATTTTCCTAGAACAACCAATAAAGACTCCTTATTAAAATATTATTTCAACTATGACATATCATTCAATTATCTTTATGAAACAGGGATGTAACCAGTTTTCAAAAAAAAAATTATTATACTAGTGGTAGGATTTGAAATAATCCTTGTTATGGATTGTATTTCATATAATAATAAATTAATTATTCCAATGAGAAGGAAATCAGAAATCATGTCAGATTTTTTGAATCTATTATTTTTACAGGGGATACCTTACCATCTAAATAATGAATGGATCTACCTTAAATTGATCCTTATAATGAAATTATTGGAGAATATATGTTTTCACAACCTACGAATGAGAAATATATCCTTAGAATAAGGTATTTACTTAATATGGATTAATATATTTATATGTTACCTATAGAAATACCTTTAACTCCACCTAAGGGTGGAGTTCAATTTTTTACTAACCCAATACCTAATTCAATAACTTTATCTAAGACATCATTAAGGATTGAAATTATACAATTAGTAAAATTTGGTAAAAAAAACTACATGAGTTGTGTGATAAGGGATTTATATTCCCTAATGTTCCACCATTTGGATCCTTTGTTCTTTTTTATAATATTAAAATAGATATATGAGGTTCTCAATAGGTTTATATGAAATAAATTAAATTAATATAAAGATTATGTATCCTCTAATCACCATTAATGAATTATTTGATCAAATTCATGGAGCTCAATTTTTTTAAGGAATTATATTCATTCTAGGAATCGTTAACTAGAGTAAATAAAAAAGGCATTATAATGATAATATTTCATGTGTGGTATAAAAATTATGAATTAATGTTATTTAAATTTGGATGTACTTATAACCCTTCTATTTTTATTGATATGATAAACATAGTGTTAATGGACTACATAAATATTTTTTTGACAAATTATTTAAAGATATAGTGATAAAATCTAAATGATGTGATGAATATAAGAGTCATTAAAAACACATTCTTAAGACTATTATAAAAAACAATTTATATATAATATTTATCTAATTTATATTCGGGAATTGTGGAGTATATTGTCCCTATATAAATAATATCATATGTTAATTCAAAGAAAATGTATTGAAATAATGAACAATTCCAATGAATAAAACTAATTTATGTAGATTCATAAGATTAACAGGTTACTATGTATAATTTAGTTTAATTATTTTATTAATTGGATGACCAATTAAAAATGTTATCATAGAATGGGGTTATGATAATAACTTTAGAGGAATCTAAATAATGATATGAAGAGTTAAATATAAGATTGTTCAATGAAACAATTTTTGTCATTACAATTTGGGAGGGTTTATTTGTTATATATAGTGATATATATAAGAAAGCATGTGGATATGAATCTATATAGAATTATAGGATTTTTACTATTCATAAAAGCAATTAAAAAATCATTAAAATAATTATCCATCCCATGATATAGATTTATTATCCATTATATTAACACTAAAGATATAGAGGCATTACCATTATGGTAAAAAATGTAAAATATATATAAATAAAAAATGTTTTAAATAGATATTCTCCTAAAAATATATCAACATAAGGTAAAATAAATTATTTTAATTAATCAAGGATTACAATTTCTTAATACAATACCACCCTGGGAAGGTAAATAATGTCTATGATGTTTAAAGTAAGAATTATCATGGATATATGAATAAATGAAAAATAAAAAGGATCCCATATTAATGAATTATGTAAATCTGGATATGTTAATCATTACGGGATGGGAATAAGGCATCGCTAACAAAAAAACATAAATATTTAATCTTATTATATTAATATTTATTATATATCATTATGATCCGCACCATAAATGTAATATTTTAGTGTGTTTAGAAACATGTACACATAATCAAATTATACATAACAGTTCTAAAAAAATTTACAATATGTTCATCACAAGTAAAAACCTTCATAGAAATCATAATTAAATCGTTTATTTATAAAATGGGGTGACAGAATCATAATAAATGGTGGGCTTAGAGGCCCAATAAATGGAAACATGGTAGATAGAAATCAATAACAATTTTTATTAATTCCATAGGAATAAAATTATTTTAACATGAGGTTCAAATTTTGAAATCACATACAATTATTTTAAGATGAAAACTGTAAGTTATGGAATAAATTATGGAATTTCATAATACATGAATCATAATGGAATTAAAAAACATGATCTATTATAGATTAATTTAATATAATATCATGTCATAAAAGAGTGTCAAAATGTTCTTTGTAATCATAATCATAAAAATATTATTTCAGGTTTACCCATCAAGATATTATTCATATGTTACACTTGGGGAAACCAACCATGAACCTACATCAGGATTGGGAAAACATATAATGTTCCCTCTTTCAGGATTAGGATAACTTCTCATGTAGCCTCTTTTTGTCTTGGGATAACCTCTTGTGTACCCTCTTTTTGGATTAGTAAAACCTACCACATACCCATAAATCTCATAATACATTAATATTTACTTAAATCATTAGAGGTATATGACATATAAATCATTTACATAATATTAATATATTCATATCTATGCTATGTGATTATGAAATTATTTAGTATCTTATTGTAACATAACCAATAGAAAGGGAAATTATGTTCATAAATATTTTCTCATAATAATTATAAACCATCTAAACAAAGATTAAATATGAAATCATTGGATCATATCCCCAAAAGGGCATACTAATCATCATGGAATATTATTACATATGAACATACAATTATAATATCATAAGAAAATTTCCTAAGGAAAATACAATATCTTTTTTGATGTCACATATTTAAAATATAAAAATTTATTATCTATAATAGAAAAAATTATTTTAAAATAAAAATGGAAACATTTAAAATATGTTTCAATGAACTGAGTGGCTAGGGCACTATGATGTTATATTCATGATATATACATTAAATCAAATACTTTTTTCACACTATTGGTAAGAAGTGAAAGTTTTTAAAAATTACAATAATATTATTCAAAAACATTTAAATATAAAGTAAAACATGGGAAAAATGATATTTATAAGTAATTTTAGAGTAATAAAAACATTCTAGAAAACATTTTTATTATTATAGGTCCATGGAATAAATTATTCATAACTGAATATGAATATAATTATTGTTTTTGAAAAAAAATGTATATTAGATATTTGAGTACTTAGAGATAGGGAAATGAAATAAAGACATATAATTTCAAAAAATAACTAGCGTAAAAGAAAATAAATTATATTTATATAGATATTCCATATAATTTTTCCCCATAAATATAGGCATTAATAATCCAAATAAAAAAGTGAGATTGTTTTATAAAACTCTTACCACATTTTCATGACACTCATGAAAGAAATAAATTCAAATTAAAATTTAAACACACAAATATAATAATTTTCATTATATATAAGATTATAATTCTCATACATTTATCACCCAAAACATGATAGGTGTATAATATTACATATAACCCAAATAAGAAAATTTGAGATAATAATCCCTTGAAACATTAGAAACATTCAAATAATACCCACACGGTTGAAATAATTTTAATTGTAACCCTGAATTCCATTAATTAAGAATGATACATGGTATTCCATCAAAAGTGTCTGTATATATAACTCATAAACATTAGTAGGTTTATAAAATCATACATGTCTCTACAAAAACACTATTAAGACAAATATCCCTTACCTTATGTCTGACTAGATTAATAACAACTCTAACATCATCTATAATTTTTTTAATTAATATAATTATGTAAATAACCCATTTAATACATTTTAATTTCATATATGATCCACTTATGAAATTTCAAAACCGGTTTATTATTAATTATTTAAAAAAATTATTAGTTTCTCAGTTATAATTATATAATATTTCATGAGTGTTTTGGTTAAAAATTTACAGTCCTTATTAATTGATGATACTTCCATCATAACCAAAATCATAACCAGGTAATATGATTCAAATTTAATAATTTAAAAAAAACACACAACAATTCATTTAAAGTGGTGGTGAAAAATTAAATATGTCTCATACTAGAGATGATAGTCTATACGTACAAAGAATTTATGTCTCCACTTTTAGATAGATGGAATGGAAAAGGATAAAAAAATAACCTCACCCTGATATTTTTTATATAAAATATATCATATATATTCATGAAAATTTTCCTTATTACATTCTATGTATATTTAAAATTAAAAATGAATCACATCATTTCGTAGATGTGTTAGTCCACATGTACACACAAGAATCATTATTGTTTTATAACATATGTGAATGTAAAAATGTAAAAATGTAAAAATGAATTCTAATTATAGAAGAATAATTATTTCATAATAATATTATAAAGACATTAAATAAATCATTACAACTAAAAAAGAATTTTGGTGATGGATAATGAATCATTTCATTATCTGAAGGTGGTAATCCAACATTCACATGAATGATACTTTCATTTCATAATTTAAGGAAATTATGTTAATAATGGTTGTCCCATAATCATAATAACTTATAATTATATATAGTATACTTGATTGATCATGTTTTTATAGATATAATATTTTTAGATAATTTATTATAATAAATAAAATTAAAATATCTTTATTATCATTTATACTTCTTCATTGATATACATCCTTGGTCTTACACCTTATTCCATGAAATAATGGTCATAGGAGAACACCATGGGATCAAGGATGAATGGAAATAATATGGGATTTCATTTTTTTATTTCCATTGACAATATATAGTTCAACATGATTTCTTATATGGTAGCATAATATGTTCCCTTTAATATGTTAGGCGAGACACACACATTAAATCACATACAATATGTTAACAATATATGTACACTATCTCGAGAAAGTGGAAAAAATGGAAAATAATTATAATATTAGATAATTTAAGGTTTAAATATCTTAAAAAAATAATAATTAGACATGTTTATGTTTCATTCTTACCCTTATCTAAAACTTTAACCCCCCCATTAACATATTCGATCCTAAATTGTAATAGTTTTTTATTGTTTTACTATAAATTTTGAACCAAAATTAAGTTGACCGTATCAAATTATTTTAGTTATTATGATTTGAAAATATTAAATCAGTTTTATAAAAAATTATATAATTTTAATAATTGAATTTTAGATAGTCTTGAAAAACCCAATGAACGAATGTTTTTAAAAAAAATATTTTTTAGCATAAAGAATAATTTACATCTATTCATTACCTTGGGAAAGAATAAAATAACTGTAAAAAAATTATATAATATATAATATATAATTTTAATTATTATCATTATTAAATGTATATTAAATAAATTTTAAATATCAAAACACCTTTCAAAAATACAAACAGTTTTTTAGAAAAATGTGTTTGAAGCGTAAAAATGAACACATACCAAAATTAACTATAATAGTGATTCATATGAAATTAATAATATTATTTATAATAATTGGGGACTTATGTTACATTTAATGTCAAATTTAAATCATAATTATACATTTAAAATATATAATTTAATCAAAATAAATGATAGTTTTAAAAAATCAATATATATCAGTATTCATCTAAAAATAGATATTTTTAGAAAAATACGAAATATTTATCTTAATATAATATTGAAATTATTATATAAAAATGGTATTAATTTAAAAGAATATAATTTCTATAAATGGAGGAAATTAATTATAATTTTCATGAATAAAATGCATTAAAACCCATTTTTGAATAAAATATTTTTTTAATCATAATATATATTTTCAAAAAATTGAGTTGTTATTTTTTATGAAACAGTTAAAAAAGTTTTGTTATTTAAATCCTTTATATATATATATATATTATAATGACTATATTATTATTCA
This sequence comes from Viscum album, assembly GCA_963277665.1. Taxonomy (NCBI): domain Eukaryota; kingdom Viridiplantae; phylum Streptophyta; class Magnoliopsida; order Santalales; family Viscaceae; genus Viscum; species Viscum album. The sequence goes on from OY728143.1 coordinate 579,647,870, forward strand.
TACCTTATAATTTAATTGACATGTCTTAATGGTAATATTTTAATAATATTATTCTTATTATATATCATTTTTCGTGTAAAGCTTAGTGTTGCGTGTTAAGAATGATTTCACGAATAATATTATTTTCAACTTAATTTTCATGGTTTCACATTATGCCTCATTAATTAAACTGTGTCCTCACTATTTTTAACCTGGTAATCAGGTGTTGGATATTTAAAAAAATCACTATTGAAGACCCAGATCGTACAAGGGGATAATAATATATCCTTTGAAAAGGGGAAGTGAGAAATATAAAGGTTACTTAGAATAAGAAAAAATCAGGATCTAAGATAAGGATAAAATTATAAGGGTTATAAAATCTAGACATGAAGAAAAAGATAATTTCCTAATAATTAAAGAGAGTGATATTGAATGTAGTCTGGAGAAATTTAATGACCATCAAACTATATATCAATTTTGTGGAAATAAACAATAGATTCTTAAGAAGTGATTATTAAAATGAAAACATTTTCATTTTTCAGGTCCAATTTCTTAGAGCCGATGAATTATTTTACAATTAAACATTTGATATAAAATTATTAATGAAAAAGTACTACAAAAAATCATTAAATGATTCATTATTATTATAATGAGAATATCATATATAAAAAACATCAACAATATAATTTTCAAATAAAAATATATAAACACATTAATCATTATTTATAAATGATTGTCATTGAATAATCCCAATCCATTGAATTGGAGTTATCCCATATATTAGATCATTGAATTATATAATTATCAAACCCCCACATACAAGACATTGAACTATAAATAGTATCTACAGATGTACATTATTCCCCAATATTGAACTCTTAATTTCTCCTTATAAATTACTTTCACTATGTCATTATTTTGCACACCCAAAACATCATGATAATCATTTGAGAAATTTCACTTGGTTCTTCTTCAAATATTCATTACATGAAATAATATTATCCGTCATTCCTTCGTGGTATTCACAAAAGTCCATTTTTCTTTAGTTTTATTCATTTTAAATCACACTTGTGTTTATGCGGTTAATCATATATCATGATAGCTAGTTATTAAAAATCAAAAGAATTTGTATTCCATTTCATTATTCATTAGGTTTCTCATGAGGAAAATATTTATATTTTACATCACATTAAACATTAACATTGTTCCTCAAAGATCAATGGAATACCTAAAATACAATTTTGTAATGTGATAAACAATAATGAGTAATCATATAATTATGAAAAATCTTTTATATGGTATTTGATTATTAAAAATTTATTTTATAATCAAGATTCATTAGGTTTATAATAGTTTATCCATGATTATTATCTATTCAAATCCATAATAATGGATGTTAATAAAATAAACTAACCTATGAATCTACCCCATGAGTGTATATTAAGTTGTTTATTCATAGGCCCACATATTATTCACCATTTACTGAACACTTTGATATAAAATCACGTTGAATATTTAAGTTTAATTCAAATAACATTTAAGATTCATTATTATAGATTTTAATAGATAATAACTATGTAATATAGCATCCAAATGACCATGGTTAGAATCCTAGAAATCCCCTTGTGAGGTTTTATGTTGTAGGAAGTGACACTGACAAATAGTAACACATGAATGATACAGGTGAGGATGTAGGCATTACTCTACACTTGGTCTTCGGGACATTAATATTGAAAGCTTTTCCTTGATCCTATAGGCTATCTAATATGTATTCCTCTATATAGATAGAAATAAGTCTTTATATTCATAATTAAAAAAGGCTTCATCCCCAAATTTTAAAAAAATAACTAATAAAACACATTCATAGTTGTTACACCTAGGTTTTTTAATGCCACAACTGCATCCACTTATATATATATTTAGATTTGGATATTTCTTAATGAAAATGACAGCCCTTATTAACCATTAGATATTATTTTCTCATATACATAGTATCATCCTAAGGGTTGTCACTATATTTTCGACATATTTATTGACAAAAAATAACTAAAAATATATATGAAACAAACTGAATTTAATAGAACATTAGATACATAAATATGAATTTATATTAGTTTTATATTCCATTAAGAAAATTATGATCCATTACAAAATAATAAATTTATAATGTATTTGAAAAAATGGATACATATAAGACATGTAAATAAAATAACTACATCATCTCCTAGTAATTTATTCCAAACATTCAGCTTTCATAGATATATCATAGATAATAACATGACTTCTAACCTGGGTATAAGGTAACATAATAAATAGTGAGCTCAGATTCCCAATAAGTGAAAAAATGGAGACTTAAATCAATTTCCTTTTATAATAATAACATGTTAATAAGGGTATGAGAACATGATATAAAAAATTGAAAATATTACACGTCAATTCATAGATCATAACTGTAAGCCATTGAATAAAGTGTGGTAGTTCATGAAATTAGAATCACAAAAGAATCATTGCAAATATTAAATAAGAGATGAATATTGGCATAGGATCAAATCAAAAAAGAGACTCACAATCTAAATAATAATCATAATCATAGAAATATTTTATGAATTTAATCCAATAAGTCATTAACAACCTACTAATCTTGGTATAACCACCAATGTACCAACTTAAGTGTACGATAACCTCCTTTTTACACTCTTTAAGACTTTTTATAACTTTATGTGTATCCTATTTTGGGATTGGGATTACCTAATATAGACACTTTGAGCGCATAAAATATTAATATTTACCCAATTCATTATAAGGAAGTAATGGAGTTCCTATAACATAATCAAATTCCATTTATATGTATAACACAAGATCATATAATCAATTATCATTTTTAATATCTTAACACATGAAAAAGAAAAAATGGTTTCGCAAATAATTCAACATAGTTATCATAATCCAAACTAAAAAAGTATAATGATTCTAACAATGTATCGTATCCCTGAAAAAGAATTATAAATTTTATTATATACTTTTATTGATGTGAATACCTTTGAAACATTACTAGAACATTTCATGAGAAAAATTTCATTTTCATATTGCAATTACATATTTAAAATCTAAAATATTTAAGGATATTCTGAAAATATTTTCATTAAAAATAACCATGGAAACATTAAAATTTTGTTTCAATGAATTGAGTGGTCTTGACAGTGGGATATTTCGTTTATATTGTAAATTTTAAAATAAATATCTTGTTCACCCCTTTAGAAAAATGTACATCGTTCATAAAATGATTATAATATTACATTTATCCTTTTAATATGAAGTAAAATATGGTATAAATTATATTCATAAATTATTTTAGAGTAATGAATAAATTCTTGAAAAAAAATTATATAAATTATGGACATGGAAAAAAATATTCCATGCGGAATATAAAACCAAAGATAATTATCTTTAATAATATAATTTAGGTATATAGAGTATTTAGATGGAGAAAAATTAAAGAAAAAATTAAAATCTGTAAATAGAAAATGAGATGAAAATAAATTATAATTATGTGAGATAAATCATATAATTTCATCATCATAAATTTAAGCATCAAAATACCAATAAAAAGTGAGATTGCAACGTAATACCCTTATTGCTTTGGTGAATTATGAATCCAAAATTAAATGAAGGAATGAAATTAAAATATAATTATAAATATAACTAAAATAATGAGATTAATGGTATAAAATAAAAAACTGGTAAATATATAAACCCTATAAAATAGAATATGTGAATATGTTGATATATTTCCTAAAAAAGAGAATTTGTGACGATAAACCATTACCTATTTAGAATATTTAGAATCAAAACCAATGGATGTAATAATTTAAATTATAAAATTGAAAACCATTAAGTAATAAGGATACATAATATAATATTTCAAAGGGTTAGTATTTACACCTAATTAACATAAATAATAGTATAACATCAAACTTGTCTCTATGAAATAGAATTGAAATGACAGACCCTGACCTTATGTCCAACAAGATTTACAGTCATTCAAAATCCTATGAAATAAATTTTAATTTATCATAATTCTATAATATATAAATTTAAACACTTATAATATCACATATTATTGAATTATAAAATTTTAATAACCCTTTATTAATAATTATTTATTAAAATCCATGTTTTTTGGTGATAAATGTTTCATTTTTAATGTTTGTTTCCATTTTGATGTTATGTTACATACATATTGATCATGGCACTCTAATTTAAGAAATATTAATACAATAATAATTATAATATTTTATTTTTATATACTATTTTATATCCATTAATATTTATAGGTGATGGAATATGAATTACATCACTTTTTAGTGACAATAGTTCATACTTATGCATATGTGATTTTTCTACTTTCTGATGGATGGAATGAAAGAAATGAAAATAATAAATCCCATTTTAGAGTCAAAATTATATCATAATTAACATATATTATCATTAAATATATACTTATTAACATCCACATATATATATAAAATAACATCTCCTCAAGTAGGTGGAAGTACACACAAACACGCCAGTTATGTTATTATTTTCAAAATGACGGGTACATAAGAATGAAGATAAGATATTGTAATTAAAGAAGAATTATTATTTCAAAAATATATTTTATAAAATTAAATCCATCATCTTAACCAACCATGAATGATTTTGATGTAAAATGAATCATTATGCTAACTGTAAGTGGTAGTGCACCCATACGCAGAAAGGATACATTCATTTCCAAATTGATTTAATGAAGGTGAAATATTATTGTAACATAAACATAATAAATCATAAGTGTGTTTTTGATACAATATTAATCATCTTGTAATAGATACAATAATTTTAGAGATGTTTTAACAAGAAATTAAATTAAAATATATTCGTTATGATTTATATCTCTTCTTTGAGAGACCTCCTTTAGATTAAAACATAACCCTTGAAAGATTTGTCTTTGTTGAACACCCAAAGATCAAGGATTAATGTAAGGAAGAATTGATGTTTTTGTGTCAGGTATTTCATAGATATAATTCCAAAATATTTTGAATGTGGTAGGAGAAGATGTACCCTTTTATAAGTCAATAGAGGGACACACATGGAATTTCCCGAATGATTTCAATGATATATGGTCACATTCAAATGAAACTAGAAGAAATTGAAAATATTTTCTGATAGGAATTATTATAAAGTAAAATTATCTTCAAAATAAAATAATTATAAAATTTTAGGTTGTATTATGACCCTTAATACATAGTTTAAGAAAAAGTGAACCTATTTTAACCATAATCGCGATGATAACATTTTATTGTTTTTACTAATCATTATTGAATAATACTATGTTGCACATTTATATTATATAAATTATGATGATTGAAATTATTTAAGAAATTTTAATATATTTAAATTCTCTATGTTTTGAAATTTAATTTTAGATAAGTGCATAAAATGAAATAAACCCCCATTTTTAGAACAATTCATTTTTATGAAAAAAAATTGAATTTACATCCATCAATTTCCATTAAAAAACATAGAATTAGTGTCAATATATTCTATTGAATATATAATCTATAAATTTTATTATATATATATAATATTATATTGAAAAAACATTTCATTCTTAGAATACAATATTTAGAAAAATGTGATTTAAGCCTAAAAATAAACTTATAAAAAATAAAGTACAATACTAATTCCTATGTAACTAATCAGATTAATTATACTAATATAATAATTATATTAATTTTAATATAAAATAATAACTTCAAATAAAATTTTTAATTACTCTATTTAATTAATATATATAAAAATTTTATTAAAAATACTATATTTCACTGTTTTTTTGTAAAATAAATGAATTTTGGAAATTCCAAAAAAAATCACCAAAATATAATATCTAAACAATTAATTTAAAAATGATATTAATTTCCACATATAAAATTCCTAAAAATTATATAAAATAATTATAATGTGAATGAAAAAAATGTAATAAAATCATATTTTGAAGAAAACATATTTTTAATGAAAAAATGACTTTACTAAAAATTTTGTACTTATTTATTATCAATCAATCAATAAATATTCATTATTAAAAACATTATAGATACTTTTCCTAATTTTTTATTAATATTCATATATTCTAATTTAAAATATATGTTATAATGGTCATATTTAAATTATCTTATTTTTGTTGTATATCACAATTCTCTTAATGCTCAGGGATGCGACTTATGAAATATATCCAGAATTGTATTATTTTAAAATAAATATTCATGATGTTATAAGGAAACCCCAAATATTAGTTTTATTCAATCATTTTTATATAAAATTAGAAATTATCAACTTGATGATAAGAATTTTCAAATGTAAATAAATGTGGTGAATGATGATCAGTTAAAAAAATAATTAATGAAGATAGAATTTTTAAATTCGGAAGGAGGATATGTGTTTCATTCATGATTGAAACGAAACTATAATTATTAGCTGATTATCATAGCTCAACATTTTTATACATCTATGTATCATAATAGTGTATTGAGATTTTAAGGAACATTTTTTGGGAAAATATGATAAAGGAAATTGCCTACTATGGTCAATATGCTTTGATTTTTAACAAGTTAAGAATGATAGAAAACATCCTAATGATTATTGTATCCTATACCTATTTTTATGTTTAAATTTGATGATATTAGTATATTATTTAACCCTATATTAAGGAATACTTTGAGAATGAATGATTCCATATGGGATATTATTTATTTACCTACAATGTCCATACATTTTCTAAATATAGGTGAATATATAAATTTTAATCTACCTGTATAACTGTATATTAAATAATTTGGGAGACTAGATTTTTCACCTATTTTATTTTATTTTATCATGAACTATAGCTTACATTGAAATTCTAGAGGGTTATTCAGAATGATCTCATCAAATAAATAAAATTAGATAACTTCTTATCATATTTAGATAGATAGATATAATAAAAGGGATATTCACATATTAGAATATATAATGAAGATATTATCACATGATGTTCAAGGTATATATGATTAGTATTTAAATTTCTTTGAATTTTCATATAACTATAACTTCAATTAAAGGATTTTAATGGAACCATATAATGAATTGTATGGGAAAATATTTCACACACCAACGTATTAGAATGAAGTGGGTGAAAATTTTATATTAATCCCAAAACATGATTAAGAGACAGAGAATAATGTTATATATATTGATAATCATATTAAAGAACCTCAAAGTAGTGAAAATATATTTGCATATTACCAAAAGAATGATTTTGAATTTAATTTTATAGATAATGTTTTCTTGATCATGGAACCATGGAAGGTTGTTATAATTTTTAGTATGAATGGGAAAATATGTTCTAGGTACATTGGACCAGCGAAATTGAAGAAAAAAATAGGGATATGTCTTACCACTAGTTAATTATTCTTATCCTCTCCGAAGTTCATGGTTTATTACATATATTTTAATAAATTAAGTACATACCAAACCTATCACATGTGTTCACTATTTGGAAAATAAAATAAGAAGATGATTTATCTTATCATGAAATCCAATCTAGATTATTGACACTAGGGAAATTTTTTTGTAGAATCAGATGCCTTGATTGGTGATTGTACCTTATAGAAATCATAAAATGTGAGAGGAAACATAGGATATTAAGGATTTTATAATGAATAACTACCCACATCTATCCATGAGGTGAAATTTTTGTAATTTTTACAATGAGATTTTTTATTGTAGATAAGAATGTAAATCCAAATATAGAACTATATTATATAATATTATCATTTTAAAGAATTAATAAAATAATGGACATAACTTTATTAGATAATGATATTAAATCTAAAATTAACAATTTATAAAAATTTAATCAGAGAAAACTAATTCTGTTAAATAATTATAATTTTAAAATTATATTAGGTTTAATTTTTGGATATTTATAGGAAATAGTTCAATATTAAGTGAATAGTGATAAATAATGATTTTACAAACTGCCCATCTTTTCATATTTTAAAAATACAAGAATAAAATAATTTTTTATGAAACATTTTTTAATACCAATTGTATGTTAAATGGTCCATATAATTCATATAAAAAAATAATGTTGAACTTAGAAATTTATTCTTTTCATATTAATAATATAACTAGTTTTTTTTCAAATGAAAATAATTGTGGTTCTTTTCTTGTAATTAAGAATTTTTGAGGGTACATTTGTTTTTGGTAGGTTTGAATGAAAAATATTTCTACTTTAATTTAAAATAACTTCATTATTTCCATTTAAAAAAATATTATAAATTACTTAGAAGTAAATTATTTTTATGATAAAAATATTTATTTTTCTAAAAATGGGTTTTATTTCATTTTGAAGACATATATTAAAATTAATTCAAACCACTAATATAAATTTAATAATTTAAATCATGTAAAAATTTAGAAATTAAAATAATAATAATTATTTAATAATTACAACCTAATTTGTATTCATTATGAATAGTAGAATTTTCAAAAAGCCACTCACCATGGTACGAGTTAAAATTTAAAATGGGTAGAAACTAAAATGATAATTTTTAAAATTGATTAAAAAACTATATAAATAAAATTTTATCGTATTATTTTTACCTTATATAATATAATATTATAGGATGAGTCATTTTTAACCATTTTATGTAGTAGTACATTAATATATTTTAGACTTCTTAAAAATTCCAAGTGTGTTCCCTCCCTCCCTTATAAATAGACACCTCACATACTCTCTTAATCACACTTAATATACCTCATTTATTACTTAATACCTAAAAAATACATTAATAAAATATATAACAATGATATAGTGGTACTTTTTTATTGAAATACCATCCTTATGAGGAATAAGGTTTACGACAAAGGACGATTTCTCAAAGAGATGTATAACCTTGAATAAAGTGTTTTCATAGTATTTATTCTTAAAAATAAAAAACAGCTCGAATATCCCTGACTATATAATAACATAAATATCTTAAATATACTTATATGTTATTATTTCAATTGAAAATTTGTTATTCATCTCCAACTTTATCAATTAGGAAAGAAAATCATCGAATGTTCATACTCACAAACTACCACCTCAAAAAGTGATGTGTTTTCTTTTCCATCACTTCCATTCATGGATGATCATTATGATGGATATAATATTCATATAGGATATTTATTTAAAAATTATTTTTCAATAACTTAAATTTATCATTCACTTTATAACATGTCCTCCCATAAAAACTGATGATGTCGCTCATGTATACCTGTGGACTACCACCTTTACGAAGTGATGTGATTCATTTATCATTTATACCAATCAAAAATAATTTTAAATAATTATATAATTAATACATATTATATTTATATAATTGTTAAAATTATGTATATTATTTAACTCTATAAGAGTTTAAATCATTAAAACCACAAAACACAATATTAAAATGAAAAATAAAAAAGTTAACACACAGAAACAAGGATTTTAATAAATAGTTATTAATAAATGAATGTTGAAATTTAATTATTAGATAATATATGATATTATTAGAATTTATATTATTCTATAAAATATTTATAATAAATTTAGTTTTGTTATATAGGATTTAAAAATCACTAATGAAAAAATTCAAACATGATGTAAGGGATTTATTTTACAGTCTAATGTTAGTTCAAGAATTGTTTTTTACATATTTCGTTTTTGGAAACAATATAATCCTATTATATAAAACGTAATTTATTTTTTTCACATACAGTTACATGCAAGATAATTTTTTAATAAATGAAAACATATTTTCAAGTCTTCCTTCAACACATTTTATTCCATATTTATATATTACATAAAATGTTTTTAATACTATTTTCAATATTATAAATATATTTATTAAAGTTATTTTGGAATATATTTTAATTTCTTTAATTTTTGTTAATTGAGTATTCCTATCATTTTTTAATAAGGTACTTGTTACTAAAGGTGTGAACATAATCAATATTTTAACATGCACCGTATGAGTGAGTTTTCCAACCAGAAAGGCAACATTTTTATTTGAATATTCCATTACACTTTTCGATGATTATTTTCAAAGAAAACATTTTTACATGTATTTGGTGAATTTTTTATTTAAAATGATATTGGGAGAAATTGGTATTATTTTTTAATGAATTTAAAAGTGTTTTGATTGGTGATTTTTAACTCTATTTTTCACAAAGACACAAGTATGTAATTTTTAATATATTACTTCAATTTTCACTTTTAATGTATTATTTATACTAAATAAACATTTATTATTGATAAATTTTTGGTATTGTATAATCTTCTACTAATAATGGATTATTACTTATTTTTAGATAATTCATTCTCATATGATAATATCCTCTATCAATCTCCATTATTTATTTGAAATAATTATTTATCCTTCTTTTCCAAAAATTTAATATACAATATTAATTAAGAATAATTTCTATTATATTAAGGATTATTATAAGAACCTGCCATTAAACCTTACTTAATATTGAATTAATTGAATAATTCACATTGATGATATTTTCAGGTTTAGAGTTTTAGATAATTAGGACATAACTATTACATCTCAAAAGATTACAAAGAAGAAACTCCTACTACGTTTTTATAAAATAAAAAATCTTAAAAAGAAACATGACTAGTTCCATGTTTTAGATAACATGACTTTCCCTTGATCCCATCCATGACCCTATTCCACATTCAGTCATGTGAAAAACATTTCAAAAAAACATGTGGTGAGTTTAAAAATCTCAGTAAGGGATACACAATGAATGAAAACTGTTAGTTTTTTAAAACAATAAGTAAACCATGTATACTTTATCAAAGTAATACTTTTCACCTTTATGAATTAGTAAATACTCTTCACTGAATAAAATATCATTACATACCCTTTTGTAACCAAAATATTACCATATAACCCATATAAAGATCACATTACATATAAAGGTATCTTGGGACATAAACATACTTAAATGGAATAACCACATGGTCGACTTCCACACATACTTAAATGGAATAGCCATACGGACGACTTCCACACCCAATGTATTGGTGGTTATAATGTAACCACCCGTCCTGGTATTCACAGAACAACCCGTCATATGGTTTATCACGTAACCAACCGTCAAATGTCTAAGTAATATTGTAAGGTCATAAGACATAAAACAAATATAATGGAAAGAAAACATTTCCACACTTTGATCACAATATATCACTTAAATATATTGACATAAAAAATAAATTATAAAAACCATTTTCAATACCAAAATACATAAAAGAGTATATTTTATTTAATTCTTTTTAAAAAATTATGGCATATTGAGGAAGCCAATGACCAAATAACACTCGTGGCGGCGGAAAAGGTCGTTGTCACAGCGTACGTTAAAGAAATATTCCTTTTTGTCATTGAGTAAAATGCTTCGTAGAAAAAGATTCCTTTTGTATAAAAGTAAAATTAAAAGGGGTTTATACACCGAATAAAATAATGTTGTTTATAAAACGAAATATGCCTCAATGAATGGATATTGAGACGAAGACCCTTGCCTCGGGTCCGACTTGACTCGATCATTCTTTAACATCCTTTAAAACTGGTAACTCTTTTTGATTTGAGCTCAAAGGCTTACTTGAGAAGACTTCTACCCAAAGTGAGTCTTCTAGGAGTAAGAGAGTTATGTGGAGAGACAAAATGGAAAGATCTTGGCCGAACCAAAGGCTTGAGAGGTGTGTGTAAGGAGGTAGATGTAGGGGCCTTTTACAAAAGGAGAGGAGGGGCACTCATGGAAAGTTATAAAAGTTTACTTTATTATAAAATGATTTTCGGATTTTAAAGGTCCCACATTGATGTATTTAGAGTATAAGGTGATAAGAGTTCTAAATCCACCCATCCAATAGGTTTTTGACATGTTTAGGTCTTAGATTTTACATTATCTTTTCATTTTATTTAAATCGTTAAATAATGAGGTAACCGCTGCATCATCATGGTGACATAAATAATTTAATTTCTAAAAATTATAAAAAAAATATCATCATGTAGGAAATCATTTAATATTTCTAATGAGTATTTATAGTCAAAAATATTACTTGTATAACCCCATTTAAAAATTGTTTTAGTAAAATAACTCATGTTTGTGACATTTTTATTTTTACTTTAAATAAAAAGATATTAATGTCATTTTCCTACCAAAGTGGCTCCATGGGTTCCCCAAGTTGAACTATGGATTTTATTGGTCGGACATGACTCATCCTATAAGGGTATGACATGTGTCAAGTTCATTTCATATTATTAAAACATTATTCTTAACTTAAATTACACTAAATACCTCTAATCGCGATTAAAAACTTAAAAGTTACTATTCACCAAAAATTATTTTAATCCCATTGAACCACATTTTACTTCTTAATGAAAACCATGTATGTCGGATTTTTGAAATTCAAAAAACAGAGGTGGTAAAATTTCATTTAAAAGAAAAATCAGTTTTTTAAGTACCACTTAGTAGTTTCACTATTCATAAAAATTGAAGTTTTTCAGAAAAATACCAAAAATTCTCCCTAAGCTATATTTGATATTCCAAATTAAAAAATGATGTCTACTTTAGAAAATTAAAAATATATAAGTTTCATTAATTAATTTAATAATTAATTCCCACTGTCAAATCAAATAGCATGCTTTTATGAAACAAAAAGTATCAAAAGATTGACACTAGTTTAAGTCCGATTTCAAAGTGAAATTAATTCCAAAGAACACAATTGGATTAAATGGTAAAAATATATTCTAATTTCACATTAAAACCAACTCAAAAGATAATATAATCATATAAATAAATTAGATTAAAAATAGGTTTTAAATTAAAATACAACATTTTTCACTATTCATTAAAAATGATCTTTGTTGGAAAAATACCAAAAATTTACAGAAAGTAAATTTTGATGTCCCGATTATAAAGGTAAATTTTAGTTGGTCCAATAGAAGGTATAAGAGTGACCAAAACTATATTTAATGACGGTTCGCCATCAAAAGGCGATAAGTGGACCTTTAGTGAAAATTAGAGTATATATGCCTAAAATTGAATTCTTTTCGTATTTTAAGACTTTATCCTTTATTGGATAAATGTAAAAACATTTATCAAACATATATAATCATATTGTAGTTATTTATATTCATTCCCTCCGATACAACGGCTACGTGTTAACTACCATTTAAAATAATATTATTTTATTACTAGTGTGCAACGCAAGATTTCAAAGAAACTCTTTGTTGCGTATTGGGTACGCTATCAAACATAGAAACCACTTTAAAGTAAAATTAATATTTAATTCGTAAATATTAATACATATGAAAATGTTTTATTCTTTATTTACCTGGGATGTTACATCCTTCCCCCCGTTTTGGGAATTGCCTCCTCGCAATTTTATTCACTTATCAAAACTAGTGGGGGTATTTATCCCTCATAGCATTTTCATATTCCCATGTTGCCTCTTCAACCATATGATTTTTTTCACAAAACCTTTACCTAGTGAATTAACTTATTTCGCAACACTTGCTCTCTTTGGTCAAGAATCTGGAATGGTTGTTCTTTATAATAGAGATTCTCTTCCAACTGAACTACCTCTGGGCTCAAAACATGAGATAGATCTGGCATATACTTTCTCATCATTGAAACATGAAAAACAATGTGTACCTAAGATAAACTCAGAGGTAAATCCACTCGATAAGCAACTGATCCAACTCTCTCCAGAATTTCATATGGTCCTATGAACCTTGGACTCACCCTTCCTTTATTACCAAATTGCATCACACTTTTCCACGGTGAAACTTTGAGAAAAACCTGATCACCTACCTCGAACGATAGATCCTTCCTCCGGTTATCTGCATAACTTATCTGTCTACACTGAGCTGTTCTCATGTGTTACTGAATCAACAGAACTTTTTCTGGCTTCTCATCTACCAATTCTAGTCCCATTAGCTTCCTTTCACCTACTCCATCCCAAAAAGATGGAGTTCGACATTGCTTCCCATATAATGCCTCAAATGGAGCCATCATCTATACTGGAATGAAAACTGTTATTATATGAAAATTCAACCAAAGAAATGTATTGGTCCCAACTTCCCTGATAATCCATAGAGAAAGCACATAGCATATCCTCCAAGGTTTGAATTGTTCGTTCTGACTGCCCATCTGATTGTGGATGAAAAGCTGTACTAAAATTTAATTCAGCACCCAATGACTTCTGAAGGCCTTTCCAAAAGATAGAAGTAAACCTGGGATCATGATCAGATACAATGGAGAGGGGAACTCAATGAAACCTGACTATCTCTTTAAGATACAATTGAAAAAGTTGATCTAGAGAGAATGTATCTCGAATAGGAAGGAAATGAGCAGATTTTGTCAATCGATCAACAATAACCCAGATTGCATTATTACCTCGAGATGTCCTCGGTAATCCCACAACAAAGACCATGGATATATTTTCCCATTTCCACTATGGCACTGGTAATGGCTAAAGCATCCCTTTCGGTAACTTTTTCTCTACTTTAACTTGTTGAAAAGTCAAACACTTCACAGTAAAATCAGCAATATCCCTTATCATTCCATCCCACCAGTAATACTCCCGCAGATCTCTGTACATCTTAGTACTTCCAGGATGAACTGAAAACGGGGAACTAGGAGCCTTACATAACAACTCATTCTTCAACTGTGAATCACTATTCACACATAATCTCTTCCCAAACATCAAAACACAATCATTATCAATGTTAAATTCAGGAAACTTACCCTTCTGAACCAGCTCTACCTTTTACTACAACTCGCTGTCTTGCTTCTGTGCTTGCTGAATTCTGTCTGATAGAGAATATTTCACTGATACCTGAAATACAACATAAGGACTTACTTCACAAACAACTTCTATGGTAATTTTCATCAAATCCTTAACCAATGTATCACGTTCCAAACACAACATTGTTAATGAATCATTACTTTTTCGACTCAAATCATCATCCACTTTATTTTCTTTTCCCGGATGGTTATGAATTTTACAATCATAATCATTGATTAATCTAGCCATATCCTATGTCTCATATTCAATTCTTTCTGAGTGAATATATACTTTAAACTATGTTGATCGGTATATATTTCACACATTACTCTATACAAATTATGCCTCCAAATTTTTAAATCCAAAACAATAGCAGCTAATTCCAAGTCATTTGTAGGGTAATTTACCTCATTAGTTTTCAACTGACGTGAAGCATAAGCAATTACCTGATCATTCTGCATAAGGACACAACCAAGTCCTTTCAATGAAGCATCACTGTAGATAACAAACTCTCCATTCCTGGAAGGAAGTGCCAAAACTAGAGCATTCACCAATTTTCTTTTCAACTCCTGAAAACAACCATCACATTCTTTTGTCCAGACAAACTTAACACCCTTCCCAGTTAGCTTAGTCATTGGACTAGATAATCGTGAAATATTTTCAACAAACCTTTGATAGTAACCTGCAAAACCAAGGAAACTACGGATCTCGGTTACATTTGTGGGGCTTGGCCATTCTTCATCAACTTTTTTTTAGTAGGATCAACAGTTATGCTATTTTTTGAAACAATGTGACCAAGGAAAGAAATTTGTTCTAACCAAAACTCATAGTTGCTGAATTTTCCATACAGTTTCTTTTATTTTATGGTTTGAAAGATAACCCTTAAATGACTTTCATGCTCCTCTTTACTTTTAGCAAACACCAAAATATCATCAATTAAAACAACCAAAAAATTATCCAAGAACTCATGGAAAATTCTACTCATAAGGTCCATGAATATAGCAGGTGCATTGGTTAACCCAAAAGGCATAAATACAAATTCATAGTAGCCATATCTAGTATGGAATGCAGTCTTCGGAACGTCTGCTTCTTTTAATTTCAACTGATGGTACCCTGTCCTCAAGTCAATCTTCGGAAAATAATGAGCTCCGTGGAGCTGATCGAACAAATCATCGATATGAGGAAAAGGATACTTGTTCTTAATAGTAATGTTATTTAAGGCTCTATAATCAATGAAAAGTTTCATTGAGCCATCTTTATTTTTAACAAACAAGGAAGGAGCACCCCATGGTGATGTTCTATGTCGAATGAAACCTTTATCTAATAACACCTGCAATTGCTTCTTTAACTCTAAAAGTTCAACTTGAGCCATTCGATAAGGGGGTTTTGAAATTTGCTTAGAATCAGGAACTAAGTCAACAGTAAATTCAACTACCTGATCATGAATAATACCAGGAAACTCATTAGGAAAACCATCAAGATACTCATTTACCACTGGCACATCATTAATCTAAACAGTTCCTTTATTTTCAACAATATGTTCAAGGTAACATTCATTTCCATCTTTTACTATTTTCTCAACTTTCTGATATGTTATCAAAAGCAAGGGTTCATTCTTGTACACAAACTGAAAATCTTTCTGAAAAGAAACCATTTTAGTTCTTCAGTAAATCCTAGCATGATAAATAGAAAGCCAATCCATGCCCAAAATAACATCAAACTCTACTAGAGGAAAAAGAATAAGGTTTGCTGGTAGGTTCTTTCCACACACAAGGATAGGAAGGTTCTTATAATTTCTTTTTGTCTCAATGTTTCCTTTGGGAGCTTTTACCATATGTTCATGATTTATATCTTGAGTTGGAATTCCCAATTTACTAGAAAACAACTCAGAAATGAAATAATGTGTAGACCCAAAATCAAACAACACATTGGCATAAATTGAACAAATAAATAGTGTACCTGATACTACTTCATTCGATGGCCCAACATCTACTGAAGCAGTTATAAAGGATTTCACCACCCCTTTTTTCTTGTAGTCTCGCTGCTTTTCCCCAGTTGAGTTCTTTGTTAGACACTCATTTTCATAATGACCTATTTCATTACACTTAAAACATCTTACCGCTGGCTTTTCATTCCCTGCTTGATCATCTTCCTTACAGTTACGAACAATATGAACAGACTTTCCAAATCGAAAGAACTTTCCAGAATTGGATAAACATTCTCCAGGATGCATTTTACCACACTTCTCATAGGATGGATATTTTGTTTTCTTCCCTCCTTGTTTATTTGATGAATTCATCCCCTTTGAATGCCAACTGGACCTCTTATTCTATTGTTTGTCAAAGATCACCTGAGCATCGGCATACCCCATTTTCCACCTTCTCTGCATATCGAACAAGTTTTTCATAACTTTTGAACTCACGAGAAGATAAATCCCTTCGATACCTTAGCATTAACCCTGAGTAAAAATGGTTTATTTTACTATCAAGATCTCGTATTAGGTTTGGATCATACCTTGACAGTCGAGTGAACTTTGCTTCATAAGCAGCCACTAAATCATCCTCCTACCTCAATTCTAGGAATTGTTTTTCCATCCTAAGACGAACCACCTTAGGAAAATATTTATAAAGAAACATACCATTGAATTCATCCCAGTGAAGATCCTCAATCTCATCACTATCCCTGATATTTTTCACCATCGACCACCACTAATCAGATTCACCTTCAAAACGGTAAACAGAAAGACAAACCTTTTGATGTTCTGAACACCCCATGGCATAAAAAATCTTCTCCAGTGCTTTAATCCACCCTTCAGCTAGCACGGGGTCATATGATCCTCTAAATTATGGGGGATGTTGCCTCATGAAATGTTCCACCACTGACATGTTCCTCTGCGGTTGATCTGGTTAATCTCGTGCATGGATACCACCACCATTTATAGCCTGAGTCAACTTTTCCATCACTGCAACAAACTATTCATTTCTGATTCCGACCATCTCAGGTTGCTGATTTGGAAGTTTGTCTTCCTCATAATGTCTTCCCAACATAGATGCTTTGTTTCCTCTGCAGAAAAACATTCTGAACACAGAAATATATTTGGCGAAGCAACATGTTAATCTTTAAATGCTCTATCATTTCAATCATACCATAAATTAATTTATAATTTAACAATTTTATAACTCCTAAATTTGTCTAAACCGACATATGATACCAACTATAAGGCCCCCTCCATAAACCATACTTAATATTGAATTAAATGAATAATTCACATTGAGGATATTTTTAGGTTTAGAGTTTTAGAGAATTAGTACAAAACTATTACATATCAAAAGATTACAAAGTAGAAACTTCTACTAAGTATTTATAAAATAAAAACACTTAAAAAGAAACATGTCTAGTTCCATGTTTTAGATAGCATGAATTTCCCTTGATCCCATCCTTGACCCTATTCCACATTATTTCCAATGAAAAGAATTTCAAAAAATAATTGGGGTGAGCATAAAAACCTCATTAAGGGATACACAATGAATAAAAACTGTTAGTTTTTCAATATAACAAGAAAACCATGTATACATTACCAAAGCAATACTTTTCACCTTTATGAAGTAGTAAAAACTCTTCACTGAATTAAAGATCATTACTTACCCTTTTGTATCCAAAATATTTCCAAAAAACCCATATAAAGATCACATAACATATAAAGGTAACTTGGGACATAAATATACTTAAATGGAATAACCACACGGTCGACTTCCACACATACTTAAATGGAACAACCATACGACCGATTTCCATACCCAATGCATTGGAGGTTATAACGTAACCAACCGTCCTGATATTCAAGACACCACCCGTCATATGGTTTTTCACGTAACCACCCGTCAAATGTCCAAGTACCATTATAAAATCATATGACATAAAACAAATTTAATGGAAACAAAACATTTCCACACTTTGATCACAATATATCACTTAAATATATTGACATAACAAATCCATTATCAAATCAATTTTCAATACCAAAATACATAAAAGAGTATATGGTATTTATTTCATTTTAAAAACATTACGGCTTATTGAGTAAGAGAAAGACCAAATAACACTCGTGGTGGCGGAAAAGGTCATTGTCACCACGTACGTTAAAAGAAACATTCCTTTTTGTCGTTTAGTAAAATGATTCGTAGAAAGAGATTCCTTTTGTATAAAAGTAAAAGTCAAAGGGTTTATACACTATATAAAAGAATATTTTGTATAAAACTAAATATGCCTCAATGAATGGAGATTGAGACAAAGTCCCTTGCATCTGGTCTGACTTGACTCGATCGTTCTTTAACGTCCATTAAAACATGTAACTTTTTTTGATTTGAGCTCAAAGTCTTACTTGGGAATACTTCTGCCAAATATGAGGCTTCTAGGATTAAGAGAGGGATGTGGAGAGACAAAATTTGAAGATCTTGGCCGAACCAAAGGCTTGAGAGGTGTGGGTAAAGAGGTAGAGGCGGGGGCCTTTTATAATAGGAGAGGAGGGCCACTCTTGGAATGTTATAAAATTTTACTTTATTATAAAATGATTTTCGGATTTTAAAGGTCCCAAATTAATGTATTTCGGGGATAAGGTGATAAGAGTTCGAAATAAACCCATCCAATAGGTTTTTGACATGTGTAGGCCTTAGATTTTACATTATCTTTTCATTTTATTTAAATAGTTAAATAATGAGGTAACCGCTGCATCATCATGGTGACATAAATAATTTAATATATTTAATTTCTAAAAATTATAAAACAAATATAATGATGTAGGAAATCTTTTCAGATTTCTAATGAATATTTATTGTTAAAAATATGACTTGTATAACCCTAGATAAAAATTGTTTTAGTAATACAACTCATGTTTGTGACATTTTTATTTTAACTTTAAATAAAAAGATATTAATGTCATTTTCCTACCAAAGTGTCTCCATGGGGTCCCCAAGATGACCCATGGATTGTATTGTTCGTCCAGGACACATCCAATAAGTGTATGACATGTTTGAAGTTCATTTCATATTATTATAACATTATTCATAACTTAAATTACACTTATTACCTCTAATCGCGATTAAAAACTTAAAAGTTATTATTCACCAAAAATTCTTTTATTCCCATTGAACGACATTTTACTTCTTAATGACAACCATGTATGTTGAATTTTTTAAATAAAAAACACAGAGGTGGTAAAATTTTATTTAAACGAAAAATCATTTTTTTAAGTACCACTTAGTGGTTTCACTATTCATAAAAAATTGTTGTTTTCGAAAAAATACCAAAAATTCACACTAAACTATATCTGATATTCCAAATTAAAAAATGATGTCTATTTTAAAAAATTCAAAACATATAATTTTCATTAATTAATTGAATAATTAATTCCTTCTGTCAAAACAAATAGCGTGTTTTTATGAAACAAAAAGTATCAAAAGATTGACACTAGTTTAAGTCAAATTTCAAAGTGAAATTAATTCAAACGACCATAATTGGATTAAATGGTAAAAATATATTCTAATTTCACTTTAAAACCAATTCAAAATATAATCTAATAATATAATTAAATTAGATTAAAAAGTGTTTTTGAATTAAAATACAACATTTTTCACTATTCATTAAAAAATGATCTTTATCGGAAAAATACCAAAAATTTACACAAAGTAAATTTTGATATACCGATTCTAAAGAAGAATTATATTTGGTCCAATAGAATGTATAAGAGTGACCAAAAATATATTTAATGACGATTCACCATCAAAAGGCGGTAAGTGGACCTTTAGTGAGAATTAGAGTATATATGCCGAAAATTGAATTATTTTCGTATTTTAAGCCTTTATCCATTATTGGATAAATGTAAAAACATTTATCAAACATATATAATCAAATTTTATTTATTTTTATTCATTCTCGCCAATACAACGTCTATGTTTTAACTACCATTTAAAATAATATTATTGTATTACTAGTGTGCAACGTAAGATTTCAAAGAAACTCTTTGGTGCGTATCGGGTACGCTATCGAACATAGCAACCCCTGTAAAGTTAAAATAATATTTAATTCGTAAATATTAATACATATGAAAATGTTTTATTCTTTATTTACCAGGGATGTTACAATTATTGTATCGTATTCCATTTCAATATATTGAATTAGTTTAAGGAAGATTATTAAGTATGTTATCTCTATTAAAATGGAAATATTTTTTTTATGTATTATCAATTCTATAAGGATAATTATTTAGTTATAAAGTATTTTAGGAATGATTTTTTAAAATTAAATATATAAGTAATGCATAGGATTTGAATGTTATGGAAGGTTCCCATTTATTGTTAACGAATAAATGAATTGAAAATTTTCCTTAGACAAAATAGATGGTGTTCCATATTAGATGGGTAGCTAGTTTACATCCATCTATTTATTAAGAATGATTTCTTATTCGAGAGGCTGTGTCTTTAAGAATAATTATATCTTGGTTGAGAGGCCCTAATCATGAATATAATGAATTATAAAATTCATTTACTTGGAATTAATTTTCTATTATCTATTGTATTTTTATGTGGACATCAACTGTCGATGTTAATTGAACTAATATTTTTTCATTCAAATACATGTATTTCAATTTTATACACTACTATGTTGATTATGACTTATTTACTGAAGATAAGTTATTCTATAGGTAATTCTTACTAAATATAAGATATCTCCCTTTATTTTTTCTTTCACCATGATATAAAAAAGTATAATAATAATCATTTCATGGATATAACAATTTCTATTATGTTTTGTTAAAATATTTAAAATTTAAAATGAGAATATTATATATATATAAATCTAATTTTTTTAGATAGTGAAATAGATCTATCCTATATAGTTATACCACTTGTATCTTATAGAAATTTATAAATGTAAACATCATCTCAAGGATACTAGAAATGGTGTGTTATAGAGTGTCATCTAAAGATAGTGTAACCGCTCAACATTTGAAACATGTTTATTAGTTAAATTATATTTTTGAAACATATAACAAATAATAGAAAGTCTTGTAGAGACAATAGTGGTTAAAATAGAGAGGGATAATTCTCAAAATATTTTATGTAAAAAATAAAATCAAGACACAAATACCTTTAGAGAAAATGGACCTTCATCCATGGAATGACCACCACCCTCTACAATATTATTAGGAAATAATAGGAAAGGTTATAAATAGAAACAAAAAAATAAAAATAGAAAAAATCAATAAAGATAATTTTCTTAGAGATTTTAGGCTTTTGAAGAAATCATGATGAGGATGAATCCTATTAGAAAATCAGGTATGAACTCATACATACTTCCCAATGTAATATAAATAACAAGAAAGTTATAATTAAATTAGAAAATAGGGAAACAATGCTTACAACTTCCAGTCTTATACCAATAAAATGGAACTAGTCTTCCAAAACAATATTCGAAACAATTTCAATCATTTTCCTTCTTTTAGTTTGAACGGATTATTATCTTATATAAGAATAGTTAAAATGGAACAAAAAAAGAAATACTTGAGAAAAGATCATCTACCTTATATATTTATCAAACTCGCACACTCTTTCTATCTACAAAGCATAAGACAAGGGAATATATATTTTTAACTATCATTCATAGGTAAATTATGGGAAGTCATAAATTTGAGGAAATTGTCATTCATAATTATAAATTTTGAAAGGTAATACACATATGTCAAAATTGGAATGTATTACGATCAAACAATTTATTAAAAATTAAATAGAAGGTGTGACATAAGATTAATTTGGAGAGATTGTATGAGAATAAGATTCACAACACCCCCAAAAATATTATATTAAACCCCTAAATACCTTCAAAAGATGATTAATCCATAGAAAATAATCCCCATGAAAGAATAATATTTGACCTCTATTTAAGATTAAACACTTCCACATCCCACTTACGTACGAATTAGCTCTTACATGAACAGTGTCAGATTATATCACCTAAATAGTTGGTGCATCAAATTAAATCATACTTCATGTAAGATTAACCTCTTCAATATTAGGTTTAAACTGTAAAAAATGAAAGAAAACACCCCACATATAAGATTTATATGTAAATTTTGTATGATTATACAAAATTTCACTGATTTAAACAACAATATAGTCACACCCAAATATTTATATAATAATCTATGCACATACTGTGTGAATAATCATGGATTCAACATGTAAAATAAAAAAAATTATATTTTCATTCCAAAATAAAAAAACTCAACTTTTCAAATTAAATTGAATAATAAAATCTGGTGATTTTATTGAAACAATTCTATAAAAAATCAATTTGTTAAACATGTTTTCATCTAAACATAAAATCCTAAGTATAGAATCCATTTGATAATATTGATTATTCATATTGTATGTATCATATTGAAACCTTTAATCCCAAACCAATTAATCATAATCCATCTATTATTAAAACAAATTAATAAATACACATCCTATTTTTTGCAATATAAATAAATTATTATTTACCATGAATATATGAATATCCACCCAAATTATTGTTTTCTTGTGTGACTATTCCAAAACTCAATTGAAACCATGAAAAACCCCAATAAATAAAGCATTATAAATTTTCTTGGAAGAAAAACATAAAATATCATATCTAAATAAAATATCAAATTCAAGATTATTAAAATTTGAAACACGTAGTATAAAAAACAATAAATGAATTGTATAAAAACCATCCAACTAAACCTAAAAATACCCATAAAAATTTCCCCACACACACTACCATAAAATAGGGTCCCTTCTAAGTAACATATAGAGAACGTCCGGGGATTAAATAAGAGAAAAAACCTAGATATACCCCCTAACTCTACACTAAGGGACTAGTTATCTATGATGGGAATCTTCATTATCAAAACTAGGGTATTAATTACATTACTAACATATAACATATTTAATTATACCCTTAAGACAATAAATTTTTATTTGGATTGTTTTAACACACTAACATAAAATAAATAAATAAATATGTAATGATTTTTTTCTTTCTATGCCACTATTTCTTAACATACTTTTATGAATTCAAATTTATAACCTTTCATAATCATTCGATCCACCACCTTCAAACATGTAGTAAAAAATTATTTGAAAAAACAATTAACTTCACTTCTCTATATGTAACGAAATCCTTAACATTTCTTATGGAATTCATATAAGGGTTAAATGAATCATCATAGTAATTAAACAATAGTAATTATGGTCACTTAATAATTCCTGGGTCATCATGAACATATGATTATATATTCTTCCCTTTGGTTGTTATGGGGGATAATTTATTCTAAAAAAAATAAAATATCTTCAATACCATTGTAGTAAATTAGATCATACATATTAACAATCAAAAGATAAAATATGAAATTAAGTTAATTTACACAACTTCAAACATAAAAAAGAAATTATTAAACAAATATACATGAACTGATTGAAATTATTGGGAAAAGAAAACAATAAAAATAATAATGAAACTTCATGATAGTGGTTATAATGGGATTACTTTAGTAATTAAAATAAAACACAAATAATGAAAATAATGTTCGATAGAAAAAACTATGGATACCTAAGAGAAAAAAAGAACACAAATAATAAGAAAAAATAGTAAATATAACAATAATATAATTTGATTTGAACTATGTGGGGCCTACAAGATTGAGAATAAACCCACCATATATAAACTGTTATTTAAATAAATATTAAAGCATAAAAATTAAAATAAATAATAATTTTTTGGATTGATTGTACAAGAACAAATGTTTTAGCTTTATATTATAGTATATTTTTATAAGTGAATATAAATAATATATCTTATTATAGAATAATTCACTGTTCTAGGTTCAGTTAATGTAATAGTGATCTAGATTTCGAGTTATATTCAAAACATCATAATGTTTCTCTGGTATGATATGAACCATGATGTGTTATGATGATGTTATAAAATATTTCATATGTTCTCATGAAATTATATAATGAAAAACTTAGTATGTTGAGTATTAAGTGAGAGTAATCGTAAGTGGATGATACATCATCTAATAATGTTTTCCCTTGAAATCTACTAGATCAGATATTATGAGAACAGATCCCCTCAGTACGAATTTTTAATGACCCATGTACTTATATAATATTTTTTCATTTTGGAATTAAATAGAAAAATTTATTATAAATATTTATAAAATATATTTCATTTATAGAAATTATGGAATTTGAATTGAAGGAATAAAAACCTGACCATTATGAATAGTAAAATGGTAAATATAATAATAAAATTACATAAGAAAGTATAAATTAAATTTATCCATTTTATATGTGAAAATATGATGTATTTATATCATTGAATAAGTAAATAAATTTTGTAAAAATTATAAATTAAATTTGGTTATTTTTTCAGTCATAAATATTTAGTTTCAATTTTATAATTAATATAATGATTTAAAATAAAATAGTTTTTTATAAAATATATTAATAAACTGATTTATATATATATTATATTATTATAAAATAATTTTATGATACCTTAATTAGTTTTTCAATGTGATAAAAATTAAGTTATAGTTTTAAAACCATATTTTTCAAAAGAAATTATTATTTTAAATAAATAACAAATTTATCATATTTAGAAATTTATTTTCAAAAAATGGAGTAAATTTATCAATTATACACATAAAAAAATGGTTATGGTAATTTTTTCGGAATATTTTGAAATACTTGAATTTTTGGTTAGTAGTGAAATACCGTAATTTTCTGTTTTAGCTAAATATAGGATTTATTGAGTCATAGATGATTTAAGTAAAATTTAAGCTCAATATCCTGAACTCTCTTTCATTATATAAATATATTTAGTGAAAACTCTAAATATATACATTGTTTTGTTCTAAAATAATAAACCAATGAATACAATAATGAGATAAGACACCTCTCATCCACTATAAATAATAACCCTCATCACCTATTCTCCTCACACTTTATAGCCTTGTATATAGTTTAATTTCTACCCAATTACCTTCCCAATACTGTTCACCACTTCCAAAACCTTCTGGTATCACAAAAAGTTCAAAACCAAGGGCCTTATGTAGGTTTTCAAGGATGAGAATTCAAGAGGTAAAAACCTCTTTCTATTTCTTTTAATTGTCTTTTCAATTTTTATATTTTCATATACTATCTTCACCTCCACATATTCAAGTTGAATGAAAACTATAGTATTTATATATACTATAATTTTATCTTTATTATGGAAAAATTCATCAAAAAATTTCATCTCATCCACCTTTAATTCTAAACATGAGGTGATCATCTATGATGAGTCGATTTAATGCCATCGAGGATGATACACATTCATATTTCACTAGCACCATCATGGCTAGTAGTAAATCCATTATTATTGTTAAATAATATTTTATAACACATATTATATTTTATTTAATGTTCTATTACCAATTTATATACATGATGTATAAGAAAATAATATAAGTTTGTGATGATCATAAAATCCACCAAAATAAATTAATTCGATCACATTATGTTTTATCTATTGATTCATCATCATAACATATAAATAAATTATATATAATAATATTTAATATTATTTATGTTCATTAATAATTTTTTTTAATTATATAGTCATTCCACCTTCCGACAACAAAATCCATAATGAACTAACCATGGAAACCAAAAATAAATATTCATGAAATAATGAAAATAACAAAATATTATTAATAATATGTGGAAAGATGATATGGGGATATCATATAATTAATTATTAATATTAATGTGGTTCTATAATATATAATTAACACTCTTTAGACCATTAAAATTAGTTTTAAACTTGTTTTAAGTAAGAAGAACCTGAGGTAATGGAATTTTTAACGCTATTTCCATTCATTGGGTTTACATTATATTTCATTGAATATGTAGAACAAAGATTATTTGTGAAAAGATTTTTTATAATATTTTGTTTAATTAAGTGTATTTATAGTTTATAAACATATTCTATTCTTTTTATCATTTCTCACTTCAAATATATGATATTTTTATGGGTCTTCTCTTGTAAAATCCTCTTTTCATTATTTATTTTTTAAAAATTCAAAAGGAATGATATTATGAAAGAATTTTTATTTTATGATTATGTTAATGTTCATGTTAGTTGTTTATGATGAATTATGGGAGCCATATTTCCCTTAAATTCACTTTTTAGGTTTATATTGGAGGTTGACTATATGGTTACTCCATGTGTAATTGTGATTGTTACACCATAAGGTAGTCATTAGGGTTACATTGTATGGTTATCATGACTCATACAAATCATATAGTATCCGTGACAGTTATAATATTAAGTAAGTGATTCCCAAATTTAAATTTTTTATATTATTTATTTGTACTATGTTTTATGGAAATTGTATGTTTTTACAAAGTAGTTATATGATACATATTGGGTGAGAAGTATGTCTTTGTGAAAAAATTTCATATGTTTATAAGTATTCATGTAGTAATGGTTATTCAATTTATTCTTTATTTACCTTGATGAGATTCTTGTGCTCAAACAAATCATTGAAAATTATTTTCAAAAGGATTTTGGATGTGTAAGTGAAATGTATAATCCAGAAAAAATATTGTGAATACCATTCCTGAAAATGATTCATGTTATTACTAAAAACATTAATTTTTCGAAAGAAATTGATACTCTTTTAGTAGTGCTGAATTTTTATACTTGTGTGTTGATAAAAATGATTTATTTTCTAATTTTATAAAACTTTAAATGGAATAGATCATTGTGAATTTAAATAAATAAATTATAATGGAATTTACTATATTTTGCAATGCGTAATGTCTGGTCCTTATAGCTGTTATTAAGGAATGGTTTAGATAACTTTTGATGTTAGTACGATGTTGGTGGAATATCATACATGGTTTTTACCTACATTTTATGTTGAAATGCTATATAATTTTTATATTACCATGTTATTTCATCTAATATATGTTTTTTCACAATAGTTTTCGACAGAACAAATAAGGAAGTTGATATTGAAAGGCATTAAGAGGATGATATCTTTCTGAAACCAGAACCTGGACCGGTGGGACATTGAGCCGAATAATTTTTAATAGTAATGTATTAATTTACACAATCTATAAATGGTGTTGGAGTCCACTAAAAAGAGAAACGACATATTCCGTGAAGGAATATGATGATAGTGGACCATTTTACGAGGTAACACCCTACTACTTTCAGCGGATCTTATGACCTAAGTGTATTTGAATAGTGGAATAAACCCCATAGATATATATTTAATGTATTGGGGGGTTTTTATAATCACATATTTAGTCTTTCCATTTTGTAGTTTCGAAGGTGAAGCCGACCAGTGGTGGTCAGTGGTCATGAATATCTGGGACAACTAGGAGATTGATATATTGGAATATGATGAATTTAAAAATTGTTTCCTTGGAAAATATTTCAATAAGGTGGTTCAACATAGGATGTGTAGAGACCCAAAGCATGATATACATGGAAATTACATTACTTTTTCAGAATACATAATACATAAAAAAACAGACACCCAAGGACTGTAATATTTTTGTGTCTTTGGAAACTCGGAACAAAATCTTCTAATCATGGTCAATGATCTTCAAAATCTCCCAAAATGTTCGTACCCTTTTTTTCTTACCTAAAACGTTTATATATATCATGGGGAAAAGAAAAAATAAAATTTATGAGCTCAAATGCTCAGTAAGGGTAAACATGGATAACATCAAACAATCCATAATCATTTAAAGGTGAAAAAATGAAAATAAAACATGAGTAATGACATTAATCTTGGCAGTACATAAGGCATAGATCAGAAAAAAAAACATTAATCAAGAATTAATATATTGGGAATAAAACATGTAATTGTGGAAAACCATTAAGAACATGATATGATTTCCATAGAATCCAAGGCATTGCTGCCAAGACCATCATAGTGGACAAAGTCCATTACTGATCCGGGTTTACATGCCATTCCATCCCTGTATTACTAAACCGAATTTACGTGTCATTCCATCCATGTTTATCTTATGAGATATAAATCTTTACCCATTTCAATATAGGGATATATAGGTCCCCCCATATCATATTTAAATCATTCATATGTGTGCCACAAAACAATAATAAATCATTCATCATAAAAAAATGGGTTTCACAAACATCATCTCATCTTAACAGAATCCATATAAAATAAATGGATATCATTTCATCATAAGAAAGATAAAATTATATAAATAATAGAGACATTATATTTGAAATATAATCATTCCAAATAATGTCATCTTAGGTGGGATATAGTTTTGATAAATCACATGAAATTAATTCTTGAGTAAAATATCCTTTCTTCTTCAAAATCATTTTATTTTCTCAAAATGTCACGCGTTTATAAAATAAAACATTTTTTTGAAAATAATCATGAAATCTTGTAGATTAATCTTAATGGAAATAAGGAATTGTAAAACTGTAAAAATCCATTAATGTTTTATAAGTTAAAAAAACATTTTCCTCATACTTTTTTCGGAAAAGTCAAAATATACCTCGTTTCGTAAAAAAAGAAAGATTCCTTCCATACCTTGTGGTAATAGTCATAAAAGGGTGAAAATGAATTTAATAATAAATAGAAGAATTTTAAAAAATTTATGAAAACATTTTGTGAAATCATTTACATGGATGATAAACATAACCCCAGTATATACTTACAAATAAACAATCCCGGATAAGAATGAGATTGGAATAATTATCCCTTACCTTAGGTCCAATTTCATCAATACGTGTCCAAAACTCTTGTATAGTGGGTTTAAATATATTATTTAATTGTAACAGAACTATAATAATATTTATGATATCATATATTAATCACTTGTGACTTTATGTTACTTGTTCTTTTGTCAATTCCATGTTAAAGCAACATTTAGGGTAAAATCATTTCATTTATCATACGTGTTTGGACTTGTTGTTATTGATATAATTACTTATATACCAATTTAATTAACTATAGATTGTAAAAAATGATTTATAAATAATATATATTCTGTATATATATATATATATATTATATATCGATAAATAGAATGAAATACATCATTCATGGAGACGGTAGGCAGTACGTACAGATGAACGCTGTTTTCATTTCCTTATTGAATTGAAGGTAATTAAGAAAATAAAACATATTTGTATATAAATATAGTATAATAATTAAGTCATATATCTCATTATTATTTATTATATATACATTATAATAATTCTTGAATGGTTAACATGGAGGATGAATCTCATCGTGACCTAGAGATGGTAATCCGTACGTACGCACGTGCGACGATATGCTTCCCATAATTATTGAATTGAATTAAAATGGATGATATAATATCTTATAATTAGTATTATGTTATAATAATAATATATAGTTATTATTTCCACCATTATACCCATCATAGTATGTTGGTGGTGGAAAAACAGATTACACCACGGCGTGGAGACGGTAAGCCGTACGTACGCATGTGCGGTGATTTCGTTTGTAGTAGGATGGATAGAAGGAGAAATAGGGTTGTTCAATATTTATAATAACATATTAGTATATGAGGGTGTAAACTCTTGGATATCCAGTGGAAATTTGTTTCTTAAATACATGGGAATTTTTCGAGACCGTAGTTTCGGATGGCGCTTGATTTCGAGGCCCGGTGTGCCAGGAATCAATTTTTGAAGTCTTGTTCAGGTACGTTCCGTAAAAGTACATGTGTGTTTTTATATATTTTGATCTGATGCTCAGAATTAAAATCTGAGGACACCGATAAACTCGCAGCGGCGGAATTCAATTAAGGATACCTTTACCGTAGTTGTGTTTTATCAAGGCTGTAAGTTAATTTTTGGGGATTCTTAATAAATTAAATAAAAAATATGTGTGACATAATTTTTATATAGGTGGTGGTTAGATTCTCCAAAAGAAAGTTGGAGGCGGCACCAACACCCACATAACTTCCCATGGGAGGATATTATGTGGTGGGGCCCACAGGATCTCAAACCCCTCAACTCTCCTTAAACCCCCCTTTTAACTCTTTAACTCCCACATTATGGTGGTGCCATTCCACCTTCCCTCATAATGGTGGCAATATAAGGATTAATTAATGACTTAATTAATTAATTTGTGGTGTTATGAATTCTTTTGAATTGTTTTGAAATGCATGGAATTATTAAAGTATGTGGAGGATATTATTTTCTTTTTAGTTTGGTTGGAATAAGCTTGGTGGGGAGAACTAACGAGAGGAGGAGAATCATTCATCCAATGAGGAACATGAAGAACATGAATAAATCCCTTTCTCTACAATGAAAAATGACGGACTTCTCTTCTATCATCTTCAACTGGAGCAAGGAAGGGAAGCACCGCCGCCCAAGAATTACACCTAGGGCGTCATCTCGACTCAACTTCACTGAGCTCTACTCCCTCCAACGTTGACGGAACAACTTCCGTCTTCTGTGACATGTTAACGTACAACGACATATACGAGTTAGGGGGATTTTTTTACATTTAAATGCATAAAATTATACCCTCATACTTCGATGAATTCTTTGTTTCATAATTAGCCAATTGTTATCACCTAATGTGGAGGGCGCAGGACAACCAGCCGGCTGATCCGGACGATCCGTATGTAGGAGCCATGGCACATGCAGGCGCTGCGTGGAGGGAGGTCGTGGTCCGCATCCGCGGCCCGCTCGGCTGGAAGAACCGGTTGACCACTTTTCGGCTGAGCTAGAAGATTTGGCCAACCGCCTGCTGACCGGGCTGGCAAACCGCAGTGCCCGAAGGCGCCGCGCGGAGTAGACTGCGGCCTGCTTCCACTGGCTACTTTATTGGACGAACCAGCCAGGATGGAGAACCACAGTTCCAGCAGGCGCCGCATGGGAAGAACCACAGCCCGCTGCGCGGGCCACCTCCGCCGGGCCGAACTGGTCGACCGACCAGAGGAGGGTTGGCACCGCTTGGCGCCGCCGGGCGAACCTGAGCGGCCAGCAGCACAGGTCGGGTCCGTGAGTAGGCCGCAACCCACCAGTCCGTACCGACCTCCAGCCATGTCAGACCCGCCAATCCATGTCAGGCTGACCTGCTTGCCCACTGATTTTGACGTGTCGAGCCCGACATCCCTTAAATTCGAATAACATCTAGACCGCTCGTCCGATCGACGCATCGTCTACTGCATTGGGACCCTCACGAGGAGGATGCCCTTTTGGAATAACCTAAGTAAGTTTTGTACAAATTTGGAAAACATCAAGGTTGGATCGAGCATAAAATCCAACCGGGCCCCTGGAACGAAAACGCCAATAACTCTCAGACCGGGCGTCCAATTGACACACTCTCTGTCGTGTTGAGTTCCTTTTGATTAGACGGAACTAAGGGATAAATCAAATCAGGGCTTCGTGATAGTTGATGTATCGACACTTGGCTCAAGGAGTGGACCCTCTTAGAATCGAGCATGCTGTGTGCGGGAACCCTACAACTGGGTGCGACTGCAACAACTACTGTATCAGAATTCTATGTGGGTTCAACAATGACGGCAACTATACCAGAATCCGACGTGGGTTCGACAATGATGACTACTGTACCGGAATCCCATGTGGGTTCGACAAAGATGAATACTGAACCAGAATCCTCCGTGGGTTCAACAATGATGACTACTGTGCTAGGATCCTCTGTTGGTCTGATAGTTCTGACTTCTGTTACTATATCATGTGTGGGTCCGAAAAAGTAGCTGGTCTTGTAACCTGTGTGTGTCCGACATCTTAGCTAGTCCTGTATCCCGTGTAGGTCCGACATCTTAGCTGAATCAGTGACTACATCTGATCATCTCTATAAATCTAAAAAATATGTATACCTGTGTTAGATGAGTCTTAAATTTTATTCATTTATCTTCAAGATGATAGACATTACTTCTTGTGTGGACTTGGTTGTGCTTGGGATTGAGAGTTGGAGCCAAATTATGATTGATATCTAAGGTATATGTATGGGCATGTACCTAAGTAGGGCTGGTTGATACATTGTGATTGTATCTTTCTTCTGTGGTTTTTCCGTTGTGGATTATAGAAGACCTTCTGGGGTCTCAGGGTACCTACTGAGTATCGTTATACTCACCTCTGAATAGTTTATGCCCGCAATTCATTGTGTTGGTTGCAGAAGATGGACATCAGTGATCGAGGTAGACATTTATAGAGTTGGATGGTAACCGGAGGTGTACCACATGGCGAGATGTACACAGAGCGGACGGACGGACATCACTGGGGTGCTGAGGATGCCATCTATAACCCCCCTTCAGTTTGGATTCTCGGAGGATGACTCAGTAGTTTCTATTTTACCTTTCAATAGTTGTACTAGTTTTACGGTTGTTTGTACGTTACTGTTGGTCTTGTATTTCCTACCCCTTTCTTTTCAGCACTTTCTTTTGTACAATGTTTTACTAAGTGTTTACTTCATGTTTCATACTCTGCTGTTTTTTTACCTATTAAATTCAATGCCTTCCCTTTTTATTGGTCTTACGCCTTTTGTGCTAGTCGGAATCCCCTGGCCTATAGAAGGCGGGCTTGGGGTAGTCACGGCACGGGTCCCGTGGATGGGTCATGAAAAATTGGTATCAGAGGAGTCGTTTCAACCACAGAACATGGACTCTGATTCTTTTAACGTCAACAGTGTTAGGTTTTTTCGGTGTGGTTATCATTTTAGGGAAACCGGTGTTGGTACGACGGCTGACATATCCCTACACTAGGACTCTGACTTTTGATCTCCGAATTAGTGCATGAAAACAATGATTGCATGTATGTTTCCTTGAAAAACATTTCTTCGTGATTACTTTGAATGTTGGCACACCTGTTTGTTTTCAATATGGCCCCATGATGGAATCCATCTAGGGTTTCGAGTTACTTACGAGATGGTAGCCCACTGAGTGACAAAGCATCAGTGTAGGGCACTATCACAACAGAGGTACCAGCGGTACAACTACCCCCAGGGCCACCAATACCACCATCTCCAGCAACAGAGAGTGCATGCCACCTGAGTGAGTTGCATGAGTTCCATCATTAGAGACCGCTCAGGTTCTAGGGAGAGATGGACCCACAGGTAGCTGAGGATTGGATGGAGGCTATCGTGAGAGTTTTCTTATTGGTAGGGACACCTACTG
Source organism: Viscum album (assembly GCA_963277665.1). Taxonomy (NCBI): domain Eukaryota; kingdom Viridiplantae; phylum Streptophyta; class Magnoliopsida; order Santalales; family Viscaceae; genus Viscum; species Viscum album. The sequence continues at coordinate 579,681,995 of OY728143.1, forward strand.
ACCTCATGGTGATCCATGTCGTGAGTATCATGCATGCAGCTGAAGGTAGATGGTGGATCCTGATGCTCTAGTTGTATGATGATGCATCATTACTCAGGAAAGACTTCGAGATTCTCTTACGCTCAGAGTTTGTTCCGGCCACCCTTCGTGCAGTTCTCATTCATGAGTTACTTCATCTATAGAAGGGCATTATGACAGTAGTTCAGTACTCAGTTAGGTTCACCGACCTATCTCACTTCTCCACGGATATGGTATGGGACCCGTTCTTCAGGTCCCGATCCTTTGAGCAGGGACTCAGTCATGAAATCAAGGCTTCGACGATTCCCCTCAGCATCCAGATGTAGACCGGGGTGCAGGAGCGAGCTCTTCCAGGGGATAGTTTTCTTGCTGATCAGTCACCAGCAGCGAGACCCACCACAAGGCGACACGTAGCGGAGTCTTCTGCAGCCGGAAGTAGGCAGATGATGTAGAGTTCCAAGCAGACTAGGACATCAGGTGGGCGACCATAGGATACAGGTTCGGTTGTGTGGGGAAAACGAGACAGAGGTAGCTATACGAGGAGTAGGCCATGATATGCATGCGGTGGGAAGGGACACATGGTACCAGACTTCCCAACCCGCCATGCAGATGAGCAACAGACAGTAGAGGGACATCCCAAGCATAGGCAGTGGTTCGACTTTGGTGGTCCGCCGAAAGCAGGCAGTCGTGGAAGAGGAGTTGGTCGAGCTGCGGGTGGTGGATGACGTTTCAAGGCTCTACCACCACCACCACCAAGAGGTCCACCCCGACCATAGGGAGCTGGCGGACATAGGTGGTCTTAGATATAGGTAATCAAGGCCTACGACCATGGCCCACCTAAGATGATTCGATGTACTATTTGTGTCTACTCCACCATTGTTGCAATACTTATAATCACGGGTGAGAGTCATTATTTTATTTCCTCTACCCTCGTTCAGAGCTCAGAGATTTAGATGGACTCGTTGGCTCGATCCTTACATCTAGATACTCCTACAAGAGCAGACTCGACAATTACCAACTATTGCTGGCAGTGTGAGCTTACTATATGTTGCAAGAGCTACGATTGGGATCTTCTTGTAGCGGCATCGAGGCCGTACAACGTTATCATTGGTATGGAATGGTTATCCACATTTCATGATCATATTGACTGTATTAGGCGCAAAGTGCATTGTATCCACACATATGGGACCAGGTTCACCTTCACCAATGAGAAGAGATCCTTTGCAGCGCAGGATGGACTTAAGCAGAGGAGGGGTTAGCCGATCACACATCAGTTGGATAGTCTCATCCTCGTAGAGGTTGATGTGCGGAGTCCGAGTTTTCCTGTTTTTGTGGATCAGTATATGGATATTTTCCATGACGATGTTTCAGGACTACCTCATCGGAGATAGGTAGACTTCTACATTTACCTGTACCCTAGGAAAACAATGATATCTACTCCATCATATCGGATGGATCCCGATGAGCTTCGCAAGCTACAGGTATAGCTGGACGACTTGCAGGGGAAGGTATTTATCTGACCCAGTGTTTCACCCTTGTCATCTTTGATTTTGTTCACCAAGAAGGTGGATGGGATCTTGAGACTGTGTTTCAACTACCGTCGCCTGAATCAGGTGACCGTGAAGAACAAGTAACCACTCCCAAGGATTGACGATCTCTTTGATCAGCTCAAGGGAACATGATGGTTCTCGAAGATAGACCTCATGTCAGGCTATCACCAGCTCATAGTTCGATATGAGGATGTGATAAAGATGACCATCAGGTGTTGGTATTGCCACTACAAGTTCTTTGTTATTCCCTTCGTTTTAACCAATGCTCCAGTAGTGTTCCTGAGTCTCATAAATAAGATCTTCCAGCCTTACCTCGATCGCTTTGTCTTTGTCTTCATCGATGACATTTTGATTTACTGTACTACTGGGAAGGAGCACGCCTACCATTTGCAGGTATTACTGGACACACTCCTAGAGCACCAGCATTATGGTAAGCTCTTGAAGTTCTAGTTGTGGATTCAAGAGGTTCACTTCATGGGACACATCATATTGGAGGCTAGAGTTGCAGTAGATCCAGCGAATATCGATGATGGACTTTCATGTGAGCCACCTAGGAGTGTGATGGAGGTGCGAAGTTTCTTGGGACTGGCTAGGAACTATCGGAGATTTGTTCTATACTTCTCCGGAGTTGCAGCACTGTTTTCATCATTGATGAAGATGGGTAAACCCTTCATGTGATCATATAGATGCCATCAGATCTTTCATGAGTTGAGGCATAGGTTGACTAGTGCGCCCATCTTGAGGCTACCAGAGGAGGGCGTAGGGTACGTAGTTTACTGTGACACATCAGGGATAGAACTCCGGTGTTTCTAAATGCAGGATTGAGTAGTGATCGCATATGGTTCATGAAAATTGAGACAAAATGAGTATAACTATGCTACCCATGACCTAGAGTTAGTAACAGTGGTATTCACCTTGAAGATGTGGTGGCACTATCTGATTGGTGAGCGTTTTACAGTTTACTTTGACCACCAGATTCTCAGGTATATCTCCTCGCAGAAGGACCTAAACCTGATACAATGATGATGTGTCAAGTTCTTATAGGACTATGACTTCGAGACAGTCTATAATCATTATATGTGGAACATTGTAGCAAATTCTCTCAGCAAGAGATCATGCATTCAGCTACTAGGAGAGGTGACATAGCATCTTGTCGCATTGCATATATCCTTTGTGGATAGAGATGTACCGGAATTTCTATAGTCTCTCACCATCACTTTTTCACTTCTAAAGTGATTCAGAGAGGTACAGAGTGGGGAAATTGACTATGACACTCAGCGAGCTCAGATATCCATAGGTCATGCACCTAATGGATTTTTGAAGGCAGGGAGCATGATATCTTCTTCAGAGGACATTCCATGGTACTAGTTGAACTACATGAGGATGTATTAAGGGAGTTCCACACTTCCCCTCTATCGGTACATCCATGAGTTGTGAAGATTTATTAGGACCTCAGACGACGGTAGTGGTGGCCGAGTATGAAGAAGGTGGTAGCATAGTTTGTCTCTCGATGCCTCACTTTTCAGCAAGTAAAGGTGGGAACCAGGATCCAGCAGGCTTGGATCAACCCTTAGAGGTCCCATAGTGGATGTGGGATGGGATATACATGGATTTCGTGATGTGACTTCCACGTACATCCAGAGGACACGACCCTATCTGGGTGATTGTCGACAGACTCACCAAGTCGGCCAACTTCATGCCGATCAGAGAGCAGGGCTCAATAGGGAGCTTGGGATGCCTCTATGTATAGGAGATCGTACGACTTCATAGTGTGCCATTGACAATCGTCTCCGATTGGGATTCTCGTTTCACATCCCATCTACGGAACGGGGTTCATGGGGATTTTGGGATGTAGCTTCTCTTGAGCACTATTGTCCTTACTCAGACGGACGGTCAGGCTAAGAGGACTATTCAGACTCTCGAGTACATGCTCCATGCATGTTTCCATGAAGTTGTTCGTAGTTGGGAGGATCACTTACCACTGGTGGAGTTTGCGTAAAGCAACATATACCATTCCACCATTGGGATGGCACCATAAGAGGCAATGTACGACCGGCCATGCAAATCACCACTCCCTAGGACTGACCCAGGGGGGTCAGCCCTTTTAGGACTAGAGATGTTACAGGATATGATGGAGAAGATGCAGATCATCCAAGAGAGGATGAAGACTGCACAGAGTAGGCAGAAGTCATATGCTGATAGGATACAAATACCACTGGAGTTTGAGGATAGCGATAGTGTCTTCCAATGGGTCTCCCCTCGATGAGGTCTATGGAGATTTGGATGAGGCAGAAAGTTATCTCCGTGATTCATCAGACCTTTTTAGGTCCTTGGAAGAGTAAGCGAGGTGGCTTACTGCCTGGCCCATCCACCTCAGTTGCACCGAGTGCATGAAGTCTTCCATGTATCTCATCTGAGGAGATATGTGCATGAACCATCCCACATCATTGACCATGGGGAGCTGGACATTGGTGAAAGGGCAACAGTCATGGAGGTTCTAGTGGACATTGAGGATCAAAAATAGAGGTTCCTATGTGGACGGTCGATTCCTATTGTGTGCATTCACTGGCAGCATAGGAACCTCCATGAGAGCACATGGGAGCAGAAGGCTCAGATGCATTCTCAGTACCCCCATTTGTTTCCTTAGTGTGTGTTGTATCTTACGGGGTCCTAAATCCCCGAGGTGGGGAGAATGTAAGGACCCATAAATCCAGTGAAATTTTTTTTTTCTTAACTACATTGGAATTTTACGAGACATCATTTTCTCAGTGTGCATAATTTCGAGGCCCGGTGTGCCCGGACTCAATTTCTAATGTTTTGTTTGGGTACGTTTAGTAAACGTACCTGTGGGGTTTTTATATCTTTTGAACCAGTGCTCGGAATTGAAATATGAGGACACCGATGAACTAGCAGCACCGATATTCACATAAGTAGACCTTTACCATAGTTTCATTTTATCGAGGATGGAAGTAAATTTTTGGAAATTCTTAATATTTTAAATAAACATTATGTGTGACAAAATTTTTATTTAGGTGGTGGTTAGTTTCTCCATAGGGAAGTGGGAGGTGGGGCCCACCCCCACTTATCCTCCCATGGGAGGATATTATGTGGTGGGGCCCACAAAAGCTCAAACCCCTAAACTCCCATTGAACCCCCTTTTAACTCTTGAACTCCCACATTATGGTGGAGCCTTTCCCCCTTCCCTCATAATGGTGCTAACACAAGGATTAATTAATTCCTTAAGTAATTAATTTGTGGTGTTATGAATTATTTTGAATTTTTTAGAAGTGAATGGCATCATTAATGAATGTGGAGTCTATTATTTGATTTTTATTTTGGTTGGCATAAGCTTGGTGGGGAGAACTAATGAGAGGAGGAGAATCAGTTATCCAACGAGGAATGTGAAGAAAACAAAGAACACACTTTCCCTCTAACAAAAAATGATGGACTTATCTTCTATCTTCTTCAACCGGAGCATGGAAAGGAAGCAACTCCACCCATGAAGTACACCAAGGGTGTCGTCTTGACTCGACTTCACCGAGCTCTACTCCCACCGAAGTTGATGGAACGACGTCCGTATTATGCGACACATCAATGTACAATGAAAAATAAGAGGTAGGTGGATTTTTTTTATATTTAAATGAATAAAATTATACCCTCATTATTCAAAGAAATATTTTGTTCGTTGTTGGCCAATTTATATCACCTAATGCGGATAGTGCGGGCCGAACCAACTGGAGAACCCCGATGCCCCACTGTTGGTTATTGTTGATTGATGTAAGAGGCGAAGCAAAAAGGGTGCAGTGTCGTAGCACCGTGTCGGAGAAGAACCATGAGATAGAGGAGGCAGAGGCATCGATGACTAGAGGTGATGGTAGTAGCAGCGGCCACTCGTTGGCCGCATGAAGGGAGACTGACAGCCGATTGTGATGCCCGGACTGCGGGACCACCGGCCGGCCGATCCGTCCGGTCTGCGTGCAGGTGCCATAGAGCACGAAGGCACTGAATAGAGGGAGACCATGGCCCGCTTCCACGGTCCACTCAGATGGAAGAACCGTCCAGCCATTTTCTAGCCGAACTGGAATAATCGGCCGGCAGCCTGCCGGCTGGGCTGGAAAACCGTGGTGTTTGTAGGCGCCACGCGGAGGAGACCGTGGCCCGCATCCGCGGGTTGCTGTGCTGGTAGAACCATCCAGCCACCTTTCGACTGGCCACCTACCGATTGGACTAGAGGACAGCGGTGCCCATAGGCACTGCGTGACAAGAACTAGGCCCGCTGTGCGGGCCGCGTGGGCCGGGCCGAACTGGCCGACTACAACAAGCTGGGCAGATGAGGGGGGGGGGGGGGTGCTTGGCACTGAAGTGCAAACAGGACCGGCCAGCAACACGGGCCAAGTTTTTGGGTGTTCGCGCCCCACTGGACCAGGCCGACCCCCTTCCAGGTCAGACGCACCTAGCCGGGTCGAGCCGACCCGCCAGCCCCCTAAGTTTGACGGGCCGAGCCCAACTTTGCTTAAATGTGAATACCTTCAAGGCCGCACGTCCGATCGACGCTTTGTATGCGGCAGAAGGACCCTCAAAACAAGGAGGTCCATTTTTAATACTCTAAGTGAGTTTTGAGAAAATTTGGAAAATGGCTAGGTTGGATCGAGTGTAAAATCCAAACGGGCCCCTATAACGGAAATACCAATAACTCTCAAACCGGGCGTCCGATTGACGCGTCATCTGTCGTGTTGAGTTCCTTTTGATGAGATAAAACTACCTGATACATCAAATCAGGACTTCGTGATAGTTGATTTATCGACACATGGCTCCAGTAGAGGACCCTCCAGGGATCGAGCGTGCTGTGTGCGGGAACCCTAGGGCTGGCTGTGACTGCGACGACTACTGTTCAAGAATCCTACATGGGTTTGAAAATGATGACTACTGTACCAGAATCCTGCGTGGGTTGGACAAAAATGACTACTATACCGAAATCCTACGTGGCTTCGAAAATAATGACTACTGAACTGGAATCCTATGTGGGTTCGACAGCGATGACTATTGTACTGGGATCCTCTGTGGTTCTGACAGTTCTGACTTCTGTTCCTGTATCCTGTGTGGTTCCGAATACATAGTTGGTCCAGTATCGTGTGTGGGTCTGATAGCCTAGCTGGTCCTCTATTCTGTGTGGTTCTGACAGCTTAGATGAATCAGTGAATATATCTGATCATCTATATCACTCTATGAAATATGTATACATGTGTGATCTGAGTCTCGACGTTCAATCATTTATCTTCGAGGTGATGGAATTTACATCCTGTGTGGACTGGGTTGTGCTTGGGCTCGATTGTTGGAGTCGAACTGTTAATGATAACTTAGGTATATATATGTGCATATACCTAAATAGGGTTGGTTGATACTTCGTGATTGTATCTTTCTTCTTCAGTTTATCCTTTATGGATTCTGGGAGACCTTCGAGGTCTCGAGGTCCCAACTGAGTATCGTTATACTCACCCCTGTACTGGTTATGCCTGCATTTCATTGTGTTTGTTGCAGACAATGGACATCACTGATCGAGGTAGAGAGTTATAGATCTGTATGGTACCCGGAGGTGGACCACCTGGCGAGATGTACACGGAGTGGATGGATGGACCTTGGGTTCTGAGGAGGCCATCTATACCCACCCATCAGGTCAGATTCCTGGAGGACGACTCAGTATTGCGGTTTTAACTTTCTATAGTTGTACTAGTTTTACTGTTTTTCGTACTTTACTGCTGGGCTTGTATTTATAGCTCCTTTCCTTTCAGCACTTTATTTTGTATGAATTTTTACTTAGTGTTTACTTCCAGTTGTGTAATATTTTGTTTTTGTTTAATTATTAAAGGCAATGCCTCCCCTTTTTATCGGGATTACTCCTTTGGTGCTAGTCGCCAACTCCTATCCTATGGAAGGCGTGCATGGGCTAGTCACAACACGGTCCTCGAGGAAGTGTTATGAGAGAGTGATAATGATGTTATTACTTTATAATGAAATAAATAAAGAAGAGGATGTATAAGAAGAAAAAAATTTGAATGAATCGGTAAAGGATATTACCTCTTCTTTGACGCGCCTTTTCTAAACCTCCACTTAGGGCACTAAAGTTGGTCTTTGAAGAAAACCAGAACCTATAGTATGTTTCTAGGGAAGGGGAGATGATAAATGGAATGTGTTTGGTTGAGCATGAAGAATCAAAATGTTGTGAAGATGATAGGGAGTATGTGCCCTTTTAAAACAGAGGATAGGGGCACTTTTGGAATCCTCTAAAATATTAATTTATAATAAACTCAAACCCCACATAAAACTTCCAAAATGACTCAAATTTGAAGATGTGAAGAGATATGTTTGTAATCTTATCATAAAATAAAATTTAGACATGTTGGGAACTTATTTTAAACCATATCAACCTGATTTAACCTTATTTAATCTATTTAATATTATTTGTGATAATAATATTCTATATTTTAAATTATTACAAATAATAACTTCTGTGTTTTGGATTTTCAATAATTAGATACTTTATCCTGTGTTTGACCAGATAAAATTTAATTTATAATTTTTATATATTTTTGTGATTTTTAAACAATTTATTAATATGTTATTTTTGTAAAATAACAATAGTGTCCATTTTGACACTATTTAATTTATTTTAATTTAAATAAAATCCACACAGAGGATATATTTGAACCAAAATATTTAATTTATTTATAACATGTCATATTTATATAGAATATTCTTGGATCACATTAAATAGTTCATATAATATTTATTTTAATATTTTTAAAACCATTTATTTGAAATTTCAATCAATAAAATAATCTCTACATCACTATTGTGTCACTATTAATGATAATTATATAATCCATAAAAATTCTAAATAAATTAACATGATGTAGATAATTTTATTATCTTATTGGTGACTATTTTTGTTCAAATTTATATTATGTTTATCACTAAATTAATATTTTTAAACTTATAATATATAAGAGAGAGGTATGTTGTCAATTTCTTTGGTTTTAATAATAATTACATCATTTTCATGGTCAAAAGTCCATGAAATGAATCTATTCTGACCCTTAGGTGATATGGGTCTAATTTTATTAATCCATAAATTTTTTTGCATGTGTTAAGGTAATTTTATTATATTATTTTTACCTTTAATTACCTTATTTTCCATTAACTGTAGTAAATAAAATTTACCATAGTTACTATTCATAATGTCTAAAAAAAATTAGCCTATTATAATAATTTGGACCCACTAATTCCAAATATGGAATCCATTTTTCGAAATTCAAAACACAGAAGTTTCAGTATTTAATTTAAAATTAATCCTGTTGTTGAGAAAATGGGGTTTAAATGTTAAAACATTACAAAAGATTGAAATGTTTTTACCTATGAATTCAATGTAAAAATAATGAAAATGACATGAATTATATTAAATGATAAAAATATATTCTATTTATACTTTATATCCATTCAATATTATAATTTAATCATATAAATTATCCTGATGAATAAAGTTGTTTTTAATTAAAATTTAGAGTATTTTTACTATTCATCCAAATATCAAAGTTAACATAAAAAAATTAAAAAAATTATCCAAAGTAAATTTTTATATACTTATTGCAATGAAGAAGTTTATTTTGTCAAATTGAACTCATAAACATGTCAAAAATATGATTCAAAGTGGATGCTCCATCAAAAGGTGGCAAAACTGTATTATTGGAAAAATATTTCCTTTATAAGAAAAATTGATTTTGTTCTCGTAACTTGTTCTAGAAAATTATTAAGATGAATTATAATGTTATAAAATTAAAAATCCAGTTAATACTATTCATAACGGAGAGTTCATAATAATATTAGAACTATATATCGTTGTATAGTGAAACATGGTATTGCGTACAACACACGCTATTGAGGAATGTCCCTCTTGCATGCCACACAATCCAAGAACAGTTCTTGCGTATACTACAAGATAAATCGATGTTGCTTATAGTGCAAGCTAATCTTGGTGTAGCATACAAAAGAAGACATCAATGAAATTAAAAATAATATTTCTTATAAAATATCATGGTGTTACAGGATGAAAATTCAATTACCTTATTTTAAACAAAAGGAGGATGAAATAGTGGATGTATATAAATCAAATATAACTCAATTTCCATGGTATGCTAAAACAATTATTTGAAATATTGATAGTAAAATAATTTTTTTAATCAGGATTAATTCCACGATGCTGAAGGGATGTGGTCGCCTGTGAATGAAATTGATATCATATACTTTTTCAATTTTATGAGTGAGTAGAAATAGAGATTGATGATGATCACATGCACTTATAAAATAATTCAAAGAAAATGTCTAGATGACATGAAATGGGTAAGAATCAATCAAATAAATATGATGGTAAGAATGTTTGGTTTCCATTTTATGAATTGTGTGGTAAGACGAATCATGGGGAATGACTTACCAAAACCAGGAAGAATTTTTGATGGGGTATGTTTGGACATATGGATCAGGATTGTAATTAAAATGATAATAAGATTAACTATGATAAGAAAAAATTATTTTTTTAAATGTGCTGAGATAGGGAGTTATGAGAATACCTTTCTAAAAATTATTTGAATGATGGGAAGTGTAATGATTATAAGAAGAAGGTGTAGTGAAATGCTTTTCAACTACATCAGTAGATGTTGGGTCATCTAATGAAGTGGTATCAGGTACTTTATTAGTTCATTCAGACATTGTTATTGTTTATTTTAATAATGGGTCTATATAATCCTTTATTTCTATGAAGCATTATAGTATATTTGAAATTTCACCTCATGTAATGAGACTAAAACCTATGATTAAAACACCACGGGAAAATATTATAGAAAAAAGGAATTATAAGAATTTTCATATTGTTGTATCTAGAAATTAATTATATAAAAACATTTTCTTCCATTCATATAGTTTGATGTTATTCTAGGTAGGGCTTGGATTTCTATTTATCCTGATAAGATTTATTGTAGAGATAAAGAAGTTGTTTTTCAGAAATATTTTGAGTTTTTATACAAGAATGAACCCATAACATTGATACAATATCAATAAAATGAGAAACTATTAAAATATTTAAATAAAATTTATCTTACTAATATGGTTGAAAAAATGGGAATTGTTTAGAATAATTATGTGCTAGTTGAAAATGAATACCTGCGTGTTTTTTCTAATAGTTTCTCTTTTTTATACCTTATTGGGATGTTGAATTTATTATTAAATTAGTTCCTAATGCTAAGACAATTTCATGACCACCTTATCGATTAGATCATGTGTAACTTCATGAATTAAAACAACAGTTGCAGTAGTTTCTTGATAAAGGGTTAATTCATCCTAGAACATCACCTTAGGGTGCTCTTATTTTGTTTGTTAAAAAAATATCATTCCATGGAACATTACATTTATTATAGATCTTTTAATAACATTAATATTAAAAATAATTATCGTTTTCCTCATATCAATGATTTTTTTGATCAACTCCATGGAAATTATTATTTTTCCATGATATAATTATGATCTGAGTACCATCAGTTGAAGTTGAAGGAGGATGAAATCCGGAAAAATAAATTTTCATACAAGTTAATAGAATTATGAGTTAATTTTTTTACCCTTTGAATTTAAAAATTCTCCATATGTATTGATGAGCCTTATCAATAGAATATTCCATGAATATTGGGATTTGATTTTGGTAGTTTTTATTGTTTATATTTAGGTATTTTTAATATGATGTGAGAATCATGACAAACATTTAAGGATTGTCTTGCAAACTCTTAGAGAAAAGATGTTAAACAGTAAATTTAAAAAATGTGTTTTTGGTAGAAAAAATTTATTTTCTTGGTAACATTACAAATACATATGGAATAATATTTTATCACACCAAAAAATGGTTAATGAATGAAAAAACCTAAAAATGTTATTGATATTCATAATTTTCATGTATTGGGAGGTTATTATTGGTGGTTTTTTAAATATTTGCATGATTATGCTGGCTGTAAACTAAGTAAACATGAAAAAGGATAAATTTATTTGGACAGAATAATGTGATGTTTATTTTTTGAAATTGGAGAAGCAATTGGTGAATGATATAGTTTGGACCTGCCTTCGAGAAATAAAGAATTTTTCATATACAGTTATGCTTCATTTAAGGGACTTGGTTGTGTTTTGATGAATAATGGTCATGTAATTTTTTATGATTCAAGAAAACTGAAGCCTCATGAGTTAAATTCTTCCACAAATGATTTTAAATTAGATTCTTTGGTTTTCAATTTTAAAATTGGGGGGCATAATTTATACAGATTCAAAATGTGAAATATATACTCATCTTAAATCTCTGAAGTATATATTCACACAGATGAAATTAAAAATGAGGCATAGAAGATGGCTTGAGTTAATAAAGGATTATGATTACCCAACCAATTACCATCATGGAAAAACAAGAAATGTTGCAGATTCCTTGTGTCGGAAAGACCTTCCATCATTAACCATGTTATGTTTGGAATAAGACCTCTTCATTAACGATTAAATGAATCTTGTATTGGATGTTTTTGGGGTAGAATATTACTCTATTTTGTTTCAGGTTTATGTGACGTCATGTTTTTCAAACAGAATTAAGAAATAACTTAAGGAATATGGAGAGTTATAAATCAAGGTAAAATTTGTGAAAAGGGTATGCATCATGAATTTAATGTTGATAAAGATTGATTTTTGAAATTCAAGAAGATATTATATATTCCTTGTGATTCACAGCTTATGAATGAGTTGTTAAGTGAAAATCATAGTTCCTAATGTTTAGTTCATCCTTGAAGAACAAATACATACGTAGACCTTCATGAGTATTACTAGGGCGATGGAATTAAAAGAGATATAGATGATTTTTCTGTGAAGTTTTTGACTTGTCAAGAGGTTAAAGAAGAGGGACAATTACCATAGGGTATACTTCAGCCTTTTCTAATTATATAATGTAAATGGGAAAATAAATCAATGGAATTCATAGTTTAACTACTAAGTACATCTTGATAAAACATTGAGAAATAGTTTATTGTCCAATGACTGATTAAATCTTCTAATTTATTTCCTATTTGAGATACTATGTATTTGGATCATCTTTCTCGATTTCACCTCAAAGTGATTGTCCGGGTACATGGAGTTCCACTTTGTATTGTATATGACCATGATCCCATGTTCACTTATAACTTTTGTAAAGTCCCTCAAAATATTTTGGGCACATAATTAAATTTTATCACCACTTTACATCCTCAACCTGAAGGATATATCGAGTAAACAATTCATGCATTGGAGGAGAGGCTACGATCTGGTTCAGTGGAGTCCCCAAGATGCTAGGAACAACGTCTATCGTTAGGTGTGTTTTCATAAAATAATATTTTTCATTCCAATACACAGATGGAACCTTTGGATGTTTTATATGGAAAGTAGGGTCAAAATTCATCATTTTGGGATGAATTCGGGGAATGGATATTAATGGGATCAAAATAAACTAAGGAAGTTGTTGACAATGTGAATATGATCTACTAACACATTAGGATAGCATAGATTATGAAGAATGGTTTTGAAAATAAGAGTTATAATTACTTTTATTTGGATGCAGGTGATCATGTTTTACTTAAAATATCTAAATGGAAATGGTTTATAAACATTGGTAAGGAAACAAAATTACATGGTTCATTGGTCCTTATGAAATCCTGGTTAAATTAGGACTAGTTTCCTACCAAGAAGCCTTACCACTATGTTTATCTTAGGTACATAATGTTATTCATGTTTTGATGTTGAGAAATTATATTCCACATTCATCTCATGTTTTTTTGCCTAGATTTAGTTTAGCTAGAAGAGAATTTTTCTTATTAAGATAATTTTTTTTAGATTTTTGATCTAAGAGAGAAAGTATTATAGAATATGGAAATTCAACAGGTTAATGTTTTTTAGAGAAACCACAAAGTTGAATAAGCATCATGGGAGTCTGAAAATGCTTTGAGGGATATATACCATCAATTATATAATAAGTAAAAAAATTCAAGGATTCAATTTCCCAAAGTTGGGGATAATTTTATGACCTAGGTATTTATATAATAATTTTTTCATTTTAGAATTTCCTATTAAAATTCATTACAAATATATAATAAAATAAGGGGAATTTATAGAAATTATGGAATTTAAACATATATAAAAGTAGCATGGCCATATAGTATAGTAGTTTGACTAATTTAATTATAACCTCACATATTAAAGTATAAATAAAATTTTTTAATCTTATAATTTAAAATATGATATATTTTTATCTTTGAAGAATTTAATAAATTTTTTAATTTTAAATTAACTATTGGTATTTTTGTAATTCTTTAATATTTAATTTTTGTTTTTTAAGATTGATTTAAAAGAAACTATTCATTCATAATATAGATATATAAATTAATATTTCATTTCATTATGATTATAAGATTATTTTAGGAGACCTTAGTTAATTTTTAAAAGTGCTAAAAATTCTGTTTTATTTTTAAAATTTTTATTTTTCAAATAAAATGTGATATTAATAAAAACATAAATTTCAGTAATTTTATCATGTTAATGGAAAAATTCATCATCAAACATATTCTCCTCCCCCTTATATTATAAAAATGAGAACATGATCTGTGATCAGACGATTTACTACCATTGGGGACGAAACACTTTAACAGTTTATTAGCACCTTAAAGTCTGATCATAAATGAATTATTATGATTAAATAACATTTTATAATACATATTATAAGTTATTTTATGTTCTGTAACATATATATAAATATGACATTGAATAAAATTATATAATTTCATGATGATCATTAAACAACCAAAATAAATTAAATCATTCTAGGTAATGTTTTATATAATGACTCATCATAATACCATCTGAAAAATTATATATAAATCTATTTAATATGTTTTAATTTAATTAAAAATTTTTATTTTTAATTTTGTAGATTTTATCGCTTCTTATAATAAAATAAATTATAAACCAACCATGGAAACTATGAAATAATTGTGCCTAAAACATTGAAAATAAAAAAACATTATTAAAAAGTGGGTTGAATGTTATTATAAGGATTCTATATAAGTAATTATAAATATAAATATGGTTCTATAATATATTAATAACACTATTTAGACAATTATAAAAGTGTTTTGAACACATTTGGATTAAGGAAAACCCTAGTTAGGGGAATTCTAAACCCATTTTCAATTCAACGGGTTAACCTTTTACTTCATTTATTAGGTTGTATTAAGATTATTTATGAAATTAATATTGATTATATTATGTATTATTATGTTTATTTACATTTTATACACATATTCCATTATTATTATCACTTCTCAGTTCATTTATATGATATTGGTAAGGTAATTCTCTTTAAAAACAGTCTTTTTAAACATCTATTTTTATAAACATTATTAGGAATGTTTTTATGAAAGTTTTATTGTTTTATGATTATGTTATGGTTCATGGAATTTTTTTATGATGTAATGTAGGAATTAAATCTCCCTATAATTCATTAGAAATTTTTTTGTAGGTTGAATGTATAGTTACTCCATGTGAAACTATGATGGTTATACCATTAGTTAGCAGTGACGGTTACATTATAAGTTATCCATTAATGTTACAAATCATATGGTAACTATGAGGGATATAATATTAATTAATTGATTCCCAAGTTACCTTTATGGTATTATTATTTTTCTATGTTTTACAGAAATATAATTATATCCCAAATTAACAATATGATACTTATTGGTTGAGAATATTTCCTTTTTGAAAATGATTTAGTATGTTTTTATTTATTCATGTACTAAAAGTTTATATCCTTATTTTAATCTAAATTACTATGTATTTTTACTCATCCCAAGTTTTTTTAAAAATTCACGTGGTTTAAATCTTATTAAGTTAATATGTGAAGTCGAGATGATTGTTGTTAAGTCATTTTATTAAAAGATTAAATGTCATTATATAAATATTTTGTATAATAAAATAGTTGGATATTGTTTTAGTAGTATCCACTTTGTATTCTTGTGGGTAGATATGACCAAATTACGTCCTAATTTTATAAAAATATAAACCAAAAATATCTTTTGTAATATAAAGAAGTGAATTCTAAAGGAATTTACCAAATCTTGTAATTATTAAGGCCGAGTCCTAATATAATTCTATATGTTTTCATGAAATTTTATATTTCGATGTAATATAAAGTGTAATAATATTTTGACTTTAGTATTATTATTCATTCATGTCATGAATTAAAAAGTGTGTTATATTTCCTTAAACCCAAGAGGCAAATAATCATATAGAAATTTGGTATGTTGGGTGAGTCACAATTGATATGTTATTGAGGAAGAAATCAAGGAAGGATTGGTCTCTTTAATATTATTATATGTTTATATATCATCCCTTTGATTGAAGAGGAGTCGTCACATTAAATTCCATAGTCTTTGTTTATAGATAAGTTCTCCACAATTATTAAATGAAATATATATCTATTATAAATTTCTTTAACATGGGTATGAAACAAACATGATGAGATAATGTAACACCTATAGTTTCTTGAACATTACCCTTTTATTGTTTATTTTCATGTTATATAAATATTTGGTTATATTTTAGGATTTTTTTAGATTAGTTTTAAGTAGATTGGAAGTGTTTCTATATGTGAGAAGTTTGATTATGGTTTTTAGAAAACATGAATGATATATAGGAAACTGTGAAATAGGTTTTGGGATTCACAAGGAAGGTGGAAAATTAGAGCACAAATTTTCTAAACCATGGACATTCTTAGGGAAAGCATGTGGATTGAAAAAATATGGGAAAGAGCGGTTGTAACATGGTTTTTAATACCATGTGATCCAACCAAGAAAAGGGTTTTCTTATGAGAGTTTTACGACATGACTATTTCACAATTCTCCAAAATGTGTAGCTACCTAGGAGAAGTCTATTAGCAAGATAGTGGTTGTCAACTATTTTGAAAAACCATAAGGTTGAACCATGTGAAATGAATTTAATGATATGAAAATTATATTTCGAATCATACTTAATCTTTCGATCCCTAATTTTCCATTATTCTTATAGGGTCCCAAAAACCTATTCCTCTGTAATATTATTTGGGTATTCCATTTGATCAAAAGTAATATTTTTGAAAATGAATTTGTGTTTCAGATCCATATTTAGTATTAATCCATAGTTTCCATTATCCCTCTTTAGATCTACAAATTTTATCTCAATCAATTCACTTATTATAGTTCTATATAAATATATATATTATCAATGTTGTTGATATTGATGATATCTTGTTACATTAATTTAACTTAATAAGATTACATTTCAGATTTAGGATCTCTTAGTGTCAGTTTTTTGTTTTCTTTATCAGTTGAGATGAAGCTGGATTCTATATATTCGTCACTTATTACAGAATGTAGTGTCTTTATTATTCTTAAAGATTTTACTTGTATATTTTTTGAAAATTTTCTATGATTTGATTAAAGAAAACCTTTTTTGTTTTATGGAATTCTAGAAAATTGATTTATTTTAGAAAATCATATTTGATAAAATTTTAAAATTATGAATTTAAAATTAGGAAATTGTAATGATGAATGCTAAATTATTGACAAAATAAATTCAGTGGAGGGAATATTTTATGTGGAAGGACTTGGAATGGAATTATTTATAATTGGGCTTCTGTGTTTTCAATGTGGACAGGTTATGGTCAAAAGTGCCACCATCAAGTTAGTACTGATTATGGTTGTTGAGCGCCACTGTCAATGGTAACTCCAAGATTGAGCGTATGGGTGGAAGGTTGTGTGTGAACTTGGTAATTTTTATGTCAAGTGTTAATGAATTTTAATGGTCTTATATATGTTTTGTTTCATATATTTATCTTAGGTATTTATATACTATATTTAACTCATTTTAAACTATTTTATATAAAATATACTAACTAGTTCATTTATTAGTGTCATGTGTTGGTATATCTTTAGTTAATTCATACTGAGTTTATACTAACCCCTTTCTCGGTAACTTATGTCCGTTTGAATGTGTTTTATTTCAATTTACTGGAAAGGGGGAGGTATCTAACTTATTTAACACTGCATCATGACAACATAGTTTTAAAATGTGGTGTTAAATCTTGGAACTTGCTTGGGTAGTGTTTGAGACCATGTCATTTATTGTGTATAGTTCGGGTTTTCCTTTTGTTTTTTAGTTGATATTCCATGTTTCATTTTCATTATTTTAATTTTTTTAATTGGTTTTATATTAGTGTTTTATTTTTTATATTCCGGAATCGTATAGAAATATTGGACGTCTATAATATGTATTTCTAGTTTTTTTTACTTTTAAGTAAAAAATATCCCCCAATGCTCATCTAAACCCTTGGAATTTATTTCTAATATTTCAAGTCTCAGTGATGTAACATATGGATAGTAGAATCTTTACCTCCTCTAATGTAAATGATTTGTGGTACTATGTTACGAATGGAATCTTTCTATTTCAGTGCATCATTCTATTGTGATGGAAAAACAATATAAGAATGTAAATATTTTAAATGTAAATTTAAAAAAGAATACCCAATCATTTTTATAATGAATATAATATTATTATGGTTTTTGGGTATTTTAGTGTTCTGAGTCACATCTAGGTTTTTTTCATCTCATCTATGTGGCATGGCTAATGAGGGTTGCATAGCATGATTCATTCCGATTTTAATGATTTATGAAAATGGTAATGTTGTTTATTATTTGTAAGTGCATCTTGTTATGGATTTTTTATTATCATGATTTATAATTTTCTAAGACTTAAATTTCTAGTGAGTGTTAAATAAATTTGTTTTGATTTTTTTATATTGAATTTAATCTGGTATTCATCATAAGAATCATAAAGATGATTCTATTGAAAATTTGGATGATATTAACCCACATGTGAACCAAAAACTTTCCTATAGAATCATTTAGTAATTTCAAGACACTACTAGGGGAAATATAGAGGATGATCATTGATAAGTGAACAACTGTTTCAATTTTAAAAATAATAATCGACCCATAAATAATTCAAATTCAGAACAAGAAAAGGTATTAAAATGAATAAATAAGATGAATCATATCTTCAAATTTTGGGAATACAAGACGTGATGAAATTCAGGTACATGACTTATATACTAGAGGATATCTCATGCAATGTTAGGATTTATAAATCCAATATCAATTATAACAATACATTACATGGGAGGAACATAAATAATTGTACAAAAAATAATTTAATCAACAAATATTCATGATTTCATGAACAATGGTAGTTTAACATGATTTAAGAGAATAATTATTTAACAAATTATGAATATATGTTTATGAACATAGTAATAATTTCCCCCAAAGTATATTATTAAGAATACTTGAAGGAACGCATATTTGTTTCTAGGATATGAATGTAATTTTTCTCTATGATTATTTTTATTTTTAGTATTCATTATACAAATATAGTAAATAATGAAATAGTAGTAGAAAATATATTTATCGAAATTCAGTTGGAGGGAGTATTCTTATCCCCATGAGAATGGGTTGGAACATAAACATTAGGAATATATAGAAGAGGGAAACATCTATCCAATGTGGTGAAACACAATAGAATTACACCATATCCTAAGTTGATTTCCATCGATGAAATAATATAATGCATGGTTTATTCCAATGTAGTTCCACTTCTCATAATAAATTATATTGTATGACACCACCTCAATATAATTACAACTGTAATAATATGGTAATATACATCATTATTACTATAGGGGTCTAGTATTTGGTATTAGAGATGAAACTCGTGATTCTCATAAATTCATCTATTCAATAGTTTGATCTTGTTATCATATCTCTCATCCTAAAAACTGACCAAACCAGGGTGATTCAAGAAACACCCCCAAATTCTTAGGTTATTCAATACATACATGGAAATAAGGATCTGAGAGTATTTACTTAGAAGATATATGGATCCATGAATATGATCATGGATTGTGATTCTGGTCTATTTATGGTTTGAGTTATGATTATTTTGAATTATATAGTCATGGAAGCTTTGTATGATATGGTCGAATTCTAAACCTTAATCAGCTATCATTTAATGGATCATATGAATTTACAAGTTGAGATGATACCTTCTATTGTGAAATATAAAACATCTCTAGAACAATGAGGGAGTTGATCCGTTAAGTTATCAACATGTTCTACAACTATCAATGAGGTTAAATTAGTTTTTTATATCTTAGTTTTTATAATGAAAATCTATAACCGGATTTTGGGGATGGATTGGTTTATGAACTTCAAAACTTATATAGTCTAATATTAATGGTAGGAGATTTTCAATTCTTTTTGTAGAATATTGAATCAATTTAAAGAATATTGTAATGTGAATATAAAAGGAAAAGAATCATCAGTTCTTGTAGTTGGGATAATATCATATTAGTTGGAAGAATCTACTTTTTAATTTTTGGAATAAAGTTTACATAGTGACATCCCAACCATCATTGAGTAATTTCATGATTTCAATCTTCAAAATTTATATAGCTTTATACCGAAAAAGAGTAATTTATGATTGAACTGATACCATTTAACCATCAAATTTGGCTTTTACAATATAGAATGGAACTAAAGGAATCAATAGAATTGAAATTTTAGATAGAAGAGTTTCATAGAAAATCATTCATTCAAACATGCATGTCTTAGTGGGAAACACATTTTTTTTGAATGAAGGTGGATGGAACTCTTAGGATGTGCATGGATTATTTTTAAATAAACCATGTTAATATAATTAATAATTATCATCTTATATAAATTGTTTATTTAATTGCTTAATTTTGGGGATAAACATGGTTCTATAAGACTAATTTATGATTTGGGTATCCCCGACACCATGTTTGGAAGGAGGATATTCTAAAAATATTATTTCTGGGTCAATATGGCCTCTATGAAAATATTATTATTCCATTTGATCTTATAAATAAATCATCAGCATTTATGGAATTAATGAATTTTTTATTTTAGATGTTTCTTGATTCCTTTATTATGGTGTTCATTAATTATATTTTGGTGTATTCTAGGAATGAATGCGATAATGCAAAATTATTTTTTATAGTGCTGGGTATCGGTTTTTTAGTATTTTAGGTGAAATCGGGAACCATCATCGAAGTGGTTTTGGTTTGACCAAATGGTAGATTGTGGGGGGTTGTTTCAGCCGTGCATAATCAAGAACACCATGTTACCATCTTTTTCTTACCAGAAACTCCCATTGGTTCTCTCATCCATAGTTGGGTATTGAACTGAATTCCAATGAAAGGTGATCATCTATGTTTACAGGCCTAATTCCACTTAGGGGGCTCACATTGGTTAATAAGATTAGAGGTCGCACTCATCACACCCTTTAGAGGGGAATTATTTCTTACTATAGGACTCCCTTATAGATTTAATATGTCTTCAAAAATATCTTCCTAATAACAATATAAGAAATGTTACCCTAAAAAATGATTATAGGTTAATTCTACTTATATACAGAAGAAAGGGAATCTAATTGACGAAAAAAGGGGGTTTCAATAGTGAATCCATCTATATGTATCCAAGGTTCACCATCCATTTCTAGGTAATGGGTGGATGCTTTATATTCTAAAGTAGTAGAACCAAGTACTTCTAAATTTACTACCATGTAGAGAGGTGGTAAATATAATAAGGAGGAGCTTGATCTTTTATGAGGCATCCTATGTATCCAGATAATTTTAGAAATCAAAAACCAAGTTGTTCATTAAAACCATGCAGTTTTACGTTAGGTTGAAATGACTTATATTTGTTCTCTTGGACACCAGGAGTTCTTACATGAGTCTTGGAGGTACATCCTATGTGTCTCGAGTATGAAAAGAATCAGAGTTGTTGAATTTCATTCATTTTTTCATTCCACAAACAGATGAGGTAGAGTGAGCTTCTCGTGGGATTGATAGTGTCCCAATTGTGGATATGTTAGAGATATAAGAGGAATTTATATGGAGTAGCTATTTATTTTAGCTCAGGATTTAAAAAAATCATGCATATCCTTGTTATGGTTGGAATCAGAGTTCTTGCAGTTCATTTACATTTTTAGAGCATTCCCCAAGGTAGTTTCCTTTGTATAGTGGTGAATATATATCATTACACTCATTAGGGCTTACATATTGAAATTTAAATGGTAGTTCAATATGAATGAGGTGAATGATTTTATGATTTCACCAATCTTAGCTCATGTTAGCTATGATTGGTGTGTGAAACAATGAATAATAAGTAATCAGTCCCACTACACACGATTTCAATGATTATACACTAGGAAGACCCTAAAAATATTTTATTATAGATCTCAAACCATAGGGAAGAATCTTATGTATCATGGTTATGGAAGGAATCAAATTCATCATAGATCAATTTATTTGGAGATTATGAACTAAGTGTTCACCTGTCAGTTTAGATACTTGTGTTGTAGATGAAATGATCATTATAGTGCCCTAAGCTGACATGATATATTCTCTATGTGAAAAACTAGGTAAGGAAAATTGTTATTTTTCGTTTTTCATGATGTAAGACTTATGTTAATGACTTACCTAAAAGAATTTAATATTGTTATTGGGACTCAGGGATATATCCTATGCATCCTTCAAATGGATGGAATCAGTGTCATTGTAGTTTAATTTATTCATCGGTCCACCGATGGATGAGGTAGAGTGATCATCCCACCGGAATGATTGAGACCGATTGTTGAAATGGGATTGAAACAAATCGTACATTGAAATGGATTTCTATTTGAGTTCAGGACATATAAAGGTATCTAATGTATCCTGGTTATTATAGGAATTAGATTTTTCAAGGTTTAGTTAATCGGGGATTACACTATGAGGTTACTCTGTTGATCGGTTCTACTTTCCCACCCACCATATACTGATTATCCCCTTGTACTAATATGTAGGAGTGTATCTATGGGGAATATTTTAATTAAAATATATGATCCACTTTTCCTTTATAAAATAATTTACATAACTGAGGTGGAATATCATATTGTGTCACATTATCAAGGATGACATGCATAGAGGACATCACAAGACCAAGATGGTCATGGAATCCGTCGAATGACCTAACTATCATTCCTAGAGGGTGTCAAATTATCAAGGATGACTTGTCTAGAGGACATCAAATGACCGAGAGGGTCTATCCTATAAATCATCGCATGATGTGTATGGATTTTCTGTTGGGCATCATGAGTGTTGGCTGAATTAACCAGAGAGCATTGTAAGAGAAAAATAACATGCTTATATGCTATCATGAGACGTGGATGACATAAGTGGGAACCATTATATATGTTAGGAGATAAACTTGAAGGGCATTATAAAGCTTGGACAATGATCCCAGATGGCTTTGTGAGATTAATTTGGCATGGCCACGGTGACCATTTCACTTTCCCTAACATGTCAAAAAGATTACGCATAACCCAAATAACATGCTTAAGGAGTGTTATAAGATCAGAAAGACTTGTTTTAGTGTTGTCGTGTGTCATGGATGGTTTAAACAAAGTTCATGGGGGTCAAAAAAAAGTTTCTCACTTAATTATTGCATCATTAACGATTCTTCTATACCTTATATTGAGAATGCCTTATATTTATTTACTGTCAATTTATTTTTAGTCTCCCATGAACAAGTAGATGTGTGTGATGTTATTCTTATATCATTTTGGAAGTCCTTCACATGATCTATGAGTCACCATGTGAAATTATTTTATTCTTGGATCATTATATCTCCAGATTGTTTCTAGTATATCACATTGGTAAAGACATGTCGGTCATAAGATCAGATTCTCTAAGGAATCCTCACTTGTTCTTGGGTGTATCGATGCGCTCGGATGAAAAAAAACCCTCATTATTTAAGGCTGCCCTGGGTTATTAATATACCTCAACACCATAAATTTTTCTAGTTTTTTTGAATATCTTCCAAAAATACAAGAAGGAGTCACTGAAGGGTTCTGGAACCATGCGTCTTTGTTATCCTCTACCATGGACCACTACGGAAGGGGTCACCTATTATAAGTGATAGAGAGTCCCACCCATCAACGACTCTTTTATTATATAATATATAATTAATTATTAACATTTATTAATTAAGATAGTGTTGAGAAGGACTTAGTAATAAAATATTAACTTGTCCATCTTCCATCAAGAGATTTCCAATGCCTTTCTAGAGACATTTTGTGAGGAAAAGATGTCTTGTCAGGGGGTCTCTGTGAGATCTAGGCATCACGTTGAGGAGTCTTGTGAAGCTGTATTATGGAAATAATTATCGATTCATGAGTGTTTTATGAACACTATAGGCTTCATACCCCTTCCACTTTTATTTACATAGTTTTATTATAAAAAGGTTAAGTCTAATGCAAAATCCCATGAGTAATGTAAAAGATAATTACTCTCCATCTTGATAATTCATTGTGCATCCAATATAGGTCTCATGGAGATCTGCAGGAACTGTATAGACAAATCTATTTTTTCCTCAGGAAAAAAGAGAATGATCATGATGATAGTTAGAAATATTTGAGGTTCTCTTTTCATTGAGGATGATTAGATGAAGGGATTTCATGGGATGAGGTGGGTGTTTCATTTGTGAATGGTAGTGTCTTGCAGATCACCTGGGGTGCATCACATGATGATTGGAGACCATGAGTGGCATCCACCTCCATTATATTATTTTATTTATTTTACAATTGATCAAGGGTCCCCCACATTTGGATCCTCCACCTCTTGGATGTTTATCCTTGCATTTTTGAAGTATTTTCAGATTCGGTTGTCAGCCACTCATATTTGACAACCCATGTGGCATGGGAGAGCTTATCCAGATTATGCCACATAACTACATGCTATCCTAGGTGCCTCTTTGAGAGAAAAACGACACGTCAAGAGGGGCTTCATGGGACATTCAATAGACTATCTGATGCACTTGGTTCCTTCTAGTGGACCTGTAATGGTTACATGATCGCTAGTCCCTTGGAGAGTTATATGATCTATGACATTTTTACCCCTTATCCTTTCTTTTCTTTTACATGAAAATAATACCAATTTTTAGGTATTCTTTCTATTATGAACTATCCGATGCTAATTTGGTGACCATAAAAAACTCCCCCCTCCATAGAATCATCAGTAGGGATAGGGACTTAGTTATGATGTAATTAGTTACCCACCAATGCTTTTGGTTTTATCAAAAGTCAATGTATTTAGTGATGTTTCGTTTATGGAGTGATGCTTTCAATTCAAAAAAATCCCTATATTTAGGTGTGTGGAGAGCCACTAATTTCACTACCCACCACTCATTAAATGATCCCACAGTTTTCCCCTATCGTGTACCCTCATATCATGATTGTTATGCGAGTCCTAATCATGAGACCTATTAATGAGGCCTGATCAAAATACCCCATCATTATCATTTTTCCCTAATATTGATTTTTCTTAGGCACCTATTAAGACTGGATGCCAACATTATTTTAGAATATTTTTGAACATTAAATATAATGGTTGCGATTGTCTGTGAGGGTTCGTAGGGTCCACTATCATGATCATTAGGTCATTTTTCATGAGATTCACATGACCATGTTTATGTCACATGATCTCAAGTATCCATGGGTTCATGTTATTATCTGATGCGCTATGGGATTATGTGTACCACGAGAGATTCTTGTATTATTCAATTTTTGAACTCCTTATGTAGTTCATGAATCCTTTTTTGATTCATTTGATGTGCATGATGTGGCAAGTTAATTATTTCTTTTCTTTTGACACGATTTTATATTCTCTTTCTCTGACATATAACTCTTACTCTTGTTCAGTTGGATTCTGGTTCCCATTGTTCTTCCTCAGTTGTGGCCAATCAAAGAGCCATGATTTATATAAATCACAACTATTACCCTCAATATCGTGTATATATTGCTAACAAGTGTCTAGATAAGTTCCAATTTTCTGAGATTCAGGAATATCCTTTATCTCAAATTCTTTCTCTATACTTTTGGGTTTGCTGAATGATGCGTACATCCACCCTCCAAAATCTAATATTCTATTTTGCTAGGTGTTGGCATATCTCAATTGTGTACAAATGATAATTACTTGGAATAGTAGGCTGATCATAGCTTGATCTAAATATCTATCATATATATTGGAAAAATATTATTTTGTTCCATAAGGATGTGACATTGTTCATTATCCCATTTCCTAAATCTATTGTTCTATATTTTCTTCCTCTAGAAACAATCATGGCCTTGGATGGGGTTCGATGTGGGATCTCTATCTAGAAAAAATTTCTCTAATGAATACGCATGGCCCATATATTATATATAAATATGAATTGAGTTTTTTGATTAGTTATACAGAATTCATATTTATAAAGCTATGTGGATTTCCCAGTTCATCATTTACCCCCAACTTGACCATCATTGGGAGATGATCAGTCATTGGTTACTTGGTACTATCATATTCTATTGGTCCCACATTAAAGTGGGTATCAAATTATGGTACATCAAACAACTGGTTTGTATAACCCCTCTATGAGAAATGTATGATGAATTCATTCCTTCCACATATTTCTTGGATAATCCCTTCAAGACACCAGTTTTGGCATGAGAGTTTCTTATTATCAACAAGTATAAATTAAGGAAGGATATAACAACACATTCTCTCATTTCCATTAAGGATTAGATAAATATTTTCCTCTGTTTCAATGGATACAAGCCAACTACTGTACATCCTCATTGTTACACTTCCCAGAAAGTTTGTGATAGTATTAGATCACATTGGGATATCTTGTATTTTGGGGACTATATATAATGGGTATTTCAAGTGAATTTATAGAAATCTTTGGAACACATAATAGAATGATTTATAACCATGCGTTTTAATGGTTGGATTTTCATGGCTGGGGAAGAGAACTAAAGGATCTGAGTCAGTGCATTAGTGATGGTGGTGTGACTTGCAAAAGGAAGGAAGCAAAATTTTGTAGTTCTTGTCCTTGTACAACATTACTAACACCATGGTCATATTCAATAAGGTAACTCCCCTTTTAAAATTAGTAGTCCTGTCTGGTCTCTATTTTTCTTGATAGGGGAGTACTTTCATTTTTTATGAATATTACAATGCTGCATGGATCCTTAATGGTTTATCCCTCCCTAGAATATTGAATATTTTGGGTGTTGGAAACAAGTCTCTAAGACTCTATGAGGTTAAAAATGCACTGATCCAATCATAATGCTTCAATTTTACTCATTTTTGTTCACTGGATGAAATAATTAACCATAATAGTAGTGTTTACCTTGATGAATGTTTGTTTAGGATCTCTCCATATATTGGGTTCTTTCAGCCAGGTTAGACAAGCTAGTTATCTGTAAACCATATGGACCATATCAATTCTCTCTATTATTTGGATAAACTCAAGGATTCTCCCCTCTACATATAGTCCTAATTCATGGGGGTGACATCCTAGAATCATCTTCTTATTTTGGGAGATTCTAGAACATGATGATATAGAGGATGCGATTATACTTCTTCATGTTGATACTTCCACCATCCATACCCAATATTATGTCTAGGATTAGGTAGAAACTTACCTTGGAGGTGTAAAAAACTAGTTGGATCATCATTTGGATATTTTCTTTGCCTCCCAAGGCCCATTGTTAGTGGTGACTATGGAGTTTATCAAATATCTAGGTGAGGTATCAGGAAAGAGACCCCATTTGAGTGATGACTATTCTGATGGTGAAAAAAATTGTTGAGGAAATTAATCATCTAGAATAGGCAATGAATGATACACCCATAGATAAAGGGAATATGGGGATTCTTATACTATTTTTCTATTGATTCAATGGGTTAGTCCTTTTATTATCACGCCTACATTATCAGTCTTAGTGGATCAAGAGAAACATAGGATGATCTAGAAATAAATTCATTCCTTTATCACTAATACCCCCTTGGATGTATTTTGTGACCAAGGGGAATGCCTTCACCACTAATTTCATGACATGGGGTAAGTGGTTTTGACTAAAAACCTATGCATGAAATTATGAAGCAATTCATTTTGACTCGTAAAGATATATCCACAAGTTACTAGGATTTATCAATAATGTAGATGAAGATTCCTATTTATAGAAAGATTAGAGACACATCAAGGAATTAGGTAAATGTTGGCATTTGAAATCAAAATTTTATGCTCATATGGATTCTTGGGTTGTACAAATATGAATAATTGAAGAAATTATAGCTCATCCACTGTCTTTTCTTTCAACATCATCATCCTCCTTGTAATATTTTTTAATGTTGGTTGAGTATTTGATAGTTTTGGTTGAGAAAATTTGTCCTAGGGTATAAGCTAAAGAAGTTGGGTGAGTGGAACTCTAGTGTTCCATCGACATTTTATTATATACACCTACTGTCCTATATAGTGTTGCCAATAAAATTTTATCATAGATAGGCCCCTTAGATGTATTCCATTTTTTATGAAACAAAATAGAGAATACAAAATATGGATATTACACCCTCTTTTTTCACACTACGAATAAATGAAGTTTCTCAAATTACAACATTACAATGAAAATTTTTCATTCATGATGTGAATGATATTTTTAATTGATCACATATTATGATAATCACCAATTCTACACATTATTTTCATAATATTACATATACCATAATGTCGAGATATGAATATAGAAATCATAATATATTCCTTTCATGAAAAACTCATGAATGCATACCAATATGATATTCTCTAATGACATATATTTTCCATTTTTTCTTGATTTACATAAGGATTTCTCGTATAGGATACATGTCCCGGAGGGATATTTATCAATATTTTTCCAACGATGGTAGGCTTTAATGTAGTTTTTTTATTATTCTATGGCCATATTGTGGGCCTTATTAGCTTTTTAGGCTAATTTTATGTTGCGATGTGGTTTAGGGTCATTTAATCTCATACCTGACATCTCTTTAGTTTGGGGTATTTTATCATTGAACATATATTGATTTTAGTTTAGGGTATTTTATCATGTATCAACTATTACTTTAGTTTTAGTACATTCATATCATGTATGGAAAATCCCACAAGGAAACCTTGTTGTATGTTTTTGGTTGATTGTGTTTCTGGAAAAGTGGGTTTCTATGTATAGTTATAGAGGTCTAGAGATTTTTTTCACTAGTAAATTTTTTATAAATATATTCCATTGATTCAAGAATCATGAATGAATGCAATTTTTTGACATTGATCTCTACGATTATGAAGAGAATCGCAAAAATTTAATTTTCTTGAAGCATCATAAGATAAGTAGCATCATGAAGGAAGTTAGGGAGAAACATCAAAATGTGATGACATTGATGGAAGCATATGGAATTGGTCAAATTACCTTTAAATTGGACTATACCCCCTTTAATTAACGAATTTATAGTTAACAAAAATATTAAGGCTCTGAATTCATGAAGGTGGTTCACGAAGGTGTTTCTTGGGAGAATGTTCGTGAAGGATATGGAATCCTACCGAATGTTTTGAGAATATAAAAATCAATGTAATTCACAAAGGGTATAAAATTACAAAAAAATATTTTTATTTTCAAATCATAAGTGATCATTAAAAAGGAGGTGTTTCGGGAAGGCTATTTGAGATTTGTGAAGGCATTGTGCATCACCTATTTTTTTAAAAGTGAATTCGTAGTAAATATGTGGTAATTTGGTATTCATCAATTTGATGAAAGTTTAACATAAAAAAATCATGTATCTACAATTAATTTTTTGTTTATAAATTAAAAATACAGGACTGAAATGTCCATAAACTGTGGGGGAATCCCTTCAAAGAGAAGTGAGAAAAGGAAGAGAAAGAAGGTGATCCTTTCCACTGGCAAGGAGCTAGAGAAACAGACTTACAAAGTGACCATTGGGAATGCAGGGAGGTGACCCTAAACCTTGAAAATTCATAGATTCTGGGCATCATAGTAATTTATCGCGAATATTGTCTTTTTTGTGAGCCTTAGAGGATATGGTACATTATCACATCAGCTTTGAATTCTCCATAGACATAGAACAATTATGGTGAACCAAGTAAAATCACTGTGTCTAATGCAAGATTTAATTTCTGTTCATACATAATTATAGGAGAATCAGATAATAGTGTTTTTTAACAATGAAAAATGGTCTTAAGCGGAAATAATTTTAATCGATCATAAACTAATTCACCCTCCCCACTTTCATGGTATTTGGTTGAGTGGGACTAATAACTTAGTCCTTATATTTCATTAGATTATGGTGTTTCAACTCAAACCTAATATTACATTAGTTTAAGGTATTTTATCAAAGACTTACTATTTATTTAGTTTAATGTATTTAATTTTGGGCCTTATATTTCTTTTGTTTAATTTTATTCATCCCAAACACCATATTACATTAGTTTATGGTCATTCATCATGGACTAGATATTGCATTAGTTTAAGGTATTTTATCCCAGGCATGATATTTCTATAGTTTATGGTATTTTAGCTTAGACCATTTTTTTCCTTAGTTTATGGATTTTTAGCTCAGACTTTATATTTATTTTTATTATGTTCTTTTTCCTTGGACAACATATTAAATTATTTTATGGAAATCAATCTCAAACCTTATATTGATATAGTTTATTTTATTTTAGATTGGAACTTGTATTTATTTATTTTATGGAATTTTAGCCTGTACCATATAAATGATCATGTAATATGGTGCATAAGTTCCTCAAATGACCTAAAACACTCTGAGGTGTCTAGTTCTATCAGGGTTTTGCTAAGTTTCATGAGGAATGGAGTTTTTTTACAGTAATGAGGATATTCCTTTAGTTAGTTGGTTTAATCCCTATTGCATCGATATCTGGTCCATGAAAATATGACCTCTACCCATTTAGAATGGTTGTGGAAGATTTATGGGAGGAAATATGGGTGATGGTGAAATACTAGAGACAATAGGTCCTCCTAGATAGTTGGAATGTCGGGGATGTAAGTCATAACCCAAAAGCTTGAGTCTATGAATATAGGATGGAGAATACATTCCAGGTATGTCTCGTAGCACTCTAATATGTTTAGTGACATGCCGACATTTCTGGGGCTCACAAATATTATAAATACCTTTATATTGGGCCAATAAGTCATAGGTTGGTGCGTCTTAGGACCATCTGTGTCAATATCATGGCCAAAATGAGTGATCTCTTTTCTTTTCCAAGGGCTGTGAATGATTTTCGAAGACATAAGAATATGACTAATAAATATAGGTATTGCAATGAAGGTATCCAACGAGATTTTTGGAAACCTAGGAAAACTTATCTCTTAATTTTGAGGCTTTAGACCTATGCCATGTGGTTTCGAATCAATAGGTTTGGTCCATCAAAGGTTAGGAAATGGAGTGAAACATTTTGGCCTAGATAAAGGGTACAAAACACTATGATGTAACATCGAGGATATCAAATCCACTCATATAGTATTTTAAAATGATGTTAAATAATGGTCCAAAAGTATTGGGTCATGAGAATTATTTCAAAAAATCACATAGGGATAGGTAATTAACGCACTAAGGTGTTGAGTTCTGCCTTGGGGATGTTAGGGTCATAGGGATTTGAAATACCTTCTTACAGAGCCAAGACATCACCAATTAGTGATTCTAATCCCTTATACATCAATATCATGGCCGAACTGAGAGATATCTATTATTTTCCAAGGGTTATGGGTGTTTTTAGTGACACAAAGTGCTCAAATCATGAAGTTTGATTTGCGGAGAAATCAATATCAAATAAGTTTTTGAGCACCCTCAATGTTGTTTCACCACCTAGTGAAAAATTATTTCATGGAGAGATGTCAAGAAAACATTACACTAAATTTTTTCTTAAATAGGGTGTTTAGTGAGTGTAAATTGAATTTTATTAAGGCCAAAAATTGGACTATATAAGCTTTATTCCATATTTATTTGTGCTATAATTTTTGCCTAAACTCCATCGATGAAGTATTTAGTGAGTGAAGACTAAAATTTTCCTCAAATTTCCCTTTGCAGGACTTCCACCTAACATGTATTATTTATATTTCTATATAAGTTAATTGTATTTTGATAGGGGCCATTATAAGCTTGAGTTTACGGACATAAAACTTTGACCAATGTCTATAAAGATTAAGGTCAGGAATCACATTGACCTAATAACAGAAATGTGACACAACGGCCTAATTAAGATACATAATGTCAAGATAACTCTAACATCCTTTTTAGTGGGAGATGGAAATGTTCTAAATCACATCTTGAGGTTATCGGGTCATGATTAATGATATTGGATAGTCATACTGAGGATGACCCAAAATAGACTGAGGTGTTGGGTTTCACTATAGTGACGTCGGGCTGAAAATAATTAGAAATCCATTTATATCAGTAAAATATATCATTTATTGGTGGGAATCAATCCCTTATTCATCAATAGAATGGCTTAACCGAGAGATCTATTTAATTCTCCGTGGGATATGAATGGCTTGTGGAATCCTAAGGTACTCAAAACACGATGTATGGACATGGATTTAGGTGCTTCAAAAAATGGTAGAAGAAAACCATACTCTATTGACCATGGTAAGGAACTTTTTTTTCTTTGATAAAGAATGATACTCGGAAATACCTACATAGATTAATATCATGTAGTGTGGATGTTTTTCAGGAATTTTATCATTATGATGTAAGGAAATTTTCCTTGAAATTTAAAGTCATTTTGTAACAATGTATTTGTCATGTAATTTAAATGTCATGAGACTAGGGAGTTTCTTTATGGATTAACATAATGTGGTAAGGAAATACAAACATGTTGTTTATCATCATGTTTTAAAGACATATTTCCTTATAGTTTAACTTCAGGTGGTAAGGATGTGGGAATGTGAAATTTTTTTCATGATATATTGTGTACACAAGGAAGCCGTATGCAGATATTGATTGTATGTCAGAAAAACGATTTTGTGTTACTTGGTTTCTCAATACATATGGTGAATTTATTATTAGTTGATATACATGGGACTGGGATTTTATGATTGAAAATCACTTTTTATCGCAATAAAATGAGAATAAAACCTTTAGAAGTTATTGATGGGATGTGTACTTAAACACAATGTGATGAGAAAGTTTGATGAACTAATGTGAATGGATGGAAAAGTTTCGATTGGTCCCAAGGGTAGACATGTCAGGTGTCACTATGTATTTCATGAAAATGAAAATCCAACAATATATAATTCTGAGGATCTATGTAGTTTAACTTCATGCAGTGAGAATGTAGATCCCTTGATGGGAAATAATGATATTGTATCTTGGCTACTGAATGAAATTTTGGGTGTCACTATGTATCCCACGGTGATGGGAATCAAGCCACTTGTTGTTCTTAATTAATTTTCTTATGTAGGTTTGACCCTCAGGAAATGTGGGGACATTTTTATATTTATTTATTGCGAATGGAACCAAAGTTGGAGAACTAGTAATCTCTATGTATCATGTGAGGATAGAAATCAAGTAACACATAGTTCTTGAATAAGAATCTCTCTATTTTTTATTCTGACTCATGTAGAGCGGTGGGAATTATTTCCATTAATTGTTATGTATGGGCCCAGGATCAGAGATCTAAGTGACACTACATATCATGTAATGACTTGAATCAATCCACACGGAGTTCTTTAGTGGCCATGTTGATTTATGTAATGCAAAATGGACTCCGATTATACCTTTTATTGTCTTACATTCAAGAGTGTTGTAACTCTATGAACCATGTTTCATATAGTTAGTGAATTATTTTATGTTATACTTTAATGATAACAAGAAATAAAATACCAATGGAATTATTATTTTAGCAGCCTTAGAAATAATAGATACAAACATATGTTTTACATTACATCTTTAAATGAAAAGAAACTTATTATCCCCTTTGAAAACTCTCATATCCCTTATAGTATAATTTAATGTCAATCATAATATATATCTTCTCATTATAGGGAAAAATGAAACAAAATAAATGGGTTATCTTACTTTGTCATTAAAGATAAACAATATAGAGGAAGCTATCATAAATGCCCATAAACTTTAACGAATGGTATAAAACTAAATCACGATGATTTTAAACACAATATTCTGCATAATATGGAAAGAAATAAATCAAATAATTCCATTAAAATATCGACATAGATATTTTACTAGTCAAATAATCCCATGTAATATCAATAACTAATCTCATAAGGATGGAATGCATAATGCTGGATATCACAACCGTATCTTCAATGCCTTATTCTAAGACACTTGTTTGTCTCATGAGATATACCATTGCATAGATGGGATATGAAGGGACCCACTTGTCACTTACTAAGTCCAATTCATTCCTCTTATGGAAGCGGTAAAACATTACTTAAACATTAGTATTAAAACTAGCATATGAAATGTCAATAATTTTACCATAGACCATGAATGGTATCAAAATAGCACATCTACATTCCAATATATCATAAACCTTTAATACAATATGGAAGATTATATCAAAATAAATCAACCTCAATTAAGCATAAAATCCAACTAAGGATGTTTTTATATATGAAAACAGTCTAATGAAATTATTAAAACTATTTTAGAAAAATATTTATTTTTACAATGAAAACATTTAAAAAAAGAACAATTATAAAATATAAAATTTATTTAAAAACAACCTTGCATGATTGTAGGGTAATATTATAAATATTGTGGTTTCATGATGGTTGAAATATCTTTTTTCACTTTATATGTTAAAATAAACATTCTTTCTTTAATTTTGTTGAAAATATCATAAATTACCTCATTTTAAAAATAAAAATAATATTCCTTTGAAACATTTTATAAAAAGTAAAAAATGGATAAGAAAAACATTAGAATTTGTAAAGTTATAGTAATAATATTTTTAATGAAAATTTTATGAATCATGTATATGTAGGATAAAGATTTTCCAATTGATACTTACGTATAAAGAATCTCGGATAAGAAAGAGATTGTGAAATTAACGTTTACCAGGTGATTTTTCTTTGGTTGATCATCCTATAACCTACTGTATAATTCATTTATGATTGTTAATAGAATATTATAGAAACATAATCATGTTCATAATATTTTATCATCTATTTATAATATCTCATTACCCTTTTGTTAACAATCATTCATTATTTTACTATTTCGGGTGTAAATTGCTTAGTTTTCTCAAGTATGTTTTGAATTGTTATTTGATTATTCTATTACATAGATCATGATTTAATAATCAATATAATTAAATACAGAACATAATTATCTTATATATTTATTACATATGTATTTATAAAATAATATATAAATTTTGGAGATAGAAATAAAATGCAATGGTCATGGAGACGGTAATCCATACATATGCATGAATGCTAGTTTCATTTCGTTATAATATTAAAATATTGAAAAGTGAATGAAACACATTTATATTATTATTTAAAAAACATATATATTTCATATATGTTATATATATTTATTAAAATTATCCTTAATACATTCTATTTATAATTGGAATGAATCCCATCGCTTTGAGGGGGTGGTAGTCTACACTTTCATAAACAATGTTATCATATATCAACAATATGGAAAGTATAAAGGTGAGTTTAATATAACATTTATGCATTATAAAATAGGTTATAATTTAAATATGAAAAAATTTCTAAACCATAAAAATACTTTTAAGATAATATATTTAGGTGGAAATAATAAAAGTACAAAAACAATATTTACGCTGTTGATTTACCAGTATAACTTGGACAAAAATTTCATTTCTTTGAAAAAGAGGAGGTGAGAAATGACATGGATATGAGATATTACATTTGAAACATATGAATCTATTATATATATTATTCTTTAGTTATCCTAAATTGATGTATTAAATAAGATAGGAGAAATTAGAAAATGAAATTACATTAAGAGAGGTACTTTGATAAAATTACATCTTGAATATCACCACTTTGAAAGACCCTTGATATAAGGCCCCAGCCTTAATCCATACTTAATCTTGAGTTATTACAAGATTACACATTGAGGATATTTTCGGGTTTAGAGTTTTAGAGAATTAGATCATAAAACTTGCATCACATTCCACATATAAACAAAGTGGTTACATAAAGATTGTATTCTTCATTCCCATCAATGGAAACACATTAAAAATAAAACATGGATTATTTCTTGACACATCCTTGACTCTATCATCTTATCATGTACCTTTCCCTTGACCGGTGAAAAACATTTCAAAAACTTGGGATGAGCATAAAAACTCAGTATGGGTAATAAAAAAAACATGGAAAGGAAACATGAGTTCATATATACATAAGAATGAAATCATACTTTACCCATAAAACATAGGCACTTTAACATACCTCATCAAATCATGAATAAATCATATAAATCATAAGACATAAAGGTAACTTGAGGCATTCATAACATTCTTACGTAGGGAGTAACCCTCTTGGTTACGTTTGGAATACCCATCACAGTATATTCCCTAAAATCTCTTCGGAGAAACCTTAACGTTTCACTCCTTCGCGTTACCCAATGCATTGGAGAGCTATAACGGGCTCACCCGCCCTTAGTTTATCACGGAACCACCCATCTTCATAATAATGCCCAAGTACCATAACATAATCATATCACATAAAACATGCATAAAGGAAACATAACATTTCCAAATTTCAATCATGAGATATCAACACAACACATTGATATAATAAAAACATTATGAAAACCATTTTCAATACCAAAGTAAAACATGGTATTTTTTTTTTTTTTTAAAAGAAGGTATGGCTTGTAGAGGAAGCCGAAACTCAAATAACGGTTACGACGGCGGAGAAGTCGTTGTCGCCGCATATGTACGACAAAAACATTCCCTTTTTTAGTTTAGTAAACGCTTCGTATAAAAAAGATTCCTTTTGAATAAACGTAAAAGTCAAAAGGGTTTATACACCGTATAAAAGAAAGTTGTGTATAAAATAAAATATGCCTCAACGAAAGGAGATTGAGACGAAGTCCCATACCTCGTATCCGACTTGACCCGACCGTTATTTAATATCCTGAATAATAAACTTGAGTTAATATCTACTTGATTTTGAATCTTTTTCAAGTCCATTATTCCTTTTATACCATGTTATGAACATCATGTAATCAGTTAAGTTAATAATGTTCATTTTGTCGGTATTTGGTTCTTAAGTCAAAAATAGACTTCTTACACTTACATGTTGTTAATTTGGTCAAAGGTTCATTATATCCAGAATGTTATTCATGATTTAGATATCATATATGTCATATATATCCAGTACATACATGCAATTATAACATTACATCACATTTAGAGGTAAGAAATGAAATGCACCGTTCATGGAGACGGTAAGCCGTACGTACGCATGAACGCTACTTCCATTTCTATTTCATATTTTCTGGAATGGAATCATAATGATATAAGAGTATATTATAATTCCAGTATAATAACATATATAATATCATTAACTTTATCCTTTACACATCCCACATATGGTATTAACGAATCAAATCACTTTTAGGGGGCGGTAGTCCGCACTTCCTAAAATGAAGATATCGTGTTTACCCATAATGGAAACCATAAAGGTATGACCAAAATAAAAAAACAGAAGCTTAAGGAAAACATAAACATATTATATATCATATATAAAAATAGTGACATCATAATGGCCACCTTTGAAGGTGTTAAATGAGTGTTGAACAATCATCGTTTCGGGAGACAGAATTTCGCCATCCATGGAAACCGTATGTTCATTAACCATTTGATGTAGTTGTGTGAGAGTGTAGCTCAAATAAATATTATAACAACATCATAGTATATTGATGATACTGGTGTTGTTACAAAATAAGTAAATAAAAAGAGTTTAGGGGGTTGGAAAAGCAAAATAAAACAAATGAACATGAGAGAATGAATTACCTTTAAAAGTGTAACTCCTTTTGAGTTGAGCCTAAAGGCTTCCTTTGAAAGGATTATGCCCAAAGGGAATCCTATAGGATGAGGAGAGGGATGTGGAGAGAGTAAATGGGTAGGGGTTGGCCGAGCCAAAGGCTTGAAGAGTGTGTGAAATGAGGTAGAGGTGGGGGCCTTTTATAAGGGGAGAGGAGGGGCACTTTTGGAAAGTAAAGAAACATTACATTATTTGAAAATGTGTTTCGGTTTTAAAAGGTCCCACATTGATGTAATTCGTGGCTAAGGTGATAAGGTTTCGAAATCCACTCATCTAATTGGGTTTGGACATGTTTAGTTCATAGATTTTACATTATCATTCTATTTTATTTAAATCATCAAATAATGATGTCATCGCTGCATCATTATTATGTCATTAATAATTAAATTTATTTAGTGTCTAAAAATTATAAAAAAAATACTATGATATAGGAAATCTTTTTATCTTTCCAATGACTATTTATAATCAAAATTTTTACTTGTATAAACCCACTAAAAAATGTTTTCTCAAAACATATTATGTTTGTGTCATTTTCACTTTAACATTTAATAAAAAGTAATTTATGTCATTTCCCAACAAAAGTGGATCCATGGGGTCCCCCAGTTGACCCATGGCTTTTCTTGGTCGGCCATGACACAAACAATAAGGGTAGGACATGTGTCTAGGTCATTTCATATTATTAAAGCATTATTTATACCTTAAACTACACTAATTACCACTAATCGCGATTAAAAACTTAATACGTTACTATTCACCAAAAATTATTATAATCTCATTAAACCACATTTATCTTCTTAATGACAACCATGTATGTCGGATTTTCAAAATTCAATACACATTAGTGGTAAACTTTCATTTAACTGAAAAATCAGTTTGCTTGATTATCACTTAGTGGTTTCACTATTCATCAAAAATTGAAGTTTTTCAGAAAATTACCAAAAATTCACCCTAAGATATATTTGATATTCCGAATTCAAAAATGAAGTCTATTTTAAAAAATTCAAATCATGTAAGTCACATAAATTAATTTAATAATTAATTCCTGCTGCCATAGCAAATAGCGTGTTTTTACAAAATAATAAGTATCAAAAGATTGACACCAGTTTAAGTCTAATTTCAAAGTGAAATTGATTCCAATGACCACCATTGGATAAAATGGTAAAAATATATTCTAATTTCACTTCAAAAGCAATTTAAAACATAATCTAATCATATAAATAAATTAGATTAAAAAGCAGTTTTGATGTAAAATGCAGTATTTTTCACTATTCATTAAAAAATGAACATTGTCAGAAAATTACCAAAAATTCACACAAGGTAAATTTTGATGTCCCAATCATAAAGGATAAGTTTATTTTGACAAAAATAGTTTATAAAAGTGTAAAAATATAGATTCAAAAATCGTTTTCCATCAAAAGGCACTAAAACAATCTTTTAAGAATATTAGTGTATTTCATGCATAAGATTGTATTTATTTTTATTTTAAGCCTCTATAACACTATATTAATCATTAATAGACATATATAAAAATATATATTATTCATTACTTACTTGGGATGTTACATCCTTCCCCCGTTTAGAAAATTGTGTCCCCGCAATTTATTTCCTTATCGAATAAATGGGGGTACTTATCCCTCATTGCATTTTCAGATTCCAATGTTGCCTCTTCAATCATGTGGTTTTTCCACAAAAACTTTACCTAGTGAATCACCTTATTCCGTAACACCTGCTCCCTGTGGTCAAGAATCTGGACTGGTTGTTCCTCATAAGATAGGTTCTCTTCCAGCTGAACTACCTCTGAACTCAAAACATGAGATGGATCTGGCATATACTTTCTCAACATCGAAACGTGAAAAACATTGTGTACCTGAGATAAACTCCGAGGTAAAGCCACTCGGTATGCAACTGATCCAACTCTCTCCAGAATTTCGTATGGTCCAACAAACCTTGGACTCAACTTTCCTTTCTTACCAAATCTCATCACACTTTTCCAAGGAGAAACCTTGAGAAAAACATGATCACCTACCTCGAAAGATAGATCCTTCCTCCGGTAATCCGCATAACTCTTCTGCCTGCTCTGAGCTGTTCTCATGTGTTTCTGAATCAGCTGAACTTTTTCTGCCATCTCTTCTACCAATTCTGGTCCCATCAACTTCCTTTCACCCACTTCATCCCAGAAAGCTGGAGTTCGACACCGCTTCCCATATAATGCCTGAAATGGTGCCATCTGTATACTAGAATGGAAACTGTTATTATATGATAATTCAACCAAAGAAAGATGTTGGTCCCAACTTCCCTGATAATCCATAGAACAAGCTCGCAACATATCCTCCAATGTCTGAATTGTTCGTTCTGACTGCCCATCTGATTGAGGATGAAAAGCTCTACTAAAATTTAATTCAGTACCCAACGAATTCTGAAGGCCTTTCCAAAAGTTAGAAGTAAACCTGGGATCACGATCTGATACAATGGAGAGAGGAACTCCATGTAACCTGACTATCTCTTTAAGATACAAACGGGAAAGTTGATCAAGAGAGAAAGTATCTCGTATAGCAAGGAAATGAGCAGATTTGGTCAAGCGATCAACAATAACCCAGATTGCATTATTACCTCGAGATGTCTTCGGTAATCCAACAACAAAGTCCATGGATATATTCTCCCATTTCCACTCTGGCACTGATAAAGGCTGAATCATCCCTTTCGGTAACTGCCGCTCTGCTTTAACTTGCTGACAAGTCAAACACTTCACGGTAAAATCAGCAATATCTCTTTTCATTCCATCCCACCAGTAATACTCCCGCAGATCTCTATACATCTTAGTACTGCCCGGATGAACTGAAAACGGAGAACTATGAGCTTCAAATAACAACTCTCTCTTCAACTGTGAATCACAAGGCACACACAATCTCTTCCCAAATCTCAAAACACAATCACTATCAATGTTGAATTCAGGCAAATTACCTTTCTGAACCAACTCCACCTTTTTCTGCAGCTCACTGTCTTGCTTCTGTGCTTTCTTGATTCTATCTGATAGAGAAGATCTCACTGATACCAGAAACAAAACAGAAGGACTTCCTGCACCAACAACTTCTATGCCAAAGTTCATCAAATCCTTAACCAAAGGATCACGTTCCAAACGCAACATTGTTAATGAAGCATTACTTTTTCAACTCAAAGCATCAGCCACTTTATTTGCTTTTCCCGGATGGTAATGAATTGTACAATCATAATCCTTGTTTAATTCCAGCCATCTCCTTTGTCTCATGTTTAACTCTTTCTGAGTGAATATATACTTTAAACTTTTGTGATCGGTATATATTTCACACTTTACTCCATACAAATGATGCCTCCAAATTTTTAAAGCAAAAACAACAACAGCTAATTCCAAATCATGTGTAGGGTAATTTACCTCATGAGTTTTCAACTATCGTGAAGCATAAGCAATTACCTGATCATTCTGCATTAGGACAAAACCAAGTCCTTTCAATGAAGCATCACTGTATATAACAAACTCACCATTCCTGGAAGGTAGTGCCAAAACTGGAGCATTCACCAATCTTCTTTTCAATTCCTGAAAACAATCATCACATTCTTTTGTCCAGATAAACTTAACTCCCTTCCGAGTTAGCTTAGTCATTGGACTAGATAACCGTGAAAAATTTCTAACAAACCTTCGGTAATAGCCTGCCAAACCAAGGAAGCTACGAATCTCGGTTACATTTGGGGGTCTTGGCCATTCTTCCACAACTTTTGTTTTTGCAGGATCAAAAGTTATTCCATCTTTAGAAACAATGTGACCAAGGAAAGAAATTTGTTGCAACCAAAACTCACACTTTCTGAATTTCCCATAACGTTTCTTTTCTTTTAAGGTTTGCAAGATAACCCTTAAATGTTTTTCATGCTCCTCTTTACTTTTAGAAAACACAAAAATATCATCAATGAAAACCACCACAAACTTATCCAAGAACTCATGGAAAATTCTATTCATTAAGTCCATGAATACAGCAGGTGCATTGGTTAGCCCAAAAGGCATTACTACAAATTCATAATGGCCATATCTCATAAGGAACGCGGTCTTCGGAATATCTTCCTCCTTTACCTTCAGCTGATGGTACCCCGATCTCAAGTCAATCTTTGAAAAAAACTGAGCTCCCTGGTGCTGATCAAACAATTCATCGATATGAGGCAAAGGATATTTGTTCTTAACAGTGATATTATTCAAGGCTCTATAATCAATGCATAGTCTCATAGAACCATCTTTCTTTTTAACAAATAAAACAGGAGCACCCCATGGTGATGTGCTAGGTCTAATGAAACCTTTCTCTAATAAATCTTGCAATTGCTCCTTCAACTCTAAAAGTTCAATTTGTGCCATTCGATAAGGGGGTTTTGAAATTGGCTTAGCATCAGGAACTAAGTAAACAGTAAACTCAACTTCCCGATCTGGTATTACTCCAGGCAACTCATCAGGAAAAACATCAGGATACTCATTTACCACTAGCACATCATTAATCTGAACAGTTCCTTTATTTTCAACGACGTGTGCAAGGTAACATTCATTTCCATATTTCACAAGTTTCTCGGCCTATTGATATGTTATCAAAAGTAAGGGTTCATTCTTGTAAAAAAACTGAAAGTCTTTTTGAAAAGAAACTTCTTTAGCTCTACAGTCAATCTTAGCATGGTAAATAGAGAGCCAATCCATACCCAGGATAACATCAAACTCTACTAGAGGTAGAACAATAAGGTTTGCAAGTAGGTTCTTTCCACAGATAAGGATAGGAAGATTCTTATATATTCTTTTTGCCTCGACACTTCCCCCAGGTGTTTTTACCAAAAGTTCAGGAGTCATTTCTTGAGATGGTATTCCCATTTTACTAGAAAAGGTTTCAGAGATGAAAGAATGTGTAGACCCCGAATCAAACAACACACTGGCATAATCTGAAAAAACAAACAAAGTACCTGATACAACTTCATTTGATGGCCCGACATCTGCTGAAGTAGTTGCAAAGGATTTCACCACCCCTTTCTGCTTGTAGTCTAACTGCTTCCCATCAATCAAGCTCCTTGTCGGACACTCGTTTGCATAGTGACCCATCTCATTGCACTTATAACATTTCACTAACTGTAAATAAAATTTGTTCTTACCTTCACCTTGATCCTTTTCAGTGCAATCACGAGCCTTATGTCCCATATTACCACATCGGTAGCACTTCCCAGAATTCAGAAGACATTCCCCACCATGCCTTTTGCCACATTTATCACAAACTGGAAACTTAGTTCTCTTACCATCACACTTCTTTGAAGAATTCTTACCTTTCTCCTGCCACCTCGGTCTCTTCTTCTGCTGGTTGTTATAGAACACTTGGTCATCGGCAAACTCCATTTCCACCTTCTCAGCACATCGAACAAGCTTTTCATAACTTTTAAACTCACGAGAAGCTAATGCCCTTCGATATTTTGGCTTTAATCCTGAGTAAAAACGATTGATTTTACTATCAAGGTCTCGGATAAAATTTGGAGCATACCTTGCCAATCGAGTGAAACTTTCTTCATAGGCAGCCACTGAGTCTTCCTCTTGCCTAAATTCCAAGAATTGCTTTTCCATCCTAAGTCGAACAGCCTTAGGAAAATACTTCTCAAGAAACATACCTTTGAATTCATCCCATTCAAGAGCATCAATATCATCGGCGTCCCTGATATTTTTAACCATAGACCACCACTGATCTGCTTCACCCTCCAAACGGTAAATAGCAAGACTAACCTTTTGATTGTCTGAACACCCCATGACATCAAAAATCTTCTCCAGTGCTTTGATCCACCCTTCAGCTAGCACAGGGTCAGATGATCCTCTGAATGATGGTGGATGTTGCCTCATGAAATGTTCCACCACTGACATGTTCCTCTGCGGTTGTTCTGGCTGATCTCGTGCATGGATACCACCACCATTTATCGCCTGAGTCAATTGCGCCATTACTGCAACAAACTGTTCAGTTCCAATTCCGACCATTTCTGGATGCTGATTCGGAAGGTTATTTCCTTCTGTATGCCTTCCTAGCACTGCTTCCCTGTTTCCTCTGCGGAAAACCATTCTGAACAAACATGTCTTAGATGAAGCAACATGGTAATCTTTAAATGCTATATCATTTCAAAAAAAAATATATTTTTGGATAATCATTTAATAGAATTCTAACTACTAAATTTATCTAAACCGACCTTTGATACCAACTATAAGGCCCTAGCCTTAAACCTTACTTAATCTTGAGTTATTACAAGATTACACATTGAGGATCTTTTTGGGTTTAGAGTTTTAGAGAATTA
Organism: Viscum album; assembly: GCA_963277665.1. Taxonomy (NCBI): domain Eukaryota; kingdom Viridiplantae; phylum Streptophyta; class Magnoliopsida; order Santalales; family Viscaceae; genus Viscum; species Viscum album. The sequence goes on from OY728143.1 coordinate 579,726,007, forward strand.
GATCATAAAACATGCATCACATTCCACATATAAACAAAGTGGTTACATAAAGATAGTATTCTTCATTCCCATCAATGGAAACACGTTAAAAATAAAACATGGATTATTTCTTGACACATCCTTGACTCTATCATCTTATCATGTACCTTTCCCTTGACATGTGAAAAAAATTTCAAAAACTTGGGATGAGCATAAAAACTCAGTATGGGTTATAAAAAAACATGGAAAGGAAACATGAGTTCATATATACATAAGAATGAAATCATACTTTACCCATAAAACATAGGCACTTTAACATACCTCATAAAATCCTGAATAAATCATATAAATCATAAGACATAAAGGTAACTTGAGGCATTCATAACATTCTTACGTAGGGAGTAACCCTCTTGGTTACGTTTGGAATACCCATCACAGTATATTCCCTAAAATCTTTTCGGAGAAACCTTAACGTTTCACTCCTTCGCGTTACCCAATGAATTGGAGAGCTATAACGGGCTCACCCGCCCTTAGTTTATCACGGAACCACCCGTCTTCATAATAATGCCCAAGTACCATAACATAATCATATCACATAAAACATGTATAAAGGAAACATAACATTTCCACATTTCAATCACGAGATATCAATACAACACATTGATATAATAAAAACATTATGAAAACCATTTTCAATACAAAAGTAAAACATGGTATTTATTTTTCTTTTTAAAAAAGAAGGTATGGCTTGTAGAGGAAGTCGAAACTCAAATAACGGTTACGACGGCGGAGAAGTCGTTGTCGCCGCATACGTACGACAAAAAACATTCCCTTTTGTCGTTTAGTAAACGCTTCGTATAAAAAATATTCCTTTTGAATAAACGTAAAAGTCAAAAGGGTTTATACACCGTATAAAAGAAAGTTGTGTATAAAATAAAATATGCCTCAACGAAAGGAGATTGAGACGAAGTCCCATACCTCGTATCCGACTTGAACCGACCGTTCTTTAATATCCTGAATAATAAACTTGAGTTAATATCTACATGATTATGAATCTTTTTCAAGTTCATTATTCCTTTTATACCATGTTATGAACATCATGTAATCAGTTAAGTTAATAATGTTCATTTTGTCGGTATTTGGTTCTTAAGTCAAAAATAGACTTCTTACACTTACATGTTGTTAATTTGGTCAAAGGTTCATTATATCCAGAATGTTATTCATGATTTAGATATCATATATGTCATTTATATCCAGTACATACATGCATTTATAATATTACATCACATTTATAGGTAAGAAATGAAATGCACTGTTCATGGAGACGGTAAGCCGTACGTACGCATGAACGCTACTTCCATTTCTATTTCATATTTTCTGGAATGGAATCATAATGATATAAGAGTATATTATAATTCCAGTATAATAACATATATAATATCATTAACTTTATCCTTTACACATCCCACATATGGTATTAACGAATCAAATCACTTTTAGGGGGCGGTAGTCCGCACTTCCTAAAATGAAGATATCATGTTTACCCATAATGGAAACCATAAAGGTATGACCAAAATGAAAAAAACAGAAGCTTAAGGAAAACATAAACATATTATATATCATATATAAAAATAGTGACATCATAATGGCCACCTTTGAAGGTGTTAAATGAGTGTTGAACAATCATCGTTTCGGGAGGCAGAATTTCGCCATCCACGGAAACCGTATGTTCTTTAACCATTTGATGTAGTTGTGTGAGAGTGTAGCTCAAATAAATATTATAACAACATCCTAGTATATTGATGATACTGGTGTTGTTACAAAAGAAGTAAATAAAAAGAGTTTAGGGGGTTGGAAAAGAAAAATAAAACAAATGAACATGAGAGAATGAATTACCTTTAAAAGTGTAACTCCTTTTGAGTTGAGCCTAAAGGCTTCCTTTGAAAGGATTCTGCCCAAAGGGAATCCTCTAGGATGAGGAGAGGGATGTGAAGATAGTAAATGGGAAGGGGTTGTCTGAGCCAAAGGCTTGAAGAGTGTGTGAAATGAGGTAGAGGTGGGGGCCTTTTATAAGGGGAGAGGAGGGGCACTTTTGGAAAGTAAAGAAACATTACTTTATTTGAAAATGTGTTTCGGTTTTAAAAGGTCCCACATTGATGGAATTCGTGGATAAGGTGATAAGGGTTCGAAATCCACTCATCCAATTGGGTTTGGACATGTGTAGTTTATAGATTTTACATTATCTTTCTATTTTATTTAAATCGTCAAATAATGATGTCATCGTTGCATCATTATTATGTCATAAATATTTAAATTTATTTAATGTCTAAAAATTATAAAAAAAATACTATGATATATGAAATCTTTTTATCTTTACAATGACTATTTATAATCAAAATTTGGACTTGTATAAACCCACTTAAAAATTGTTTTCTCAAAACATATTATGTTTGTGTCATTTTCACTTTAACATTTAATAAAAAGTAATTTATGTCATTTCCCAACAAAAGTGGATCCATGGGGTCCCGAAGTTGACCCATGGCTTGTCTTGGTCGGCCATGACACAACCAATAAGGGTAGGACATGTGTCTAGGACATTTCATATTATTAAAGCATTATTTATACCTTAAACTAAACTAATTACCACTAATCGCGATTAAAAACTTAATACGTTACTATTCACCAAAAATTATTATAATCTCATTGAACCACATTTTTCTTCTTAATGACAACCATGTATGTCGGATTTTCAAAATTCAATACACATTAGTGGTAAACTTTCATTTAACTGAAAAATCAGTTTGCTTGATTATCACTTAGTGGTTTCACTATTCATCAAAAATTGAAGTTTTTCAGAAAATTACCAAAAATTCACCCTAAGCTATATTTGATATTCCGAATTCAAAAATGAAGTCTATTTTACAAAATTCAAATCATGTAAGTCACATTAATTAATTTAATAATTAATTCCCGCTTCCAGAGAAAATAGCGTGTTTTTACAAAACAATAAGTATCAAAAGATTGACACCAGTTTAAGTCTAATTTGAAAGTGAAATTGATTCCAATGACCACCATTGGATAAAATGGTAAAAATATATTCTAATTTCACTTCAAAACCAATTTAAAACATAATCTAATCATATAAATAAATTAGATTAAAAAGCAGTTTTGATGTAAAATGCAGTATTTTTCACTATTCATTAAAAAATGAACATTGTCAGAAAATTACCAAAAATTCACACAAGGTAAATTTTGATGTCCCAATCATAAAGGATAAGTTTATTTTGACAAACATAGTTTATAAAATTGTCAAAATATAGATTCAAAAATGGTTTTCCATCAAAAGGCACTAAAACAATCTTTTAAGAATATTAGTGTATTCCATGCATAAGATTGTATTTATTTTCATTTTAAGCCTCTATAACACTATCTTAATCATTAATAGACATAGATAAAAATATATATTATTCATTACTTACTTGGGATGTTACACTTGAAGGCCTTGAATTTTTTCTTTTGGGGGTACCAGAAACACATGAACGTTGGGTGAGTGAGAAATAGATGTTTGGGTAGATATTTGAGGATCTAAAAGATTTTTTTGGTTGAAATGGGGATGTGAGGGTGTGGTATTTATACTTGAGGAAAGGTGTGTTCATGTGATTGAATAATTGATTATTTTATATTTTAAGCTAACTAATTTGTGATGGAATTAATTTCAGTGAATTAGGATTTAAATTAATAGTTTGATTCGTTTTAATGGTCTAACCACACCTTAATAAACCATTATATGTTGAAAATTTTATGTATGTTAAGATTTTACCTTTTAACTTTAAACATTGTTACAATTTTACTTATTCAATGGTAAATAACTTTTTTAAACACGGTAACTTTTTTTATAACTAAAAATTAAATTTAAATTAAAATATAAATTTGGAATTTTTATTCCAAATATGTAATCTATTTGAGAAAATTAAATTTATAGAATTGGTAAAATTATATATAAAATTAATTTCCCATACAAAACTAAAAAGGGTGCTTTATTGTGAAATTTTCAAAAGTTGACAAAGATTTTATATCCAATTTCAATTTGAAATACATTCCAATAAACTACATTGAATTAAATGATAAATAATAGTATAATTTCACTATAAAACCAAATAATGGGACAATATATCTATATTAATAAATTATACAGAAAATCAGTTTTGAATTAAAATCCATTTTTTCACTATTCATTAAAATATGAAATTTATCAAAAAGAAGTTGTAAAAACTAAAATTTTATGTCCCTATTCAAAATAATAATTTTATTTTTTCAAATTGAATATATAAATAGTATCCAATATTGGATTTAAATTGGGTTCTCCATTAATAGGTGGTAAAACTGCATTTTTTTAATCTGCTTCTTTTATTCAAAAAATTAAATTTTTTCTTATATCATTTTTAAGAATAAAGTGAGATGAATTGTAAAATTATATAAAATTCAATATGTTGTTAATAGTATTCATAAAATATTTTTAAATGACTAGTTGTGGTGCGGTTGAACTCGTTGTGGCATGTAACAAGAGATAATGAATAATGAAGCATATTGTAGAGGCTTTGGGTGTTAAATTCTTCCATCATTCAAATAATTTCATCCTAAAAATTTATAGAATATCACTTAATAAAAATATTTTTGATATTATTCATTATATGTTTCTTAGGTTCCCATATCACCATTTTTATTTTATGGTTTCTCAAAATAACGTTTACCAGATGAGTCATCCAATTTGTTAACACTTGTTTTCTAGTATCAAGAATCATGATAGGATCTTCACAATAAGAAATATTAGGTTCTAGTTCTATTTATTCATTAGTGAGTACATGCATTGGGTCTGTAATCTATTTCCTTAACAATGATATATGTAACACATCATGAACTTTGGAGAGACTTGGTGTCATTTCTAAAGGATAATTTTGAGCTCCGATTCGTTCCAGAATCACAAAAGATCTTATGTACCTAGGAATTAATTTACCCTTCATACTAAATAATATAACACCCTTCCCTAGAGGTATCATCAAGAAAACATGATCCACCACTTTAAATTCAAAATTCATTCTTCGGTTATCATCATAGCTCTTTTTCCTACATGGAGGTATTTTATATGGGTATGAATAGTCTTTACCTTTTCTGTTGTTTCCTCAACATGTTATGGTCCTAAGAGTTTTCTTTCACCCACATCATCCCATCAAGTCGTTGTGTGACATCTATTTCCATATATATTTTTTATATGGTCCCATATTATAACATTAATGGAAGCTATTGTTATAATAAAATTATACTATAGTGAAATACATATCCCACATACCTGGAAAGACAAGTGAAATAGATCTCAACATGTGTTATAAATATTGAATAGTCTACTTTGATTGTCCATCAATTTGAGGTTTGTAGGAAGAGCTCAAAATAAGATCAGAATCTGGGGAATTTTGAAAACATTTCTAGTATTGTGATGTAAAATAGGGATCATCATCTAAAAGGATAAATATGGGTAAACCATTAAGTCTCAAAAATTCATAAATATATAGTCTTTCAAAATGAACTAGTGGTATATCTTCCTTTATAGCATGAAAATGTGCTGATTTGGTAATATGATCAATAATAACCCATATCACATCATTTCATCTAGTAGTATTTGATATCCTAATGAAATATTCCATTGTAATATCATCCAATTTCTATGTAGGTATAAGAAGAGGTTTCATTACTCCTCATAGGATGTTATCATACAACCTTCATCAATTGAGAAACAAAATATCTTGAAACAAAATCATAAATCTATCTCTTCATGTTTCCCCACAAAAAATGTTCTTTTAAGTCAATATAATTCATATTTCTACCATTTTGTATAGATAAATTGGATTTATGAGCATCATCCAATAATTAGTTTTTTAGCTCAGGTATATCAAGAACGCAAATCCTCTTCCAAATTTCAAAATGCCATCATCAAATATGAAGTAATTCAATATCCCATAATTAAAATATTTATTGTTTTGTTGAAACTCATCACCATAAGAATGAGAAATTTTAATCCATTCTAATAAATATGTTCCATAATCCATTGGAAAAAGAAGTGATGTTTCAAATTCATTTTTAATTCTCATATCCATATTTACTAGATCCATGAACATATGATCTCTTTAAAGTGCCATTTTGATTAGAACCCCATGGTCCTTTCAACTCAAATTATCTGCAACCTTATTTTCCTACCTTATGTGGTAGTGTATATTGAATCATAGTCATTCAATATCTCAACCCATCTCATTTGTCTCATGTTGGGTTCTTTATATGACAAAATATATTTCAAACTCTTGTGATGAGTATATATCTAATATATTTCACCATAGAGACAGTGTCTCCATATCTTCATGAAAAATATTACTACTTATAAATCAATACTATGTGTAGGATTGTATCGTTTGTAAATTTATAATTTTCATGATGCTTATCCAATAACCCTATCATTCTACATAAGGACACAACCAAGTCCTTACCTTGATGCATCACCATAAACCACAAATCAATCATTCGAAATGGTAATTTAAGGATTGGAGAATTGACTATTATTCTATTAAAATCATAAAAAAATTCATCACACTCGTTTTCACACTAATTTTACCCCTTTACTTGTGAGCTTCATAAATGGGTTTTTTCATAAGTCAAAATTTGAGATGAAATGCCGATATTAACAAGATAAGCAATAAAACTGCATACCTCTATTTTCCTCATCGATTTTGGCCATTGATAGATTTCCTTGGTGTTTGTTGGATCAATATAAGTTCCATCCATGCAGACAATATGTTCAACAAAGGAAATTTCCTAAAAAAAGAATTCACACATGCTAAACTTCCCATATAGTTCATTTCTTCCAAGTTTCTTCAGAACAATCGGTAACTGGTTATCATGGTCTGCATAGCTTTTTTTAGTATACCAAGATATCATAAATAAATACTATCAAAAATCATCCAGATATTTCATGAATAAAATATTCATTAGATCCATGAAAATAAAGTGTGCATTAGTTAATCCAAATGGAATTACCATAAATTTGTAATGACCATACCTCATTTGGAATGGTGTCTTTGGGACATCATACTTTTTTTTACAAACAATTAATGATATCCAAAAAAGGTCAATTTTCTAAAAATATTGAGCTCCATGAAGTTGATCAAATAAGTCATAAATGTGAGGAAAAAGGATACTTGTTAATTATTATAATTTCATTTATTTTTCGATAGTAAATTCACAAGCTCATTGATCAATATTTATTCATAACAAAAAAAATTGGCTCTGACTATGGAGAAAGAATTTGTCTAATAAATCCCTTACTACTCAACCCCTATAATTGTTTCTTTAACTCTACTGATTCCACATGGTCCATTATATTGTAAACTTTTTATATTGGCCTGTATTAGGGATTAAATTAGTAGCAAACCGAACTTCCAAATCTTGAGAATGTCTGGGTAAATCCTATGAAGATACATCAATATAATCACTTACAATAGGTACATCCTCAATTTTAATATCTCTTTCGTAATCCCTATATGTTATTTTCTCTACCTCCACAATAATCTCATTCAGTAAATCTACTAGATGTGGATTTTGATAAGAATAATGTGATGATGTTTTTTCTAAAAATATAATGAATTCTACATCTTCCTCACAAATTAAATCTTTTTTTTTCTTGCAATAATTTTTTTCATCATATTTTGGTAGATAGTCTAAACTGATGATTACATAAAATTATTCTATGTGTATGATGGCAAAGGTAGTAGAAATAGCACGTTTTTATGCCATAATGGAAACTTCCTAACACATATTTGTTTCAATGACACTTCCCTTCAGGTTTTTTACTGACAACTCTCTTGATAATGTGACTTGAAAATATTTATTTTTTAAAGATAACTGGGAAGATATAAATGAATGGGAAGATCCCGAATCAAATAAATATTTGGTTATATTTGAGGAAACAATTAATGCACCTACCACCACATCATTAGAAATGTCAACCTCAGTAGTTGTGATCTCAAAAACATGGCCTTACTCCATATGCCTTTTCTGGGGAAAGTTTCCTTCATGCTTAAGAAAATCATTTTCATAATGTCACATCTCGTTACAATTGTAGAATTGAACATCGATAGCTTCATTAATCCCCTGGTAATCATGTGCTTGGTTTCCTTTTCCCCTACACTTTTAACTAACTCTCATTCCCTTTGGCAATGTACCACATTTTTTCTTCAAACAATTACTGCATGGTGGAATGTGAGCTTTTCCCTTCATCCCCTAATTCATTTTTCTACAATGTATAGTGACCATCTTCTTTTCCGGCATGACTTTAAAGTCATAAGACTTAGATAATTAATTTTGCATATTGATATCACATGATAATATATATCAGTATGATGAGAATGATTTTAAGACAAATACATATTAGAAAAAAAATTATCCCATCAAAGCATCGATAAATCTTAATTCATCGGTTATGTATGTAATATGGAACATTCTTTCCTATACATGTAAATTTTTCCTCAACCTTTTGAAAACTCTCATTATCCTTCTACCTCCGACTCAAAAATTGAATCTCCATATCTGCTCGTAGATCAAGAAGAAATTATTTTCCTAGGAAATGTACTTGAAATTCCCTCCATTCCATATTTTCAACCTCTTCATCCCCCTTAATATTTTGAAATAATCACCACCATTAATCTGCATCTCTTAAGAGATGATAGACAAACATAACAACTTTTTCAGTTTAGTTTCTCCCCAAAGAAAGAAATATTTTCTCTAAGGAACTTATCAACTTCTTAGCTACAAAAGGATTTATAGTTCGATTAAATGTTGAGGGTTGTTTCCTCATGAAGTGGCCTAATATTGATTCAATACATTGTGGATTAGGATGCTCCATATGGGTAAGGATATTATTTATAACATGAGTAAGCTTCCACATTATGGTTATAAGCTGTTCAAAACCAATTTTATCCCCATACCCACTATCATTATCTTTTATAGGAGGGAAATATCTACATTGATTTTGTGAATTGATAAGGCTTTTCTTCCTTTCACTAGGTTTGATTTCTAAATAATGACATACACTATATTAGGTTGTGAATCCTAATTCATAACTCCAAACTAGTAAAATAAACCGAAAAAAACTTATGTTTATCTAATCCATAATAATTAAAATGGTTTATTTGGAGACATATTTACTCATTAATCATTCATGATTGGTTTTATATAGAATTTTAATTATCCTAATCACATCCCTTGGGAGTCTCAAACTAGGTTCAAAGTATGGCCCGTTGTCCTATTCCAGGTTACCCGAAGTCAAGAATAGAACACCTTATCTATGTTATTACTCCTAGGAATGTTTGTGCTAGAACCAAATCCACTTATAGTATCTAGATAGGGATGTATTTATTTGAATACACACATAATCTCTTCATTACAAAAATTCTAGGATATTCTTATATATTTATCTTTAAATTCTATCTGATGGGTAATGTTCACTAATCAAGGTTTTTATAGATCTAGTTTTTCAAGGATTGTACTAAATTGCATTTGATACCAACTATAACACCCCAATCCTAGTTACCTAATTTCAGTGTATTATTTTATGTTACTTATTCATGATCGCAAGAAATCAAATCCCGAAGTATCGATCAGTTTGGTAGCTTTTGAAATACTAAATTAAAATAGAAGTTTTACATTACATCTTGAAATGAAAAAAATATTATCCCCTTTCATAACTCCCATATCCCTTAGAATATCTTTAATGGTCAATCAAAACATACATCTTCACATCATTATGGAAAATGAAACATAAATACGAGGTGGGATTAGATTATTTATAATGATAAACAATATAGCAAAAGCTATCATAAATAAGAATAAACTACTAAGAAGAGGTATAACACTGAAACAAAATGCTTATAAACATAATCTAAAGCATAATATAAAAATAAATAAATCAAAAAATTCCATTATAACATTAACATTGATGTTATATTAGTCAAATAATCACATGTAATATCAATAACAAATCTCATAATGAGGGAATGCATAATGCTAGACATCATAGCCATATTGTAAAGGCATTGTGCTGAGATAGTAGTTTGTCTCATGAGACCTAATGATGTGTCGATGGGATATAATAGGACTCACCCATCACATATTAAGTCCAATTCATTACTCTTATGAAAGGGGATAAACTTAACAGAAACATTCATATTAAAACTAGCATATTAAATATTAATACATTAACCATAAACCATGAAGTGTATCAAAATAGAAATTGATAGTAAAATACATCATAAACCTTAAATAAAATATTTAACATTGTATTATAAAAAATCAACCTCAATTATGCATAAAATACAAATATAGATGTTGAGATAAATGAAAATAATCTAATAAAATTATTAAAACTATTTGAGAAAAATATCAATTTATACATTCGAATCAATTAAAAGACACAAAATTATAAAGGAAAACATTTATTTTAAAAATATAATTGTAATATTTTAATGAGGCTTCAGAATTTAAATGCGTCCTGAAGTCAGAAATAGATAGTCATGCCATATAACTTAAAATAATCGTTCATTTTTTAATTTCAGAAAAAATTTCATAAGTAAATCATTTTGAAAATGATGGAAATATTCTTTTCAAATGATATATAAATTTTAAAACACAGATAAAAATAAAATTAAACAAATATTGAGTAATATTAATAATATTTTGAATTATTTTCTTTAAGAAACATGTGCATGAATGATAAAGAAGCCTCAATATATACTTATGTATAAAAAATCTTTGACAAGATAGAGATTATTAAATTAACCCTTACCATGTGATTCTGTTTTTGGTGAATGTCACTTAACCTCCTATATAATGGTTTTAAGTGTGTTAATAACTTATTATAAAACCATAATCAATTTTATAAAATTATATATCATATCCTTATAAAATCTTAGTCCCTGTTTTTTAAGAATCTGTCATTATTCATTTATTTCGGGTGTTATTTGCCATGTCTTCTCAAGTATGTTTTGAGATATTATTTGATTCTTATATTAAATAGATCACGAATTAATCATCTCCAAAATTTAACCCATGACTTAATTAACTTATATATTTAGTACATATGTGTTTAGATTAGTCTATAATGTTTTTAGATAGAAATGAAATGCAATATTTATGGAAATGGTTAGACGTATGTACACAATAATGTTTCACATATATTCCATATATGTTACATATATTTATTAAAATTATCCTTAATATGTTCCATGTAAAGAGTGAATGAATCACATTTCTTTGAGGGGCATAAGTCCACACTTCCACAAACGATGTTATCTTATATACATAATATGGAAAGCAAGAAGTTTTATTTAGAATAAAATTTTCATAATATGAAATAGGTTATATTAAAAATATTAATAAATTATTTAAACATTAAAATAGTCTTAATTCCTTCCATGAAGACAGTAATAGAAAAAGAAAAAAAATAGTATTCCTAGAGCTGATTAACTTACATAACCTGGACAACAATCACGTTTCTTTGAATAAGAGTAGGTGAAAAAATGGATGTGATATATTGAATTAAAAACATAACACTATAGTATATACATGATTCTATAGTTATCATGCATTGATGGATGAACGAGGTGAGGATGATGTAGAAATAGAAAAGAAATTAAGAGAGGTACATTGTGAAAATTACCTATTTAATATCACCTCCTTGAAAGACACTTGAGGCCTTGGTTTTGGTCTTTTAGTGGGACAAACTGTACTTGAACATGGGGATATTTATGTGGATATGTTTGGGTAGATATTTGAGAAGATAAAAGGATTTTTTTGTTGAAATATGGAGGTTAGGGGTGGTATTTAAATTTGAGGAGAGGTGGGTCCAAGTGATTAAATTATAGATTATTATATATTTAAAGCTATACACATTGAGATAGATATAATTTAAATGATTTAGGAATTCAATTAATGTTTTTTAGGCTGGTAAGGTTCTACGCACACCTGAACTAACCATTAAATGTTTTTTGTTTTATGTATGTTAATCATTTACCTTTTAACATTACCCTTGTTACAATTTTACCAATACAACGGTAAATAATTTTTTAACCATGGTAATATTTTTACAAATAAAAAAAATATGATATTAAAAAATAAAAATGGTATTTTTATTCTAAATATTTAATCCATTTATCCATATTGAATTCATTGAATTTGTAAAAAAATATATTTATATTTAAATCTATAGAAAAAACTAAAAAACAGGTTTTAAAAGTATAATGTTCAAAATTTGACATTGATCCTATATCCAATATTAATTTGAAATTGGTTCTAATGACCTAAATTTAATAAAATGATAAAATCCTAGTCTAATTAATCTCTAAAAAAAATAAAGGGACTATCTAAAAAAATTGTTTTCAATTAAAGTATAGAATTTTTCACTATTCATTAAAATATGAAAGTTATCCGAAAAAATAAAAAAATGTACAAAAATAAAATTTTATGTCCCTATTATAAAGAAGATGTTATTTTAAAAAATTTAACATATAAAATTGTCAAATATTATATTTGAAATGAGTTCTCGATTAAAAGGTGGTAAACCTTCATTTTTTGAAAAATACATCTTTTATTGGAAAATTTGAATTTGTTTTTATATCATTTCATAGAAACAAATGAAATGAATATTTAAATTTTATAAAATTAAAAATGTGGTTAATAATACTCATAAATACTTATTAAATGGCTATTCATGATTTTCTTGAACTTAGTGATTCGTTCAGTGCAAGTTAATGAATAAATAATTGTATTGTGGAAGCTTGGGTTATTACAACCATGATGGACCATTAGTGTACTTCCATGCCTTGTTCATAAAGATAAACCCATACTGTAATTTATAGACTCATGTGAGATATTCTTGTTGTGAGAAACATGGATTGTCAAGGGTATCTATCACAATGCAAATTCCGTTGAGGGTGCAACAGAGGATTTTTTTTTTGTATTATGTAGTGTATGGACCCATATATAGGATCTTGGTGCCCCTAAATATCTTATTGAAAAATTAGATTCAATTAATTCATAGTTCTAGATGGGTTTTGAGTTTATATCCATGTAGTGAGGATGTTATCCATGCAGTTTCAATGACTTTTGGTAAGTACATGTATCCCCCGATGTGAAAAATGGAAAATAAATATTGTGGTTGGAACTAATCCTAGAGTTTTAGGTGTCAGTACATGTCCTAAGATGGCAGGAATCAAACCACATGTAGTTAAGTAAATCTTCTGTAGTTTTATTTGATGTAGAGATGACATCATTAATGCAGTTTTAATGACTTTCAATACAGATGACTCCATGAAATTTAATTTATTTTGATTAGGACAAAAGATTTCATAATGTGATGGAAGATATAGGTTTGGATCCTTGTAGTTTTATGATGTGTAGTGAGGAATTGGAATAAAAATAATTATAATGTATTATTATTATGAATTAATTCTATAGTTTAATTTCATGTATCCAGGATAAACATTGTATGGTTTATCATCGTGCAGTTATTACACTCTCCGTATAGTTTATCGTAATGTGGTTATGAAAAACATCATAAAATTCAATGTATTGTGGTTAAGAATAACTACACACAGTTTAACATCTTGTGTTTTGGATGAACTCTATATATTTTAACGTCATGTGGTCAGGAAGAACTCTGTAAAATTTCACTTCATATGGTTTGGATGTATGGTGGGGATTAGACTAATGTGGATTCCCATCTAATGAAGACCATGCAAATTATTTCAGGAGATATCCTACATTGGTGGGTGGTTTGACATGCTCTACATCTATGGTGGGAAATGTGTATGATCCATTTTAATAGACATTATATATTATTTATGTCCCATCCCATTTGGGATCCAGCTTCATGGGATTCTTTCCTAGAATCATCGGGGTTTTGAGAGCTAGAAATAGTTCTCCTTAGGGGAATGAAATAAGGTTAACCCATTTATTGATGTCCCATGTGTTCTAATTCTTATGGACCTATAGGATGTGTAATGTGGGCAAACTTTCCTCATCTAGTTGTTCCCATTCATCCAGTGAATTTTTTATTGATCTTCATTTGAGAATTTTCCTCAAATTTCTATTTGGAGTGATGGGAGATTGACCTCTTTGGGTAACACTGCCTCAGTCTATCACACCGATGAGTTTGGTGTTTACATGTGTAGTATTACACGCGGTGGTATGAAAAACCCATAAATAATGTAATATATTTTATAGACATGAAATCATATCCTTATTCCCTATATTTTGAATTATATTATATAGTGTCTTTTTGAAGGCCTATACCTATCCTGTTTCCACTTCATGTTAGTGTGATGGGTGATTGTGCTCAATATTTTACTCCTGGTACTGTTTCTTCAATTCATTAGAACATAATTTGGTCCCATTGTCCATCAATATTTTATGAGGGACCTAGAACCAGGTAATGATTTGTGTTATTATAAATTTGATGATATAGTTTGTCCAAACTTCTTCGTGGGGTACTACCAAAAAATATTTAGAAAAGTATTTATTTTCGTTTAAGTTTTACATGAACTAATTAGTTCTGGATGGAGGATATGACCCGAAAACATCCATTCCACAAATAAAAAATGTCCATGAATATTTTGTTGTATGTATCAATTCCAGTGACTGATTGATGAAGTTTTAAAGGATCTTGAACACAATAAATTTCATGGTGAATTCCATGAATTCATGTATCATGGTTTTCTAGTAATATCCCATCCTCATAATTTGGTTGGGGAGATAGGTCTTTTATTTAAGGGCGCCTGAAGAGAATTCATTCACTTCATCCATTATGGTGAAAATATTTCCTTATACACTGCACATGGGAATAATTCCATCAAATTGATTTTTGTTGTGTTATTTTTTTCTCATTTGGACCATCCGGACGTGTGACGTTTGTTGGATGGTGGTGAATATATTCCATTATGACTCAATCTATTTGGAGAATCTCATTTAGTAGATAACCAATTCTGGGATCCAACCATCCAGGGTTGTCCATTGGTTCATCATTCTCAATGGGGGTGTTGTCCAGATTTATTTCTTCTATATAATTACTATAATCAATGAGACCATTATTCTATTCATGATATGGATGATTTATTCTGCCAAATCGGTTTTAGCTACCTTGGTGGTTTACTTTTCCAATGCATCGTCATGTGAATTCTATGATTGTGTAGCATAATTAAATGTGGTCTCAAAATGGAATGATTCCATCAATCCCTTGATATATATAGTGAGAGGGACTAGTTCTTCCTTTTAATGAAATATTCAGTACTGATATTCTTTATCAACAATTATGGTTCTTCTTTGATATTTCGGTAGGATATGAAAAACTATAGGGATAATTATAATCAATTGATTAAGGAAAGTTACTAAGCTTCATTATTTGTGTGGCCTTCGAAAAGTGAAAAGTGTAGGGGATAACATATTTTTTCTGGAATGAAAAATTAAAAACCTAGACCAACCCGATTGAACTTCGGGTATTCCATCATTTTGATGAAGGGACTTTGTTTGGTTTCATCAATTTAAATATCCCATGTCTTGGGAGTTTCATGGTTATAGAAGACATCATCATCTGGTAGCTTAGTGTCTTCCAATTTATATTTTAGGGTATGATATTCTGCAAGGAAATCAGCTAGGTCTTTCCCTTTCACTAACCTCTCTAACAATAAATGAATGTCTTATTAGTATATAATGGCATCCCTCTAGTCAAAGTTCCCAGTCAATATAGGGAGAACATGTATTTAATTGAGAAGATAAATATGAGAGACTAGATTGACTTTGTGGTGCTTAATGTAATGCCTCATCATTTTCACTACGAAGATGAGTGAAAGAAATTTCTTCTTGGCATCAAAATATCAGGTTTCAACACCCAATATTTGTCAAAAACGTTTTATAGAATACTCTCACATCCCATGTCATTTTTTAATTCATGTAGGGCTCCTAGTGAGCATTTAATAGTGGTAAAATACCAGATGAGTGGCCCCATTTTCACTGAAGGAATCTGAATCGGTGGCTGCAGCAGGTACTACTTGAGAATTTTGAAGGTTTCTTATATTCATCATTCCATTAGTAGGTCATCCCCTTATTAATTTTCTTGATGAGGTGGGATCCTTTCTATCAAGTATGGATATAAATAACTAAATGTAGGATAGGTTCCCATAGAGCCCCCTTAGTTCTTTTGGATTTTTGGGGGTGGGTGACATTTCTAAAATAGAAATAGCCTTTTCCTGTTCAACATCAATGTCATGGTGGAATACCAAAAAACTAAGATACATATCTGATGTCAACAAGAAAGTGAATTTCAGTAGATTCATCTTCATTCCATTATTTCCAATAAATTCAAAGATTGTCTATAGATTTGTGAAGTGATCACGTCAATGTTAGTATTTTACAACCAGGTTATTGACATAACACTTGGATATCCTTCCCAATAATGTATTAAATATGTGATACATGGAATGCTAATATGTAGGCCCAATATTCATTAATCGATAATTAATAACCTGATAGTATAATATTCCTTAATGATCACTAAAGGAAGTAGATTCTTCATCATCATGATCCATCTTTATCTAATTGTATCCTAAGTACCCATCCATGAAGGAAAGGTCTTGGAAGCCTGTAGTCTCATCATTTAAGAGTTAAATGATTATCAATGTGAAATCATCCATTGGGAAATGATCATTATGGTCTCTTAATTCAATGTATACCTTAATCTTCCAATTATTTATCTTGACATGGACATTGAATGAAATCAATCTTGGGTATTTCACTTCTCTAAAAAAATTTTATTTAATCAAATAGTCAAATTCCACCTCTAAATTATTATCATGAGTGGGGTTAATCTAAGTAGATTTCTTATTTTAGCCTCAATGGTCATCATTTATGCTCATATATTGTATAGACTCATCTATATTTGGTCTAGTAATTTTGGTATAGTTATAAGCAAACACATATCAATTATTTTATAAAAAATCAATGTACATCTATTTATCTAATAGGGGAATTCGAATACTAATCCGAGTAGGCCAGAAGTATCCTCTAGTTTGTAGATTTATATACTAGAGCTCATATTTGGCGGTGGAGAGACCTTCCTCGAATATGGTAGGGGAATTCTGGAGGTAATCTTTATCTTCGTCAGTCTCTGTGTATTTGGAAATATTTTTAAGGAAAATACAAATTTTTTTATTATCCAGTACTATTATGGTGAAGGATACCAAGAGCAGATAAATTTTCTTCCAATACTATATGAGTTTTCATAGAGAGATTCCATACTTGAATGCCATTTCCACTGTCACTTAAGAGAAGAGGGTTATTAACCTCTAGGACTTGATCTATTACCATACCCTAATTTATGGGGAGCACATAGTTACTATCAAGAATACTCTTGGGATTTATAGTGGAAATCCATAATCCATTAGGTGATTGAACATCTATATCATCATCTGTTATTGGTTTCATTCCTCCCTTCATTTAGAAATATTCTTCAGTGTATATGGCTCTGAAATTATTGAAGGGTAAATAACACCATGTAGTATTGAAACATTTCCATTGATGGAGTACTTCATACACTAATGGATTGTAGATGGTACCACTAAGGGGCTATTAATACTGGGCCTTCCAAGAATGGGAATTTTTTGTGGTTTCTTGCTAGATAACCATGAACTCAGTATTAGATGTGAGTTCGCAAAAATAGGATTTGAGTTTGACCTTCTTGAAAGGGTTTTTTCAGACTTATAATACCCTTGTATGGTAATCTTTGTGGGAGAGAAGTCCCCTTAATCGTATCCCAAACATCATAGTGTATAAACTAGAATTAGAATTTTCTGAATGCCATTATCAATGATATCTCTTTCAATGATGACATTATTTAGTCTTCCTAAGACATATAGGGGCCTGATGTTTTTGTGAATCACCTATTCTTGATCTTGTTCAGTAAATAAGCTGTAGAAAACATATTCTGATGGCATGGTCACTAATCAATAAACCTCATCTACATTGACTCCTATATCAAACAAAAATATGATAAGAAGGGATTAAATGAGTGCAACCCTAGGTTATTTTAAAATATATTGTGCATCTTGAATCAAGATCTTAGTTGGTTCCAACACCACCTATTTTATAATGATGTACTTTTGAACCAATGGTTTACACATCCCGATGTAAGGTTTCTCCTTGATATGAGGCTCTAAAACCAAGATATGTGAGGTGGAAAGGATGATTCATCTTTAGAATTTTATGGAATATCTACTTCCAATGGTTCAAATCATATCGAACATCTTCATTCATTGGGTTGATCAGATTGATCCCCTGATGGGCAGTCATGCAAGAAAATTATATGTAGGAGACTGCTTGAGGGATCTAGGGAACCTTCCTATCTCATTTGGTTCTACTGATGTTTTTTTTCAAATGTCTCAACATCATATATTCCTTCTATGGGTATGTGATCGAAATATTGGGGCTGACCACCTCTACGATGTCCCATGTATCCTCAGTTTTGATTCATGTGGCCTCCCATTCCCCGGTTATATGAGGGAAATTAATACTAGGGGGAGTATTCATCATTATTTAAGGGGTCTGATAGGTTTTGAATATTGATAAACCCAAATATGAGATCTTATTATATTTATGATTCTATTTTGTAGGGTGGTTTCTATAAGGAAGATGCTTTAGGGAACAAATCCGAAAGGTTCAGAGATTTAGTTGAAGAAGAATTTGACTTTTACTCTTTTGTTTATTACTACTTTCAGTGATCATACCCACCTTTGGTAGGATGTTTTCATGTCTTCTTACTAAGTGGTGAAACTATTGAGGTTATGTGAAACTTTTTTTCAAGGTGGAATTAGCATGAATAAATTGTTTTTTTTGAGTTATTTAGTTTTTATGATATTGCAAAAATATAGCCAAAACATTCTACCATACACCTTATTCTTCTAATCAGAAAATGGTTATGCATGCAACATACTCTGGGTAGTTGTCACACACCACCAGTCATAAATCGGCCATGGCTTGAAGGATGTCTTTGAAGATGAATGAGTCCTTGATATTATGACCCAACCTTCTATTATAAGGACAATAATCGGGATGGTCATTGGGGTTGACATAATTAAACATCCTAGGGTGTAGAAGCATCAGTAGGATATTGTCTATGGATTCTAGGAAGTAACTACAGACTTGTTCATTTTGGAAGGACTATAATTTTTTCACCCATTCCACAAATTCTAGGAGGCCTTGGTTTCCCTATTCTTCTAGCCGATGGTGATTCTATGTTTATAACTTCTAAAATGGAGGTGTTATGAGATTTGGATCCCATATAGGTTCCTAGATGTGCATTTCAATTGGATTAAAATTGACATCTATTGGTTCTTCTTTGTCTATCCTTTCCCCACTTTTGTGGGCATGAGTCAAGGTTCGAATCGAGTTCACTGACTATCATCCTCAAGGAGTCGTTATATTTTAGTGAACATACATAATTCACCCAGACACCTGATGGGGTTTAGAGGTTTTTTTAAATAAACACTGATATTTTTATCATAGAGTTTCATTAGTTTCTCCTACCAGAGAGGAATTCCAAGAGAATTGGTTAAACCTTTCCACCATTTAATAAATTTAGACACCCTCTTATGTTGTTTACTTTTTTCAGATCGTTTATTTTCATCTCCCTTGGTGTGGAGTTAAACTAATAATGAAACTAATGAATTAGTTCTTCCCATCTTACAACTGATCTGTCCAGCAGACTACTATACAAAACAAAGGCTAGCCCTGTAATATTGTTTATGAAACACTCCATTTTTTACATATTGTTGATATTGAGGGCCCATCATCGTCCCACATTAGGATAAAAATTGTTTGAGATGTTTTTAGGGTTCTCCTTCATTATAAAAGGTATATAAGGTTTAATTTCTGATGTTGGGTGGAGGAAGAGTGTCACCCACCCAACCTGGATATAGATTTATCTTACGATGTGTAGGTGTAATTCTCCCTTCCATGGATTCTATTAGAGTATCCAAGGACTCAATTATGTTAATAATCTTTTATAACCCTACATTATAAGACAAACCTCATCTACATGGATTAGTAATGGGTTGATGAGGTGTCCCCACTTCCATCTCCCACTGATTCATGATTCATCTAAGACTAAATGATCACCCTGGAAAGGGAGAGGCTATCACTGCAACTAAGGAAAGTAAAAATAATTTTCTACTTCCTCATTTTATGTATACTGTATGTATAGATTTAGATCCAATGTTATGCTCATATGATTATCTTACTCATAGATCAGTTATGTGAGGGAGAATATTCATCTCAGGCTGAAGACAATTCCTGGTGATAATATTGACCCAGAATGGCTCTTCATTGAGTTACCAGAGTTGGTATTTCACTCTCATATTGACATATATTTTCTTTTAATTAAGGAATATTTTCCCTTACAAATGGTGATCGATATGTAGCTACATCATTCCCATTTTCATCAGCGAAATTCTAATGTATTTATGGCAACTCGTTATTCTGAGGTGCTGGAATTTGGAGCCTTCTCTATTTTTGGGTGCATGAAACCTCAATATGTTCCTAAAAAACCCACCTCTATACTTATAATTTCCATGTTTCATCCCTTTTCATTTGGGTCTTGAAAAATGTATTCCTTGTTTATAGTGATGATATTCATAGAGGCATATCAGGAAATGGTGCTTGTGTCATTACATTGAATGCAACAGGCTGATTATGCACTATTTTAATTATAGATGTTAATTGAACCCTTGTCCATATTGGTCCATTATATCTTGTCACCCCAAAGGGGTCTGGTTCATTCTTCTATATGTTCCTCTTGTCATAGTCTATAAACGCTGACCTTGAAAGTGTTTTCGGTCATGATTATCAACCATACCCTATTTCAATGTCATATGAAGAACTGGTGATATGACAACCCTTGATTTTCTATCCTAACCTATAGAATAATAATTCTCTATATGGTGATAATGATGAAGAAAATTATAGAAACCTTCGATCGTGGGGTCATATGGGGAAAAAATTGGCATTGATTGGTTTTGTTTTAGAGGATTCAATAATTTTTATCCGGGATTTGATGACTCCTGTGATGGACATAACAATATAAATATCCCCAACCCAATAATGTGGGGTTGTTCTAGAATCACCATATATTTTCCCATTAACCTATAATGGGATTATGAACCTAGATATATTGATTGAGATATAAATTCTCCCATACCAACAGGATGGGGTTTTTTAGTAGCTACCATCGATTTGTCCCAAATCATCATCGGGATTGTTGATCTAATAGGTGGTGGTAGTGGTAGATATTTACTCATCATGGTGAGTTGGGTATGATCTTATATGGATGATATTGAAACTAATACTATGATTTATTGATGTAGTGTGACTATTATAGCATAGGATATGGGTGATATGGAAGCCCATGATGATAACCATTCTTTAGGGTATGATGTCTAGGTAATATCAACTTCAGTCTTTGTGCCTATAATAAATTGCCATTGGTTCTAGGGACCTAGTTTAAAATCATGTTTGATATTATATATCTTGCTTCTTGATTTATGGGAACCTTCCTGGTGGGATGACTCCTTTTAAATGACCAATTGGCCCAAGCATTACCTGATACGCTAATTTTGATGAAGGTAATGACTTTAAAAGAAACTGTATTTGAGGGTTTTTCCAATTCCATGGGTAAAGAAAAGTGAAAAATTCCATATTTTCCCCATCCTTAAATATGGATGAATGATTTGGCTTATATATCATCTTTTAAATAGTTTTTATGCAATAGCAGAAAGCGTGTTGGAGATTTGTGTTGTGCTTTTACAGTTTTATATCCCAGACCTTGGAGAAAGCATTTAGGTCTAGCTATCAATAGAATATCTTTATAGTCTAAAGGTGATTCTTTTATCCTAGATAATTGATGTGTATATCCTTCAATAATTATGATTATCTTCCTATTCTAGTGTAGATAAGTCAGTCACTCATTTTCGTTCTCATCTGTGATCTCATATTCTGTAGATGCGAGGGGCCAGAACATGATGGGGAGGTTTGTTCTAGATAACTCTCTATATATGTAAATGTAAACTTAAAAAACAATATAAATTCATGCCTTCATCCATTAAAATAACATAATATGTCTCTAATGGTCTCAAGAAGATTATAGTGGAGTGCTATTGAGATTTGATCAGAACCATATGTGGTTGACCCCATTGTTTCGAGCACCTCTTTATAAAAAGGCGTCAGAGTTTTCAACACCTCTTTATATGAAGGTTTCTGGGTAAGGAGAGTATTTACATTTCCTTTGGAGAAATATTCATTGGGGGTTGACCATGATGGATGTTAGGAATAGAGTCCCAACGATCCATATCCACACTACCATGATGGGGACTATCATGGTATAGAATATCTTATGCTTCTACTTTGATTGAAGAGTCTACTAACCCTCGTGGTGTGGAGAATGTGTATAAAACAACCTTAAGGACACTAGAATTTAGAGAAATAGGAATATTTTCCATTTTATGTATCATGGTTAAAATATTATGACCTATCATTTAGAATTGTGCAGGGATATGAGACTATTGCAAGGAGATTTTTTAAATGTTCTTATAATTGTTTGTTCCTACGAGAATATGTGCCTGCCACTATAAAGCTATTGGAATATTCCAACAAGATGTATCATTATTGATAGGAATATGATCATATCCTAAGGAATGTTACAATCTCACTTTGTGAGACTCATTCAGAATGAATGTGTGAGCCTTATCTTGTAACTTTGGGATATTATGATGGTCTTTCTTGGGAATAATATGAGCCTTCCTCGAGGCATGTTCCACTATCACTTAGTGATCACTGGTTAGAATTGTAATATGATCTTGTTCTGAATATGCATTCCCCATAAAAATATAGCAATGAAACTCTAAAATAGGAGAATGGATATAAACCTCCTCTTATATTACATTGGAATGATTCTAGTGCAATAATTAGGTAATGGAATTATTAATATGTTCCTATATTCCATGATCTAGATGAATATGATGTGTAGATTCACTGATAAGAACATGAGTCTATCCCAATTCATGTTCCATTCTCACCTGGTTATCCTATTCCACAACAGGATGAGGATATATGCCTGATCTTGAACCTTTAGAGAATATTGTGAGACTTAATGAAAAGTAATATGTGCCTGCCCGAGTCTGGTGCCCCTCCATATGGTAACCCCCATCCATGACCGAGATATGATCCTTATTCTAGTCATTTGAAATATTCTTCCCAACTATTTTGATATAAATGTTCTCTTATCCCGGGGATTGATCTACTCTCACATGGTGACCCCTAATTAGAATTATAGTATGATCCTAGTCTAACACCTCATCATTTATTAGAATATGTCAATAATTCTTTTTGATAAGATAAAGGACGTGATCATTATATAATACAGCTATTGGTGAGGAATTGTCAGAGTGTTGAATTTCCCTGGATTTAGGGATAAGAATATTCTCATGTCTCTTTATTTTCAAAAATTCTAGAATATGTAGGTGGATTTCTTCAGCTGTTGTTAAAATATATTACCATTTTAGCATTGTGTGTGATGAGATATATGTTTTCCCATTTTTTGACTCCATAATACACATGCACATTTATTTAATTGAAGACTGGATATGAGGACACTTTTTTCACCTTTTTCCATCCTAATATAGTAATGGGATCAACACACAAGGGTGGGGATATAAACATACCCCATGCCTACTGTGGGAAAATGCCCAAAATCTAGTTACGAGTGAGTAGTGATATGGGACTACTTGTTGGTTCTTTCCATTTTATATTGTTAGGATTTTTCATCAATAGTGGGGATATGAACCATTTCGTGTGTATACACCGCATTCATCCTTTGATGATCCATTTTTTCCCATTCATGGGAATTATAGGTGGATGGATATTGGGTGGTACCTTCATCAGGTTACTGGGGGGTACCAGTGGGGTGGTTTTGGTGGAAGTGGTTAATATGTACCCTATTCATTAGATCCTGAATCGAATGGGAGACATATTTTTCTTCTTGATCCATCCTTATCAGAGACTCAAGGTGGATGTTTTCTTGATTTAAGGATATGATCTTGAAGTTATTGGTTGTAGGGACCATTGGTACAGTCATAATAGCCTCTTTTCTTAGGTGATGCTGACTCACCGGTTTCCATGATTGGAGAACCTCATGGAAAGCATACATGGTTAGGATTGTACCCCATTGATGGTACTATCAGACCATCAAATTCAACACCTAATGTTGGAGTTGTTGAGAAAGAGAAATCTATTTGCAAACCACTGAGGTTGCAACCACAGATGATTTTCTAGAACATACATTGGATGATGAATACATTTTAATTAATAGGGATGCAATGAGGAGTATCTTTAGTTTAAATAATGAAAAGAACACGGTTTTAGATTAATGAAATATCACAAACATAATATGCTCAATTAGATATGTATGGTGAAAATAGTTATTCTTTTATTCACTATTCGTCCATTTTGGTCTCATGGACATATCAATGTGAGGAAGAACATATTTCATGAGAACCCTTGTTATAGAGGATCATAGGTAGGATCATTCTGGTCTTACTATTTTTTTGTATAGGGAATGAAAAAAAGTGTTTTGACACATGGTTAACCATCCATCCCATCATTTGAGAGATTCAATTTGGGCTGGTAAATTTTATTTGCATATGGGGTGTAATGTAACATCCCAGGTAAATAAACAATAATACATTTTCATATTTATTAATATTTACGAATTAAATATTAATTTTACTTTAAATGGGTTTTCTATGTTCGATAGCGTACTCGATACACAACAGAGTTTAATTGAAATCTTACGTTGCACACTAGTAATAAAATAATATTCTTTAAAATGGTAGTTAACACATAGCCATTGTATTGGCAGGAATCGACAGAAATAACTAAAATATTATTATATATGTTTGTTAAATGTTTTTACATTTATCCAATAAATTATAAATGCTTAAAATACGAAAAGAATTAAATTTTAGGCATATATACTCTAATTTTCGCTAAAGGTCGACTTATCGCCTTTTCATGGAGAACCTTCTTTAAATATAGTTTTGGTCACTCTTATACTTTCTCTTGGACCAAATAAAATTCTTCTTTATAATTGGGAAATCAAAAATTACTTTGTGTAAATTTTTGGTATCTTTCCGATAAAGTTCATTTTTAAGGAGTAGTGAAAAATGTTGTATTTTAATTCAAAATATCTTTTTAATATAATTTATTTATATTAATAGATTATCTATTGAATTGGTTTTAGAGTTTAATTAGAATATATTTTTACCATTTAATCCAATAGTGCTCGCTTGAATTAATTTCAATTTGAAATTTGACTTAAACTAGTGTCAATCTTTTGATACTTATTGTTTCATAAAAACATGTTATTTGTCATGACAGTGTGAATTAATTATTAAATTAATTAATTTAACTTATATGATTTGAATTTTGTAAAATAGACATCATTTTTGAAATCGGAATATCAAATATAGCTTAAGGTGAAGTTTTGGTATATTTCTGAAAAACTTCAATTTTTGATGAATAGTGAAACCACTAAGTGGTACATAAAAAAAACCGATTTTCGTTTCAATGAAATTTTACCACCTCTGTGTTTTGAATTTCAAAAATCTGACATACATGGTTGTAATTAAGAAGTAAAATGTGGTTCAATGGGATTAAAATAATTATTTTTTGAATAGTATCTTTTATGTTTTTAATCGCGATAAGAGGTAATTAGTGTAGTTTAAGGTAAAAATAATGTTTTAATAATATGAAATGAACTTGAAACATGTCCTAACCTTATTGGATGTGTCATGGAAGACCAAGAAAATACATGGGTCAACATGGGGACCCCATGGAGCAATATTGGTAGGAAAATGACATTAATATCTTTTTATTTAATGTTAAAGTAAAAATGTCACAAACATGAGTTGTTTTACTAAAACAATTTTTAAGTGGGGTTATACAAGTCATATTTTTGAATATAAATATTCATTAGAAATATAAAAATATTTCCCACATCATGATATTTGTATTATAATTTTTAGACATTAAATAAATGATATTATTTATGAAATCATGATGATGCGGCGATTACCTCATTAAATAACGATTTAAAAAATTGAAAAGATATTGTAAAATATAAGAACTACACTTGTCAAAAACCTATTGTAAGAGTATATTTCGAACTCCTATCAAATTATCCTAGAAATATATAATTTTGGGACCTTTTAAATCCGAAAATCATTTTATGATAAAGTATCCTTTTATAAATTTCCAAGAGTGCCTCTCCTCTCCTCTTATAAAAGGACCCCACCTCTACCACCTTACCCACACCTCTCAAGCCTTTGGTTCGACCAATCTCTGCCCATTTTGTCTCTCCACATCCCTCTATTACTCCTAGAAGCCTCACATTGGGCAGAAGTCTTCCCAAGGATGCATTTGAGATCAAATCAAAGAGAGTTACCCGATTTTAAGGTAATGTCTTCAGTTGTGTTCTTTTGTTTTATTTTGATTCTCCAACCCCCTAAACTCTTTTTATTAATTTCTTTTGTAACAACTCCAGTATATTAAATATACAAGTTTTTTTATAAGAAGAAGTCGAGCTACACTTACACAAACATATATCTAATGGTTAAAGATCATATTGTTTCTGTGGATGGCGAATATCTGCCTCACGAAATGATGATTGTTCAATATTCTTCTAACACCTTCAAAGGAGGTCATTAAGATGTCACTATATTTATATATGATATATAATATGTTTATGTTTTCCTTAAGCTTCTGTATTTTTCATTTATGTCATACCTTTATGGCTTCCATTATGGGTATATGCGATATCTTCTTTTTAGGAAGTGCGGACTACCGCCCCCTCAAAGTGATTTGATTCGTTAATGCCGTATGTGGGACGTATAAAGGATGGATTTAAAGTTATTATATAAGATTTTATACTGGAATTATAATATACCTTTATATCATTATTATTTCATTCCATTAAATTAGGAGATAGAAATTAAAGTAGCATTCATGCGTAAGTACGTCTTACCGTCTCAATGAACGGTGCATTTAATTTCTTATCCCCAAATGTCATGTACTATAATAAGTACAAATATATAATAGATAAATATGATGTATGTTACATCTAAATTATTAATATAATTCTGGAATTAAAATATACATATCTCTTATTTAGGTTTAATTCCATTAATATGACATAGAAATGAAAGTAGCGTTCATGCGTACGTACGGCTTACCGTCTCCATGAACGGTGCATTTCATTTCTTACTTATAAATGATTATGTAATATTATAAATACATTTATATTATCGATATATATGATATATATGATATCAAAATCATGAATATTATTCTGGATATAATGAACCTTTGACCACACGAACAACATGTAATTGTAAGAAGTCAACTTTCGACTTAAGGACCAAATATCGACAAAACAAAGATTATTAACATAAATGATTAAATAATGTTTATAACATGGAAATATGTGATATAAATGAATAATGAACTTGAAAAAGGTTCTTAATCAAGTATAAATTAACTCAAGTTTATTATTCAGGACGTTAAAGAATGATCGAGTCAAGTCAGACCCGAGGTAAGGGACTTCATCTCAATCTCCTTTCATTGAGGCATATTTTGTTTTATACACAAATTTATATTGTACGGTGTATAAAACCCTTTGAATTTTACTTTTATACAAAAGAAATCTTTTTCTACGAAGTGTTTTACAAAACGACAAAAAGTAATGTATCTTTTAACGTACGCGGTGATAACGTCCTTTTCCGCCGCCGCGATTATTATTTGGTCTTTGACTTCCTCAACAAGCTGTAATGTTTTTAAAATGAAATAAATACCATATACTCTTTTATGTATTTTGGTATTGAAAATGGTTTTTATAATGGATTTTCTATGTCAATATATTTATGTGATATATTGTGATCAATGTGTGGAAATGTATTCTTTCCATTATATTTATTTTATGTCTTATGATTTTATAATGGTACTTGGACATTTGACGGGTGGTTACGTGATGAACCATATGATGGGTGGTGCTGTGAATACCAGGATGGGTGGTTATGTTATAACCTCCAATGGATTGGGTATGGAAGTTGGCCGTATGGCTATTCCATTAAGTGATATGTGTGGAAGTCGACCGTATGGTTATTCCACTTAAGTATGTTTATGTCCAAAGTTACCTTTATATGTTATGTGATCAATATATGGGTTTTGTGGTAAAGTTTTGGTTCCAAAAGGGAAAGTAATGATCATTTATTCAGTGAAGAGTTTTTACAACATCATAAAGGTGAAAAGTATTACTTTGATAAAGTATACATGGTTTACTTATTGTTTGAAAAACTTACAGTTTTCATTCCTTGTGCATCCCTTACTGAGCTTTTTATGCTCACCCCAATTTTTTTTAATGTTTTTTCATAGGACATAATGTGTAAAATGTTCAAGGATGGGATCAAGGGAATGTCAAGCTATCTAAAACATGGAACTAGAAATGTTTCATTTTAAGAGTTTTTATTTTATGGAAACTTAGTAGAAGTGTCTACTTTGTAATCTTTTGAGATGTAATAGTTATGATATAATTCTCTAAAACTCTAAACCTGAAAAGATCCTCAGTGGTAATTATTCATTTAATTCAATATTAAGTATTGTGTAAGGCCGGGGCCATATAGTTGGTATAAAAGGTTGGTTTAGACAACTTTAGGAGTTAGAAAATTGTTAAATTATAAACTAATTTATGGTATGATTGAAATGATATAGCATCTAAAGATTACTATGTTGCTTCGCCTAAGATATTTCTGGGTTAAGAATGGTTTTTCATAGAGGAAACAAAACAGCTTTTCTGGTAAGGCATATAGAGGGAAATGAAAATTGAAATCAATATCCTGAGATGGTCAGAATCAGAACTAAACAGTTTGCTTCAGTGATGGCTCAGTTGACTCTGGTTACTACTGAAGGAGTTGAAAAGAAGATTGGTGAATGCTATAGTTTTGGAATTTACTTCTAGGAATGGTGAGTTTGTTATATACAGTGATGATTCATTGAAGGGCCTTGGTTGTGTCCTTATGTAGAATGATCAGGTAATTGCCTATGCTGCACGTCAGTTGAAAACTCATGAGGTAAATTACCCTGCACATGTCTTTTAATTAGCTGCTGTTGTTTTTGCTCTAAAAATTTTGAGGCATCATTTGTATGGAGTAAATTGTGACATATATACTGATCACAAAATTTTAAAGTGTATATTCACTCAGAAAGAATTGAACATGAAACAGAGGAGATGGATGGAATTAATCAAGTATTATGATTGTACAATTCATTACCATCTGCGAAAAGCAAATAAAGTGTTCGATGCTTTGAGTCGAAAATATAATGCTTCATTAACCTTGCTATGTTTGGAACGAGATCCTTTGGTTTTTGATTTGATGAACTTTGGCATAAAAGTTTTTGGTGCCGGAAGTTATTCTATTTTGTTTCAGGTTTCAGGGAAATCTTCTCTATCAGACAGAATGAAGCAAGCACAGAAGCAAGACAGTGAGTTGCAGAAAAAGGTAGAGCTGGTTCAGAAGGGTAAGTTGCCTGAATTCAACAGTTATAATGATTGTGTTTTGAAGTTTGGGAAGAGATTGTGTGTGCCTTTTGATTTTCAGTTGAAGATATATTTGTTATGTGGAGCTCATAGTTCCCCGTTTTCAGTTCATCCTGGCAGTACTAAGATGTACAGATATATTTGGGAGTATTACTGGTGGGACGGAATGAAAAAGGATATTTATGATTTTACTGTGAAGTGTTTGACTTGTCAGCAGGTTAAAGTAGAGCGGTAGTTACCAAAAAGGATGCTTCAGCCTTTACCAGTACCAAAGTAGAAATGGGAATACATATCCATGGACTTTGTTATGGTATTTCTGAAGAAACCTCGAGGTAATAATGTAATCTGGGTTATTGTTGATCGCTTGACTAAATCTGCTAATTTCCTTGCCATACGAGATACTTTTTCCCTAGATCAACACTCCCTTGTGTATCTTGAATAGATATTAAGGTTTCATGGAGTTCCCCTATCCATAGTATCTGATCGTGATCCCGGGTTTACTTCTATCTTTTGAAGGGCCTTAAGAAGTCACTGGGTACTAAATTTAATTTTAGTACAGCTTTTCATTCTCAATCAGATGGGAAGTCAGAATGAACAATTCAGACTTTGTAGGATATGCTACATGCTTGTTCGATTGATTATCAGGGATGTTGGGACCAACATCTTTCATTGGTTGAGTTTTCTTATAATAACAGTTTTCATTCTAGTTTACAGATCGAACCATTTGAGGCATTATATGGGAAGCGGTGTCGAACTCCAGCTTTATGGGATGAAGTGGGTGAAAGAAAGTTGATGGGAGCAGAATTGGTAGAAGGGATGGCAGAAAAAGTTCAGTTGAATCAGAAACACATGATAACAGCTCAGAGTAGACAGAAAAGTTATGCGGATAATTGGAGGAAGGATCTATCTTTCGAGGAAGGTGATCATGTTTTTCTCAGGGTTTCTCCATGGAAAAGTGTGATGAGATTTGGTAAGAAAGGAGAGCTGACTCCAAGGGTCATTGCACCATATGAAATTCCGGAGAGAGTTGGATCAGTTTCATACAGAGTGGAATTACCTCCGAGTTTATCTCATGTACACAATGTTTTTCATTTTTCGATGTTGAGAAAGTATAATCCAGATCCATCTCATTTCTTGAGCCCAGAGCTAGTTCAGTTGGAAGAGAATCTCTCTTATGAAGAACAGCCAGTCCAGATTTTTGACTGAAGAGAGCATGATTTGCAAAATAAGGTAATTCAACAGGAAAAGGTTTTATGGAAAAACTATATGGTTGAAGAGGCAACGTGGGATTATGAAAATTCTATGAGGGATAAATACCCCCACTTATTTTGATAAGTGAATAAAATTGCGAGGACGCAATTCCCAAAAGGGGGAAGGGATGTAACATCCCAGGTAAATAAAGAATAATACATTTTCATATTTATTGTTATTTACGAATTAAATATTAATTTAACTTTAAAGTGGTTTCTATGTTCGATAGCGTACTCGATACGTAACAAAGAGTTTCATTGAAATATTACGTTGCACACTAGTAATAAAATAATATTATTTTAAATGGTAGTTAACACATATCCATTGTATTGGCAGGAATCGATATAAATATATAGAATATGATTATATATTTTTGTTAAATGTTTTTACATTTATCCAATAAAGGATAAAGTCTTAAAATATGAAAACAATTCAATTTTACGCATATATACTCTACTTTTCACTAAAGGTTGACTTATCGCCTTATCATGGAGAACCTTCTTTAAATAT
This sequence comes from Viscum album, assembly GCA_963277665.1. Lineage (NCBI taxonomy): Eukaryota > Viridiplantae > Streptophyta > Magnoliopsida > Santalales > Viscaceae > Viscum > Viscum album. Next base: position 579,757,529 of record OY728143.1, read on the forward strand.
AGTTTTGGTCACTCTTATAATTTCTATTGGACAAAATAAAATTCTTCTTTAGAATCGGGACATCAAAATTTACTTTGTGTAAACTTTTGGTATCTTTCCGATAAAGTTCCTTTTTTTAATGAATAGTGAAAAATGTTGTATTTTAATTCAAAACCACTTTTTAACCTAATTTATGTATATAATTATATTATCTATTGAATTGGTTTTATAGTTGAATTAGAATATATTTTTACCATTTAATTCAATAGTGGTCGTTGAAATTAATTTCACTTTGAAATTGGACTTAAACTAGGGTCAATCTTTTGATACTTGTTGTTTCATAAAAACACACTATTTGTCAGGACAGTGGGAATTAATTATTATATTAATTAATGTAAATTATATGATTTGAATTTTGTAAAATAGACATCATTTTTTAATTCTGAATATCAAATAAATCTTAGGGTGAAGTTTTGGTATTTTTCTGAAAAACTTCAATTTTTGATGAATAGTGAAACCACCAAGTGGTACTTAAAAAAAACTGATTTTTCGTTTAAATGAAATTTTACCACCTCTGTGTTTTGAATTTCAAAAATCTGACATACATGGTTGTCATTAAGAAGTAAAATGTGGTTCAATGGCATTAAAATAATTGTATGGTGAATAGTAACTTTTATGTTTTTAATCGTGATTAGAGGTAATTAGTGTAGTTTAAGGTAAAAATGTTGTTTTAATAATATGAAATGAACATGACACATGTCCTACCATTATTGGATGTGTCATGGCCGACCACGACAATCCATGTGTCAACTTTCGGACCCCATGGAGCCACTTTGGTAGGAAAATGACATTAATATCTTTTTATTTAATGTTAAAGTAAAAATGTCCCAAACGTGAGTTGTTTTACTAAAAAAAATTTAAGTGGGGTTATACAAGTCATATTTTTTACTATAAATATTCATTAGAAATATAAAACAATTTCCTACATCATGATATTTGTTTGATAATTTTTAGACATTAAATAATTTAATTATATATGACATCATGATGATGCGGTGATTACCTCATTATTTAACGATTTGAAAACAATGAAAAGATATTGTAAAATCTAAGACCTACACTGGTCAAAAACATATTGAATGAGAATATTTCGAACTCCTCTCACCTTATACTTGAAATATATAATTTTGGGACCTTTTAAATCCGAAAGGCATTTTATGATAAAGTAACCTTTTATAACTTTCCAATAGTGCCCCTCCTCTCCTCTTATAAAATGCCCCCATATCTACCTACTTAACCACAACTCTCAAGCCTCTGGTTCGGCCAATATCTGCCCATTTTGTCTCTCCACATCTCTATCTTACTCCTAGAAGCCTCACTTTGGGCAGAAGTCTTCCCAAGGAAGCCGTTGAGCTCAAATCAAAGAGAGTTACCCGATTTTAAGGTAATGTCTTCACTTGTGTTCTTTTGTTTATTTTGCTTCTCCAACCCCCTAAACTCTTTTTATTCATTTCTTTTGTAACAACTCCAGTATCTTCAATATACTAGGATTTTTTTATATAAATAATTCGAGCTACACTTACACATACATACACTTAATGGTTAAAGAACATACTGTTTCTGTGGATGGCGAATATCTGCCTCACGAAATGATGATTGTTCAATATTTTTCTAACACCTTAAAAGGTGGCCATTAAGATGTAAATAAATTTATATATGATATATAATATGTTTATGTTTTCCTTAAGATTCTTTAATTTTCATTTATGGGATACCTTTATGGCTTCCATTATGGGTATACGTGATATCTTCATTTTAGAAAGTGCGAACTACCGCCCCCTCAAAGTGATTTGATTCATTAATGCCATATGTGAGACATATAAAGGATTGATTTAAAGTTATTATATATGATTTTATAATGGAATTATAATATTCCTTTATATCATTATTATTTCATTCCATTAAATTATGAGATAGAAATTAAAGTAGCATTCATGCGTACGTACGGCTTACCGTCTCCATTAACGTTGCATTTCATTTCTTAGCCCCAAATGTAATGTACTATTATATGTACATATATATAATGGATATATATGATGTATTTTACATCTAAATTATTAAAATAATTCTGGAATTAAAATATTCATATCTCTCATTTAGTTTTAATTCCATTAATATGACATCGAAATGAAAGTAGCGTTCATGCGTACGTACGGCTTACCGTCACCATGAACGGTGCATTTCATTTCATACCTCTAAATGATTATGTAATATTATAAATACAAGTATATGCTGGATATATATGATATATATGATAACCAAATCATGAAAATCATTCTGGATATAATGATACTTTGACCACACGAACAACATGTAATAGTAGAAGTCCACTTTCGACTTAAGGACCAAATACCGACAAAACAAACATTATTAACTTAAATGATTACATAATGTTTATAACATGGAAATAAGTGATATAAAAGGAATAATGAACTTGAAAAAGGTTCTTAAGCAAGTATAAATTAACTCAAGTTTATTATTCTGGACGTTAAAGAATGATCGAGTACAGTCGGACATGAGGTAAGAGACTTCATCTCAATCTCCTTTCATTGAGGCATATTTCATTTTATACACAAATTTATTTTTTACGTTGTATAAACCCCTTTTACGTTTACTTTTATACAAAAGGAATCTTTTTCTATGAAGCATTTTACAAAACCACAAAAAAGAATTTTTCTTATAACGTACACAGTGACAATGACCTTTTCCGCCGCCGCGAGTATTATTTGGTCTTTGGATTCCTCAAAAAGCCGTAATGTTTTTAAAATGAAATAAATACCATATTACCTTTTATGTATTTTGGTATTGAAAATGGTTTTTATAATGGATTTTCATTGTCAATACATTTATGTGATATACTGTGATCAAAGTGTGGAAATTTATTCTTTCCATTATATTTGTTTTATGTCTTATGATTTTATAATGGTACTTGGACATTTGACGGGTGGTACCATGAATACCAGGATAGGTGGTTACGTTATAACCTCCAAGGCATTGGGTATGGAAGTCGGCCGTATGGCTATTCCATTAAGTGATATGTGTGGAAGTCAACCATATGATTATTCTACTTAAGTATGTTTATGTCCCAAGTTACCTTTATATGTTATGTGATCTTTATATGGGTTTTATGGTAACGTTTAGGTTACAAAAGGATAAGTAATGATATTTTATTCAGTGAAGAGTTTTTACTACTTCATAAAGGTGAAAAGTATTACTTTGATAAAGTATACATGGTTTACTTGTTGTTTGAAAAACTAACAGTTTTCATTCTATTTGTATCCCTTACTGGGCTTTTTATTGTCACCCCAAGTTTTTTTGAAATGTTTTTCATCGGACTTAATGTGTAATAGGGTCAAGGATGGGATCAAGGGAAAGTCATGCTATCTAAAACATGGAACTAGACATGTTTCTTTTTAATAGTTTTTATTTTATGGAAACTTAGTAGAAGTGTCTACTTTGTAATCTTTTGGGATTTTATAGTTATGATCTAATTCTCTAAAACTGTAAACCTTAAAATATCCTCAATGGGAATTATTCATTTAATTCAATATTAAGTATTGTTTAAGGCTGGGGCCTTATATGTAAAAATGTACTAATGGATAATAAACCAATAATTTTTTTATTAGATAGATGCACGTTGGGTTCACCATTTTTATTCTGTTGGGATTTGAGTAGAAATCAGGAACCCTCTTAGAAGTGGTTTTGGTTTTACCCGATGGTTGATTGTGGGGGGGGGGATTTTGTGTTGTGCACAATCTTGATCATCGGGTTACCATCATCTCTCATACATGAAACTCCCAATGGTTCCCTCATCAGTAGTAGGGTATAAACAATCTTTACAAAGGTAGATGGTTATCTTGGTTTTCTGGGACAATTCCTTTTGGAGACTCATATTGGTCGAGAGGATGGGAGTTCATGATCATGACACCCTTTTGGGGGAATTATTACCTACTCTAGGACTCTATTATAGATTTAATATTTGTTCATTAATCTATTACTAATCCCAATACGAGATTAGTTACTCCAACAAAATCATTATTGATTTATTCCCCTTATATGAAAAATAATGGGAATCTCATTAATGAAAAAGGGAAAGAGGGTCCCATTAGTAAATCCATATATATTTATCCAAGGATCCCCATCCATTTCCGAGTAACATGTTCAAAATTTATATTCTAAATCCATATAACCTAGTACTTAAAACTTTTCTTCCATGTAGAGAGGTGAAAAATATTTTTAGGAGGGGATTAAGCCATTTTGATATTCTCTATGTATATCGATTGTTGAAGTAATCAAAACTCATGTATTTTGTTGAACCCATGCAGTTTAACATCATGTCTAAAAGACATATATTAGGTGATTTGGAACACTATGTGTTCATGATCGTGTCCTGGAAGGACAACCTTTATATCATGATAATGGAGATAATCAGATTTTTCATTGTTCATTCATTTTTTCAGTCCATTTATGGATGAGATAGAGTGATGATACCATTGGAATGATTGGGTCCCAATGGTTGAGATTTTGAGATTTAAGATTACTTACACTAGAGTAGGTTTTTATTTGATATTGGGCCTTGAAGACATTTCATGTATATCCTGGTTGTGGCAATAATAATTGATATCATAGTTTATTAATGCCCTTGAGACTAACCCCAAGGTAGATTCCTTTGTATTGAGGTGAATATATATCATTCCCCTCAATAGGAATACATGTTGATATTACCCTAGCTGGATGATATTCATGAGGTAAATGATATTACTACTGAAATTCCACATGTTAATATTAGCTATTCTCAATGAAGAAAAAATTGGAAAATGAAATCAGTCTCACCTCACATGGGTGTGGGGCTTATACACGGGGAAAAACCTAAGAATAATTTATTATAGATATAATGCTTGGGAGAGGTTTCCTCCATATTTTGGTTATGGAAGGAATCAATGTCATCGTATTTCACTATATTCAGGGATTATATACTGAGGCACCCCTTGTCATTTTAGAGACCTATGGTGCTGATGATTTGATTATTTTAGTTACTCTAGGATCATTTGAGATATTATCCATAGGGGAATCAAGGGATTGAAAATGAACATTTTTTATTCTTTATGAAATGGGAATTATGTGTTGGGACTTACCTGGGAGGATTAATTATAGTTATCAGGCCTCAAGGATATGTCCTACATATCTTGGTTATAGAAGGAATCAGATTAATTATACTTCAGTGTATTTATTAGTCTACTGATGGATGAGGTATAGTGATTCTCCCATGAGAATGATTGGGTCTCTATGGATAAAATGCCATAGAAAGAAGGCTTAAATCAAAATTGATTTTTATTTGAGCTCCATCCATAGGAATATGTCAGATTTGTCTTCGTTATTAAAGGAATGAGATGCCTCATAGTTCAGTTGATTGGTACTTGCACAATGAGGTTTCCCTATTGATCTAGCATGTTTTTGCACCAAACATACACCAATTGTCCACTTGTCCTGATATGTATGAGATTTTCTGCCTGGGATATCTAATGAAAAATAAATCATCCAGTTGTTCTTTCTAATGGACTTCGTATATCATGGATGTAATATCCTAATATTTCCTTATGATGAATGATGATAGGTCCATATAACATCATAAGAACAAGATAGTTTATCCTTGAGGCCATCCCATGACTTGGCTGGCATTTCTATATGGTTTTCTATGATAAGGTATTACTTCCCCAAATGACATCAAAAGACCTATAATTTTTGTCCTAGAATCCATCACGTGACCTGAATGGCTTGTCTAGAGGGTGTCTCGAGTCTTGAGAGACATTCCTAGAGAGTTAAGTTCCTAGACATGATCCAAGTATCACTGAGAGGGGGAGGGGCGAATCAGTGATATCATTTTCTTTTTAAGTTTCCATCTTTTTGAAACAACCTTTGTCTCGTGTTAAAGAGTTTCTTCCCTACTGAACACGCACAACCACTGGAACATAAGATTTACAAGGTTCACTACTCAACAAGAGTAGCTATAACCTTGGAATGGTATGTAAACAATCTAGTACCACACAATCCACTAGAAAATAGTCCTTTTAAGTGGAATACAATGAGTAGGATATACCCCTACACTTGTGTATCATTTGGAAAACAATCCAACAGTGTGTGTGCTCCCTATTAGCAAAAATATGGTAAATTAATGATTTTGTGCTTCTTAATGAACTTTCACAAATAAAATCCATCACAACAATTCTTCACTTTCCTACCCGAAAGCTGGTAAGAACCTCCTAGTGCAGACATCTTGTGCGCTACTCCCTACTTGCGCACATCCCTACTTGTGTGCCACCTGCTTGCGTGTGTCACTACTTGTGCGCCACCTACTTGTGCACCTACTCACTACTTTCACACCACCATTGAGCACAACTCACAACTTGCGCGCCACCTTTGGCTTATACACTAGCCACTTCATGAAATCACATCCCTTATTGCGTGCCTCTAGAAACTTGCGAGGCAAATCTTTCACAACAGAACTTGCATGGAAAAACTTGCGCATCCAAAGTTGTGCGGCACCTACTTGCGCGCCTTATAAATATTCCTCAACTTGCACACCCGTTCAGCTTGCGTGTCTCCCTCTACTACTTGTGCGATCAATGAAACCTCTACTACTTGCACGCTCAGAGCTCAATTTTTCTCTTAAGTGTTGAGCATTGAAAAATTCGGAGGCTAGTCAGATATTTATAGGAATTTTGGTGACTTGAATGACACATACACTTGTGTGTTGTTCCTACTTCCACGCTACTCCATCACATTCACGTCGCTCCATCACTTTCATTCCCTTCCATCACTAGCATGACACTTTATTTCCTTTTTCATATTTTGATATGATGATGATGGAATATTACTTGCATGAAACATACACTTGACTGCCACTTATACTTGGATCCACACTTGCGCGACACTTATAATTGCGTGCCACACTTGGACGCCACTTTGACTTGCACTTCAATCATTAACTTGTGATCCATTTTATTCCCTTTGTCAAATTTTGATGTGATGATCTTGAAATTTGACTTGCGCGCCGCTTACACTTGCGCGACAATACTATTGTCCCAATACTTGCACGCCACTCTTGACTTGTGTTCCACTTTCATTCCTTTGCCAAAAAACACTTCTTTACTATCCTTATCCTTCATAAGGCTTACATCACATGTTCTCCAAAATTATTATATTTTTTAAATACAAATCATAAAAGCAGCATCTAGTTTCTGGTCCCTTTACAAAGTGAATTGATTTATCTTCTTTGAGAACAAAATACAACACTCTACAAAGGCTAATTCTTCAATGTTCCTTCTCCATCCAAATTGGTCCCAAAAATCTCCCCCTTTGGATTTTTTTGTCAACCAAGATTCATAAATCACTAAACATTGTAACCTTATGAAATATATTACTTTTCAACAATTCTAAGCCTACGTGAGCTATCTTATTATAGGAAAGAAGAATTATTGTCAGCCAAAACTATGTTGTCCAAAGGAAGTGACTATGAAATCTAAAGATCATATCTCCTCAGCGTTCTTCCGAACATCATTCAAGATGCTACTTCAGCATTATTCACTTCTTCAACATTCCTCGAATACAAGAAAATTGTTTCCTACAACCACTACAACAAACAGTTAGATTAGTCCACACACATACATGCTGGATTTACAGCTTACCCACAACTCCTCCTTTATGCATGTTACCATAAGGATAGATTTATGAAACAATTCTCCCCATTGACAACACTGTCCAAAGTTATTATGAGAGTGGGGATAGAAACACGTACCTTAACCTTGATGAGAAGGTGGTTAGACACCCATGTTCAACCTCAATTATTCAAATGGTTCTTTCGGTAAAGGTTTGGTGAATATATCAGCAACTTGGTTAGATGTAGGAACATAATGCAGCTTTAATTCATCCTTCTCCACCTGATATTTGATGAAGTGGTACTTTATATCAATTTGTTTTGAATGAGAATGTTGTAATGGATTTCTTGTAAGATTTATTGCACTCTGATTATCACAACCCAAGAGTAATGGTATCTTTACTTCAACAAGTAGATCTTCTAGATGAGTTTTCATCCACATTAGTTGAGTTGCAGCTTGAGTAGCAGCAACATACTCAGCTTCAGCTATGCTAAGAGTTACTGAATTTTGATTCTTGGTATTCCAACTAACACAACTTTTCCCCAGAATGAAAACACCACTATATGTGGATCTTCGATCATCAACATTTCCTGCCAAATCAGCATCAGAATACCCGAATAGATAAATATTTCCTAAGCCATCATACCTGATTCCAAAATTGTTTGTGCCTTTGATATATCTAAGAATTCTTTTTCCAGCAATAAAATGTGATTATTTAGGAACACTCTGAAATCTTGCACAAAAAGTGACAGCATAGACGATGTCGGGTCTTGAGGCAGTCCAATACAACAGACATCAAATTAGCTTTCAAAATTCTTTCTGATCATCTTCCTTGCCTTCTCCATTTTTAGAAAACTTGGTTCCCACTAAAATTGGGGTTGAAACTGGTTTCGAATTTTCCATGGAAAACTTATTCAGATGTTTCTTATCATACTTTTCTTGAGACAGAAAAACATGAATCTTCTTGTGTGAAATTTGTAGCCTAAGAAAGTACATCATTTCTCCCAGAATGGACATCTCGAATAACTTCTTCATCTCCTCAACAAATTTTTCACATGATCTTTCATCATTTCCAGCAAATATAATATCATCAACATAAATAATAATGATCAGTGAAAACTCCTGACATTCCTTGATGTAGAGACTGTTATCAACTCACCCTTTCTTAAAGATCATCTTCTTTAAGAAAGTATCTAATTTAAAGTACCATGCTCTTGGAGCCTGTTTTAGCCTGTACAAAGCCTTCTTCAATATGAAAACATAACTTTCATCCTTTCCAATAACAAATCCACAAGGTTGATTGATGTAGACCTACTCGTCAAGGTCACCATTCAAAAATGTGAATTTTTCATCCATTTGATGGATTTTGTACCCTCGTTGTGCAGCAATAGCAGAAATAATTTTTATTATTTCAAATCTTGCTACCGAAGAAAAGGTTTCATCAATCAAGCTATTCATTCATTACATGAACCCATTATGGATGGTGAAATGCTTAATTTACATTATTCGGTTCAAATTTAGAATAAAGAGATGTATTTGATATAGCATTCGTTGTTATTCTTGTTTTAATCCTTTGATTTTTATCTCCAATAATGTTCTGAGCCTGCACTTGATTCCTCAACCTAGGATGAGTTGTTTGAACTCCATATTCATAACATGAGATTTCAGAGTCAGATTTGTCTTCTATAGTAGGATTAAAATATTCTGCAGTATTATCAGAATTCTTAACAAAATCTTCTCTATCCAACTCAACTTCTACATCAACATATGATTTATTTTATTTATCTACATTTTCAATAACTTTTACATTAGAAGAATTAATAATTTTTCATGTTTCTTTTTTGAGACATCTATATCCTCTTTCTTCTAGAGCATATCCAAGAAAAATTCCATCATCTCCTCTTTGCTCAAACTTTCCAAGGTTTACACCTTTCTCCTTTATAATGCATGGACTCCCAAAAAGACTTAAGTGTTTCAGACATGGAATTTTTCCATATAAAATTTAATAAGGAGTCATAATTGAGTATGTTCTAATGAAACATCGGTTCTGAATATACACCATAGTTTTCATGGATTTCCTCTAATAATAATGAGGAAGACTATACTCAAGAAACATAGTTCTCCCCATTTCCACCAAACATCGATTCATTCTTTCAGTATCCCCATTTTGTTGAGGTGTGTATGGTGAACTGAACTCATGCCGAATTCCATGCTTCTCAAGATAACATTCAAACTCTCCATTCTTACACTGACCACCATTATCAGTTCTCAACTTATTCACTGAATACTCACATTCCTTATCTACATTCCTCCTGAAGCTCTTAAACATTTTCAAAGCATCTGACTTATGTCTCATGTACATAACACATGTAATGCGATTAAAGACATCAATGAAAGTAATGAAGTACATATCTCCATTTTTTGATTTATTTCTCATTGGTCCACATATATCAGAATGTATAAGTTCCAAGGGTAGTTTTGAATTAATTTCAACTCTTCTATGAAAAGAGTTTGTAGTCATCCCTTTCTCACAAATAGTGCAGCACCGATCTCTTCTTCTTGATAAATCTGGAAAATCTTGGACATTGTCTCATGTTGATAACTTTCACATATATCTATGACACATATGTCCCAGAATTTTATGCCATAACTGATTTTCATCCACTACACCCATGTAACAAGTGTTCTGCACTTCACCAACTTGGAACAAATTCCATTTAGTATGTTGTCCCCTTGTAACTATATTTCCATCATTTTCAATTTTCAAAACAAATCCATATTTTCTAAAAATAACTATTTTCCCCTCATCACAGAGTTGTGACAGACTAATAAGCTTATGTTTCAGCCCATCAACATATAGTGTTTTCCAAGATTTCATCTTTTCTTTTCCAATGATGTCTGATCCAACACCTTTGATCCTTAGAGATTCATCATTTTCAAATGTCAATGTTCCTTCATTGAAGTCTTTGAAATTCTTCAGAAGCATTAAGTCTCCTGTCATATGATAGGAACATCCATTATCAATAATCCATGGACGTTCTCCTTTTATAGCTTTCAAATCTGTTTCAACAACAAGAGATTTTTGTTCTTCCTTTTGCTTCACTTCCTGTTGTGATTCCTCCAATTTCCTAGCCATGTCAATGTGTTCTGGAAAAACAACCATGAACTCATTCATTTCAAACTTATCAGACCTATCCCTTTTAGCTTTTATAAACCCTGGATTTTGAGAATTATTAAGAATCATCTGTTGCTCTGGTAACACACTAAGGCAGCCTTTGGAAAGATGTCCAGGTCGATCACATCATTCAAAAATAGTTTCCAGTTTTTGTAACATATTCTAATCTTTCACAACGATCTTCTTTGATATCTTCTGAATTTTATTAGGAGACATTCTATTTTGAAAGGGTTGACTCCCCCTCAATCATGGTCTTTCAAAACATGTGTAATAGTTGTAATGTTGTCGGTTGAACAAACACATATTTTCCATGGGTCTGAATCTACCACAATACAAATAGTAAACATAGAAAGAATATTTGCCACTGAAACTTCTATGTTGACTAGATTTGTGAACATGATTCTCAATGACCTTTTTAATAGAACTCTGCTGATCATGAACCTTTATGTTTACATTTTTAACACTTTTCTTTGGCTCAGGTTTAATAGTACCAGAGGTATTAGAAGACATCTTTGACTTATGATTTTTATACACTTCTGATTTTTCAGTGTTGATGACTTGGACCACATACATGATCTTTCCAGACATGTTCTTATCAGAACTAGTTTCATAGTTCTTTTCAACCTTTGAAGATAACTATTGTACATCCTCATTTGGTTTATTCTTACTGGAACATTAACCAACATATGAGATAGATTTTTTGAAACTGACATTCATTTCTTTAGCATGATAAAGTTTCTATTGGACTAGTTCAAACTCTTCTTCTTTTTCCTTTATCTTTACATCAAGATGATCTTTGCGATTCATTGCATTCTCAAGAGAATTAATCAGATCATCGATCTCCTTTTCCATATTGATTTTCTCATCATGAAAAATTTCTTCATTGTTTAATGTAGAATTGTCTTTTATAAACTACTTGTTTTCCTTCTCAAGCGTTCTGATATTCCTCATACATTCCTTCAGCTATTCTTTTAGATACTGTTCATGTTGATTTTCCTTTTTCCTTAGTAATACTACCCTCATAATCATAATTATTCACTGTTGAAAAAAATGTAATCTTTCTAGCTTTCATAGTAATATATCTTTCAGATCCAGTCTCACTATCATTATCTTATTGACTTTTTGAAAAGAAGCTTCTTCTTTTTGATTTGAAGAACTTTTTTTCATTACCTCTTCCAGAATATTTATCTTTTCCACCCTGTTTCTTCCATGACCTTCTTGGTCTTCTGTCTTCATTATCAATATCTTCATCTTTCCCTTTTTGAGGACAATTAGACGCAAAGTGTCCAATAGCTCCACATTCAGAACACTTAAAATGGAGTTTCCCTTAGTACTTCCCTGTTCATATTTTCACATTTTTAGAAAACAAGGAAATTATTTAATCAATATTTTGACATACCCCATTTTCAGAGTTTGATTCAACATATTTATCTTCAATAACAATTTTCTTCAACTTCTATTTCATTACAGCCTTGAAATACATTTTACAATCATCTTTTGATTTTCTTTTCATTGTCTTGTCCCTTCCCATTTCATAAGTTATGAGAATGCTATGAAAATCATCCAGAGATAATGTTTCAGGATCTCTATCTTCCAATAATTAAACTTTATCATTAAATTTGTCAGGAAAAATTCTTAAGAACTTTTTAAAAACTGTAGAATCATCCAACGTTTCACCAAGACATTTGATTGTACTGACAAAATCATTTATCCTAGTAAAGAAATCTCCAACAGATTCAAATTCTCCCATTTTCAAGTCTTCATACTTCAGTCTCTAGATTTGTAGTTTAGCCTCCTTCACATTTGTATTTCCTTCATATATGTTCTTCAGTTTGTCCTAGATTCATTTGGCTGTAGAAACAACTTTCACTCTCAAAAATTCACTCTCAAAAAGAGATGCAAGTGACCCATTTTTATCTCTTCCACCATTCTCAAGATTCTTCTTATCTACATGAGTAAGAGGAATCTTGTCATCAATAGTAAGAAGTTAATCTATTGTATTTTCATGATCATCATATCCAAGAGACATAAGATAAGGCATCATTCTATCCTTCCATATGTGATAGTCTTTTACATCACAAATTTGAATCCCCTTACTGTTCATTCAATTTAGATTCTCCAAGACAAATTCTCTTCATCCACTTCAGCAAAGAATAAACGAAGGGAACCTATCCCTCTGATACCAATTTAAGTTCCCAGCCAAGATCCAAGTATCACTGAGAGGGGTAGGGGGTGAATCAGTGATATCTTTTTTGTTTTATGTTTCCTTCATTTTTGAAACAAGCTTTGCCTCCTGTTAAAGAGTTTCTTCCCTGCTGAACGCACACAACTACAGGAACACAAAATTTACAAGGTTCACTACTCAGAAAGAGTATCTACATCTTTGTTATTGTACTGAAACAATCCAATACCACACAATCCACTCGAAAACCATCTTTATATGTGGAATAAAATGAGTAGGATATTACCTTACACTCATGTAGCACTTTGAAAACAATCCAACAGTACGTGTGCTCCCTATTTGCACAAATAGGGTAATGTAAGGATCTTGTGCTTCTTAATGAACTTTCAGAAATCAAATCTTTCAAAAAAATTCTTCACTTTCCTACCCAAAAGCCGATAAGAACTTCCTGGTGCAGAAAACTTTCACGCCAATCCCTCCTTGCGCACCTCCCTACTTGCGCACCTCCTGCTTGCACGCCTCACTGCTTTCACTCCACCTGATTTCAATCCTACTCACTACTTGTGCACCACCATTGAGCCCAGATCACAACTTATGCACCAACTTTGGCTTATACACATGACACTTCTTGACAGAACCTCCCTGATTGCACGCCTCCATAAACTTGTGCGACAAGACATGCATGACAAAACTTGCATGACAAAACCTGCATAGAAAAACTTGAATGGCACATACTTTTGCGCCTTATAAATAATCCTCATCTTGTGCACCACTACAGCATCTGCATTTCCCTCTTCCATTTTCACAATCAAATCATCCTCTACTACTTGTACACACAGAGCTCAAATTTTCTCTTATGGGTTGAGCATTGAAAAACTGAGGAGGCTAGTTGGCTTTTTATAGGAATTTTGGTGACATGTGCACCATTCCTACTTGGGCGCCGCTCCATCACTTGTGCGTCGCTCCATAAATTGCACACCCTTCCATCACTTGGACGACACTTTCTTTCCTTTGTCATATATTTATATGATGATGTTTCAATATGACTTGCATGAAACATACACTTCTGCACCACTTAAACTTGTGTTCCACATATACGCGCCACTTATACTTGCACACCACACTTGTGCGCCAGTTATACTTGCGCGCCAATATTTAACATGCATGCCATTTTATTCCCTTTGTCAAATTTTTATGTGATGATCATGAAATTTTACTAGCGCGCCACTTACACTTGCGCGCAAATACTTGCGTGCCACTCTTTTCTTGCGCCCACTTTCTTTCCTTTTCCAAAAAACACTTCTTTACTCTTCCCATCATTCATCAGGCTTATATCACAAGTTCTCCTAACATATGATATTTGTGAAATACAAATCAGAAAATCATTATCTGGGTTTTTTTCCTTTTACAAAGTGAATTTATTTATCTTCTTTCACAACATAATACAAGAATCTGCAATGGCTAATTCTTCAAACTTCCTTCTCCATCCATCTTGGTCCCAACAGAGAGTCTCTTGAGAGATAATTGACATATCCAAATATTCTTGTGACATGGAGATGACCTGAGTGGGTGCTGTCATATGAGTGAAGCGATGTAGATGAAAGATGTCATAAGTATTGGGTGACGATCCTTGATGGATTTTTGAGATTAATGTGGCTTATCCAGAGGCACCATCTTAATTTTTGTAACATGTCTTGAATAATTTACATGAAACAAATACCATGTTGAATGGGAATCATGAGATATGGGAGACATGTCCTAGTTAGGTTATGTGTCTTGGATGGTTCACATGAAGAGAATTAGGTTCAGTGAAAATATTTCTCGCTTATGTCTCCCAAATTTAATTTATGTTATTTACTTTATTTTATGAAGGGATTATATTTATTCAGTATCAATTTATTTTGATTATCCCATGATCTAATAGATGTGAAAGATTTTTTTTCACATATTTCCTGAAGCCATTCACGTGATCAATAAGTGACCACATGAAGTTCTTATAATTGTGGAATAGGATCAATCCTGTTTTTTCTAGTATATTACATGATAGTAGAATTTACATTTATTAGATTATATCCTCTACGAAATTCTATATGGTACGTGGGTGTGTTGATATACAAAGATGAAAAACCCCATCATTTTTTTGAGGATGATGTGGTTGATTTATAGGCCTCACCACAATGATTTTTCATTTGTTTTTACGGAATATCTCATGTGAAGCATGGATGTAGTTAATAAAGGGTTATAGAATATTTAATCTTGATGATCCTCTATAATGGACCACTTTTGCGAGTGTCACCTAATTTTCAGCAACTGTGATTCCCTCCCATTATTGAATCCTTTATTTGATTATCACAAATTAATGGGGACTTTGTTGAATTATGAGGTTATACCAAATAACTTCATATTATCATATCAACATATCCCAGTGCCCTTGTAAGACACTCCATGCCTTACTTGGGACATTCTGTGAGGCAGTGATGGCTTGTCTGGGGGACTCCACAAGATCAGGTCAACCTATTCAGGAGTCTCATGAAGTCAAAATACATAAAACCTCAACGATTCTTGAGAGTTTTGTAACCGTTAGAGGCTTCTACCTCATTCCTCCTTTATTTCATTTTTTTATTTTAAAAATTTTGAGGGCCATGAAAAATCACATGAGTGATTTCAAAGACAATTACTCTCCCTCTTGATGATTCATCACATATCCAATATTGGTCTCATGGAGACGCATGAGCATTGAATGGAAAAATCCATTCGTTTTTCCATATAGAGCCAAAATGGGTACCAAAATGTTTTCATGAAATACAAAAGGCACTTTTTCTGTATTGGATAATATGATGAAGGTCTTCTGTGATACGAGGTGGGCATGTTGTTATGGGATTGTTTTGTGTTGTATATTTCAATCATAGTGTCATAGGATGTTCAAAAACATTGAGTGGTCTTAGTATCCCTCATTTTATTTCCATTGTTTTATTTTATAATGGATTAGGGGTCTCATGAGTCTTCTTGGATGTCATCAATGAAATTTACCCTTTAGATTCAGGATGTGTCACATAATCTTTATGACCACTAGGGGCCTCCAAATGTTAAGAATATTTCATTACATTTTTGAAGGACTTTCATACTGGGCTCTAAGGTTCTCACCACAGAAAACCCATGTGGTGTAGAGAAGATTATCTTGATATCGATGTATGACCATCAGGTGTCCAATGTACCATTTTGAGAGCTTTAGAACATGTCATAAGAACGATTCTAGTACCTATTACAGACTATCTAAAGCACTCAGTTCATTATCATGACCCTATTATGGTTACATGATTGCAATACCATTTGAGACTTAGGAGATCTGTGAGCTTTGGACACCTTCTCTTTACTTTTCTTTTTCGGGTTAATTAATACCTATATTCAGGTATTACTTCCTTTAGGAATTTTTTTATTCTCATTTGGTGGCCGTCAATATTTTCATGAGATAAAATAACCTTTATTAGGTGCTTTTAATGTGTAATTTCTGGATACAATAGGTATGTTTTTTCATATATATTTCAATTCTAAAAGTGGAATTTTAATAGATATGAAAAGGTATATTATGCTATATCTTATCCACAATTGAAGAATAATATTGTGCCACACAATTTAGTCAGATAAACATGATAGTACCAATGCTTTGTAATTATATTTCATGACTTGTCTCACCAATAGAATCTTTAACAAGGACAATTATTCCTTTCCAATGGAGTGATGAGTTCATGAAATCCTTTTAGGATATATTGGTTTTCCTTACATAATCTCATATCCTCATGTTACTAGAGTCCGGCTAAGGTTATTTAGTATTTTTTTGTTCAAGTATATTTATTATCAGTTGTTGCCTCATGCATGGAGATTATGTTTTTTCTTATAGATCATGAATGGTGCATGTACATGAGAAAAAATATCTAACTCATTATTTTGAATTAGATACTATAGTTAATGGATTAAATACAAGGAAAAATTATATTTTTACTGATAATTTTATAGTGTTCAAGAATTATAGGAGCTTGATTCATATTTTATCACAATATGAGTTGAACATAAGATAACACAGATTGATGGAATACCTAAATTTTTTTTGACTTTTACATGATGTATACATCAGTTAAAAGAAATTATATGACTAATTACTTAATTAGGAAAACATATAATCGTTTGGGTAAAGTTTCTTTAGAAAAATGGTAGCTAATTTCAATTATACATGACATGAATATAGAATCTGTTGACCAAGGTGATGTTTCATTTTACTTGATTTTTTTTCTTTCTATTGATATTATTGATAAAGTCATACCTACTCAAACATCCATTGTTTAATGTGTTCCCATAAGTTCAAAAATCAATTGTGGGGAGACCATTGGGTGATTGATAATAGATGAGTTATTTTTCTTGATTTTGGAGATCATATTATGGTAATACTGTATTATCAGAATAGAATTGTTTCACCTTTCCACTATTTGAGATATGATGCTCATGCTAGAATCCATAACATGTATAAAGTTATAAAATCATAGTTTTGGTGGGATAAAATGAAGAGGAATGTGGAGGAGTTTTAAATAACTTCTTTAAACCATTAGTGGGTCATTGAATAACACCAGTTAATAACTTGTATGTTTAACTCTTTAATGATTTCCATGTATAAAAGAGAGTATATATATATATATTGTCACATGTATACAAAGAATGGTTAGGAAACATGATTTTATATGTGTGACTATCGATCGACTCATTAATTTGTCTAACTATATCTTTATTCATGAATCTAAAATTTTGGATTTAATTTCCAATATTTATATTCATTATTCTGATAAGATAAATGAGTTCACATTTCAATTTTGAATGACTAAGACCCCAAACATACATATCAGTTTTTGAAGTCCTTGTAGCAAGCCCTTGGGTCCTAATTAACAATAAGCATAACATATCACCCTTAAACAAATGGATAACATGAGATAAAAATACAATGAATGATTTGAAATTTTGTGCTGAATTTTTTAGGATTATTTGAAGAACACATACCATTAATGTATTTATCTTATAATATCAGTGATCATGCCACAAATTATATGTGTAATTTCAAGGAATTGTATGGATTCGTTTGTACAGTCCACTATGTTGTGTGGAAATAGGTGATTCTTTACTTATCAAATATACACATTTACAAGAGACAATGGAGATAATATAGATGAAAATAATTCAGATTTAAATAGAATAAATTATTCAGAAATCATATGAAGATCACTGTATACTCTTTTAATTATTTTTTTAATATCACTATAATTTGTTTAGAGTCTATCCAAGGCCATGGAATTATCATTTTTGTAAAAATTTCAAGTTGTTATATTGGTACATTATCCCTTTTTGGATACTTTATTGATAAATAAATGTGAATTATTAGTTTTATTTACAACATTGATTTAGTTTTATGAAAAATTTTCTTTATGTATGCTAATTGAAGAAGTAAAAACTAGATATTCACCAAGCCATTATTTAAGACAATATTGATCTTCGACCAGATGCTATGTTGATTTGTGTTCCAAAATATATTTTGGATAGTTAATTATTTCTATGGAATTAGAAAAGCATCAGTTTGGTAAAGGTTCACTATAAGCATGGTCATATTCAAGAAGATATATGGGAACATGAAATGGAAATGTGGAATCTACAACCTGAGCTCTTACAATGTAACATTGGTCTTCTATATTCCAAGGATGGAGAGAGTAATTTGGGTAGAATTTAATATATATAGTTTTTGTTACCTTACCCTTTTATTGTGTATTTTAATGTAAACTAATAATTGGTTTATGTTTCAAGAGTGTATAGAATATTTTAGAATGTTCTAGGAGATTTTCTAGTGGTGAACGGTCTAAAAATGGTAGTAAAAATGGTTCACTATCTCCATGATCTATGAGATGGTTTTTGGGATGTTTAGAGAATGTTTATGGTTAGAGAACGGTTTTCCGAAACCATGTTCTTACTAGGGGAAAGAATGTGGGAATTAAAGTATAGAAAAAATGGCTGGATCACTTTTTTTCAAAAAATTAAAGCTAAACATTCTATGGGTGGCCTTATGAGAGTATTATTAAACAATTGGTGCATTATTTTCTAAGCCATGAGCCCTAACCATGGTGATACCTAGGTTATTTTCAGTAGAATGTAAATGGATTGTGCATGATTTGACAAGTTGTGTGACCTGACCCTGTGTTGTGTATTTAATGATTGTTAAATTAAATTTTAAATATAATTGAAGCACTAGAACCCTAATATTTCCATAATTATTCCATGTTGTCAAATTCCACTTCCACTGCAGTATTGTTTGTCTATTCCATTTGATGTGAAGGTACCCTTTGGAAAACAAAAGTTCATTGGAGATATGGATTCCTTGATAAGTCATCATTTCCTCCATCCCTCTTTCCCTTTATATTGTCATGTTTTCTCTCACCCTGATCTCTACATATAGTATTCGAGCTATATATCAATGTTCATTGTTATATATCTTGATGAGATATTTATAGATAAATTTAATGGGAGAATATTAAAGTTTGGACCAAGAATGACATGGTTCTATTCTTTTTTTCATCATCTTTTGTGATAAAGGTGGATTCTCTCTCATCTTCACATATTCTAAAATAGAAGTTCTTAGTTTTAGGAAATGGTTTTCCATGTATCTTTTTTCGAAATTCTATGTCATTTCTTGAAAAGGACCCTTTTTTTATTTTCTAATCATAAAAAATTATGGATTTTTATAAAACAGCAATTACTAATAATTTTACAATGATGATTTTGAAAACATAAAATTGTAGTGAAATAAAATAAAATTTTAATGAATATATTTGAAAGTATTGATTATTTTATGTGGAATGTTTTTTCATGGAATTTGGAATAATTTGGATAGTATGTGCTTAATGTGGATGGTTTATGGTCATACATTACTCCAAAAAGGTATATTAGATTATGGTTATGGAGAAAAACCATTAGTGGTAACACTAGGATTGAGTTAATGGATGGATGTGTGAATTTTCTAACATGTGAAAGATTATTCAAATTTTCAAAGAATTATAATTTACTTTATTATGTTTTTCTCATAGGTATTTCCTTTTAGGATTTATATTATCTATATAATTTTTTTCAAATTTTTTACATAAAATTTGGTAATAGGTTCTTAACCTAGTGAAATCTATTGGGATGTCTTTTTGGAATTCCTACTGAGTTTATATGTTCACCCTACTTGGGAACTTTGATGTGTTTGTAGATGTTTTAAATTTAGTTATAGGAAATGGGAAGGTATCTTATTTATATAATAGTGAATCTCGGTCTCATGGGAATGAAAAGTGGTGTTTGATATTATAGCTAGTTTGGGTGGTTTTTCAAATCATGTCACATGATGTATCTAGTTCATATTTTCCCTTTAATTTTTAGTTGATATTTTATTTTTGTTTTTCATGAGGATATAGTAGTTTTATTAGGATTAAATTTTTTTTATATTTCTTATAATCATTAATAATATAGGAGGATGGGTAGTTTATAAGAAAAATTCTGTTTGTTTTAATTTTAAGGGAAAAATGGTCATTGAGAGTCATGGAATTTTTTTCTAGCCTTTCATGTCTTAGGGTTTTCATGTATGGCTACTATCAAATCATCTACATCTTAATTCGATGAGTTTGGAAATATGTTTTACATATCATTTAAAAGGGATTATATTAAATAGCCAATGTTCATTTGGGGTTTTATTTATAATGTCATCTCTTTTTCCTCTATGGTAGTCTTATCCCATTGATAGATAGTAATATTGGACTATAGGAAATCCCTCCTAATCCAACTGAGGTAGCGGCCTATTGGATCACAAAAAAAGAGTTTCTATTGATGTCAATTAAGTATTATTTATATTTTACATTTATTTTTAATATTATTCACTATATTAAGAATTAATATATATTCATGATTTATTCATAAAAAAAATATTAAATAAATATTAGTTTTCCAGGCGATAATTATATTATGTGGATATATAATATTTATTTATAACTTTTAATTCACAATATTATGTTAATAAATTTTTAAATAACAAATTTATTTAGGTATTAAAATATTAAATAAATATTTATTCCCAAGACTGGGAAATTTTATTTATTTAATTATTTTTTTATTCATTGAGTGAATAATATTTATTTAAATACCTAATAGAGAATGATATAATGTTTTGGGGGAAGGAAGAATAGAATTTCGAGATCGATGATAAATATTTATTTAATAGAGTCAAAAATAATATTTCTCATTATGTAGATTTGAATGAAAAATAAATTAAAATAATAATATTTTAATTTTAAATGGAATGGAATTAATTATGCTTTTAATATAGTATTAGGGTCCCATATTTAATTAATTAAATATTAAATTATATCCTTGATTCATCAAATTGATAACTAGACCATTTAGCAAGAGGTTTATCATTGTGATAAACATTTAACTTTACCTCCTCCTCATCACCCTATTTTCATTTAATGATCGAGAAAAACAAGATATATTCCTTCAAGCCTGAAGAAATGTAAATTGGTCAAGGAAAAAATGGTGATAATTAAACAGAAATGGTTGAACCCAATATTCCATCGATGTTGTTTGAAGAACGAATAACCACATATGTATCACTACTAGATGGGAAAATATTGGGCACCTTTTTACCAATCAACTGTACAATGATATGTTTCAAATGATCCAAACCATCAATGAATAAATAACTCAATACATAAGAAATCGTAACATTGATATTTTAAATTAATTATAAGTTAACATCAAAATACACTCTATCTATCTCTTGGTTATAGTAAAAACCTTTGTGAATAATATATGAAAAACATTCATTGGCTATGATTTTAAAATCATAATAATTAATGATAATTCATTGAATCAAAAAAATAGTAATTATCTATAAGATTGATATTTGTTGGTTCTCAGTCCAAAAAGAAGATGCGATATCAAAGTGGTCACTTTGAATTTATAATTATTTACAAATTTTTGATCATTTACATATTCAAATTTTAGATTTTATACAAATAAATTCATTCTTATAATTGAATTATATATATACATTCTTCCCATTTTTCTTTCTTAAACATATAACCCACTTATACAAAATAATTTAAATATACAATCAAATACTCCATCAAGATGTTCTAACAGTTCTGAATAGATAATAAAAGACTATAATTTGTGTAAACCATTTTTACGCACCATATAACGATGATTATTATATAAGGATCCACTATGAATTATTATACTCATCTTACAATTAGTATACATGATCACAATTAAATGTGGATTGTGAGTTCACTTATCCATAATGGCACATTATTTTACAGACTACATGCCATGAATCGCACATACATGTCATATAGTCAGTTTTTTATAGATAAAAACCTAGGCGTCTAATCCATGTCAAACATTTACTATATGAAAAGGTAATTGAAAAACTTTGAAACGGCAATGATATACAGCATGTAGCTGGTGTATATGTTGTGTACCTTATACATGTTAATGGAAGAAAAATAAACCAAATATTTAAGCGTGTGCCATGACCATGGGTAAAACATGGTACATTATGTTTATACCTAGTTAATTTCAATTAATCCATTCCACCTGAAGTAATTAATTTATCATAAAAAATAAAATTCACTATATAGTTAATAATGTTCATATATATCCTATTTTATTTATATTTATAGTAATATCCATGTGATATGATTGTTAATTATATATTAATTTGATTTCAATGTTAAATTCTAAAGAACAAGTTGTGTGTGATCTATGAATTTAGTGTGATTTGTGTATATTAATAAAATAACTTAACACATAATTTAGATATGATATTTCTTATATTGTTGATAAATTCTCTCATAATTATGGTCTATGAAATGTATCAGGGATTTGAAGTGTTTGAATAGTACAATGATGATTCTAGGTAGTTTGTATGGCTATTTGTTGTTACTTCCACGTACACTTGTGTACTCTATAAATTTTAAATTAAATTTCTATATTTAATTTGATTAAAATTATTAATGATACGAATACCATTACCTATTGCATAGAGATTTAAAAAATTAATTAATTGAATAATTATATTAATTCACACATATATTATTTTTAAAAATGAATATATCAAAATGAATTCAAATTTATTATTTTATATAAATAATCATTTCATAAGTGGATTATAATGAGACTATACTGTTTAATATATGTTTGTGATTTCTCTTAATTTAATTATTTCATGGGTTCATTAAAAATTCTTTTTCAATTATTTTGATAGACTATAATTCATCCATACAAAATTTTATTTCATTGTACTATGTACCCACAATTTCTTGTATGTAAACACCATTTTATATACCTTCACCTGTATAAGATGTAAAATCATTATAATGGTTGATCTCCCATTTTATGGAGTTGTTTCAACATAGAGTTGAGGTGAAACCACACCAAGAAGATACACATGATAGAGGATGAATGTTTTTAACTGATCCTAATACGTATCATGTATTTTTACTAATAAGGCCAGTGGTTTTTTGATTTTCCTCTCAAAAAATAAACCCTTATTTAATGCTCAAAATAATTCCTCCTTTTAATTATTTTATTTTTGTTTGACACATGATTAATTATATATTTTTTCTGGACAATGAAAATTTATATTTATAGATCAATATTGAAATAAGGAATTAAAATAAATTTATTATACATATTTTTTCTGATTTATCAAATAATAGTTAATCACATAATTAAGATCAAATTAATATTAATAAAACATTGAAGTGGATAAAAGAATAATGTTTACCTGTAAAAAAATTATTCACGTTAGTAATTATTCATCACACCTTCCATTATCAAAATTTTGTAAAACAGTCGTTAATGTGTCGGTTTATTACATAGTCTGGAGTCTATAAAATTATTTAAGAGTCTTAACTAATATGATGGGTCAACTTAATTTAACATTTTTTTTAAAAATTATCTAAAGTATATTCGATAAAAATTTGGAGGAAAAAATTAGGGGAATCATAGTTAGTTTTTCAGAACTGGAGAGTTCACTTAATAGATTATAGAGTTGTATACCTCAATTAGGAATGTCCTCTAATAAAAGCACATTCTTATGGCCTTTAAAACCACAATATGGTTTATATGGGTCCTTTTATCTAGATTTTTCACAAGATATGAACTTTTAAGTATAATCGTCAGGGTTGTTTAAACATAATAAAATGTACTGATAATATGAAAGACGTAATATGGTTGAAATTATTATGTATTTCATAGTTTATAATCCAAAAATTTATCGATAATATGATTTTTTATAGGTCTTGATTAATGAGAATTTCATCAACCACAATTATCCCTATGACCAATTCTAGAGAATGGCCATCTCCTCAGTGGTTGTAAAATCCAAGAATGTTTTGGACTCTTATGGGTTTTTTTACAATGAATAGAAGTATTTAGTTTAGTAATCCTTTACACCTAATCCTCTAGATCCATTATAATGTGTTTAGAATTTCACTTTCTATGAAAATCACCTGAAATATGCACTATATTTTCATTATTTAATGATTTCATATATGTCCTGGGAATTCATGATGCCACATGAGAACATGGTTTCTTATAACATATTATGGTAACATCTTGATATTTTTTAATTTATATCTTATTAAGAATTATATGTGGTCTCCAAGGAACTGTTCTAGAGAAAACATGGATAAATAGCCCTATGTAGGCCACATGTAGTCAAACATATTGGATGCATTGAGTGCCTAGATGTACTAGGGTTAATGATACCTAATGTAATTTATACCCATCCCATTATTTAATCACTTACATAGAGAATAACTTTTATTGTTTTGAATTTTATTATAAGAAACATATATATAAATCTCATCTTGAACTCTATAATCTATTTTTATAATATGAAAAGGAAAATAATTATTGAAAATCCTTTGGTGATAATTTTGAATAATATGAAATAACAGAGAAATAAATATAATAAAAACTCCAAGTCTGATGATCCATCTCAACTACCATCAAATAAGTGGAGGATTAAGGGGAAAATAATGAAACAATTCAATATTTTATTCACATGTAGGAAAAATGGAATTTGGAAGGAAACCTATATAAAGGAAAATATTTTAGGGAAATCATCATGTGAATTTTTATTATGTGTGATCTATTTGTATCTAATTGTTTGGTATTAGATAGAGCTTCTGGTTCTCAAATATTATTTCAAATACAGTAAAAAGTATATTCTAAATTATTTCTAATAGTGGGGTGGATTTATAAGAATCCAGTGAAGTTGGACATGATATTATCATAATAGATAATAAACAAGTAATGTTTTTTTATTGGAATGATTTTGGTTTTGAAATATATTTATCATCTGTATTACATTTCCAAACATAGTATTTATTTTTATATACTTGATACATATAGATATATATTCAAATTTTGGAATAATTGTATCTTGTTTTCCTAAAAAATAATTACTTAATGTTTAGAATTTTGTAATAATGGTATTTATGTGTTGGAATTAAAAAATGATAATGGAAATTGAAGAAAAATAGTTCAATTAACTCATACCAAAACAAAAAATGGCATCACCAGTTTTGTCATGTAAATGAAAACTATTTGACAATATTATAATAATATATTCATTTGGATTCATTTTAATTTTAAACAATTAGTTTATTTTATTCATATTTTCAATGAAAAATGAATAAATTCCCTTTTAGATGAAATGATGAAAGGTTCATGTAGTTTCTAGAGTTAGTTCATACAATTGTGTGTGGGCCATTTCTTGTCATATTCAACTGTGGATGTTTACAGTTCATAATTTTCTATAATGACATTAGTAGATATGGATATGTATTCTTAATAACGTATAAGTCAAATTCCTTTAACAAATTTAAGGAATTTTTTAATTATGATTAAACCCATTTTGGTAATATGTTTTAAAAGATATTCTTAGATGGTGAAAAATAATATTTTAATCTGGGCTTCATTGATTATTAGATCAATTTTTTCAAAACCTCGATGATTTCTTTACTTAATAAAAAATAACATTAAAACTGGGAAATGGTTATCTGTTATCACTACAACCTAGTTGAGTTACTAAAAAATCATTATAATTTTAGAGACTCGCTTCTACCTTTATTTTAAATAGCACTAATTATTCCCATAGTGAAATAATTTTATGAATAAATAACATAGAATTAAGATAATCAATAAATACTGTAAATTATTTCAATTTAATGCGTGTGATATTTTATAACATTAACGAAAAGGGTCTTGACCCTAAATAAAGAATATAGAGAACTCATCATCCCTCTTAACTGGTAAAAAAATTAATCATCATGAAATATATCAAGAACCTCTTTCACAATTGCATGAATAGTTAACTTAATAAATGGTTCAATAGCATCAAGAAACTATTTTAACAACATTATAAGTTTATCTTAGCACTAGGATCAAGGGGATGTTTCCTCCCATATCATGGATCCCAGACACCCCTGAAGACACGAGTGACTCCATTGAGAGAAAGAAATTGTACAAGACGATGACAACAATCATTCTATGATTTATATATAAACATGCAGTCCATTCCAATGATATGATCAAGTATGTAAAAATAAATAAGTAAAAATTACCACATTGTTTCATGATAATTATCGTCACCTGATACCTATGAAATTTAAATACCGGGTATGACTTCATTCCTAAATAATGGAAGGGTTAATAATGAAAGGGAGAAGTTATGAATGTAACAACTACAAAATAATCAACAAGGATGTAATAAATGAATGAGATTCACTATAATAAAAAAATTAAATAACAATAGAAGATGAAAAAAAATATTCATATCATGGTATTTGGTCCAACCTCTAACTTCTCTTGTGCACAATCTGCTTCATTTAGACATCTAGCTGCATCTATACCATTCTTTGCCATGTATGAATAAAACATGGCATGATTTTTTTATCCCACCCATTTTTTCCTTGATGTAAACTATGATGCCTTAGTAAATATTAATCCATCTATACTAACCTAGGATAATCTCCTGTAGAAATGTTTGGGATGACTGGATATCCCACATGTGTGAAAAACCAATGGCACTGCCTTATTATTAGGTTTTAGGGTCTTCTTTCCCCTTAAACTAGAAATATAAGAACAATATTTTCCCATATATCTATTATGTTCTCATGAAACCCCATTTTACTTGATCATATCACTAACTTTTCTGATAATAAAAATGTTGTGGCTACCTCCTTCTATCAATGATACTCCAAATTTTCTTATCTATCTGAATATGTCCCCCTCAAACATACCTTTCATATCCACAAGCAATACATTGGTGGGTAAGAACAAAATTATTAGTATATACCAAATATATATCCCAAAACCATGTTGAAGATCCTTAACTTATGATATCCATTGGGTAAAAATCTAAATATTGGTGAACTAACTCTGAAAACCGAGTAGAATAATCCCTGATAAAATGGTCTCCTTTATCAAATATAATAAAATCTCAAGCCTTCACCGTCTCATTATCCTATGAAATATTTTTTTATCTATTTCATGGAGGTACTATAGGTGATATATTCACATAACATGTCTTACAAGATATATTAACATAATTTCCTCCCTGAATATTCAAGTATATAAGTGGTGAAGCCAACAAAAAAGTATTTAAGATTATTTAGAAACTATAAATATACACTCAATACTTATAATAGTTTATTCTAAATTATGTTAACCATTTAAACCATCTAATATTATTATATTATACTATGTAAATTTTGAATCATGGTACACCATTATTTCTAATAAAATGTTGGTTAATAGATTCACATAATAGACCCTTTTGATGATTGTTGTCAGAAATATAATGTCATCAAGGGGATTTTCTAGTAGGGGTTTTACCATAGTTTCCTTTAAAAAATATAAAAGTATTCTTATTATAGGATGCCTAATCTATAAAACAAGATATGCTAAACCTATTAGAAAATAATTGGATTATTTTATCATAAAATAAATTGAAAAATATTATGAAAAGGGATAAAAATATAAACAATAACATAGGAAACCCACATATGTCACATTTATACTCATGTTTCATCATGAATGTGATCTGTCCAAGCACATTTCCACACTACCTATCGAGTTATGATAGGCCTACCCCATGTATATTGGAAACCCTTCAACATAAGAGGATGATACATAATTATGAGAATACATTTTAATAAAAACTAAGGTTGTGATACCAATTTTTAATAGAATAGCCCAGGTTAACACTTCACATCACAAAAATTGAAATTCCATAAGTCCCAATGACCATTATCGATCACCTCAGGCTGGTAACAATCACTAGGGTATCATAAAAGAATCATTGGAATGTTTCACCTTCAATAGTCATATGATATGATAGAAGAAAAAATGATAACATGGATGATAAATATCATATGTCATAATGAAAAACCAAGAAGGTTACATCAAATTTCTGGATAATAAGGTCTTAATGAACAACTGAAATTCAATAATAACATGAAAAAAACTAAGGTTCCACCACTTAGTGACCAAATAACATCACCATAACAACCCATTAGAATGGAAACATGAACAATGAGAGTCATAATCATCATGATTCTCTTCTAATTACCGATATCATACAAAATTATGATTATAAACACCCAATGTAAAATGTTAGGTGTGATCACTGATTCTCGGTAGGATACCACTATGAAATCAATAAAATGGGTATCCACATGTACATATTTCTTTCTTTGTTAAAACGTATTTAAAAAACAATTTAAAATAAATCATTTAACTCATAAAAATAATCATTTTTTCATTAAAAAACACGCCATTCCAATAAAAAACATTCTATATTAAAATAAATAAAGAAATATGACATATCACAATTCTAATGGATTAAATAAATTATTAAAAAACGATTCACATATCAATATCCATATCATAATCATGTGGAAAAATAGGTGTATCAAAATATCATGCACGTAATATAATCTCAATGAACCCAAAGAGGCAAATACATGATGTGATAGTGTTCACAACTCAACGACTAATACACAAATTCGAATAATTGATGGAATGTGGGACACCTAAAGTCTATGTACCTCATTCCCTTGGAAAGGGTACCCCAATCTCCTATGGAAAAATGGGAACATCACCATGTGATAGCTAACTCCACCATGTCCCAACCATGTCGCCCCCATACCAAATGGTCTCCCAATGTTGTTTATTTAATCATTACATCTATAGAAAACAAAATTATGTTTCATAGATATAATTTGAGTGAAATTAATTTCAAATCCATTATAATAATTCATAAAATTAATTAAATATTGAGACCATAATTTTCCTATTATGGTAAAAAACATTTCCCTTCAAAGCTCATAATTTAAAAATATTTTAAAACACATAATGTTCATAAAAGATAGATTTGAAATCATGGGATTTATGAAAATTCCATTCATATCCCCCAATGATTAGAGACAATTTTAGCAGTAACATAACTATAAAATCCACTGTAAATCATTATAATAACACAAGTATTTCCATGGTATGGACCGTACGATAGAGATTCCCAAGAATGATGAAAATGACATATCTTTCAAAACCATTTCTGATAAACAAGAAGATAGGGTCATTATAAACCAAGATAAAATAAAAATACCAACAATTCATATTCAAACAATCTTGATCCAGAAATCATAGTCGAATGGGGTTGCATCAAGATAGAGGAAATAGAGGACAATAAGAAACCGAGATAAAGGAGGAGAAAGAAAGAGGAAAACCGAACATCCCTCAAAAATATTCATCACTAACAACTGTGGATCACCAAGATATCAATTGGAGAGTCTTAAAGAGTGACATATAGAAGATTTTTCAAGATAATGAGGGATTTCTAGGTGAATATAGTTACAAAATGAAAACTTTTATTAGGGTAACATTCCATTTTATGATGTTCAAATCTAGTTTCATGGTTAGCGTACACAATTTATCAATCTATGCCCCATGAATGAGGTTTCCACTATCCTTTAAAAATAATTTCAGACTTTTATAAAAAACACATAGTTTTACAAACCATTCTCAAGCTGTGACACGTTATCTAGATGAAATCCAAATCAACCACATGGTTTATCTGAAGAATCGAATGGTTTGGAAAACTGTGGTCAACCTGTGAAAAATTCAACAAGAAACCACGTATCCAAATTATATGGTTACCTTATAATTTCTACTAACTGTGTACCTAAACCCTACACATGGGATATTTTTTCGGGATATTCAATTTTTTTACAAGTGACTCTCAAAATCCTTTAAAATATCAAAAGAGGTAATCCAATCTTAAAATTCATAGAAATTTTTGACCATTTAGTCATCACATTTGAAATTATTTGACAATTCGTATAAGGAAGAGGCCTATAGGAACAAATTTTCTTTGTTGATCTTAGTTAACATTTATTTATATTAAAAAGTTTGAATAAATATTATTCTCAAAACTGAGAAATAAATAATATTTAGGATTTATCCTATGATAAAAAATATTAAAAAAATAAGAATTATCAATATAATAAATTAATTACATAGATATATCATATACATTTATATATTTTTATTCATATAATAATAAATATATAATTATTAAGTAAATAATTTTTTATGTTGTGTAAATAGAAAATGGTTATTTAAACAAAAATGTTAATATGATATTTGTGTATATATATATATATCTATTTAATTTTATTTATTTAAATATTTATTAAGTAATTTAGTAAATTTCATGGAGGATATAATGATATAGTTTGGAGTTCAATGATAGATATTTATGTAACAGAACATAATAAAAATATTCATCTTTGTGTAGGTTTTCACACTCCATGATATAAAATATTATTATTATTATTTTATATGGAGTCGGGTTCAATATTGGTTCAATATATTATTAATGGATTTTTGGAAATAATTAAATATTAAACCCAAAACCGAGGTCAATAAATATACTAAAATTTATCATGTGAGGAGGTTAATCATTGAATACAACATTATTCCCAAAAACATCCTCATTCTCTCTTCCTCTCAATTCCAAGAAGAATCAGAGATATTTCTTCAATCATAAAAGAACACGAATTGATCAATGTGAATGGTGAAAGATGATTAATCAGACATTATGGTATCATAAATTACATCCTAAATGTTTATAGATCAAAGGAGTTCACATTGATATCCATTATAGGGGAGCTAATTTGTGTCCTCATGACATAACCACCGTATATCATCCAAGTTTGAATGATCAACACTATCAATGATTAATTAACACAAGAATAAGGTATTAATTTTTCATCTACAGTAAATTAATAATAAATTAACCTGATAAAATCATATATCTATTGGTTTTAGTGATTTTTTAAAATACTATTAAGAAAAATTCCAATACTAATTAAATTCACATATTATATATTTCATATTATCCTTTAAATATAATAATGTAAGAGTTGAATATAGGCCAAATAGAAATGTCCACTATGTCTGGAACCAACAATTGTTACCATATAAACCCTATAAGGGTAATATTATTACCACTCAAGTAAATGGGAGGAACTCAATCTATGTATGTGACATATAAAAGCATCCTGGTTGAACTCTCTATCTCCCTCTCTCACCCAAAAAGGCTTGGTATAAAATGAAAACAATATTGAACAAAATAAATATATAGAAAAACTGTACAAATTATAGGATAACACCAAGAACCATACAGTGGTATTAATAATTGATAATTGGTGATTATAAAATCATTTTACTCAATGGAGATAACAGGGTTTAAGAACTTCCACTAGAATAGGTTTGGCGCTACCACATTGTGGGAAACTGAGAAATATAATCATCCCCATTATTTATTCTATATAGGTTTATTCAGATAATAGACTTGTAAATGATCACACCCTTTAAGAGGAAGAAATTTGGATCACATAAAAGTGAGGAAATAATTATTCCTCATATGAAATGATGGTTTTTTGGAAACATGTGTAGAAAAGGGAACGCGAAAGGATTTTCTGTTGAAACAAATCATGAACAAATAGAAAGATGTATGATTAAACATGAAACATTTCTTGAGAATGATATCCACAGTACCACAACTTAATTACATTAAAAACATCACTAATGAACTATGTATGATTAAAAATAAAAACACAGTCACCCAATTATAATAATATACAACCTATATGGAAAATTAAACAACCTATTTATCTAGTTATGTAGGTTAAGGTTTTATAAGAACTATATTAAATTATTTTCCCATTCAGGTGATCTGTTAGAATAAAGACACCCCTATGTATGATTACACACCTAAAATTATGGGTTAATCTATATCAAATCATCTAAAAACATATCTGTAATATGAATTATATAAAACTCATTAATTTTTAAAAAAAGATACAATTATAAGGACTATATTCCATCCATAAACATGTTATTTTATAATAATCTAAGAAAAAAACATGAAAAATACTAAAATATAAAAATTAAATAATACAAAATATTATTTGTAATTGATAAAAATGATTAAATTAATTAAATTATATATAAACGTTAGGATATGAGTCTAATACCTCACTTTAAATAATTCTCCTCTATATCGTAGATGTGTATATTGAATAATTAATAATATATAAGTATATTTTCAATTACTATTAAGATATTCATTTAGAGTTTGGAACAGATTTTGGTGGTTTTAGTGTGAGTTAAAAATCATGTTATACTCACCATTCAAGATCATTGGTTTGGAAGTGATTATCCAAAGAAAGATTAACTTGAAATAAACGAAACAATAATAATGTATCTAAGAGTTTTTATTGATGTTATTTAAAATGGGTTATTCATTTCAATGTATTTCATTGTGGTTTATATATATGATAAGAAAAGAACCATTATTCTTTGGTGGTTGTTTTTGAGAAAACTATAACATATATTATATACATATTACATAATTATAAAGTAATAACCAATAAAAATAATATAATTTATACCACCATATCCATAAGTTTTATTATAAATTTATATAAGATATATGAATATTTTATTTTAAAAAATAGTATTAATTTTTTTTTCTATTTAAATCACAACTAACTTATTCATAGAAAAACTATATTTAATATTTTTCATCACTGCCAAGAGAATTTAAATTATAACTATAGGGGGATCCTTGGTAATTAGTAAGGGTTAATTAATAAAATATATAAATTGAATCAATATAGATGATCATGGAAAGGATTATAATGGAGTGACAAGAAAATTAGCATGTACAAATAATCATTAAATAAAACCTAAAAGAGTAATAACCATTGATAATAACATGATTCCTAATATAAGTATAACACGTTATATAGTAATATTGAATAGTAATATAATATTCATAATCTAATGATACATAATTTATGAATATGGAAAAAATATAAGTATAAAAAATCATAATTTATTAAATTTAAACACCAAGGAATTCATGTTAATATGGATTAAGATAACCACTTATCTCCTATTGAATAACGATCTGTGATAACCAACCATGTCTCATTAAATTAAAATATGATAATAAATAAATAGTTATATAATTAATTAGAGGGATTTTAATTTTGGTTCCCCAAAAATAATAATGATAATTTTTACTTTTATGTTCCATATTAAGATTAAATTTGTCAAAAACACATCATAGTATAATTAACCATTGAAAATGATACTAGTTTCATAAAAATATTCATATAAGGGAAAATAAATCATCTAGATAATTATTTTTGACAGAATTTCATGACCATATCTTCAGATAGATATAATAAAAAGTAAATGTTTATGAAATAAAATAACATTTACATTTATTAAAAACCTACATATGATGATTAAAAATGTATAAAATCAAGATGAAACAATATATAAACATTATTTTCAAGGAAATTTTATTTTGAATAAGTATTTTAAAAATATTTTATAAATAAGTTTTATTTTTCAAAAATCATAGAATAGGGAAAATTAAAATCGAAGCATAGAAAAAAAAGTAGTAGAAGGAAGTGTCTAATAGAAAATGCAATAATATGAAAAGGTTCCTTGAAAAAATTCATAGAATGTGATATTTAATAGATAAAGGAATTATAAAATCATAAAATTATAGATATAGATAGTTAATAGACGAATGGATATTTAAAATAGAACCATGCAATGTCCTCCTACTTCACGATTGATTTCTATTAACATTATTAAAAACCTTATTTCCCAAGGTAGGAGGTAGAGTGGTTGTTTCTCAAATTATTATACAGAATGCACATTTTTAAAGAGGGTATAATGTCTGGATCAACATTCCGTATATTGGGGATTCATCACCACTCTTGTAACCTCTAATAAATTTAATATGTTATCTGGAATCCTTCCCAAATCCAAGTGTGGGACTAGTTACCTATGTTCCAAAAATCTAATAAAATCCATTTGAATATGTGGATATATATATTTATTATATGTTTTAAATATTTCGATTAATATTTGTTGATTATTTGGTACAAATTTGTATAGTTGTGAACTCTATAATTTCTCCCCTTCCAAGGAGGTATTTGGTATTTTAGTGTTATAATAAAACCCAAAATAGAAGCTACCAAGAAATTATTATAATGGTAATCAAACCCCAATTATTTCTCTACTTCATAACTGGTAAATTATACCTATTAAGATTTTTATGACCTAGATATATCTAATATTTTTAACATTTGGTTGTAATAACTACTATGTGAAAGGATTCTAGAAATGGTAGTTGTGGGAATTATACATGAGTAACCCTTTCCGGTTTTTGTAGTATATAGGTAACTGAAAAGAAAAAAAATATAATATCAGTCTTATGACAATAGGAATACATGTAAATTAACTAAAAATGGATTATGTTTCCAATTCTCTTTATTATAAGGGGGTGTTATACTCATCACATATGAGGTTCCTAGTTCTGGTTAGGTCTTACACCTAAAAGGAGGCCAAAATAAACGGGAAACGAGAGAAGTATCATGAATTAATGTTTTTTTGGAAAATAAAAGGAGAATTTTAACTCAAGATTTATATTATAGAACTGATTTTCATATAATGAATTGATGTAAATTAAAAATAAAATATGGGAATCATGGATCAATGTGCATTTTATGTTATCAATAAGTGTTTCTCAAATAATGTTGTAGGAATAATGGGATATCCCCTGTTCTTAAAATGATGTAAAATATATGTCTATGATTCTTGGTTTTAACCCAAATAAGAATCCTATAACTCATATCATAACAAGAATCAATTTCCACATTTTTTGTGTGACACATATGTGAACAAAGTCCCATGTAGTTTAATATCACAAGGGAATGACATGATCTATGTAGTTTTTATTATTGTACATAAAACTACATGATATTTCTTATGTTACCTTAAAATTATTCTAGAATAATGATAAAATAAACCTATAATACAATGTGATTGGTTATTAGTTTGAGAAATAATAGATAGTTACAGATGAAACATATTTCATAAGAGTGAGCAATAAGGGATTATACGGTGATTATGTATTTGTGGATCCTATTGAGGTAGAGTTATAGAATACACATAGTTGGAGACCCATGTGGGATAACAAAATAATGTTTCATGACCCAATGTAATGATGGAAATTATAGGGTTATATTAAATAATGGTTAATAATGAAACCAAAATGAGTTACTAGGATTCGAGATATTTCAGAATCCATGAAGAGTATCTCTAATCAAGATGACTTGAGAACTTGTGATGAGTATGTAGGCTCATCATACTTATGGAGATACTAGGAGGAGTATCTCAAGTCATGTTGCTTTGTTAATCCAAGTATAATATAATTACAAAGTTCATCATCTATGATCTGGGATGGTTCCATAGGTCTTGTAACTGAAAAATATGTATCACCTGGCCTAAAAGTTTTATAGTGAGAATCTTGATTTATCAAGGGGGGAATTCATGGAAGAAAAATAATTAGGACAAAGTCCTAAGACTATATCCTATCGTTGATCCCAACAAGTTATACAGGGGATTAAGCCCATTGTTATAGACCATTAGAGATGATTTGATGGGATATCCACATAGAACATTACTCTGGATGTACAAAGAGGGTTTTCTAGAGAGTTCTTTGTGAAGACAGTTCACAGAGAGTTTTATATGAAATTATTCAGGAAGGAATTATACGTTGTGATGTATTTTTAGTTATTTAGATTGGGATTCCATGTATGGATTGTGATTATACACTTTTTTTAGTGTGTACACAAATATATGCTTATGTATCACTTCACGAGGGAGTGATTAATAGAGGGATTCCTCCATATAGAGTATGATTCATTAATATAAGTGTAATTTATTTATATTGGGGTACATTATTAGAATATTTAGATCATATAAGGGGATTCTCATGATTTAATCATGAAGGCCCTTTCTATTTTGAAACTGATGTTTTATCTTGAGAGGTGTTCAAGTAAGCGAATTCCGAAGTTCCACTTTTTGTCTCACCCCTTTAATGTGTTTGATGGTGTCTATATAATGAAGTGGGAAACCAAATTTCAAAATTGAGAAGCCTCATGACACCCCAAGAAGGGGTCATTCACATTGAATTTTCAGTACAGAACTGTTTTCATGTATCTTCATGATATTTTTTAATGGAATTAAATATATTTATTCACTACACGATAGGATATAAATTAATGTCTCATGCCACAAATGACTATTATTTTTGTAATAAAGGGTTATAAATAAAGTACATGAATTTATTCATGGTGAAATTAAACTAATTTATGATATTTAATCCTTTACAAAATTTGAAAAATTAATATAAAACATCAGAAGACATTGAATGATGTATTATTTATTGAAATGATGATGCTTTATGGGTGGTAGTTTTTATCGTGAATCACATGAATTACTTCAAAAATAATTTAACATTCCACTTTATTTTCATAAATTTAATTGTTTATGGATCAATGTTATTTACTGGTGTTGCGATATATTCCCAAAAAGTGATGAAATTTATAACAATTTTTTTCTTTTAATACTTCCATTAATGGCTAAATAAATTACAACATTGAAGGGTTATAACATTTTATCAGTATTTCTATTTTGGAAACAATAAAATTTAAATTTAATAATGTGAAGAAAAATATAACTTTTTCAATGGGGTTCCAACATATCTATTGTGTTATAGGGCAGAAAATATATAATAAAACCCATTAAATAGGGTTTCAATTTTTAACACCCTTTTTATTACAACATTGTGACATCCAAATCTTACTTCTAGAGGTAGGTTCTCTCTATAACATCACCAATATATGAAATATTTTTAAACTTTATTATGCCTTGGTTTTTAATAATTCATAAAATACATGGTAATCTAATTTGATTATTATTTTATAATTCTAACAACTAAACTATTAACATCTAAATGAGGATTGTGTAATGTGTTCAATGAAAACTCCAATGGAATATATTTTTTGATACCATAAATTACAAGGAATTAATCAAATACAAATTGAAAACAAATATTCCCACAAAAACCGAGATAAAACATTTCCCATTACAAAATAATTATTCTTGTCATATATGGATCCATGAGATAGAAAATGTTAGGAATTCCAAAAAATAAAAATAATATGTAGAATCAAATAAATGCGGATTTTAATGTAAATTACCTAAAAAATCCCCAATCTGATTTTTTTGTATAGAAAATGTAATTTAATATGATGGATAGGGGGAGGAACAATTACCTTTACTACTGACATCCTTTAATGTCCTTTAACTACCTATATGATAAATATATACTTCATAATCACCTAATTAAAAACCTATTTTTTTATTTTATATCATGTCTATTAAATATTAATTCCCATTTATTTAATATATGTTAGTTATTTATAGTTTATTTTTATTATCAAATGTTAGTAGATTTGATTATTTGATTACTCTTTCGGTTATATAGTTTATATAATTTATATATATTAATATGTTATTTTTTTATCAATTTGTAAAGGTATTTGAAACATATTATTATATATTTTATAAATTTCCTTGATCATTTATTGGAAGGAATGTGTATAATGCAGGAAAATGAAATTTTCATCACATGCATTTTTGGTAAATTTTCTAATAACTACTATTTTATTTATAATAATTAGTCATATTGTTGGCACCCTTATAAAATAATAATCATGATATATTTTAATTGTTAATATCATATATTAACAAAACAATTGACACTAATCCATATTTATAATTATTAATATAGTTATTTCTGATGTGCTACTGCATGCATGATGTTTCGAGTCAATGTATACCCACTTTCCAAAGGTAGGCGGCTGCTAGGATTATACTCATGTCTCATTGGTTTTTTCATTATATTACAATAAGAGAGGTTGGATCATATAACTTGGGGTAATTATTTCCTACACCGAGACTCTGTGAAATACTCACAACATGATCATTAATCCTTCTTAATAATGTCAACAATAACCCTTAAGAAATTGACTAAGTGGAAACAACGATTTTAGAGGAAACTATGGACAGAAATCATACTATAGTATAATTTATCCAAGAATTTGGCCACTCTAATGATTGAATAAATATACATGGGAACTCTGGAATTTATCTCCATTTAAGGAGACATTTTGATCTTATGAATAAATGAAAAAGATGTTAAATATTGGACACTTATCCCATGAAAGGGGATTCATACATGTCCCTCAAAAAGGAATTATAACCCAAATAGTTTTTAACAACATAAATATAAATTTAATATTACTCGGAGTATAATTCGTAGTGGTGAGGTGAAAATAAATTTATATAATCTTAAATATAAAATAAAACAAAAACTTCCCGATTAAAAAATTCCGATTCAATGAAGAGATAAATAGATAAATTTTTACTATATTATAAAATTAATATGAAATTTCAATAAGAACATAAGAACACTATAAGGAATATGTATCAAATTTATATTATCTACTCTATTTGATATATGATGTTTCTAAATATAAAATAAAAATGAGAGTGAATGAAAATTAATAAGGAGTTCAATAATATCTTTATTTGATCTATATATCTCCACCCCAATGAATGATAGATAACTATTAATAGACCCATGATCTTAAAAGAGATCAAGTAACAAATTATTCTATTTAACTTTAATTTATATATAAAGAACAGAAATCATCCCATTATTTTTTTATGGAGATAGAAGGAAACAAAGAATACCATTATTTTTAAAGAGATAATTAGAATCCTAATGTTGAAGGAAGGATTTGAAGATAATATTTTCATGGTGTTAATAGGACAAATTTATAGTTTCACACCTCTTTAAAAAAAATTATGTAAGTTAAGAAAGAGAGAGAGAGTGATAAAGGTTATATCTATTTAAATTTTTAAATGATGATAAGATTATTGATATAGGGTTAGGTTATTGAAAGCGACTCAGTTTTTTTACAATCATGAAGATATAAAACTAGTATTTTATTGATATAGAAACACACATGCTCTCTATTTGTAGCCTAAAAAATATCAGGATGATTTTGAAATTCATATGGGGTAATTAATCTAAATTACATCATAATAGATTTATATTTCACCATAATAAATACTTC
Source organism: Viscum album (assembly GCA_963277665.1). Lineage (NCBI taxonomy): Eukaryota > Viridiplantae > Streptophyta > Magnoliopsida > Santalales > Viscaceae > Viscum > Viscum album. The sequence continues at coordinate 579,797,300 of OY728143.1, forward strand.
CTCATACTATCATCCTCGATATCACTCGGTTCTGAGTAGCCTCTATATGGTAGCTGGTGGAACACTTGGTCATAACTACTACGGCAAGTCAATCATAAACTAGTCGGCATACCTCCCTTATATATCATGTGGACTACTAGAGAATTGGGGTGATACTATCTTCACAATAATTTGGCCAATGGGCTTCTATTACATTGTTTTATATATCAAAATGGAATTGACTGGTTGATTCACAACACTAGATATCTAGTTCTTCCCATGGGTTCAAGGACAACTGTGTTGCCGAACATTCTTCCTTCAAAAATATTAATTAAAATTCAAAAAGCCTTCTATGGAATGATCTCATCCACTTATGCATAAATAACATTATTAATGAACCTCAAATACATCGACATGATTATCCAACTTAAACTAATTCCATCACATGATATTCAATGAAAGAATTCAAACTCACATAATGGAAATAATTTGATGACTAATTGGTGTATTTTATTCATTAAAACTTTATTATATATATATATATATTTATTTAGAAGCACAAAAATATCCCCCTTTTTTGAGATCATAAACTCGTATCGTAAAATTATAAATTAACTAACTAATGAGAGTGAAATAATTATTCAAAGTAAATCTAATTTTATAAATAAATATAATCTCTATTTTCAACACATTTTTTTAATATGACCAATATATTAAAAAATGATATTCAAACACCTCACGATATTAGAAATTAATATTTAATATTCTCATGAAATTAACATCTTTCCCTTTTAGAAAAATTTTAAAATAAAAACCTACCCCTCTAAAATAAAAATTAATAAAAAAATTAACTCCTATCTGATTATCAAAAAAGAAAAAGGGATGTGATATAATAATTTCTTAATTCAATGATGTATTTTCATATGAGATAAAATAAAAAAGGCATAAAATTCTAAAACCTAAATAATTATGAATAGAATATTGATGAAATTGTTTTAAGAAAATATTTAAAAAATCCAATGAAATAGATAAGATTTATTCTCAAAATTTCAAAAATATTTGAAAACAATATTTTATAAAATTAATGTGAAAATGAAATTTGAAAACCTGATAGAAAATATATGAATTTTTTAATGGAATAAAATAAATAATAAATGAATAATGAAGCTGTTGTAAATTATAACTTCACCTCTCCTAAGATATTATATAAGGGAGAGAGAGAGAGGAGAGATCTATAAATGAAGTTCAATAGAAAATAGAAATTAAAATTGAAAAAAAAATCCCTTCGAGTGGAATATAATTCTATAAATTTATAGAAAATGGATAAATCTATGATTCCCCCCCAATAGAATAATTTAATAGTGATCTTAAGATGAAAATAATAGATTAGTAATTTAAAGTGGTAAAACCCATTATTATTCGGAAAACACCACATGAAAAGTCAATTAAGAATAATAGAATAACCCTAAAAAATATCAAACACACATTCCATGTGGTACTGTTCGCGTTATGTAGTGTCATCACAATGTAAATTAAGAATTGGAATAATTTTGGTCTAGAACTATTGGCATGTTATCATTTAGGGACCCAATCTTGTTTATATTATTTAACAATTTTTATATAAATATGGATTATTTTGTGTCTTCCATCACTTGAATTCTTTAAATCACACTCATATATAAGATAGTAATATTTTAAACAAAAATTGAAAAACTTATTTCCATAATTAGCTTATATAGAAAATTAATTTTCCAGAATGTTTCGTTAATTCCAAAATTAATACCATAATGATTTATTAACATTAATTGAGAACCCAAAATGAATTACAATTTTATTCCCTATTTTTAATTTTTAATGTGATACTTTTATGTCCTTTATTTCATATTTTCACACTAAAAATTCGTTCATTTAAGTTAAAAAATGATCATTTTATTTTCAATGAATAATATTTTCAATAAAAAGTTTCATTTTCTCATTAATAACATTCTTATATTTTTTATGATATCTAAATATTTAGAAATGATAAATTTATAAAAAATAAAAATTTCATCATGATTAAAATAAGAAGAAGTATAGGAATAATTGGTGAATGAGGATTTATGATAAAGATATTGAAAAGTAAAATAACTATCCTCATAACCTTCTTATATTTGTTTCAAAATTAATTTAGTGCTTGAGACACCTGAAGTGGTTTGCATCATGGATGCTTCACCAGCACTCCATGTTATGACCTTAAAATATTTCATACTTTTGTTCTCATCTTTAAACATGAATTTGATGATGTGTATTCTCGCCTAATATGCCCATTCGTGTTCATTTATTGAATGTTTAAAATAGTGCTTCAATTTGATATTTTTTTTGGCATGAATAAATGATTTATAACTCATTAAAAAAAATTTCACCTGTTCGACAAGCTGTTAAATTTCAACATTCTCCACCAATTACACTTCCTAAATAAACACAGTCATTGATTTCTTTAAATCCTAGGTTATTATTTTTTTTCTATTTTATTCCATTTCTTATTATACCTATATTCATTTCATTGTAATTCATCACAACAAAATGGTTTTTATGAGATCATTAAAAAATATTTATCACATTCATGGATTCATGAATAGAAATGGCATTTGGATCCCATTAACTATGTATAAAACATATTATTTTCTTCACCATAATTTATATTTATAAATAATCTCCATCTCTCTTTATACCATTTAAAATTTAACTATAACAAGTAAAAATTTAGGTAACTACTTCATTTCCTTTTAGGAAAAATATCCTATTTTTTAATACATATCTAATCTCTGGCTTTTAACTTTTATTCCATAGTCTATGTATTCTATGTATTTTTATATTTTATGAACCTATTTACAATGGTAAACATGATTAAATTCATTTTGATCATACCTAGAATTATAAGCATTCATGTATTTCCCATGAAATTATTCAGTATAAATATATTAAAAAGCCTACTTATCTTCTCATTCCATAATTGTAATAAATTCATGCATGACCAATTCTTGTAAAAGAAAAATAATTATCTAATCAATTTTTAAATTTTTTTAAATATTTATATTCCATGGAATAAAAAAAATCAGTGAATAAATAACTAGATTAAATTATTAAAATTTCAAACATTATCATTGTTTACAATTTGAAAAACATAAAGTAAATAGATTTATTTAAAACTGGTTCAATTTGATACCAATTTTTCATCATTAAATAATTTAAGGGGGTTGAATTCTGTTTTCAATTTTTTTTAAAAAAATAGAAAATGATAAATTAATTATTAAATAATTTCTATACTATGATTATATAAAGAGATAAATTTGAACTATTTAATGAAATTAAAATAAATTTTAATGAATAATGTAGGAAACCCGAAACAAAAGGTATCAAATATAAGAGCTCAATTCATATCAAGATAAGCTGTTTCAATTATTAAAATAAAAGTGAGAGAAAATACAATTTGATATAACGATCAACAATATATCAGTAGAAATTTGTACATATTTACTGATTTAATTAAGTGATATGTGTTATTGGAAGATTTATTTCAATTAATATAATGTAACTGTGTATTCTATCCCCTTTTAAGTGTTATAGAAATAATCCAATCTACCATATCATTTTGAAAAAGATATCTAGAAACAAATATTTTTTTAATTTAGATAGGGATAGAAAGAAACAAATGGTGGAAGGTATAATGTAGAAAAAAAATTCATGAAAAAAATAATTCACAATTTTGGAATCATATCTGTCTATAAATATTGAAAATATTGATATATATAGATATATATTATGGTGAGAACCAATATATTTATAAATTAAGGTCATCTCTTGGATATAGGGATGAGATATTATAATTGATTCATCATTGAATCAATTGTAGAGTTGTCTCTCATGTTCATTTTTGATATCCATTAAAACAATATATCTATCAACAACCTCATAAAGGACTAGGATGCTTCTTGAATTCATCAGGGGTCATGAAGATAATTGAAATTATAATAAATTTATATTGGATGAAAATAAAATCCCACTCAAAATTTATTACTCAATGCCATTGGATACCTGGTAGTGTCGATTGAGTAACCTATGTACCAAATAAATATCCCTGAAAATGAAATTCCCATAATGGGCACCAGTGCACCTCCATAGGATAGATAGTGTACTAATAGATTATTAGAGTGTTTTGTTATTGAGCCCTGTTTTATTGGGGGTACTCCATTGGTTGGATAATTTTATTTTATTGCATGGTTGGCTACATCTACATGGAACCAGTTTGGTAGTTCCTTATATTGGTTATCCAATGTTTCCTTTTTATTTGAAGACCCCTCCGTAGCCTAAAATTATTCCTTCAATACATTAAAATGAACATTGATAAACCCTTATTCATCTTCAACTCATCAATCCAGACTTTAATACGATCGCTATTGAACCATAAATAATTTGATACGATAATCCCACATAAAATAATATCCACCAATTTATATTGAAAATAAACACTAAAAATCAGTTAATTGAAATTGTTAGATACATAGTTGAGTGTTTTTAATCACTATAACACCATGAGATAGATATGGGTACAACATGTGGTACCATTATAGGGCATGTAACAAGGACCATAATAGTTTCTTTTATTTCATGAAAGCACAACCAAGGGATGTTAATTTTACTATCATACATCCAAGACATATTATATGTTGTATAATTTCATGTTGAGAGAAACACTAGTTAAATGGTTCCTATTAATTATTATTGTGGGATGAACACATGAAATACCCATTCTGATTCTTTTTGTTTATTTTTAATGAAACATGAGAGGGTATGGTTTGTGTATACACTTGGTAAGTAGTCATTTTATATTCCTAATTACATGCCATGAGGATGTCTTTTTCTCATCACATAATATTAAATGGGTTATAATTTTCTTGTAACATAGTGTATCATACAATCCTACCAAAAGGTATATATGGATCATCACCAGATGAATATTTATCCCATCATTAGTGAAATAACTATTTGATAATCAGAGGAATATATTGGTTATCAAAAGTGTAAACCAAAAGATATCTTGTACTCAACACCAAATGTATTTTTGTATCATCAACAACGATATCTTGGATTGTTATTATATGGATCCATATATTGTCACCAGAGGTATCCCGATCTCGTCACCATAGTCATCCTAAACTCATAACTGTAATAATCCACATACCATCACTAGAATTTGGCCTTATTCTCCTCATATAAGGAATGATCGTTTCATTTTCATCCTTATATGGAATGGTGGTATACTAATTCTCATCACATAAGGGATAGTGGTTCATGTAAACTTTTGACATAAAGGAATCCATTTTATGACATCAATTTTTTTTTAATTTAGGTCTATTCGAGAAATGAAACCATGCATGGAAACACTACCTATGAAGAGGGATGTTTGATGATAATGATTTTGAGATTTAACCTCCTTGGATTTATTTATATATCCTACTCTAAAATTAATAATATATCCTATATTTTGAGTTTCATATAATAAATCTATGTTGTAGGACTAGTCTATTATTTTTAGTATCATATAGTAAGGATGTATTTTATGCAGTTTGATTCCATGTTTCTAATAATAAATGAATAAATGTTCTTACTATAGTTTGGTGTTTTAATATCATATGACAATCAATTTTTTATTCTTTGTATACTTTGGAAAATAAATAAGAGATAGTATTTTTCAGTTGTACACCTACTAGGAGGGACATATATAGATTTAAACCCAACACATTTGTTCCTAACTATATACCGAAGTGAGACTATAATGGTCAGGTATTATCATTTGTGAGGTTCCCAGATATTGATGTTTACCCATATTTATTGGTCACTAGATTATGAAGGGAGACTAGAAAGGTTGTAGATAAATCCTTGTAGTAGGCCCATATATGGATTTTTACCCTTTATCTATTCAAAACTAAAAAAGAAATGTATACTAGAATAATTTATGATGAATCATAATAGGATTACCATAAATAGATCTTTACCAACAATTAAATCCAAAATCAGATAAGGAAGGGAAAGTAGAAATCATAGGGCTTGTATGAAGCATCACCCTATATATAGATCACTAGTCCTTATCAACAGGATATTGGATGATGATGGTAGATTAGAATTTGTGGAGGTCACACCATCTAAGAGTCCCATAAATGGATGCATACCTCCTATTTATGAGAGATTATTGGTTCCATGGAATTAAATTTCCTTAAAAAGTGTCCATTGATTGTCCAAGTTATTCATGGATCTATTCCACTAGGAAAAAGGTCTGATGTACACATAAAATCCCTTACTTCATGTATAATTAAGGTTCTATGAAAATAAGGGTATGTATTTCATTAGATCTATGTTAAATAATTCTTGATGAGGGATTTATTTTTCACCCTAAGTGTATAGTGTTCATGAGTTCCTTCATGAAGTGTGTATCATGGGTGACCTATTTAAAGTGGGAATTATATGGTTATTTTGTTATGTGGGGTCCATGGATCTCATTGTTTAAGTGTTTAGTGATATTCTATATGAAGGGGCCTTCCAAAGAGTCTTGTTGAATTACCCTTCATGAGAATATTCAGTGAAGGATGTGATGTGTGGGAATTCATTACTATGAATGTCTAATGTTGTTACATTCCTCATGAACTTTGTTACAAATAATAAGTAAAGTCGCCTTTCTTAATGTTTGTTTTTAGTATTTATTAAAATCATAATTCTAGAAAATGTATCCACGTTGGAAGTATGTAACCCTGAATATTTTCCATCATCTAAAAAATTAATTTTACTAATAAAGGGCACATTAATAAATAAATAAATACATTCACAATTTAATTAATGGAATTGTTTTTTAAGGAACCATGTGATCACAAAGCACCTATATGAGCATGTTAAAAATGGTTTCATTCATGATGAAAGTATAAATTTTTGAATAAATGTTGTGATCATAATGAGGTATCACAAGTGTACCATAAATAAAATTCAACCATAAAGGGATAACACTATGATAAAGTGAGTTTTAGGCCACGTCTCTAATGAATAATTCAAAAAAAAAATTTGAGAAGAGAAAAATACTATATTTCTATAAAAAAATGTGGCTGCTAGGTGATTCCACCATCCCACTACAAATGACATACATCCCTTCAATTCATTTTGGCTCTAAATGTAATCAAATATAATACTATAAAATCAAATATTACCTTATATATTCGGTTTACTATGTATTAATTGTTTTATATAATAAATAGTTACCCAACATCCCTAAAAAATGTACTTTAAGACTTAGAAAACTTTTTTGGAGAAATGGTATGAAATACATAGCTTACTTCTTGATGGAGGTTCTCTCCACCATGAAATTGTATTAGGGAAATATTATGAAGATATCTATAATGAGGTGAGTAATAAATCATATGACACATGAAGAAGTAATTTGGTTCATCTTCATGCTTGGATATAATTTTCTCTCAAACTAGACCAATACCATCTATGTGAGAATAATATAATGAATTCTATGGAAAAATGGATGGAACAAATTTTTTACGGCTAAAATAATACCGTATAATAGATATATATTATCTTTGAATGAATTGAATAAAAATATAAGGTAATATAAAGAAATTTTTCATTTCATGGAAATATAGTAGGATTCTAGAGCTAACTCACCAATTAAATAACACTCACCAAGATGAGGGTCTCAAATCACAAATTTTTCATTACTAGAAGAATATTCTAAGTCACGGTGTTGATGGTCTAAAAAGGAACAATGAAATCAAGGATTTTTAAATCATAGTATATGGTTAATGAAAGAAACCCTATGCTAAAACATTATTTCAAAATACTACGATGGTAAGAAGCATATGATGAAAGTGGAGTTTTAATATTAGTTTGAGATAAAAGATCAAGACATCCCATAGTATCTTCTGTGGAGATGAATCAAGAAACACATAGTTCTTGTTAATAGGTATATATGGTCATCAAGATCCTGAACATGAGAAATTATAAAGGTCCCATTCTAGTGCAGAGTTTTTTCAGAGACCCAATATGTATTGGTGAACCTTTAAACTATGGACACATACATTTATCGATTTCATACATAGAGGAATCAAATCAAATATAATATATTAAGTTATATTGTATAATGACTTATTGGTTGAGTCAATGTGTCTAATAGTATAAGGTCATGTGATAATGAACATATACCCTAATGTGAATCAGCAGATCCAATATACATGAGGAAAATACTGCTTCTCTAGGTTTTTAAATTGTTCATGGAAAAAAGTGAATTTATTGAGTTTTCATAGGGTGGAATTATGGATGAGACTACATGCATATCTTTCAATTTTTTTCAACCTAAATTTTTTCAATAACATTGATGGATATCATTAGTGGGGAAAATCTCAACTTCTTCTGATACCACTTTGGGGGGGGGGGGGGTTAACCTAATAAGTTTACTATAATTTCTATTTTTCACATGTGCATAATTTCTCTTAAGCTACGATTGGTTTATTCCTTTTTAGTGGTAACATTAATTATCTCAAGTATTTCATTATGACAATTCATGATGGAAAGTGATGTGTCTCATTCCCACTGAATTTTATTATCATCCATTTTGAACCTAGTATTTCTGGGTGTTAAGGTAATAAAATTTTAAGTTATAAGTAGGGGTAAAAATGAATTTAAGTGTAAAAATAAAATTGTAACTAATTCACACTTTATTTTAGAATATAGTTCATAGTTTTAATTCGTAGTATTTAGACCAATGGTTGTTTTTATTTATGGTAATATGTCTCTAACCATATTATTTTGGGTATTAAATTTGTAAAATTTTTAACAAATGGAGGGATAATCTATCCGATAATGAAGAGATATATTGGATTGTATGGATATCAAAATTCGTGTATAGATGTTCACAGGGAGGGGTAAAAAAAATTATGTTCTGATATCTCATACCATTATATTAAATGTTTGGGGGTTATTCAATGAGGATCAAGTACCTAAAAAGGATTTTACAAGTGGAGAATATCATATTGATGCATTAATATTTCCAATAGTAGCATCTCAAACCATGTAATCAGGGACTTTATAGGAGATAAAAAACATATATGAAAGGTAACGTGAGTAGGATATCTTAATCCTACTCTTAAAGTTGGTATAATTCATAATTGTGTAACATCATAAGAATATTAATTGACTCAAACAGTTGGGTTATTGAAAAGGTAAATCACAACTTAATAATGTTGTAGTAAACCTGAAATAAAGGCGAGTAGGAATTGGTTGACTAATATTAAAGGTGGTTCTACCCTAACACATTCTAGAAATTGCACATCAGGATTTAGGGGGTAATTTCCTCAAGGATCATATGATCCCAAAAAAATTACTTAATAGATTAAAGGAAACAGTGTAATTATCAATTAAAAGGGAGGTTTATTTTGATTATTCTTTCACCCATTTAAAAATAAATATGCAAGTGAAGACCATGAGATTCACACATGGTTTTTAATTTCATAGTGGAGTATATTGACTCATGTAAATTGGATAGTGTTGATTTGGACAATGATGTTATGAAGTAGGTTCATAGAGCGAGGGAAATTCAAGAATAGTTTTAAAACATTAAACGTTAACCCATTGTGTATTAAACACATTCTTAAGTAAAAGGGATATATGTTTAAATTCATGGGAAAGATGACTTAAATTTTTGGTTCTAGAGTATGTTAAGAGGTTTCATTAACATGGATGAAAATATAATCATGGTATAAAATAATCTTATGTGCATAGGAAAAAACTTATACTATTTTTTTGATAAATCTGGGTGTCTTGTAAGATAAATGTGAATTTTTATTTTTTAAGATTTTATTTCACATGATTAATAATTTAAGGAATTTCAACTTGTATCTTAAAGGTATGATGTTCATGTTCTTAAAAATTTGAAAAAATGATGAGTAATTAAATATAGAAGTAGGGTAATGGTACACAAGACATCAATAATGTATGAGTGCTAATGTGGAATGGATCTGGGATAAGTTCTCAATCTTTTAAGATCATTTTTATTAGATTGAGGATTGTGATGTATGTTTATGTCCTGGTATGGGATTGGATATTCAAATTTCACTAAAAAAATCATGATAATAGGAATCAATCCACATATAGTTATCATTTATGTAGTCACTTCATAGCGCTAGATTGTATGCATGGAAAGTGATTTTTTAATCTAATATGAGATTAAAATAAAGATAATCTATATAAATTTATACCATATTGGGAAATCCTTGTGTCTTCTTGGGGAAACCATTATACCCTTGTACAAGTTTATAGATAATAACCACATTATAAAAACCCTTACATGGATTTGTCTAACATTTTGGGATGTTGAGTCATATAGAAGGGAAAATTCTATTTTTTTAAGGAAATATATGGTAAACAATATTTCATTTTTTTAACATCATGAAATTTTATATATGGTTCAATATAGTATAGGGTCATATGATGAAAATATCTTTGATTTGAGATTTTTTCTAGTTTACCTAGCATGAAAAAAATGGAATTACCTACTTTATGAACTCATGAAGAAAATCATGATGTAAATTAGTGTCCCCAAAAACTAATGAAAACTGAACATTTGTTGGAATACGCGGACAGCGCCAAGATAGATGATCTAGAAATCCTTAAATTTCCATATTAATAGTAATCATGCCTCATATAGATCATCAATACATAATCTTTATATAATGATCTGGGTGACGTAAAGGAGAGAAAGGGTGTAATATATGTGTTCCCTAAATAGTTAAACACGAACACCCAGTCTGAATTTGGTAACGCCTAATCACTAGAGAATATGTGGGTATTTAAATGGTAGTTATAGTTGGGAATTTTATTGGAAATATTTTTTTAACTACAAATCTTTAGTCAAGTAAATAAAAATAAAAAAGTTGATGTTTTATATGAGGGAATTGTTCTAGTCATAGGTTCGGTGAACAATGACACTTGGATAGGAAGTTATGAAAATAACCATAACATCTCTGATGAAAGAAATCTATTAAAATTAAGAGAGCTCTTTAAAATATTTTTATTTTTTACTAGGATAGGTTTGTGAAAAGATATCTATATTTCAAGGGTTCATACACTAATCTAGCTTGTATATAAGGTTATTTGGTCTCATAAGATGGCACACTCTAATTAGTTTGTGGCCATACAATTTGGATCATAGTTATGAAGTTTAACATCATGAGATAAACAATCTGGTGGTGTATAGTTTACTATCATATGAAGATTACCTGTTCCATGTAATATAATGTCATTTTAATTGGAATTGATATCATAATACTTAACATCAAGCTATAATGACATTAAATATGGGGTTCTACACAGGTTTGGTTAATATTCATGAAAACATGAGATTTCATCACTATATTAGTGGATTTGTGGAGGGAAACACAATTTGATTTATAGGGATCAAACATTAAGGAAAATAATTTATTTTATTGGTATTTTTACCCAAGACTATTAAATGAGATCTTTTCACCACTATGTGTCATGTTATAATAGAAATCAATCCACACATAGTTCTAGAAGGGGAAATTTTTTCATAGGACAGTTAAATAGAAGGGTAAAATAAATAATATTTTTATATTCAATAGTGAGAGAAAACTCTATTAAGGTAACCTATTATTGCCCATTTTGACTAGTTTATGGTTATATGGTCTAAACTATGTACCTCACATCTTGTGGGCATGTGGTAATGACCATCTCTATGGTAGTTTAGGGTCTAGTGATAAGGAAATTGTATTGCCTTGTATAGAGACATAAAATAAGGTCTTGGTTGTCATTAACATTTTCATCATATGAAAAGGAAGTTATACAAGAATTTTAGAGTTATAGGGATTGGATATTATCTAATTCACTTTAACATCATGTGATAAGGACTAATTATACAATGTTTAATGTCATGAAATTATGACTTGATTCCTCTTATGTGGTATAATTGGAATGTATCCCAATATTAAAGTGATGATGAATTGTGCTCATGTCACATAATTAATAAGTCCAAATTAAACTATCAAAACTTATTCAATATGTTTCTATACCAAATATTTAATGAAAAGGTATCATTTAATCCTATTCCTCAAAATTTAGTTATTGGGAAAGTGATTGTGATGATCTCTTATATTTGTATTTATAGGTATTTTTATTATTTGGATCTCAAGAGGGCCATGATCTAATCAATAGTATAAGTATAAAACCACATGATTAAGAAAAAAAGAATATAATTTTTTCTTATATTGTGAATATATAGATGAAATTGATTAAAAAAGATCATTGAGTGTTCTTCTTAGGTTTCTTACAGGGATAAACCAGAGAGTTTGTTTTCACTGATCAAAATATACACTCATATATGTGATTCTAGAGACTCCCCTTAAAGATAAAAAATGATCAACTTTTTCCTTAATAATTTATGGTAGTGAAAGTAATCAACATGTTATATCTATTTTTACTTTTATGGAATCATTAATCATTAAATTTTAGTTAAATTATTTTAACTTTCATAGGCACATGGACTAAAATATTTCTCATGTTAGAAGGAACATATATTTCCCCATCTATGTAACGCCCCAACCCTAGCTACCCAGAGTCGGTGCATTACTTCGTAACATTGGCATGATCACAAAAGATCAAGTCTCGAAAGACCGATTAGTTTAGTAGCCTTGGAAACACTAGATACATTCGTAAACGTTAAATTACATCACAAAGTGAAAAACTACAATAACAAAGTTTCCATAGTCCACACTCATATCCTCTTCTGACTATCCCTGCAGGTCATTAATAAAATACTTCTTCACATCCTAGAAAATATTAAAACATTGAAAGGGGTGAGCTCAGATGCTCAGTAAGTATAACAATATTGAGGAATCTTTCATAAATAAACATTACCATTTAAGGCAATGTATAACTAAAACAAAAGCCTTTTAAACATGAACTTCAACATAATATGGCAAAAGTAAAATGAGATAATTCCATTTACTTATTCACATGGTTATTCTACTGGTCGAATAATCACATGCAATATCAATAACTACTTTCATAATGATGGAATGCATAATGCTAGACTATCATAACAACGTAGCCAAGGCCTCGTGCCAAGACCACAAATAAGATTTTGTCAAGGCCTAGTGCCAAGACACTAGTGTGTCTCATGAGACCTACCGATGCATCGAGGATCTATAGCGGGCTCCACCCGTCACTTATTAAGTCCAATGCATTCCTCATATGAATAGGTTTAAATATATCATAAACCATAACATAATTGTATCACATAAAGCATGAATAAATTAAACATAGAATTTCAACATTTTAATCACAAGGTATCAATAAAACACATTGATATAATAAAAACACTTTCAAAACCATTTTCAATACCAAAATAAAAGAATGTTAAAACTTTGTATTTATTTTTCATTAAAAAAAGTGATGGCTTGTAGAGGAAGCCGAAACTCAAATAATGGTCACGGCGGCGGAGAAGTAATTGTCGCCGCATATGTACGGAAAGAAAAACATTCCCTTTTTGTTGTTTAGTAAAATGCTTCGTATAAAAAAGATTCCTTTTGAATAAATGTAAAAGTCAAAGGGGTTTATACACCGTATAAAAGAAAGTTGTGTATAAAACCAAATATGCCTCAATGAAAGGAGATTGAGATGAAGTCCTTAAAAAGATCATTTTTAAAATAATATAGATCTATTATGTGTATTCACTATAATTACACATAAATAAAGCACAAATACAAGATTTGACATAATAATATCATGACAGAATTTGAAAGTAGGAGATTTACCCAAAGAATGGAAATTGGGTTAAGAAGTTACCTTACCTCGTGTCCGACATGACTCGACCATTCTTTGATCACCTGAATAATAAACTAGAGTTAATCTCTACATTCTTAAGAACCTTTTTCAAGTTCATTATTCCTTTTATATCACTTATTACCATGTCATGAACATTATGTAATTATTTAAGTTTATAATGGTCATTCTGTCGATCTTAGGTACTTGAGTCAAAAATATACTTCTTATAATTAAAAGTTGTTTATGTGGTAGAATATCCATTATATCCAGAATTATATTCATTATTTAGATGTCATATATATCATATATATCTAGTATATACATTCATTCATAATATTATGTAACATTTAGAGGTAAGAAATGAAATGCACTGTTCATGGAGACGGTAAGTCGTACGTACGCATGAACGCTACTTCCATTTCTATTTCGTATCTAATGTAATGTAATCATAATTATATAAAGGTATAATATAGTTCCAGTATAATATAATATATAATATCATTTACTCCATCCTTTATACATCCCACATATGGCATTAACGATTCACATCACTTTGAGGGGGCGGTAGTCCGCACTTCCTAAAATGAAATTATCGTGTTTACCCATAATGGAAATCATAGAGTATGCCAAAATGAAAGATAAAAAATCACAAGGAAAACAAAAACATAATATATATCATATATAAAAATAGTTTCATCATAATGGCCACCATTAGAGGTGTTATATGAGTGTTGAACAATCATCGTTTCGTGAGGCAAAAATTCGCCATCCACAGAAACAGTATGTTCTTTAACCATTAGATGTAGGTATGTGTAAGTGTAGCTCAAATACTTCTTATAACAACATCATAGTATATTGAGGATTCTGGTTTTGTTATAAAATAAATAAATAAAAAGTATTTAGGGGGTTGTAGAAGAAAAATAAAACAAAACAACTTTAGAGAAGACGTTACCTTAAAATTGGGTAACTCTTTTTGATTTGAGCCAAAGGCTTCCATGGGAAGATTTCTGCCCAATGTGAGGCTTATAGGAGTAATAGGGGGAAGTTGGGAGAGTATTTGGGCAGAGGTTGGCCGAGCCAAATGGCTTGAAAGTATGAATGAGCTGGTAGAGGTGGGGACCTTTTATAAGTGGAGAGGAGGGGCACTCTTGGAAAGTAAAGAAAAGTCACTTTATTATAAAATGAGTTTCGGATTTTAGAGGTCCCAAACTTATATAATTCGAGGTTAAGGTGATAAGGGTTAGAAATATACTCATCCAATAGGTTTTTTACAAGTGTATGCCTTGGATTTTACATTATCTTGTTATTTTATTTAAATTGTTAAATAATGAGGTCTTCACTACATCATCATGATGTCATAAATAATTATAATTTATTTACTGTCTAAAAATTTAAAAAAATACTATGATTTAGGAAATCTTTTTATCTTTTCAATGACTATTTATAGTCAAAAATATGACTTGTATAACCCCATGTAAAAATAGTTTTAGTAAAACATCTCATGATTGTGTCATTTTTTAATTTAACATTAAATAAAAGGTATTTATGTCATTTTCCAACTAAAGTGGCTCCATTGGGTCCCCAAGTTGACCCATGTATTTTCTTGGTCGGCCATGGCACATCCAATTAGAGTAGGACATGTGTCAAGCTCATCTCATATTATTAAAACATTATTTTTACCATAAACTACACTAATTACCTCTAATCGCGATTAAGAACGTAAAAGTTACTATTCACCAAAAAATTATTTTAATCTCATTGAACCACATTTTACTTCTTAATGACAACCATGTATGTCAGATTTTTGAAAATCAAATCACAAAAGTGGTAATATTTCATTTAAACGAAAAATCAGTTATTTAACTACCACTTAGTGGTTTCACTATTTATAAAAAATTGAAGTTTTTCAGAACAATGCCAAAATTTCACCCTAAGCTATAATTGATATTCTGAATTCAAAAATGATGTCTATTTTACAAAATTCCAAACATATAAGTTGCATTAATTAATTTTATAATTAATTCTTGCTGTCACAACAAATAGCGTGTTTTTAAGAAACTATTTATATCAAAAGATTGACAATTGTTCATGCCCAATTTCAATGTTAAATTAATTCTAATGACCACCATTGGATAAAATGGTAAAAATATATTCTAATTATACTTTAAAACCACTAAATAGTATAATTTATCACAATAAATTATTTTGATTAAAAAAGTAGTTTTAAGTATTTTTTACTATTCATAAAAAATTGGAAGTTCTCATAAGGTTACAAAAAACTTCAACTTAGGATAATTTCGATATTACGAATACAAAAATGAAGTCCATTTTGAAATATAAAATTTCTATAAATTTAAAAAGTGGTTACTACTATTCACAACGGCTACTTTGATTAGTTGCGGTGTGTTAGAACTTGAAGTTGTGTACAATGCAAGCTATTGCATTATTGAATGAGAAGCGTATCATGGAATCTCAGGGTTTTACATTCTCCCCTCCTTCAATAAATTGCGTCCTCGCAATTTGAAATTTTTCTTTGAAAACAAAAGGTTGAAAATATAAAATACCTTTGTGGAAAACCCACATCGGAAATAAGGTTAATAAATATATAACAATAAAAGAAAGCAAGATAAGTAAAAAGGTCGCTCGAGATAGCCCATTCTAGGATTCTATGAAAATATGGATATGGAGGAGAAACAAACCATCAAGGTCTGATGGAGAGTTATAGAAAACAGGATTAGGATAAAGTTTAACTATAATAAAATCACAAACTTGTGATTGGTTAAACGATCATTGATTCCCCAGTAGGAAAAGTTAACCGACAATATTTTTGTTTTGAGTTAACTTTTATAAATTTGGGGAATTTATTTAGGAGATTTACTAAGAACGTAAGGAAATATACATACATGTCATGTATACTTTCATAAATTTTTACCACAAACCCATCTTTCACTCTAAAAGATAATACAACTCAAAAATATTCAATTTATCCTAATTGTATAAGGTTCTAAATATTAACACATACCATTTAGATTAGTAAAACTATTTTGTAATAACTGGGGAGTTCATGTAGGCTAGTGGTAGGTAATAAAGGCCTATCGCACTATGGTTGTGGGTTCGATTCCAGCATCTTTGTCCGACGCGACGGGTTATGCCCCACCCTGCAGTTTGTCCTTTTCCTAAAACTATAATATTCCAAAAATAATCTTCATAAATGTTTTAACCTTAAAAAATACTATCCAATGTTATCCAAAATACCTCTGTCGAGACTTTTTCTAAAAGGTCATTAAATTCCAAAATCAATTATAACATCAGATTCCCCAAACAAAGTAATGTTTATCTTATTGTCACATACTAAAAATATGATTACCTTCATCATATTAAATCCTTAATGAAAACAGCATGTACTGATGTACAATCACATTATCCTTATAACCAAAATATAGTCCTTGAGTCCAAAAGCACCAATACATTAATTATTCCTCTTCAACTGTAGTAACAGCATAAGACTGTCCTTGACCCCTTGGCATTTTCTGAGGTATGTTTCCCTGATGCTTAGGACATTCATTTTCATAATTCCCCATTTCCCTACAATTGTAGCATTCAACATTGGTATCCTCTTTCTTTCCCTTGCAATCACGCACCTGGTGACCTTTTTCCCCACATTTATAACAAACTCCCATTCCTTTTAGGCAAGTACCAGGGTGATTCTTCCCACAATTATCGCATAATAGAAAATCCTTCTTTCCCTTTTTCCCATTATCTGTCTCTTGTTCAACCGTTCTATTCTTCTCTTGCTATACTTTGTTTTCATAAGACTTAGAGAATTCCTTTTCTGTCTTGATAGAACACGAGACAATATCTTCGTATGACGAGACGGATTTTGATACTAATGCAAGACGGAGAAATGGTTTTAACCCATCAAATAAATGATCAATCTTACTTCTTGGGTTACGTATATAATCTGCAGCATGCCTCTCTATCCTTGTAAAGTTTGCCTCATACATTGCAACATTCTCATCCTCCTTTTGTCTCAGAATCAAAAATTGTCTTTCCATATCTGCTCGATGGTCACGAGGATAGTATTTTTATAGGAAAATCTCTTTGAACTCCCTCCATTACATATTCGATACATCATCATCTTCCTTTGTGTTTTGAATCAGCGACAACCACTGATCGACATCTCCAGTGAGGCGGTAAACTGCCATGACAACCTTCTCCCTTTCGCTACTCCCCAAGGCATGGAATATTTTCTCTAAGGAGTTTATCCATTTCTCAGGTACTAATGGATTTGTACCCTCATTAAATGTTTGCGGTTGTTGCCTCATGAAGCGGTCTAACATTGATCCTCCACGTTGTGGATCAGGGTGATCCATACGAGTAAGGATATTATTCATAACTTGAGTGAGTTGTCCCAGTATGGTAATAAGTTGATCAGCACCAGTTGTATCTCCAAATAAAAAATAATTATCTTGAGCAGGAGGGAAATCCCTACACGGAGTGTGTGCATTGAAACGGTTTCCATTCCTTCCACTAGGCACAATTTTTAAACAATGGCATAAACTAGATTAGTTTATGAATCAAAATATATAATTCCGTACTTGTAAAACACTAAACACTAATTGAACTATTTTATGTATATAATATATAATCATAAAAAAAAGTTTTCTTTGAGGAAGTATATACTCATAACCCTTCATAGTGGTTTATAATGAAATGAGAATTATCCTAAGCATATCCCCCGGGAGTGTCGTAACCAAGAGTGCATCAAGGCCCGTTTTCGTGCACCAGTTCCCGTTCGAGTCTAGCTCAAAGTGGTGTTTTCAGGTTTTACCCCTAGGTACATCTGTGCCAGAGCCACCTCTACCTGCTCGTATCCAGACAGGGATGTATTGCTCGGAAAACTCACAAAATCTCTATAATACCAAAATTCTAGGAAGTTATTCTATACTAATCCTCAAAGTCTATCATTGGGATATGTGATCTAATCAGAGTTTATCTAAATCTAGCTTCCAAGGTTAGTACTAAACTGCCTCTGATACCAACTGTAACGCCCCGACCCCAGCTACCCAGAGTCGGTGCATTACTTCATAACATTGGCATGATCACAAAAGATCATGTCTCGAAAGACCGATTAGTTTAATATCCTTGGAAACACTAGATACTTTCGTAAATGTTACATTACATCACAAAGTGAAAAACTACAATAACAATGTCTCCATAGTCCACACTCATATTTTCTTCTAACTATCCCTGCAGGTCATTCATAAAATACTTCTTCACATCCTGGAAAATATTAAAACATTGAAAGGGGTGAGCTCAGATGCTCAGTAAGTATAACAATATTGCGGAAGCTCTCATAAATAAACATTAACATTTAAGGCAATGTATAACTAAAACAAAAGACTTTTAAACATGGACTTCAACATAATATGGAAAAAGTAAAATGAGATAATGCCATTTACTTATTCACATGGATATTCTATTGGTCGAATAATCACATGCAATATCAATAACCACTTTCATAATGATGGAATGGATAATGCCAGACTATCATAACCACGTAGCCAAGGCCTCATGCCAAGACCACAAATAAGATGTTTTCAAGGCCTCGTGCCAAGACACTAGTTTGTCTCATGAGACCTAGCGATGCATCGAGGAGCTATAGCGGGCTCCACCTGTCACTTATTAAGTCCAATGCATTCTTCATATGAATATGTTTAAACATATCATAAACCATAACATAATCGTATCACATAAAACATGCATAAAAGAAACATCGAATTTCAACATTTCAATCACAAGATATCAATAAAACACATTGATATAATAAAAACACTTTCAAAACCATTTTCAATACCAAAATAAAAGAATGTTAAAACTTTGTATTTAATTTTCATTAAAAGAAGTGATGTCTTGTAGAGGAAGCTGAAACTCAAATAATGGTCACGATGGTGGAGAAGTCGTTGTCGCCGCATAATTATGGAGAGAAAAACATTCCCTTTTTGTCGTTTAGTAAAATGCTTCATATAAAAAATATTTCTTTTGAATAAATGTAAAAGTCAAAGGGGTTTATACACCGTATAAAATAAAGTTGTGTATAAAACCAAATATGCCTCAATGAAAGGAGATTGAGACGAAGTCCTTAAAAAGATCATTTTTAAAATAATATATATCTATTATGTGTATTCACTATAATTTCACATAAAGAAAGCACAAATACAAGATTGGACATAATAATATCATGACATAATTTGAAAGTAGGAGATTAACCCAAAGAATGGAATTTGGGTTAAGAAGTTCCCTTACCTCGTGTCCGACTTGACTCGACCGTTCTATGATCTCCTGAATAATAAACTAGAGATAATCTCTACCTTCTTAAGAACCTTTTTCAAGTTCATTATTCCTTTTATATCACTTATTACCATGACATGAACATTATGTAATTATTTAAGTTTATAACGGTCATTTTTTCGATCTTAGGTACTTGAGTCAAAAATATACTTCTTATAATTACAAGTTGTTTATGTGGTAGAATATCAATTATATCCAGAATTATATTCATGATTTAGATGTCATATATATCATATATATCTAGTATATACATTCATTCCTAATATTACGTAACATTTGGAGGTAAAAATGAAATGCACCGTTCATGGAGACGGTAAGTCGTACGTACGCATGAACGCTACTTCCATTTCTATTTCATATTTAATTTAATGGAATCATAATTATATAAAGGTATAATATAGTTCCAGTATAAAATCATATATTATATCATTTTCTCCATCCTTTATACATCCCACATATGGCATTAACGATTCACATCACTTTGAGGGGGCGGTAGTCCGCACTTCCTAAAATGAAATTATCGCGTTTACCCATAATGGAAATCATAGAGTATGCCATAAATGAAAGATAAGAAATCATAAGGAAAACAAAAAAATAATATATATCATATATAAAAATAGTTTCCTCATAATGGCCACCATTAGAGGTGTTATATGAGTGTTGAACAATCATCGTTTCGTGAGGCAAAAATTCGCCATCCACAGAAACAGTATGTTCTTTAACCATTAGATGTAGGTATGTGTAAGTGTAGCTTGAATCATTATTATAACAACATCCTAGTATAATGAGGATTCTGGTGTTGTTACAAAAGAAATAAATAAAAAGTTTTTAGAGGGCTGGAGAAGAAAAATAAAACAAAATAACATTAGAGAAGACATTACCTTAAAATCGGGTAACTCTTTTTGATTGGAGCCAATGGATTCCTTGGGAAGAGTTATTCCCAAAGTGAGGCTTCTAGGAGTAGTGGGGGAAGTCGGGAGAGTATTTGGGAAGAGGTTGGCCGAGCCAAATGGCTTGAAAGTATGAATGAGCTGGTAGAGGTGGGGGCCTTTTATAAGTGGAGAGGAGGGGCACTCTTGGAAAGTAAAGAAAAGTCACTTTATTATAAAATGTGTTTCGGATTTTAGAGGTCCCACACTTATATAATTCGAGGATAAGGTGATAAGGGTTAGAAATATACTCATCCAATAGGTTTTTGACAAGTGCAAGCCTTGGATTTTACATTATCTTTTTATTTTATTTAAATCGTTAAATAATGAGGTCTTCACTGCATCATCATGATGTCATAAATAATTTAATTTATTTAATGTCTAAAAATTATAAAAGAAATACTAGGATTTAGGAAATATTTTTATCTTTTCAATGATTATTTATAGTCAAAAATATTACTTCTATAACCCCATGTAAAATATTTTTTAGTAAAACATTTCATGTTTGTGTTATTTTTTACTTTAACATTAAATAAAAGGTATTTATGTCATTTTCCAACTAAAGTGACTCCATGGGGTCCCCAAGTTGACCCATGGATTTTATTGGTCGGCCATGGCACATCCAATGAGAGTAGGACATGTGTCAAGCTCATCTCATATTATTAAAACATTATTTTTACCTTAAACTACACTAATTACCTCTAATCGCGATTAAGAACTTAAAAGTTACTATTCACCAAAAAATTATTTTAATCTCATTGAACCACATTTTACTTCTTAATGAAAACCATGTATGTCAGATTTTTGAAAATCAAATCACAGAAGTGGTAATATTTCATTTAAACGAAAAAGCAGTTATTTAACTACCACTTAGTGGTTTCACTATTCACAAAAAATTAAAGTTTTTCAGAACAATGCCAAAATTTCACCCTAAGCTATAATTGATATTCCGAATTCAAAAATGATGTATATTTTACAAAATTCCGAACATATAAGTTGCATTAATTAATTTTATAATTAATTCCCACCGTCACAACAAATAGCGTGTTTTTAAGAAACAATTTATATCAAAAGAATGACAATTGTTCATGTCCAATTTCAATGTAAAATTAATTCTAATGACCACCATTGGATAAAATGGTAAAAATATATTCTAATTATACTTTAAAAACACTAAATAGTATAATTTATCACAATAAATTATTTTGATTAAATAAGTTGTTTTAAGTATTTTTCACTATTCATAAAAAATTGGAAGTTCTCAGAAGGATACAAAAAATTCAACTTATGAAAATTTCGATATTACAAATAAAAAAATGAAGTCCATTTTGAAATATAAAATTTCTATAAATTTAAAAATTGGTTATTACTATTCATAACGGCTACTTTGATTAGTTGCGGTGTGTTAGAACTCGAAGTTGCGTACAATGCAAGCTATTGCATTATTGAATGAGAAGCGTATCATGGAAGCTCAGGGTGTTACAATCTATCACTATGTGATTGATGAAATCATTTCTTCTTCAATAAACCAAATATTACTTGATACATATATAAACATGGTTGAATTTTATAACTAGGTGGGAATACATTAATCTTGATCAATGAAAATCAAGTTGTTAATGTTTTTATTGATTGAATTGATGGTACAACCTCTAATATGGATAAATATGAATGTATTAGGGATGTTTTGGTGATTAAAAAAGTCAATATAGATCCAAATTATATATATTTAGAGGTGAATTATATGAAAATTCTCCAAAAACTATGTAAAAGGAACTTCACTATAAAGGGACCTCTATAGTGATATTTCACCAAGATGAAAATACCCCTAAAGTAATTCTATAACTATTTTCCATATATTTCCATTTTCCTACCAGAAATCATCAATTTATTCCACAAAAATGATTTCCTTGTTACTATGAAGGCGATGACATAAGAAAAATAGAATTGGGTCCTTTTATTTCCTAATAAAATGGGGTTATATGATGATGAGAGGTTGGTTGTTGACTCAAACATACAAATATACCTTTGACACCTGGCACATTATCTATCAATATTATATTATAAGGCATTGATAGGGTTAATGATTCATTATTTTGAGATATGTGGGGTACCACCAAAATCAAATTCACTAATTCTATAAATTTACGATTGAATTAGATACTAAGAATTAGAATATTTCATAATTGTTTGATAATATATTTTATGAGTGAACTCGTTAGAATAAGGTGGAAATTCTTTAAAATAGATTGATAAAATGATAATGATAAACATATCCTAACATTTCATGAAACTCATCAATTTAAAAAAATAATATTTTTCATTTGATTAAAATTTAGTAAGGAAAAAATGATTCTATTAATTATAATAGTATCTTATTTTCTAAGACAATGCATAATCTCCCATTTTTTGAGATGGTTCCCCTTCACTTATCTGATTTGATAGTGTCCATTATCCGTGTTTTGAGAGAATGGTGTATATATGTTTCTTGATAGTTTTTTAATATTTTTTTACCCCTCCTCTTTGTCTCTTCTCCACTAATTATATTTATCCTTTGACGGCTGGGAAGTACAAGGTACTATAATTAGAGTTGAATAGGGTGTTAGTGTCATGACAGAATGATTCAATCATGACATAATGATAGAATGAACATTATTCATATCCCTCTACAAAACCTATTAATTAAATATGATATGGATATATTTTTTCACAATTGATGTTAATACAGATAACCATAATCATAAACATTCCCCCAACATTATAGGCAACTGTTTCCTTGGGATGTTGTAGTAACAATGGAAAATGTCAACAAGTTCTAAATATTTTGATTGGTGGTTGTATAGAATTGGACTTCGGACACTATCTAGACATACTAATGGGAATCAGAACTTTTTTTAGTAGAATGTACTTGTTTATACCCTTGAGTTTTAGTGGTTATAACCCCCCAGTAGGGTCTCCTTTTGGATGCATGAGTCATAATTCCTTGTGCTGGCACCACTTACTCTAGAGCTTATAATCAAATTGGGGCCACACATTAGTGATGATAACCATTTTAAATAGGATCCCTCCTAAGAATATGTTGGTTTGTTTAATGATCACGAATTATTTACTCTTACTCATCCCAATGATAAAGAAGGTAGGCATTTTTTTCACTCGAGGGACAAAAGATTCTATGGCATATAAGAATTTGTTATGATTATGCCCAATTATTTGTTTCCATATGAATTTTTATACTTATTCATTGGAATTGATGAATATAATTACATGAATACAGGAGATATTATCTTTTATAGAGAATTTAAAATTAATTTATACAAATATAAATTACCTAAACCTATAATTCGTTCACCATTGTCAATTTTTTAACCAATTCATATTGTAAAGTCATTGTATCAACAGATTCAATAGTTGAATCCCTCTAATGATATCCACACATGGTCTATGAGACTTAGAAAAAAACTATATAATAATTAGGTTCTATAATTAATGATTCCCACTAATTTTATAATTAATTATTGATCTCAACAAGAATTACATAGAAATTATAATGTTTTCTCTTTATTCTCTAAATGAAATGAATGGATGGAAGAATATTTATTCTCAGAATTTTTTTAGAACACTGTAGAGGATGTTCCCTCTTGGTTTTACGAAAATTATCTTCAAAAACATCTCTAAAATCTGTATCTCCAAATTATATTATGGACTGCATGGACTTAGGATAAGGAATCACTTATTTCATAACAGTCTAAAATGTTTCTCCAAATTTTATGCGAACCACACATAGAATAATAAGAATAACAATAACAGTAAGAAAAACAACAACAAAACCCATAAAAATATATTTATTTATATGATACACATATTATTCATAGAAATTGTTAATATTTTACATATATAGACAATCTAACATTTATTTAAATAATATTAAATATATCATTCTTTCCGGACTCAACCTGTAAATCCTACTCAAAATTTATCATGCCATCGATAATAAAAATTTATTTAAATAAATAAAAAAAATAACGATCCATTAAAATAATTATATGGTAAAAAAACCTGAATAAATATTATTTATTAAAACTAGATGTTAATATTGATTCAAAAATTAAATTTAAATAGAATTTAACTAATTCAATATATACACTTCTTGGGTGAGCCTCTTTACCTCTCCCAGTGTGGAATTATTCTAACTCACATATTGTATGATATTAGAGTCTAGAAGAATGTATCTGAACCCGTAGTGAATGAATTTAAACAAATTTGAATACACTTTTATGAAAACTCACTATGTATTATAATAATTTTTTCTCAATATCACATGAAGCGTGTTTCATGATGGGTTTATCAACCTATATTCCTTAAATTTAATTCTTTGAATTTTAAAAATTAACTCATTGATAAATCCCCCATGTAAACAGATTTAATAAGAATGTTCCAATCCAATCAATGTTCTTAATATATCTATTTACACTAAAACAGAATGGAAAAACACCTTTTTTACTTATTAATTAATGTCATATTAATTTTGATTAACCCAATATATATTACCTTAACCTAAGAATATTTCATCATGGTTTTCCAAAATATATCAACGTAGAAGACTGGTAATATAGATGAGTAATAATAAAATGTATAATGAACAATACACTAATTTAAATATTTGAATATCATGTGATGCATATAACATTTTGAATTACTATAGTGCGTATATTTTCATAACATCCCCTATTATATATTATGATAGGAGAAATTTTTTTATAATTATTCTAAACCTATTATGGGACTCCTACACCTTGTATCCCAAAATATATATATTCGGTCATGTGATGTCATCTGACTATAGAACACATATTTTCAAATTTCACCTTAATAATTCAAGGATCTCAGCATTGTAAGAAACTATTAATGCCATTTAATGTGATTGATATTATAATTTAATTATCACATTAAATTCTAAACATAAGAAAAAAAATCTTGAGATTATATTCAAAACCATGAATATACAGGAAATATAATGTACATAGAAGTTATTTCTACGGAAACAAATCTGATATACTCAATCAGGAACTAGATCCAACTACTAACAACATCAATATACTAAATCTCAAAATATATTCGTGATTTATATAAGATAAGGATCCTGTCAATGGGGCTAGCACACATTTCTATTTATAAAATGTACTTATTTTGACCTTACCAAATTAAAAAAATCCCCAATAGGTGTTGCTTTCGATTTATATGTTTATTTATTCAATTTTACATTGAATACATGGTTATTATAAAGACATAATATTGTTGGATATTTACTATTAGGAAATTCCTCAAACTCTCATAAGAAGTTTCATATCTAAACTGATTATGTAGTTATATCATTAGGTAATATATAAGAAGGATTTTCTATAGAAATAGTGAACATCGCCCTATTTGAGATCTTCCCACTCAGGAATCCTCTCTTGAGAGTGGATGTATATCATGTCTATGATTTCATATCATCCTGATCTATTTAGAAACTAATATATATATATATATATATATATATATATCCCATGACTAATAAATCCTCATCACCTCTATAGACTAATAAAATATCAATAATAAGACTCATATACATTATGATATCAATTACTTACATTTAATATTGGATTCATTGATCTTTATAATATCTCACTCGTATTATCAAGGGGTATGAAAAATAAATCATGATACATTGCATGAAATACATGAATAATCATATCACTAATATGTAAGGAATCTTTCTCAAAGTCTATCTATCCTATATTTTTATATGGAAAATATTATTTGAGAGATATATATAATGTAACACCATATGTAATCATATATTGGACTATTCCATACTAAATATCGTGATTATACTTTTATAGTATATACGATGACTTAGTCCCAAGAGTATTCTAGATCTATCAGGAATGATCTTCATCCCTTGAATATAGTATACTACTCCAAATTATTTCATGATTAATTGATTACTGAACCAATAATTAGCTAACTATAATAATGATATCTCATTTCTAATAAGTTTTATGTAATCAAAATATACTACTTGGAAAATAAATACACTCCAACTAAACCATTTTTTGAGAAATGGGCTCAAATTTAGTTATTAAGAAACCAAATTACCTTAAGGATTCATCAAATATATTGTTAAATGATTTAAATAGTTTCCTTAATAAATAAATAAATCAATTAATCCTTTAAACCTTATTGTAATATTTTGGATATAGAAAAATTTCTGGTTCTATCATATAGACATTTTAAATAAGTATTCCATTAATGAAACCATTCCTAACTTCTATCTTCCAAAACTCATACTGATGTAATGATGTAATAAAAATTATAATTTGGATGCATTTTAGCATAACAATTGGTGTAAAGGTTTCATCAAATTCTATTCGTTACTTATTCTTAAACCATTTGGCAGCTAGCCATTCTCTATAGGTGTTATATTAACATTCCATGTCTAGTTTATTATTGAATACTCATTTCAACTCAATAATACTTACATCAACTTGAAAATTGAATGGAACCCAATCATAGTTATGGTGTAATGAATCTATCTCAAAATTCAATGGTTTTTATGCTCTTGCAACTTACAAGATATATAATGCTTTATCATAGGAAGAAGTTCATCATTATCAACGAATAATGAGTTACCATCCTCAATAATAAGAAACTAAATATCTCTAGTTCTATAATATATTTTTTTCATCATATATCGTTCATGTGTATTTAGATCTAGAAATTCCATGGGGTCCTATAAAACATTTTACAATGTCAAATCTTGTATATCATGGGAATCAACATTATAAAAGTCACTATTTCCATGTATCTATTTTGTAGATGTTCTACTTTTCATGGAATATGTCAGGTGTTTGCACTATTACATAATTTCTTGTGGTATCATATATATAATTTCCATTGCTTCATTGGGATATGTTATACAGGAAAATTTCATGTCCCAGAGATCTTATTTTTTCTAGAAGGGTTAATAATAAATCTCTCATAACCCCATACATGGGTATGTACCAGTAGAGATTTATTTACACTAAAAAATCAAATGGAATAACATATTAATCCTTATATTTAGAATTATTTAGTGAATATTATGCAATATTTGAATAATATTCCGGAAAATATTATTTCACATTTTTGTGACACAAAATTGATCTCACTATATTAAAAAAAATTACTCCCTCCTTTCAGTAATTTTATTCCACAATTGTTTGTATAAACGGGTGAGTTGAAAATTAATCCAAAACACCCGTATATTATCTATAGACTCCTAATTAACGAATTATATTCCCCAACACGATTAATGATTCTTTATATTCTTACCAATTGAATCTTATAATTCATTATTTATCTCCTTAAATATCTTATATTTTTCTAACTTATTGATCAATAAATGGAAATATCCATATATATTTAAGACATATTTAAAATTAATGAAGAATAAGTATCTACTTATTACTTAAAATGGAAATGGTCTAAAAAGAACCATGTATACCAATTCATAAATATATATAGCCCACTAACAATTACCTCCAAAATTGTGATATGGACTTTTCTATTATAAATATGAGAGACATATGTTGAGTGGTTTTAGATCAAGAGTGTCTAAATACCCTACTTTATAGATCATATTTAGATGCTTCTCATTTAAATGAATATGTTGGTGTTTCCACTATAGGGTTCAATATGTGTATTTTGAACATAATTAACTATCAATTTCCTAATGGTGGTCATCATTTTATAGTATATAATTTCATTAATTATGATGTGGAAAACCATAATAAATGATATCTTTGTAAAATTATCATATTTTATTCCCAAAAATTAATAATAGTCAATTTATGTCTAAAATATAAACATATATACAATTTCTAGAACAAAATATATGTAATAAAAATTATTCAAGACTAATAATTCTCATTGTTATTTTAAGGTTGTAGTATCCCATGGAAAAGGTCGCCAATCATGGTCTATTGGTCAATCAAAAATCAATATCACCTTTGGAGGCCTTCTTGAATCTACAAAGACCAAGTATTTGGATACACATGTCTATAACAAATGGAGTATATCATCCCCAATTGGTATATATTAAATTATTAAACTAGATTATTTACCCAAATAATGGTTCCCCTTGATTACTCATAGTGGTTATGTTCTTCTTCTACTGGACCTTCTTACTACAATATAAACATTTTGTTTTGTTATCCCTTAGATACCAATATTTATTACACCAAATTGAAGGATGGTTATCTAAATAATTATACACATATTGATTTTTTGGCCTCCATTCCATTATCTTACATTTTCTTACTATAAAGACTCTAGGATTTTCACAACTCGTGCCCTTATCTATGTGGGGAATAAAATATAGATGTTCCAAGAGAAAATTATCAATATTTTAAATATTATATTTCGTAGTATGACTAGATACTCTGTGAGGTAGTTAGGTAAGAATGAGATTGATGTGAAATAATTTTGGAAGCTTTAAGAACCAGATGTCTAAATGACCAATATCAAAAATCATCTTGGAAACATGCATTCTAGATGGTAAATCTATGCTAGCATTCTTTTAAAGAGTGACTTTGATATCTCATACTACTCATATATATCCATCACTTGATTGAGATCATGATGTTTTGGTAACATGGTGTATGATTCCATGTTTTCTGGTAGCCTATGGATATCACTAATCATAGATGATAACATCAATCAATGGAAATATGGTACACCTTCCAAGTGTTTTGAGTAGACAGTGATATATTTATCACTAACCAAATTAGAATGTGTGTCCATAACCAGGGACACCTATTTATAACAATTTCTATGTTGACATAATATGATTCACAAGCCACTATACCACTTCCAAAAGTAATGGTGTAGTGATAATACTATATTTCTCCAGTATGAAACATAGTGATAATGTTGATGAAATATTAAATTCAATTTTTTATATAAAATAAAAAAACTTGTTTTATTATTTTATTTTGATTAAAAAAAATGTAACGAAAAATTTATATATAATAGTCTCCAATTGATTTATAAAACCACATTATCAATCACCATTAGACATAGAACATTGTGTCACATAGATATTCTAGTAGAATGGATTCATTCTAACTTTACATAATTGAGAATTAGTAATGATAATAGATTTTACATTATATAGGTAGGTGAGATTTCTAATTATATTAACTTATATATCCTTAATTTGGTGAGTGAACTCCCTAATACTTAAGGAATATAATTTTATTTCCCCAATACATTTCTACTAGTCACCCCATTTCCTACATGGTTAGTTAAATATTTATGTAACATAATTTATGTTAACCTCAAAAATTAGTCAAAACTCTCTGCTAATTGAAATCGCCTAGACTTGATCCAGACAAGTACATTGATGTATGTTTGTATCATAACTAAAATAATGGAAGGCTTTATTGAAATAAAATTTTATTGAGGGGAATTTTGTCTATATATATAGAAATATTCTTTATTTTATCATTTTATAGTCTTATTCATATTATCTGAATTTTATATTAGTGATCAAACATGTCTTGAAAATATTATTTACACATAATCTATTTATTTTAATTACATATTGTATGCTTGATAATTTAATGATTTCATTTTTTGGAAAATTATAATTTAATAAATAAAAATTATTATCCTTGAAATTTACATAAAAATATAAAATAAACAACAAAAATGTTACTTATACGAATAATTGTTTTTGGTAGATAATATATCTGTTTGTAAAATGAGTAACTCTAATAGATATACTGTTTTTTTTTTATTAGTAAAAAATTTTTATTACCGACATATATATTGATTATTATTAATTTATTAATACTAACATATCTTCTACCAAAAAATAAATATGTTCCTTTATCATATTGGTAGCAACTAATTTATCTTTGATAGATGAACTTGTTATTATTAGTTGTTATTATCGAAATATATTTTACCACTAAAAATATATGTTACGATAAATCACCCAATAACACAAAAAATATTAGCAACTATTTAATATATTTTTATAAATTATTTAGTATCACCATATCATTTTTCAATAAAATATGTCTTCATATTTTGAATTAAAATATTAATAATTTAACAATGTTTCATTATATATATATTTATATTTATATTTATGTACTTACATTAATGTATGTGTATAATTATTGATAAATGAATTTAATTACTTGGGATCAAAACCAGAATAAGGAAAGACCTAAAATCTCAATAAAAATGTGTACATGTAAGGAATACGAGTTTAACTCAATAACAGATATATTTTTCGAAAATATTATATTTATGTTATATTTAATTAATTATTATATCTTATTATACTAATCTATGTTTTAAATTTTTAGAATATTATATTTTATAATATTATTATAATTTATTTATTTGATATGATGAATTTTTATATGTTATATTATATTTTGTAATAAAGTGAGCCTCATTTATATATGTGTGTGTGAGGAGTTCATCTGCCGGTGTGCTTCATCTTGTTGCTGGTAGACGTTGGCAGTCAATATTTCAGTCATCCTCTTTACAGATCAGATATCGTCACTGGGTTTCTCTATTCACCTTTATCCAGATCTATCATTCATTCATTCAGAATTTTCATTTGGGGTTACAGGGTCAGGTAAACGTGGGATCTCATGGGTTTTTAAAGGCATTTTCTAGTCGAGCTGTATCAAGCATCGACTGTTCTTGTTGGTAGCGATCAAAGGGATATGTTATCTATTCCATTTAATTTTGGTATGATCTTCTAGAATTTATTTTCTCATCATTTCTCATCAACAGAAAAATATAGACAACTTTTGTTGGGAGATTTAATATGAGGTATCTTTGATGAATGTTGTTTTTCTAATATCACTCTAGTGTATTTCATAGCTTGGTGGTGCTCGGTTTCTTGAATTTTTATCAGTCTTGAATCAATATTTTTCAAAGAGTTTATCTAGTGTAGTGATTATTTTAAGTGTCAATGGTGAGTGGGAGTGAGTGATTTAGGGATTCCCATATTGTTTCATCTATAGATCTGATATTACCATTACAATTATGTTCCATTTCTCAAATGATCTGATAATAAGTTATGTTTTTTTCATCTTCGACTGATCATACTAATTCATTCTAGTTAATTATTTTCTTATGAAGCTGAGGTTTTGTGGTGTTTCTTCGATCACTGATCCAAAAGGGCCTTATTTTTTCATTGTTCTTCCTAGATAAGATTCCTACAGATATCTATTATTATCTACAATAATTTACTATTAGTATCTGAAATCTTTCAGCATCAAAATTGATTGTATAACCCAATAATTGAATTGAATACATATGTTTTATGTGATTTGTGGGATTTTTTTATCAATTATGTCTACATTATAATTGTTTTTTATAAGACATCTACTAAAATTAAATGTTTTTGATAAATATCTTTGATTGTGGGAGATACAAAACTCTTATGAAAGCACTGTTAACCTAGTCACTCCACAATGAATTCACCATTTATACAAAGGAATGAAAAGTGTCTAAATTTTTATTTCATTCACATATAAGTGAATAAAATATTGAATTTACCACCATAATATGGAAAATATTTTTGTTTTATTACATTAAATATCTTCCCATGACCGCATATTATGTTGGTTATCTTTTTTTATATTAATAATATTTTTTTCTAATGCATACTGGGATGTTGTTTATGGTATGTTTTTTAAGGTATGATATTGTAGTTGTGTTTTTTCTCCATCCCGTCATTTATCTCTATGGAAAATATTGCAATTTTCTTAAACCATATAATATAACCATATTTCTCTATTGGAGTGTTCTCACTGGTCCTAGGGTATGGATGGGCCAAAGATGGTCACTTTTCACTGGAGTTGGATCACTGGCATGGATGGGTTATTGATGGAGATGACCAACAAGAATGAATGAGCTCATACAGCTTGCTGGAATAGTTGGGATTTAGTTAAAGCCATAGATTGGTGGGTGCTGGAGCTGATTCACTGGAATGGATGGGAACTAGCTCACTGGTATGGATGGGTTTATGATGTGTTACCATGACATAGATGGGTCGCTGGTAATACTTTTCGGTCATTTGTGTGGGAGCTAGCTCCCCAACATGGATGAGATGCTACGAAAAATGCATGCTTGTGTGATTGGTTGTGGAAGTTGTGTGGGTGGGGTGTGATGGATCTTGTTGTATTAAATTTCATTATTTATATAATTTTTTTTAATATTTTACATGTGCTAGTATCAACTTTGGTTTAATAATTCAATAAGAGTTATTTTATATGATAAATTAATTAATAAGTATAATACAAAACATTACTAATAATAAAAATTTATAATTTTTTTATCAAAATATAATTTATAAACATATATTATATCTTATTAATATTATTATCAATAGATAAAAATTATTTATTACCTATTGATGAACACATGAACTAGCATTTATATTATTTTTTGGTATTATTATAATTGTAACATAACTATTTTATATGTCACAAAAACATTTAGTGACATATTCATTATCAAGTGTTTCGTGACATTGACACATATGTTGATAAAATATTTTACAAACTGAAAATGTACTTTTACCAATAGCCTTGTTGGAAAAAGTGATATATTTTTTAGTGATATTAGGGGCATGTTCATAATATTTTATAATTATTGGTTTATCGAGTGGATGATAAAATATCTTTTTACCCATGGGAATAACCCTTAAAATATTATTTGTTTGAGTTTTATCATATATCCTCTAGTACTATGTATCTCAATTTTCTGGTTTCATGTTGTCTCACACTTGAAGTGACTACAATTACATGGGATCTCTATCCATTACATATTTCATACTCACATATAGGTGACATGAAAATTGTGTATGCTGGTACATAAAAAATCCATGGAATCACATACCCATATATATTATAGAGGATGGTATGACATTCTAATAATTATAATAATTAAATAAAAAATATAAAAAACCAATAAAATAATAATTAAAATTAAAGAAATCCAATATTCTTATATGTCGGTAAATCTCACGATGATTCATGCATGAAAAAAAAAAATTTTAATAGTAGCTAACATTCATTTCTATTATTTATGTATTATGATATAATACATGGATTAATAAATTAATTGGTGCATTAATTAATTTAATCATTCATCTTATTTATTGATCAAAATAGTCAGAGAAATGAACATCAACTATAAATTTAAATAAATTAATTTAATTTAAAATTAATTAGGTACACGATGTATATTGGATGAAATATAGTGTTTACCCCCTATAAACTACCCACACTCTTGAATGGAATTGGTTGTGTGTTGTGTACATACATGACAGGTTGTGTAAAACTGACATTAATATATGCATTATTTATAGACATGAATTATTGTGTAAACTAAATTGAATGTAAAAGGATCATAAATGATATATAGTTTTGAAATTACAAGGAAATTGATTTTGAATTTGACACTATAAGTCATTGTCACATGGAATCTATGCTAGAAACATACTATATGAATTGTTTTAATGAAATAGTTTCTTTCTATTCCATTAAACTAATTTTTTTAGGGTTTTTTGGATCAATGTGTACTCTTCATAAATGATTATGAGATAGATGAATTGTAAAATCCACTAGATGTTTTTTACTCCACAGTCTATACATCCATAATAATATTTTGGGACTCAACATGTATACCATATAAGAATTCATGAGTTACATGACATGTAAAATATGTATATGAAATTAAGTCTCATTAAGACAATTTTTTTGACAGCCTATTAACATTCGGTATGTAATGAATTCATGATGCAGACATTAACAAAAAACTTGTATGTTTACCATGGGGAGGAAACATGTGCAATAATTTCAGAATATGCCAACTACATTCCATGTATCCCAACAGACTGAATTCCATCTTACTAGTAAATACATGGGATTTAAAGACATATCATAATCTTCTACAACATGATGTTTTATGAGTAGAATAGCTTATCCTTGTGATTTGAATCATGGTATGCGAAATATACTTTACAATTATGATCTGTGTAGTCCTTTGATATCCAACCAAAATCTTAAAAAACATTCAATGATATCTGAAGTTATTATTTATATGTCCTTATACTATTCTAGATCATAAGTTGGGGAATAAAATTTTTTATATAAATTCGTATTTTATGAGATAATTTAACTTGAAATGAAAAAAATCCTTATATTGATCAATGATTAATAAATAATTCTAAATTAATATGTGACCACTCAGATACCAATTTACTATTTAAGGGAATAGAAGATGTAGTCAGACCTAAGTACACTAATGCGTCTCCATTAGTTTTTTGAATTAATATTTTGAAATGGATGAACAGAAACCGTAAAATCCATGATATATGATCTTTCACATATAATTTTTAATTTTTTTATAATTTAGAAATAAATAAAATTTTAATTGGTTTTTCATTATTGATTAAATTAACCAATTCATGTCTAATCATATTTGTGGTAGAGGATCCGAGTGTAGGAACCCTCTATTTGTATCCTGAAATGCTTCACAAACCTCAGAATGATGCTATTGAATCAAGAGGATCTAGTACTAATGATAATAACTGCTTTAATTGTTCATCATTAATCCAAATAAGTATTCATTCTTTCCTTGAAGGATTTATCAAATTAATTTGAATACTCGAGAGAGATTATGGGTATAGATACTATCTATTCATGAGAGGGATATAGAGAGAGTTATCTATATTTTTGATAGGATTCTCATGGGAGGATTTGTTTTTGTGTATAATAATGACTCCAATGTCTATATATAAAAATTATATAAATAGCTTATCTGCATACGAAATAGAATATTTTTTTAAAAAAATTCCATTAACTAATAAATTAATAGTAAGATAACCCCACGTTTAATAAGAATACTAATTTTTTTATGTACACAATACTCATGGAAATTTATAAAATAATTTCTCAAATATAAAATTAATATTTATTATATGATATTAAATAAACCATTCCCACTATACCCTTTAACTCGGTTAGTCAATCAACCTAAACATTAATCAAAATTTGAATAAAAAATATTTATTTAATTATATAAATACACATTATTATTAATCTGAATAATAATTTGATCAACATAACTTAAATAAATATTATTACATGAAACTAAAGAGAAATATTTATTTTCAAATTAAAATAAAATATAATTTTAACTTAGATATGTATCATTTTTGTGTGTATCCTTTTGGACCTAATTGATAGTGAATTAGGATAACTCACCTGATTTCCATGATTAATATCTAACAATATGACTAGAAACCAAAAAAAAAGTTAAATATCACAACTATAATAACCAAATATGAATGATAACATTGTAATATAATATCATTCACTCGACATCTCATAAATAAGGTTTCATACAAGTCTCATCAACTTATATTATTTATATGTCATTGTTTGATTTTCTTGAAATGAACTACTTAATAAAACCACCACAACTATCGAATTAATCATACAATTCTATTCTAATCATGATCTTTTGGATATATACTTCTATTTAATCTAAAGGGAAAAATTATTTCTTAATTTATTCATTAATATCTTATCAATCATAACACATCTAATGTATATTACTTATGTTTAAGAATATTTTATCAGATTTATTGGTTGTACCTAAAAGTAAATAAAAAATTATATACATTAATAATGATGTCATATATAGGTAATATTACCTATATATATTGATAAGAACATCCAATGATACATATAACATGTAAAATTATTCTGGTTGATATTTCTCTCTTAAGCTCTCCTCTTAAGTATCACCAAGGGTGAACTTCATGAGAAGAATTATAAATTTATTATGAGCCTAAAACATCTTCCCGCCTATATAATCTGTCTCTAGTTAAATTATTTAATCTTTCCATAGAACATGTATTAAAGAATGTCATCATATCATTTGTGCATTCTCTTCATAGTGGTGAATCCATATGACTTTTAAATGTTATAGGTACCCTAACGTAACTATCACATTATATTCTTTTCATAAAAATACACAACATTTCATAGGATATTTGTTAATATTCTAAACCCTGAAAATATAGGTAATCAAATGTAAAAAGTGGCTGAATCTAGAGAACCAAGTCCAACAAGGATAATATCATGAAATTATTGGATGTGGGAACATGTTCCACATGGTTCTTGTTAACCAGTAATTGATTGGAAACCCATGAGGATTCATTCCCTCAAGGATATTATAAACTACCTACAAAGATAGGATAGATTTATTGAGATGGTATTTCTAGACCAGATAATTCGTAAACTAGTGATGGAGTATTTGGATTGGTGATAACATATATCAGATTCTCTTGGATACATAATTAGAAGTGGATATAGTGGCATATGATTGATCTGTCATTACATGGGGGTTCACAATGACCTTCACTACATTAATGGTTTCCCTAAACAAGATGGAGATCATGATATCTTACAACATATTCATTGTGGATACTATTAGCATTCTAAGGGACAATTAGAAACAAATAAGTGTAGTATGACCAATAAAAATTAATGGTCAATAAAATTATTGACTAATTATTTACATTAGGTTTAGAATTCTATTTCCAATTCTCTCATGGTGTATGGATTTTATGTGAGACTTATTTATAAAGGTATGATGCTATTGTAATTTTACCAATGAGGGTTTATATTGAAGATTGGGCTAAATTATGATATGTTAGGATCATCTAACATTATGTAGGGGTCTTACCTACTTTATGACTATATTATGGATTTGAGATCAATTTATGAATCCTACAAAGTAATAATACTTGTTAACCTTATGAAATATATATCTTGAAAACAATTATTTTATAGGACACTACACTTAGGAATTATATAGACCTCTATATGATCTATATATTTTTTTATCAATATAGTTGAAATCAAAATAGTTTTGGAATATGAAATTTATCCCATTATAGGGAGGAATTGGGACAAAAAAGATGTTATTGTGTTTAAGTATTTGTGATTAGACCTTTGATATATGATTCTGACATATCCCAATAAAGGGAATTAGTACCAATGAAGTTTATTATCAAATAATGTAACACATCATACATTTTAAGGTCAGGTGACAAGGACCCTAATGGTTCATTTTAATGTCATGCGACCATGAATAAGTGATATTATTTATAAATTCATGTATCCAAGACTTGGTCTAAGAAGTTTAATGTCACATGTAGTGTAATAATAACATACTGAGGACTAGAAATGGTTCTTCGTTGAGTTATTCATGAGATTTCAATTATGGTTTTTTCTATTTGTTAGTATCTAAAGAAGAGAGGGTATGGTTTTGTATTACATCAGGTAGGTGGTTATTTTGTATTTCTTATGTTAGGGCATGTGGGACAGTTATGCACATCACAGGAGAACTAATGGGGCTGTTTATGCATGTCACATTGCGAATCAAACTATAATATATATATATATATATATGATGATCATTGCCAAAAAAATATTGATCATCACCCGAGTATTCCCTATATTATCAATATAGGATACCATTACTCTTCAAAAAAATGAATCCCAATATCACCACCACATGTATCCATGGGTCAACACCAAGGGTATCCTTGGATCATCACTAAAGGAATACCTAACTCTTTAACAGTGGAATCCATATCTCATCACTACTGAAAACATTTGATCATAACTAGAGGTATTTATTTCTCTTCATTAGATATAGGACTCATGATTTTCATATGAGGTAAAATGATATTTTTTTAACAAAATATAGAATAGTGGAAGACTTATTCTTACTTCATAAGGGATGGTGGTCCACTCATGATCCTCATATAAGAGAATATATCATTAGATTTTTAATAGGGAAATTTTGGAAAGATCAGTGTTATCTAAAATAGTTACCCAACATTTAAGGATTTCCTGCCTTGGTGGGTGGGTGGATGATGATGGAATTATAATTGAACCTTTATAAGGTATACTATATATTCTTCAATTTTAGGAATCAAAATCCATACAGTTTTATATTCATATTTTAATGAAACATGATAAGACCATTCCATAGAAGTTAACATCAAGGGTATGGATGCATTATATGATGTTTAAAGTCATCCATATTAGATATATAGATAATATTTACCTAGTAAAAGTTAGTATTTTAATCTCACATGTGATATTATTTGTAATTCATCATGTTCAATGGAAACTAGGTAAGATAATGTATGTTTGGGGAATACTCATAACTAGATTCCCAACTATGGATATCCACCCACTATCTGTTGGTAAAGATATAATGAAGGGAGACATAATATTTAGGGCTTGTAGCTTGTAATTGGTTCATATATGGTTTTATACCACCTCAATTTTGGTGACTAGAAGATAGTGAGAAACATGAATGATTGGGGTTTACTCCAAGTAGGAGTACCATATATGGATGTCTAATCCCATGTCTATTGGTAACTAGCTAAGGAATACAGACTTGAATATTTAGGGATTAAAACATTTAAGAATCCAAGATTTCTATATCTACCCTTATTCTATTGGTTATTATATGAGGGATACTAGAATGTTTTGGATTACACTAAGTAGGAGGACCATATATGTATTTTTACACTATAATCTTTTTGTAACTAATCAAGGAAGTGATACCAAAAAGGTTTAGACTTACACATAGTAGGAGGACCAAATATAGTTGTTTATCCACTATGTACTGTTAACTAGATGAGGTATTGGGACTGTAAATGGTGTATATGGAACCTAGTATGAGTCCCATATATAGTGATATAATTTTTATTTTTTAAACCTAGAAATTGAAATAAAGAATGAAATTTGGATTGATTTGGTCCAATTAAACAACCTAGGTGGAATTGATGACCTGATAGAGGCCTAGTTTTTGATAATTATGCCTCCTATTTTATTGTTCATTAGTGAAACATCTTCTTCATACCCTATTACCATTAGTTATAGGCCTAAATGTTCCTTAGGAATCCCTTTCCGAACAAATCCGTAATGTTCTACATCAAGAATGGCATGCTTCACAAAGGACCGATGTAAAATATGGATAGTGAAGTTCTTTATGTGAGAACCCTCCATGTATATTGTTTGTGAGATTCCTTTATAAAGTTATTTTTTCTATTTTCATTCATAATGTGGGTTTTTTACGTTCCCATCATGATATGGGCATCATAGGAGTCATCTAAAAAGTTGGCTTCAAGGGGGGTCCTTCATGAATGGGTTGTCTGAGAGTCATTCATAAATGTGATTTAAAAAGTGTATTTTGTGAATAATCCTTCATGGGACTAAAATAATAAGGATTTTTTTTAATAAAATTATCATGAATGACTTATATGTCACCCTTAAACTCAAAAATCATTTCACAGAAGAAGTTAATCCACCTTTCTAAATGTTCTTATTAGGTATTTATAGGCAGTGTCTCCCTTGACGTGGATGATGTAATAGAAAAGAGAGATAGAAATGATTCCCCATAAACTATTATGGAATGTAATATTTTCATTAAGGGATCATGTAGCCATGATATAATCACATAAAGTTTCCATGAAATAATTCATTCATGAATGAATCACATGATTAAAAATCACATCTATGAGAATGCCTCAAATGAGTGATGACCTTAATGGATATTTGTGGTTTTGAAGAAATATTTCATATATTAATGGGTCATATAAATGAACCCCAAATGTTATCCTTTTGTGAACATAGTACATAACAATGAAGCATGAACAAGGGAATGTTGAGAAGCATTGAGTCCCATGATGAAAGTACATAGTTTTAAAGATTCTATATGAACACAAATGAACAATTATGATTGAATGATATTCTACAGTATCACATCAAATAAACTTCTCTCATTCATATAAATTTTACCTTTTTTAGTTTTTCTTGACACTAAGGTAAGTCCCAACATAAAACAACCATAACATAGTTTATAAGTAAATTGTGTCTCCTTGAATATTAATATTTAATTATAAAAAAACAATAAATAAAGATACCTATGTGGTGTAACCTATAATAATTTTTTTAACTAAAAAATATTCTCCAAATACCCTCAAAATTGATTTTTATGGATTTGGAAACCATTTTATTAGAAATGTTTTTGATATATATCCAAGTTCTGATAGAATTTTCAATGCACCAAATCACAGAAAGGTGAATTGTTTTTAGGAATATATATCACTCGATGACTGAGAAAAATTATGACACATGAAGATCCCGTTATTCATTTATTTTTTGAATTGAGAAAAAGTTCTCTTAAAATTCCACTCATCTCATTTATGTGTGTAAAATATCACTAATTACATAGAAAAGTGAATAAAACAAACTATTTGACACCAAAATATCTTATCCTTAAAATAGGATACGTTTAGAAGGAAAATAATGTGATTACAAGGAAATATTGGGCCCTTTATCATGTTTCATTATCATCTAGATGGATTCAAAAGATGTATCAACAATTAATGGAGGCTCACTATGTGTAGGGTCTCAAATAAATGATTTTTTTCTCTAATAGGTGACTATTGGGCTATTATTGGGGACCAAAATGGGATATTGTATTTTCAGCCTCCTTAGACTTCTATATACCTTACCATTTTTGGGTTTTTTTCTCCTTGAAAAAATTTATAATGAGATGATGATTTGTCCAAAAATATAGGATGGTAGGGGACTGGAATAAAAGTCAAATTTCTATTTCGACAGGATATAATAGATCTGGATTTTACTTTGTATCTTGTGAAAACATTAATCTTTCAACACATAGTACTTGTTAGAATGTATATATATAGACCACTATTTGGAATAATATAAAATATATGGTTCTATCCTTGTACAAATTTATTTGGGGAAGTCCTAATATGAACTGATAAAAATTTAAACTGGAAATCTTAAGTAGATAAGGTTCATACTAAAAAGATTTATGTCTTATATAATTGAACACATTAATTTTTTTAAGGTCTTACATGATGGATTATTATGAAATATGGGTTAAAATGAAATGAAGACTATATAACCATAGAAAAATCATTTTAACTAATATAAATAATGAAATATGTGTACCTATTTGTTTTTTCTAGGTTAGTAGTCATAGAAGAATTGATTAATTTCATTAGGGAAGGATGGTGGTCCCTATGATATTTATAAATTTTATTATGTATCACCGTACATTTTTCATAATCTATTGATAGAGAATCTTGGTTGGTGGGAACACTAATTTTTTATAGGATTCCTTTATATAGTTTTTAATAAGTTATTTTTTCTCATTTACTTTTTTTAATTCTCTAAATTTTTCATATTATATATTGGGTTCATGAATAAAAAGCGAAAAAAAGGTTTTCATTACATGTTCTCACTTTGTCATTATTAATCAGGGAAATTAATATTTCTATTTGAATTATTATTTCATGTATTCGAAGTTAGACAATGACATAATGGGGCTTAAGGTCACATAGATTTGGATAAAAGGTTATCCAGAATACTTTTTTGTTTTGTAATGGTTGAATCGATGTTAAAAAAATAATGATTTCACTAATTTATATAGTCTACAGTAAACATGAATGTAATTTATTATTATAGTTCTTGGCCCAAAGGATGCTGATGTTTTTGGTAAGATAGCTTTAATGAAATTTTGTTGGGGTTTTATATCATATAGGATTGATATAGGATATGGTAATCTCTCTTGGAATGATGAGACAAACCATTTCTATTATAGAGTCGAATCAGAGTAAATAAGATCCCATATATGGGTGCATCTAGTTTATGGTCGTAGTTCTTCGAAAATAGTGTTTTTCAATTTGGGGTCTTGAAATGAGGGAAAAGTACCTAATATAGTTTTTCTGTGAGGATAATTACAACCAATGTCTATGGTATTTCCAAGGTAGGTATCTTAGCTCGATACATTTTGGACTTCATAGGAGATGCACACCCATATGTGAAACAAAAAAACTGTAGGATGTAACGGTATATCTCCAAACGATGGAATAATGTATAAATCTATAGAATCAATGGAATTAAAATATACATCAATAATTGGGATATGGAAAGGTAAATCATAACATAAAAAATTACATGTCATTGTAAAAAAGAGTTATATGGGAATAAGTTGACCAATTGTAATGGTTTGATCATCATCACATAGTCTATAAATTGGGCAAGGTAGTTTATCGAGTCCTTTTCTCTTTAAAAAAAACTTCATAAGGGTAACATATTTGTTCAATTGTAACATTGATGTTTATAATGAAATGGGGGGATCATTCATATCCTTTATTAACCCTGATACAAATTTTTATGAAAGGGGTAACCAAGAAGATTTTATCAAGGTTCACTATATGCAGGAGAAGTATATCCTTCATTGCTCCTACAACATAGCCAAACCCAATCCTGCTATTTGGTGTTTGATATGATGATTCTTGGTTTCTAAGGTTCATGTGCCCTGATTTAGGTACATCCTTTCTATTACAATTGATAGAAGTGAATATCCATTGATTCTAGGATATGTTTTCGTATTTTCATCCATTTTGTATTGTTATTAATTAATATTTTATTGATTTTTTGGACCCATGTTGTTCTCTTGGGTGTTTAGGACATCATTCAGGTGGGATAATGAAACAACTTTCAAATTCATCATGTTTCATGTAGGTGGCTACGTATTTTGGGACTTTATGTTTTAAAACCTTGCAAGACGGTTTTTTTGACCTTTCATTTCGATATCATGTTTAAATAATACTTATGTTCGTAATATATTGTCTTCGAAAATCAAGTTTTACATGATTTCCACTTCATTTCGATTATTTTTCTATAATTTAATTTTTTTTAAATCCTAATTTAATTTATTTCTCACACCGATTTTTTTGTATATTCCCAAACAATCATTAATTAAGAAGGTAAATGTTTTATGTGAGGATTCAATTTTAAAATGTGGGGTTATCTTTTATTATATTATTTTTATTTAATTTATATTCTTTTGAAATAAATTTTGATATATATATATATTGGTTCTAGAAATATATATAAGTATACATATATGCATCTTTGTGTAAAAAATCACATGATAATATGTGAATTTATACAATTGTATATATGTATATATCCCGCAATATTGTGCCCTAAAGCCCCCATGTTGGATCTCTCATGAGGTTCATGCCCCCCAACATGAGTCCTCACCATCACCGTTGACCCCCTTCACCCCTGATTCATCTATCGTAGCCCAAATTCACTCCATACTCTAGGAAATCTATGCCAATCCTCCTGATCCTAAGGCCTTCCCCTCACCACTGGCCCCTTCTCTCCCCAATCCCCCACCCCTTGTATCCCCCTTCTCTACATTCTCCCCCACCCCCATCTTAGAGGGATCCTATTTATATAACGTAGTATTTTTTATGTAATTCCCCTATCATGCATGGTTTATATTTCATTGACGATTGTTATTGATTTATTATGATTTTAGAAATATTGTATAATCCCTTTGTTGGATATAATAAATTTAAATATGGATTTTGTTCTTGGAATTGATG
Source organism: Viscum album (assembly GCA_963277665.1). NCBI lineage: Eukaryota > Viridiplantae > Streptophyta > Magnoliopsida > Santalales > Viscaceae > Viscum > Viscum album. The sequence continues at coordinate 579,842,015 of OY728143.1, forward strand.
TGTCTCCTGAGAAGAGTTTCCTTTAGGTCACTAATAAATATCTTATACATTAATTAATAATTTATGAATAATAATATGTATTAATATTAACATATTAATTTGTTTTATGTGTGAGTTGTTTATTATTTAAATAATAAATGTTATATTTGTTTGTATTTGTATTCATTCATTATTATTCCTATTTATATTTAGTTTGTCATTACTCTGCGTATGATTTCATTTATAAATTTATTTTTCTTCCAGAATTATTCAATATATAAGTTATGATGTTGTTTTTAATTTTTAAATTGATATCAATTCTATGGAATAATCATTTAAACAATATTAGTCGACTACTAGATGATGTTTTATTGCCCACACATACACCTGATGATTCATCGGGATCCCTTCCAACAACATCTAGGACATCCTCCATTTCCCCCATCTAGTGTTTATGAAACCCTTTATGTCCCTCCCTCCAACATCTACTACAACATCCTTCTCTGTCATTGGAATTTATGGAACATTGCCTCTAAATTTAATAGTTTTGGAATGTGGAGACTCCACATTGAGGGAAAAGGTGGTGACTCTAGTTACATTATGATGATATTGTAGGGTGATGATTATATGTACAAATATTAATGTGGATAACGTTATTGAACTTATTTATTATAATTAAATTTTTTCAGAACAAATATGTAAAAAATGTTACTACTGAGATAGATATTAACAATTAATATGTTGGGAATCAGATCAGAATAACGATAGTGCTCCCATTTTAATATTATGGGGTCCCCATATATAATGATGTGGGATTATTTGAACTGATTCTATGCCAATTAGAAGATTATCTGGTTACTATTTTGATTAAAAATTATAATTGGAGGGATATTCATAAATCATGAACGAATGATGTATTTTATTCCCAAATAAAGGTAATTTTAATACATTATGGCTCAATTTAAATCCATTATTAAATTAAATTCTGATATGTTAAAAATGAATCTATTTTAAAATATGATATTTCAAATAACCATTCCTGATTTTATCACGCCAATGAGGATGTTGAAAATTTTTAGTATGAAATGGAATAATTTTAAATTGATAATATGGAATGAATTAAATGATACATCATTGACCACTCACCAGTAATTTGATAAGGTACCAGAAAGGTTAATATGAGAGTAGTGGAAGGTTTTTGTTGATTTCTCTCTCCATGGGAAGCACATATTATTTAAAAATATATTATTGTATAAATATAATTTTACATATAATGAGATAAAATTAAATATATTACTATTAAATAAAATGATATTTATTTTATGAAGTTTTAGGAAAAACTGTATCCAGTGGATCTAGAAAAATCATCTCACACACTACCGGTTCAAATTGTTTTCCAAGAAACACACCGACTATGGAAATTTTATCATTTGTTTATAAATCTATAAGATAAAATTATATGTTTCACGAATTATATTTCGTATTTTTTTTCAAAACGGTCACATAATTTAAGGATAGAAGTCTCCCAAATAGAATTTATGTGGGATGGTTATACAAATTCTGATGGGAGTTAGATGAATGATCCTACTAAAGAAGATGGGGGTTATGAAATCCTTTTTCATTATAATAACTTATTTCCTATTTTCACTTATTTAATATGTATTCCATTATATATTATTTATATTTGATTTATAGGTAGAAAATAAAGAACTATGGGATGAAAATTCCATACAGTCCTTCTCGATCTCTAAGGATGATCTAGTTGGTCAATTCTTTATGAAGAATAATCCTACTCCTGTGTAATGAATGGGTTAAGGGAAATTATAAAAAAATGTTCTTTGGAAATTCATCAACAAATTAAAATATATATACTACTAGATGTATATATCCCTAAAATGATATGCTTTTATGAATTTTACAGAAATGAAAAGCACAATTCTGGAATAGGGGAGAACAATCATATAACATAGGGATTATATACTATTGTAGGATGATAATTTCATCTCTATAAAGATAGAATAACTTTATTTATATCATAATATTACTGGATGTCTCACCATTGATATTGCATTGATGGATGGTTTATGTATGTCGGTAAATCACACAACTTAAATCTTATTTAGTGAATAAACATTTATTGTTTTAATCATTGAATTAGAATATATAGCACAGTTTAATTTTTAAGAAAAATATTATACATTTCTAGTTATAGGAAGTTGAGTTGAGGACAAAGATGGTGTCGATCATTTCATTTAAAAAAGTTATGAGAGTTGAAATTGAATTAAATGATGGTGATGTTTTACTAAATTCAGGACTGACTAGAAAAATGACATGGTCATTAAGAAACCATATTGTTTTTTGAGGATGCTGTATTTTAAATCTCTATTTATTTATCATTACATGCATTTTTTTCTCTTATAAAACCCTCCTTTTAACCATTATCATCTTATATATTCCAATAGTGATGAAGTTAACTATCATTACATTGTACTGATGTTTTCTATGATTAACATAAATGGGTTTTCTATATTTTTATTTTATTTCAACATGTTGAACAATTTTATGCACAATTAACATGTCTGTTAAAATTCCTAAGATGCTATTTTTTTATGATTTTTTAATCAAAGTGATTTGGAAATTTTCTATTGTATTTCTAAATAATTCTAAATAATAAATTTTTTATATTAATGGGGATTCATATACGAGGGTTATTTGAGGTGGGTTGGAGAATAGTATTAAATATTGTAGAATCCTTCAACAAGTGCCACTGAATTGTTCTCCAAGATAGTGGGATATCATGCCTCAAGCTCATCTCCCTGAAGGAAAAAGGTTTCCAGCTAGTGGTGGGGACATTGTTTGTGCCCTTCGAGAGACTATCCCTTATAGATAAGATGATGAAAAACAATAAATAATAGAAGTATGTGGAAGAAGAATAATAAAAAATATACATCAGTATAAGATACTGTGAATAAAATAATAAAAATAAATAAAAAATTAGCATAAGCTGAATAAAAATTTTAGATACAAAATTATGATTATGGTATGTCAAATTTTAATAGAAAATATTAGTGTCGGAGCTTGGGATAAAAAATAAACTATTATCTAGAAAAATATAATGAAAGGGAAAAACTATTACTTCTGAAAACATTAGAATAGGATCAGTCCTCTTCCCCTTGTCAATACTAATGTTGTAAATAAATCAATCATCAGAACCCAAACTCTTCCCTTTATCCATTCCTGTAACCATTATGTATGTTTGGTTTCCAATGATAGCCTATGTAGGGTGTGAGATACAAGCTCATTACATATGAACCCATGATGTCTAGGCTGATCCATTTTATTCAATAAAAAAATAAAAATGTTTTATAATAAATAAATAACTGTAAATAGAAAACTAAATAATAAACACCTCCGTTCGGGTTCCTAAAATGGGAACCCGACTAATACCACTTACTTTTTTATAAGTCAATTATTTGAATAAAAGGTACCAGTACATGTCATAATATGTACACAAGGGCCGTTGTGAACCAAATGACAATGTAAGGAAAGTCCCAAAGCTAATTCATTATATTGGGGTCTTTTTTTCATCTCATCATAAAAAATGATCCAATAAATAAGTGAAACAACACATATAATACAACAATTTAATGCATCAAATCCATGAGGGGAGTCTCAAGCCCTTCCATGGTAATATAAATAGAGTCCCAAGGGTCTCTATTGGTGTCTCTGATACAACTGATGCCACCAAGTCCATGTAAGGTAACCCATATAGTAATTCCTCGTATCACCCATGGAATGGTGACCTTGATTCCGTACCAATTATCTCACATCAAGGATGAGGTATCACTTGAGGCATGGCATATCAATATTTTCAATGATAATATCCTCAGCTTCTCCACTAGGTTACTAGTGTCAGTCACGTGTATATGTAAACCACCCAGAGAGCCCTTACATAGAAATCCAAAGTATCACTCCAATTTCATCGAGTAGATCCAACCTAGCATGGAGTGTCCATCCAAGACCTCTTTAAATCAGGACCCATGTTCTCTCATATCCCTAGAAAGTGAGCCATATCAATCAAGTTATGTCACAAGGCACAACACACAGATATATATATATATATATATATATATATATACAAATTCCATCAGAGGCATGGGATGAAATCATACTAACAAGATATCCAATGTTAAAATTTAAACCATAAAATATTTCATAATGAATTAAGCACAAAATTAAGATCATGATTCCAAGAATGATCTCTAGTCAATATGAAACAAGCACAAGCAATAGAATATAAGTATAATCCCATGGAATTGGCATGTGATATATATATATATAATGAAATTTAATATGGAATGATGAATGGTATTCAATCCACATTCTGAAGAAATTAAATGTAAAATGATTAGAATTTAATGTGTCACGTCAAGCACAATCATTTAAATATATTGTGTGAGGAATGAAGCACAAGGACTACCCTTATATACAACCATTTCTTTAATTCCAATTATAATTTAGTGCATTTTATCAAGGTGGAATTCACACATGTGGATTTATCCATTTAAGACATGTAAAATTGACCATTAATGGGGAACATCCTATGGGGGTGACCAACAAAAATGAGAACGACAATGGACACAAAATAACATTTTAATTAATTTATTAAACAATAACGAAGCATTGTGAGAAGGTTCTGGGGAGTGGAACAATTAATCTTCATTTAAAAATAAAATAAATGGTTGTGAAAGACCTATACTACCTATTCTGATGTAGTACCACTCTACTCATCTATTGTTGAGTCTTGATTCGACCTAGAATTGAAGAAATCAATGAATATTTCAAACTCCCTAAAAATAAGGCAACATATATCACACCAAAATAGAAAAATGGATGGAAGGGGAACCATGAAATATATTAGAGAGTAATCTTTAGCTTATTGGGATAGACCTAATTATTATGATGGTGATTGATCTAGACACTGGATGAATGAAGTGGATCAAAACCTATGAAGGAGGGGAAGGAGGATCTAGAAGTGTGGGAAGGGGTAGAAAATTACTATAATGTATAGGTAAGGAAATATAATTGGTTTAAAATTATTAAAGAGGGGAATTATGTGGATTTTACACAGAAGCATAGAAAACAAGGTTTGGACATATAGTTTGGAAAATCATGCACACGATGCTGCTTCAAAGGGGTGTATAACATGGTTTGGTTCATTGTTTTACTAACTGTCTAAAAAATGTGTCTCACCTATCTATACAAAAAAATTATATGGTTTCATGGGCATTAATCTAGGGTCACATGGTTTTATAAAAACCTTTCATCCCTTTACACCCCATTGTCCGCAACCACTCAACATAGGGAAACTGTGCAGGCTGGGTTGCCCAATTTCCTCTAACCATGTGGCCTAGTATGCTTCTTCTTATTTTGGGGATCTGAGCTTCGAACAATCTTCAGAGACACCCGAGACCTCTTTTATTTATTTAGGGATCATTACTAGGTATGTTAAAAATAATTAGAACAAAAAATTAATGGTACAAAACTTTGGTACATGTCATAACATTACAACCCCCTTATATAAGAAAAATCATCCCCAAGTTGTCTTTCAGATGGTGGTATTATGTCAGTTGAGAAGAGTTTTGAACACTATTAACCTTTTTTGGCCTCCCACTCCCATGTCTCTTCCTTCTGACTTCTGTTTGGAAATAACACTTAGAATATAGAGACTCAACTTCCTCAGACAACCTTTATTCTACAATCAAATAGATGTATTATATGCTCTTTGAAAGATGCATCCACATCCATCTCGATATCCTTAGAGTCAAATAAATGATATGCGTCTTAATTATTCTATAAAAGATGAGATTCATAGGAAACATCATTCATGGAATGGTTCCTCTGAGGTAATATCAACTAATAGGCTATTAAAAAAACCCTATAAACTATCTAAAAATCCCTGACATATTGAGGTGAAAATAGTCATTGTCTTCAAATTTGTATATGTACTAATATGGGTGATACACACAAAAATAAATAATGTCCCCCATCAAAATCTAGATTTATATGACCATGATTTCTATAATAATTTTTTTCAAGAATGAGTTGTAGCCATACACTTTTGAATCATCTGTACTTTCCTAAGAGTCTCCTAAACAATATGAGAAACCAGTAGAGATGCCTCACTTTCCAATAGCCATCATAGAGGTGAATGAAATGGCCTAATGTAGAGGGCACCATACAGATCCATCTGAATTTTTTCATGAATTCTTCTATTGTATGAAAATTCATTCATAAGAATATGATTTTCCAAAAAAACACAGAAAACAAGAATAATGTACTATGGGACATACTATAATACCCATGTGGTGTGCTTTGACTACCTGCATGTCAAAGGGTGACATGAAGTACTCAAGAGAACCTATGAACCTAGTGTATCTTTCAACCATTTCCAGAATGATGATGTGAATTGAACATCTCATTCAAAAATGATACTACAAGGAACACCATGAAGTCTCACTCTATCGTGAATGTAAATCCTCTGTAGCTCATCAACGGAGAAGGTTTAACAAATCCGTAGGAAGTGCGGGACCATGGTCTGCTTGTCGAGGATCACCCATATTTCATCACTACCTCAATAGGAACTCATAAATCCAATCATGATACCCATGGTAAAATTATTACATTTACACTCAATAATTGGGAGGGGCATTAATTTTCCTTCAGGCTATTATTTATCTACCTTCAACTACTGACAGGTCGAGCACCACATGATAAAATATGTTATCTACATCTTAGTTCCTGACCAATAATATTGAAAAAATATATCACTGTACATTTTTTTAATTGTAGGATGAACTAACCATATGGAGGAATGAGATTCCATAATCATCTATTCTCATATATTTGAAGGCACCCATACACATCCATGGAAGTACAAAGCTTCACTAACATGCAAAACACAATCAGAAGGTGGGTTTTAATCTTTGACACCATCCCTAAAAATGAGGCCTTGGGAATCATGTTTCTTCCTCATCCGATCCTACTCCAAAAGGGAGGACATCGCTACTTGAGTGGATAGAATTGACTTCTTGTGCTACTCTTAAAAAACCAAATTCATATTAGAAAATAGATCCATCAGCTACCACTCATTAATGGCCTCCATGATTTCTTGCATCTGATTATTCTAGCTCAAGGCATTAGATTGAAATTTAACTTTCCAATTGTGTAATGAATTTAAAGACAAAGTTCTATAAGGATTACAACCACTTCCCCTACCTCGGATTCTAGTTGTATTGTGTGGATATTTATTTGAGGAATTTATGATCCTTGTAAACAATTAATCACTCTCTTAATATGTAGTTCCTTCAACAATGTTAATCATGAACTACATCTGGTAGCTCGAGATCTTTTATCAGGTAATTATGCTAATGTGGATTCAACTGGTGGGACCCATATGCTGCAACTTTATCATTATACATCAAAAACAACTCCAAGATCTATCCCTAAATCATGATAATATACTATATAAATTCTCATAGGATTTGAAATAATTAGGATCATCAATGAGGTGAGCCTTCCCTTAATCTTATAAAAATATTTCTCAAAATACTAAAACCATATAAACTGCACACCCCTCTTATTCTAGGTCATAATATGCCCTACTATGTGGGATAAACCATATGTAAACCACCTGTAATAGCCATCTAGCCTCCTGAATATTCTTATATCGAACACGTTCTTGGGTTTATCCTCAGAAACCCTGGTTCTCACTTTCTCTAGGTCATCTGTTACTCCTACCCTAGATATGATATGACCCAATAAGTGAACCTTGCTAATCCAAAATTGGAATTTACTAAGATTTAAATATCTCTTGTTCTCTCTTAGTGTACTCAACATGATAAAAAGATTATTATCATGGTAATTAATAGTGTGTTAGTAATCTAGGATATTGTCTAAGAAGACTTCAAAAAATGATTTAATATAGGGGTGAAAAAACTGATTCATCAGATCCATGAAAACATTAATTATTTTTGTCATAACTATAACATAACTAGATAATCATACAGTACATACCTTATATATAATTTTCTATGTGGTAATTCTGATGGCCCCACATGAACCTGGAGGTATAATTACAACAATTCTATCTTGGAGAAAATAATTGCACCTCATATCTGGTTGAATATTTTGTTTATACGAGTAAATGGATACCAATATTTCACCGTGAGAAAGTTTAATTGGTGGTAATATGTGCACAATATGATGAAACCAACTATAAATCTGGAGAAAAAGGCAAGTAAACCCCATATTGATTTGATGGTCTAATTAAACCCTTAGCCTCGTGATCATTATGATTCATCTTATGTTCATGGATCCCTACACATAACATATTATTTAAAGCAATGGGAACTGGTTCTAAACCTAAAATTAGTAATTTTGTGATCTCAACCTATATATTCGAAGGTAAGATAGAGAAATCCTTAAGGGAGATGTACTTGAAATGATTAAATACATGGGGGGACTCTACTGACTACATTAATAAAGAGACTCGCCTACTGTGATGTCACTCTTCCAAGCCTACTAATATTGGGGAAATCTCAATATGACTAGATCTCCAATTATCTGTTAAGAATATATGTATATCTGTTATGTTATTTGAAGGGAACTCGATATCAATCCACATGGGATTGATAAAGAAAAATTCATTCCATACCGAGAATGACATCAAAGAGAATGATCTTAAGGATGAAGAAACTCCATAGGAACTGAATCACACTTATTTCAAAGTGGAACTCCTAAAATATGTATATTCCATCTATTTTATCCCCTAATGATGTGTCAAGAGACATAACTCCAGATAAGTACTCTAATGCAAGACCATGGATTTCCATAACCACAACATATATGAAAGAGTGGGATTCACCTAAATAGAAAATGAAAAAAAAACTAATGTATAGGTCACCAAAATAGTAACTATAACCATATATAGCTTTGGAAATTTCACCTTGGACATAGTCTTTACTGCAAAAATATGGACTGAACCATGGCCTTGAGACGCTGCCCGACTAGCCTGAGCAGGTCTACTCTACTGATTCTAAATATATTGGGCTTGATTTCCTCAACCAAGACCATTACCACCACAGCCTCACTGACCATTAGAAGACCAAATCCTAGCATAACATGCATTCACTAATTAAATACCAAATAGGTTTGTTTTTATGTATCCACTGTCACTTTTTTATATAGGAAAAATATAGTAGAAGTTCTAAAGGTGACCCATCGTAGGACAATATAGATACTCAATTGGGTTCCTCGTTCATTGAGGCTTCATATGGCCTATAGTTCCATACTTATGGCATATTATAGAATCAATATGTGTCACATGGATGTCATTACACCCACATGCACACTCAAAATATTTCTTTATACTTCTATAATAACCATCACACTACTTCATAATAGAACCACCCTAGATCAAGTTTCCAACTTCTCTAATATTTCATTATATAATTAGGACCTAGTTCGCTATCACTATAACTTTATTAAAAAAGATATTCAATTATGATAAGACATAATATCCATTCATATCCTAAAAATTCCTCATAGTTGTCAAGTCATCACTAGTTAGAGATGGATAAAAACACTGAAATTTAGTTAAGTGTGAAGGATACTCAATCATGGTCATAGAGCCTTGCTGAATTTGCATGAACTCTTTAAAAAGGTCATCTCTTAGTGTATATGGGATGAAGTGAACATAGAAGGACCTATAGAATTCTTCCTAGACCATACCTTGGTGATGCTTCGAATGAGACATGGAATCCCACCTTTGATTGGTGGAGTCATGCAACAAGTAGGTATCGTGCTTGACCCTATTCTCTAGAATAACATCATGAAGATCAAAGATACAAACTGTGGCCCCTAGAAATGATTTTGTAGCATTAGGATTGAAATAATTTGATAATGTGGGGGGATTTCTTTATTGGAATTATGAATTTATATTTTCCAAATAGGGGGCAAGCCAGGGAGAACATTGAACAGACAACATGAACCACAAAAAATCATCATGGAACTGAGCATCAATACCTAGAGGAAGATCAACAGGATGTACCTTAGGTGGAAATAATGGAGGTACTATAGGTGGTTCAATACCCACCACCTCTTGAGTGTTCTCATCCCCACTCCCTTAGAATTAATCATGAGGATTTCATGGTAGAATAGCTCTATAGTTTCCCAGTACACACCTCAGACGGGATTTAAAATGGATAGTAATGTAGATAAGTAAAATGATAATTAAGGGAAGGTACAAAGCTTGCATGAACATAATATAACTAAAATCCTTCTCCTAGATACATTCTTATATAAAAAAGGAAAAGTTATAAAAAGATCAAGGGAGACATGTCCCACTTCCCATTTCGATGGCTGGGGCATGGTCGGGGTCTCACAATTATCTTATTTGAGGATCATTTAATTTTAAAGGTGATGTTCATTTAAATTAATATTAAGCATGAAAATACATTTTAATGGATTGATAAGGGTGATATTCATTCCAATTTATAAGGGCCCAAACACCTTTTATATTGAAATTTCACATCCACTTAATCTAGAACATAACATGTTCCTTCAAGTAAAATTTAGCACATTTATATATTTATAACAATCAACCATTACAATACATAAAAAGTTTTCACAATTGAAATCACATGTTAATTAATCAATCCAGGCTTAAAGTAGATATGGAATTTCAATATGAAATAAAAATCATTCCTTATGGTTCCTAGTATGATTAATTCTATGTAGTGACCTCATTTCATCGAGATATTATAGAAAATATCATTGATTCAATAATAAAATTCTGATAACAAGATAAAAATGTGATTCACCTAATGGTGATATTGTAAAACTTATAAATGGCATATCCAATAATATCAATTTCCCAGTCCAGGAAATTTGGGTTTTCCCCATATATGGGTTAGCTATGTCCAACCACATGGTAAGGTTCAAATTAGAATCTCCAACTCTCCAATCCTATACACAAACAGAATGAAAAATAAAAAAATACCTTTAATACAAATTTTTATAATCCCTCTCCGCGTGCTACTAAATTATTCCCTAAGAGGGTGGTCCAAAAGACCTCAAATTCCTATCCAAGAACACTGGAGGCTTTCTAATAGTAGTGAGGGCCTTGGTTTAATGTGTGGGGAGACTATTACTTTATATATCAGAGTATGAACAATGGTAAAAAAACCCAATAAGTGGTGGAGGCATTAAAAAACCAAAACAGTCGAATGATCGTGTAAATTAACCAAAAAGAATAAACAAACAATTGGTGGAAGATAAATAATAATATTAGATACAAGAATAGTGATGATGATAATTCAAATGTCTATAAAAAATATAACTATGGGGAGATGGGGAAACATGGAGATACCACATGATAGAAAAATATACAAAAAGGGAAAAAGTTGTTACCATAAGAATCTAGAGTATAGGATTGGTCCTCTACCTCGTGATCCTTCCTATTGTTGTAAATCAATAAAGAATAAAAAGTTTCACACTTACCATTATCCATACATGCATTCATGATGTATTTTTGGGTGGAAAGGGAATCACATTCAGTGGGTGAGATACAATATTAAGAGGTTGGAACACATAGTGTCTAGGCCGATCCATTTCATGCAATAAATAAATGACACAGTTTCATAATAAATAAATATTGGTAAATAAAAAATTAAATTCTAAAAAGCTCGATCTAGGTTCCTAAAATCCATACCTGACCAATACCAACTACTTAGGGTTAATCCAAATTTATAAAAAGGGTACCAGTACAAGTCATAATATGTATACAGAGGCCATTGTGAACAAAGAAACTAAATTTGGAACACCCCCATTTTTTTCATGGGGTCACATTTTCAAGTCATCACAAACCATGTCCTAATACACATTTTAAACAAGACAAATAAAATAATCAATCAATCCCTCAAATCAAAGGGTGGAGTCCTGATCCCATCTAAGAAAATATAAACATAATCAAAAGGGTCTCTGCATGTGTCTATGATATAACCAATTCCCCCTGAGTATGTCCAAGAAAACCAATATCACTCATGTCAGGGTGAATCTGAATCCTTACCAGGTATCACTGGGCATGGAATTGCCATCTTTCCCTTGTTTCCATAATTGGTTTCTCCATTAGGTAACTAGTTTCACTCAAAATTATAAGTAAACCATCATGATATATCATACCTGTAAGGCCACTGTATCACTCCTAGAATGCCGAGTAGATCCAAACAATTATGGCGATTCGATTGATGGTGTCCTCAAATCAGTAACCATGTTCTCTCCCGGTCTGTATAAAGTGATCCATATCAATCAAGGTAGACCATAATACACAATATATATATATATACACATGTCATAAAAGGAATGAAATTAATTATTTCTAACAAGCTATCCAATGATACATTTTAAACCATAAAATATTTCATAAGTAATTTGGAACAAGTGTATTCTCATGGATCCAAGAATGATCTCTAGTCAGTATTAAATAGGAATTGGAAATGGAATAATTGTATAAAACCAAGTCATTGGAATTACATATATATACATAAATAAATCTATTATACATGTAATGAGGCATGGTATTCAAAAAAATTTCATAAGAAATTAAATTTAAATATATGTAATTCAATGTGAATCATCAAGAAGAAGAATTTAATTATATGTTGGGATCCATGAAGCTCAAGGAATAACCTCATGGAAAACCATTTATCATTATTGTAAATATAATATAGGTCATTAAATCGGGGTTCGTCTCGAACATGTGAATTTCTCCATCGAACAAATGGTAAATCCTCCATTAAGGTGGTAGAAACTTAGCGGGTGGGAAAAAATAAGGATAAAAACCAATAGATGGGTTTCTCCACACTAAAGGGTTATAAATAACATGAGATCCCATTTAAATTAATTTATTAAAACTGAAAGAAGAATCACTGGAAGGGTCTGATGAGTGGTATGATGGAATGTTATTTAAAAAGAAATGAAATTTATAGGAAATACCTAGACTACCTACCTCAATGTAGTAGTATTCCACTCATTCGTTATCAATTATTGATTTGACCTAGGATATAACAAATTGAAGATTTTTTCAAATTCACCAGAGATAGGGAAAAATTAATTGAAAAAAATAGAAAATATGAAGGAATAATAATAATTAAAAATATTATAGACGATGGTGGAGCTTACCGATACAGATCATGTTCTTCTATAATTGATTTATTCAGACATTAGATGAATATGGTGGATCAAACCCTATGTAGGAGAAGAAGGAGAATCTCCACACATGTCAAGGGAAGAGAAACTTGTTGTAATGGCGATGGTAGAAAATAAAATAGGTTTCAAATCATTAAATATGTTTATTTTTTGGATTCACCTAGAAGGACACATCTCATTGTTTGCCCACACATTTGGGTAATCTATATGACAACTGTGTGCCAATTACTAATTTAAAGGGGTGTGTCACATGGTTAGGTACATAGTTTGACTAATCATGTGCAATACCTGATGAACTTATTTATCCAAAACCTGTAGGTGGAAGGATGGGAATGCTCTTGGGGTATCACAGTTTCATACAAACTCTTTGGACGTCTACACCCCACTTTCTGCATCTGTGTTGTTTAGGGAAATCATGCAGGTTGGGCTGTATTGTTTCCTTTAACCATGTATCCCAGCCTGTATCTTCACATTTTAGGGATTCGGGATTCAAATAATGACCATATTAACCTTATACCTCCGTGAATAATGTAATAAAAGTTACTAGGTGTGTTAAAATGAATTAGAATAAAAAATTAATAGGTTTCTTATTTGGGAAATATCAGGATGTTACAAATGTGTTTTATATGTATTATGATATGACTTATAATATGATTCCTCACTTCTGTTATCTAGTTTCATCAAAACCTATGGTATCTTGCTAGGATATCAAGAAGAAGGTTTTATACTAGTCATGATGAGACTCTGAAATGTATCCTATTTTGAATGACAATATCAATCCATATGGAGTGATACTAAGTGAGTCCATGTTTCATAATGTGGAGAGGATATTTATTATAATTTCATCAATAGGTCATAATATACTTCCACACGAGTATGTTAAAAAATTTCTAACTAAAACCTTTGGTATTTACTGTGATATATAAAATTTTACACGAATTATTTATTTGTGTGGGATTGTTAATGGATTGGAATAGTCATGTAATTTATCTGACTATCCTCATTTTCCACCAAAAAATTGATAAATTCACTATGATTACTCATTTTACCCCTTTAGATTAGGTACTACATTGATAATGGGAACATATGTAGTTTCCCTATAAAATCATGAGGACCCTAGAAATATAATCAGTTAGATATTCAAATTATATTGATGATATCTACTATTATTAATCCCATGAAATCATTTCTGGGTCATGATGCCCACCCTAGATACTCTAAATTATTCTTCATAGTTACAAAGCATCCTATCGGCCTTCTTTTGTCCTATTTGTCACAACCCGTCCTCGGGGCCCGTGCCGTGACTACCCCAAGCCCACCTTCCATAGGCCAGGGGCTCGCGACTGGCACCAAAGGCGTAAAATCCCGATAACTGGGAAGGCATCACCTTTACAAAAGAAAACAAGCACCACATAGTACAAGCGCAAGCTAAACACTAAGTACAAAAGAAAAGCTGAAATGTAAATGGGCCAGAATACAAACCCAAAAGAAAGTATGACTACAACTGAACAAGGTACAACTACAAAAAGGAAAACAGCTAGAAGAAGGAAGCAGCTCCTGGGTCGTCCTCCTCAGATCCTACCTGAAGTGTTGGTACAGATAGTGCAGCTCTTGGTCGTCCACCATGGATCCTACCTGAAGGGTAGGTACAGATAGCCTCCTCCACGCTCTCGTCCTTCAACCTCCTCTGTGAGTCGTCACGTCGTGTAGTCCATCTCTGGGTACTGACTCGTCGTGTAGTCCACCTCTAGGTACAGACCAGTCCTCGAACACTCGGCCTCCGTCAGCACTGCCCGTCATCTGCAACTAACACAACAAGGTGCATGCATAGCTCGTGCAGTGGTGAGTATAACGATACACAGTAGGGACCCCGAGACCCTCAAGGTCTCACTAAACCAACAAGGATAACCACAAGAAGATCTCAACAAATAACATCTACTTAGATATATGCCCATACATATACCTAAGTTATCAAGTAACCCATCTCAATCATGAGTTAAACACAAAGGTTAAAAGTCTCAGTTCAAACCAGGATTTTCATTATCGAAACTGTAACTGCTGAAGAGCCCAATCTCTAGAGTGTACAGTGGTCCTGTCATGACTCAGAGGTACTACCCACTAACCTAAGACTGCTGAGGTACTCCTCCTGTCGAGTACCGCGGGCCTTCCACCTCACACAGTAGTGCTTCCCGCCGGGGTCTACCACCCAAACACAGTAGTGCTCCCCTCTCATAGCCTACAGATGTACTCCTCCTATCGAGTACTGTGGGTCTGCCACCTCACATAGTAGTGCTCCTCCGCTGTGGGTCTGCCACCTCAACAAGTAGTGCTCCCCACTGGGCTACGTAAGTCACTTCGAATCGAATCGGACAAGCAGTCTTCAGGTCTCTGCCGGCTACACGGTCTCCGTACTCCGTACGCTCGTCTCTGGAAGGGTCCACTCCACGAGCTACAATTCAATACTCCATGTATCTCAATGTCCCATGAATAAGTATCTCAAAGGACTGCCTCGTCGTAGGGGTATCAACACAACAGTCGGCACGTCAATCGGACGCCCGGTCTGCGAGTTATTAGCCTTTTCGTCCGAGGGGCCCGGTTGGTTTCGTGTGCAAACCAGTCCGGACGTAACTCAATTATACTCCGAAAACTCATAGGGTATACTCATAGAGACCGTTTCTCAACGTGATCAACAATGCCGCTGACGGTTCGTCAAACGGACGTCCAGTCAGAAAGATATCAGCTTTTCCGTTCCAGGGGCCCGGTAGGATTTCAGGTACAATCCAACCTGGAAGTATCTCAACTGCATCCAAAACTCGGGCGAAGTATGCCAAAAGTTCCGTCTCAACAAAAGGAAAACAACGAGACAGATGGTGCCTCAATCGGACACCCGGTCTGTGAGTTATTGGATTTTTCGTTCCAGGGGCCCGGTTGGTTTCATGAGCGAACCAACCCGACCCCACTCTGACGACATCCAAGCCTCAAGCGGAGTAATCCAAAAGATCCGTCTTACTTAGAGGAAAACAACAAAGTCGACTGCACATCATTCGGACTTTCAGAACTCATGTTACGAGTGTTTCCGCTCCGAGGGCCCGATTGGTTCGTATACGAACCAACCCGGCCGAACCCAAAGTTATCCGAAACCTTGAGTGTGATATAACCAAACGACTGTCTCGATCCAAGGATCGTGTTGCCGCTGACGGCGAGTCGTCTAGAGGCCCGTAGCTCAAGTTACGGGCATTTGACCGAAAGTGGCCTGAAAACGGGGGTCTGGGCCAGG
This sequence comes from Viscum album, assembly GCA_963277665.1. Lineage (NCBI taxonomy): Eukaryota > Viridiplantae > Streptophyta > Magnoliopsida > Santalales > Viscaceae > Viscum > Viscum album. Next base: position 579,858,540 of record OY728143.1, read on the forward strand.
GACGACTCGGCCCGACCCCCCCCCCCCCCCCCCCCTGGTCGGCCGAACCGGGTCGACCAGACCCGGGTCTGACCCAATGGCCCCCGGCCCGGCCCGGCCCGGCACGGTCCGGCTGGGTCCGACCCGCCCGGCCGGCCGCGGCTCGGCCAGCGTGGCCGAGCCGAATCGTGGGCGGGGTGCGCGGATCCCCCGCCCTTCGCTGCTAATTGAGGTCGGCGGTTCGCCGGCCGCCTTCCTTTGCGGCGGCGCGCCGCCGCCGCCGCCTTCCTCGGACCACCGGACGTGCTTCGGTGGACCGTTCCTTCTGCCGTCTTCGTCTATGTTCCCCCCGGGACCCCACCTTCACTTCGAAGGGATTTAAATGCCCAAACGGCCTTCTTCGTCATCGCCCATCAATCAGCACGTCAAAAATTGATCGCGCCGTCTTCGTGGTTCTTTGGCGCGGCGCGACGGTGTCGCGTCCTTGTTCTTTCTTTTCACGGCGCTGCGCGACGGCGTCACGTAATAAATTCCGTGTGATTCTCGCGTGGTGCGACGACACCATGTCATTCCGCTCCATCCACAAGTATCAAACATGAACATAAGAGGAGGGGCGGTCGTGTTTGTGCAGTCCGACCCCCTCGCGTTATTCGATAACAATAGGTTTTAAAATTTCACGAAGAAATTCAGGAATGTAACACGAACAAAATAATTAATTACAATCCCCTACCTCGGTTCAGGAACGGTGTTCGTCAATGACCCGCGGAAGACAAGCATCGCAGAGGTCGGGCGTCGCGGGAGAACGTCGACGTCACGAAGTGGGATTCGAAGTCGTTGACGGAGATTCCGTCGCGGAAAACCGTCGCGGAAGAGACGATGTGGAAGAAGAACGTCGTGTCGCGGATACAGCGTCGCGGAAGAACCGTGTTCTTTGGTGGAGAAGTTCTTCGTTGAAGAATGATGTTCTTCGCGTTCTTCGTCGATGTTGAAGAAGGTGTTCCTTAGCTTTTTCTCCAAAAACCTCTCAAACAACCCAACACCAACCCCTAATAAAATAAGTTCTAAATTTATTTTATTAACAAAGTATTTGAAATTCAATTGTTTCAATTTCAAAAATTTACATGTAACTCACCTAATTAAATAAAACAAGTGTCAAATATTAAATAAGGTGAGTTAATGGGGTGTTAGGAATGTGAGGGGTTAAGAGCGGTTAGGGAGTTAGTGAAAATTTGAAAAGGTGGGGGGTTCGTGTGGGCCCCGCCCTTTTAATTATCCACACATGGGAAGTTGGTTGGATGTGGTCCCCACCAACAACTTCCCATGGGAGAAACTAACCACCTTGAAAAAGAAATAAAATTGACTTAACAATTTTATTTACTTTTTTAATTAAACCCCATTAATTAACTTCTTCTCCCGCACAAACGCAACTACGGTAAAGGTTCCCTTAAGCGATTACCGGTGTTGCGGTTTCATCGGTGCCATCGGATTTCAATTCCGAGCACCGGTTAAAAAGATAGAAAAACCCGCTCGCTCGTTCACTGAACGTACCCGAGCCAAACTTTGGAAATTAATTCTGGGCACACCGGGACTCGGAATCAGGCGCCGTCAGAAACTGTGTTCTTGTAAAATTACAAAGAAAATTAAGAAAAAAATTTCCTTGAAATTTCCGGAACTTTACATTACTCCCACCTCAGGGCTTTATGTCCCTGTAAAGCTTCAACACAACTAGGGTCACAAAAGAGGTACAGAGCACGCATCTGAGCCTTCCGCTCCCATGTGCTTACCTGGAGGTTCCCGCACTGCCAAAGAAAGCTCACCCGAAGAATCGATCGTCCCCGTAGGATCCACTCCTATCGATCCTCGATCCCCACTGGAACCTCCGTGAAAGACACCCCATCGCCATCGTCCAGCTCCTCATGGTCGATGATATGCGGAGGGTCAAGCACGTATCTCCTCAGTTGAGATACATGGAAAACATTGTGCACCTAGTGCAACTGAAGTGTATGGGTCAAGTGGTAAACCACCTCTCCTACCCAGTTGAGGACCTATAAAGGTCCATTGAACCTCAGAGATAACTTGCCTCCCTGGCCACATCTCCGTAAACTTCGTTGAGGTGAGACTCGTATAAGGATGTGATGGTCATCCTCGAACTCTAGAGGACTCCAAGTCCTGTCAGCATAAGGCTTCTGTCAGCCCTGTGCCGTCCTCATCCGCTCTTGGATGACCTGGACCTTCTCTAGTCTCACAAGAGCTGCTATGATTTCTTCCTTGCCGATAAGAGAAATCCGGTCTCATCCCCTGGATGAACCAAATTCGTTGCCTAATACAGTCAATCCGGACATGAATGATGCATTCATGACATGGATGACGTCGTAAGGCCTTGACATAACTACCAAGAGATCCAACTGTCACTCTCGCCTCCAAGGGTCGAGTCACACTGTCGGCATTAGTGTGTGGTCACTAGGTCTCCTTCAGTAGAAAACTCAAAAGTGAGGGTCAGGTCAACAGTCTTTACCGGGACCACTCAGTATCAACAAAACAAAAGGACATGAAAGAAAATAAATATAAGTGTCTTTTTATTATTGCAGGTCATAGTACAAGACACAAGGAAACTACAGACAAACATCAACAAAACTAGAAGCAACAGGATCAATAGCCTCCATATCAGAAGCTAGTCCCGCTCCTGTCCATCTGCTTCTAGAGCTCCATGACCATAGGCCTCAGCTGCCTGAATCTGATCTCTCCCATGTCCTCTTGTCCCCTGCGGTCGGGGTGGGCCTCCTGGTGGTGGTGGCAACATCCCGAAGCGTCGTCCACCTCCAGCTGCACGGCCAGCTCCTCTACCATGGCCGCCTGCTCCTTGCGGTCCGCCCCGATCGAACCTCTGCCTCTGCCTCAGAGGTTCTTCATTTAACTGCTGGTCATCTGCATGGCGGGTCGGACAGTAACATGCTATGTGACGAATTCTGCCGTAGGAGTAACACTTCATGGCATGTCTAGATCTATCACTTCCCATGGTGCCTCGCACTACCGACCCTGAGTCACGCGGTTGACCACCTGTAGGTCTGGTCCTCTTGGACCCCTGCGTCATCTTTCTACTGCCCACTAAAGAAGACTCTACCGCATGCCGGCTAGTGGTGGGTCCTGCTGCCGGAGACTACTCAGCAAGGAAACTCTCCACTAAGAGGGCTCGCTCCAACACTCCTGTCTGCGTCGGAATGTTGTGTGTTACAACCGAAGCTCTGATCTCCCGCCTGAGCCCCAGCTCAAAGGTTCAGGCCCTGAAGAACGGGTCTCGTACCATATATGTGGAGTAGCGCGAGAGGTCTATGAATATCGCTGAGTACTGCGCCACTGACATGCTGCCCTGCCTCAGCTGAAGTAGCTCCTGTATACGCACTGCTCGAAGGGTAGCTGGTACAAACTCTTCCCGGAACAGGCTCTTGATGTCTGCCCATAGAAGTGTCGCCTCGTCATGCATCTGAAGCATCAGGCTCCACCATATGCCTGCTGCTTCCTGAAGATGGCTGGCAGCAAGGATCACCATAAACTCTGATGGCATCCCCACTAGCCTGAAGACTCTCACCACAGCCTCCAGCCAATCCTCAGCCGCCTGCAGGTCCGTCCCTCCCTGAAACCTGGGTGGACTCTAGCGCTGTAACTCATCCAGTCCTCTCAAGCGGCGTGCATCCTCTGCTGCTGGGGCTGGTGGCATCAGTGGCCCAATGGGTAGTAGTACCGCTGGTGCCTCCGTTGGTGCCTCAAATGGGATAGGGCCTTGTACTGAGGCCTCGTCGCTCGGCGGGCTGTCAGTACGCACCACTCTCGGGGCTTAGCTGGTCGTCCATGGGGAGGCATCCTGAAAGAAACAACGTGACATGGTCAAAAAATAATACCTGGTCACCTGACTTGGTTTGAGCTGACATTTAAATAAAACTTCTGGAAAACACACACGCAATCAGTGTTTTCATGCACAAAGTAGGAAATCAGTTGTCAGGGTCCTGGTTAATGGATACGTTGGCCGCCCGCACCAACACTGGACTCCATGAACTAAAAACCACACTCGGTACTCTTAACACTATTGCTTCATAGAAATAAACATCAGAGTTATATGTTCTGCGGTAGAACCAAAATCCCTTGATACCAATTTTTCATGACCCGTCCTCGGGGCCCGTGCCGTGACTACTCCAAGCCCGCCGTCCATAGGCCAGGGGCTAACGACTAGCACCAAAGGCGTAAAATCCCGATAACTGGGAAGGCATTTCCTTTAAAAAAGAAAACAAGCACCACAGAGTACATGCGGAAGCTAAACACTAAGTACAAAAGAAAAGATGAAAAGTAAATGGGCAGAATACAAACTCAAAAGAAAGTACGACTACAACTGAACAAGGTACAACAACAAAAAGACAAATAGCTTGAAGAAGGAAGCAGCTCCTGGTTCATCCTCCTCGGATCCTACCTGAAGGGTTGGTACAGATAGCGCAGCTCCTGGTCGTCCACCACGTATCCTACCTGAAGGGTAGGTACAGATAGCCTCCTCCACGCTCTCGTCCGTCAACCTCCTCTGTGAGTCGTCACGTCGTGTAGTCCACCTCCGGGTACTGACTCGTCATGTAGTCCACCTCCGGGTACCGACAAGTGCTCGAACACTCGGCCTCCATCAGCACTGCCCGTCGTCTGCAACCAACACAACGAGGTGCGGGCATAGCCCGTGCATGGGTGAGTATAACGATACTCAGTATGGGCCACCGAGACCCTCAAGGTCTCACTAAACCAACAAGGATAACCAAAATAAGATCTCAACAGATAACCTCTACTTAGATATATTTCCATACATATACCTAATTTATCACGTAACCCATCTCAATCATTAGGTAAACACAAAGGTCAAAAGTCTCAGCTCAAACCAGGATTTTCATTAACGAAACCGTAACTGCTGAAGAGCTCCATCTCTGGAGTGTACAGTGGTCCTGTCACGACTCCGAGGTACTGCTCACTAACCTAAGACTACTGAGGTACTCCTCCTATCGAGTACCGCGGGCCTGCCACCTCACACATTAGTGCTTCCCGCCAGGGTCTGCCACCCAAACACAGTACTGCTCCCCTCTCATAGCCTATAAAGGTACTCCTCCTGTCGAGTATCATGGGTCGGCCACATCACATAGTAGTGCTCCTCCTCTATGGGTCTTCCACCTCACAATGTAGTGCTCCCCACTGGGCTACGTAAGTCACTCCGAATCAAATCGGACAAGCAGTCTTCAGGTCTCTGCCGGCTACACGGTCTCTGTACTCCATACACTCGTCTCTGGGTGAGTCCGCTCCAGAGCTACAAGTCGATACTCCAAGTATCTCAATGTCCCATGAAGAATTATCTCAAAGGACCGTCTCGTCGTAGGGGTCTCAACGCAACAGTCGGCGCGTCAATCGGACGCCCGGTCTGCGAGTTATTAACCTTTTCGTCCCAGGGGCCCGGTTGGTTTTGTGTGCGAACCAGTCCGGCCGTAACTCAATTATACCCCGAACACTCATAGGGTATACACATAGGTACCGTTTCTCAACGTGATCAACAACGCCGCTCACGATTCGTCAAACGGACGTCCGGTCAGAAAGATATCATCTCTTCCGTTCCAGGGGCTCGATTGGATTTCGCGTACAATCCAACCTGGCCATATCTCAACTGCATCCAAAACTTGGGCGAAGATGCCAAAAGTTCCATCTCAACAAGAGGAAAACAATGAGACAGACGGTGCGTCAATCGGACGCCCGATCTGTGAGTTATTGGCTTTTTCGTTCCAGGGGCCCGGTTGGTTTCGTGAGCGACCCAACCCGACCCCACTCCGACGGCATCCAAACCTCGATCAGAGTATGCCAAAAGATCCGTCTCACTTAGAGGAAAACAACAATGTCGATGGCACTTCATTCGGACGTCCGGAACTCATGTTACGAGCATTTCCGCTCCGAGGGTCCGGTTGGTTCGTGTACGAACCAACCCGTCCGAACCCAAAATTCCCCGAAACCTTGAGTGTGATATACTGAATCGACCGTCTCGATCCAAGGATCGTGTTTCCTCTGACGGAAAGTAGTTTGGAGGCCCGTAGCTCATGTTACGGGGATTTGACCGAAAGTTGCCCGAAAACGAGAGTCTGGGCCCGGGACGACCCGACCCGACGCCCCCCCCCCCCCGGTCGGCCGAATCGGGTCGACCTGCATAGGGTCGTCCCGACCCGGGTCCGACCTGGCTAGGCCCGGCCTGGCCCGGCCCAACCGGCCTGCCGAGGCTCTGCCAGCGTGGCCGAGCCGAATCGTGGGCGGGGTGTGCGGATCCCCCGCCCTTCGCCGTTAATTGAGGTCGGCGGTTCACCGGCCGCCATCCTTTCTTGTGGCGCGCCGCAGCCGCCGGTTGCCGGCGCAACCGCGCCGCCGCCGCCTTCCGCGGACCACCGGACGCGCTCCGTTGGTCCGTTCCTTATGTCGTCTTCGCCTATGGTCCCCCCGGGACCCCACCTTCACTACGAAAGGATTCAAACGCCAAAACGGCATGTTTCTTTGTCGCCCATCAATCCGCATGTCAAAAATGGATCGCGCTGTCTTCATGGTTCTTTGGCACGGCGCGACGGCGTCGTGTCCTTGTTCTTTCTTTTCACGGCGCGGCGCGACGACGTCGTGTAATACTTGTCGTGTGATTCTCATGTGGTGCGACGACACCACGTCATTCCGCTCCATCTACAAGTATCAAACATGAATATATGAGGAGGGTCGGCCGTGTTTGTGCGGTCCGACCCCCTCGCGTTATTCGATAACAATAGGTTTTAAAATTTCACGAAGAAATTCAGGAATGTAACACGAACAAAAGAATTAATTACAATCCCCTACCTCAGTTCAGGAACTATGTTCGTCAATGACCCGCGGAAGACAAGCGTCGCGGAGGTCGGGCGTCGCTGGAGAACGTCGACATCACGAAGCGGGATTCGAAGTCATTGACGGTGATTCCTTCGCGGAAACCCGTCGCGGAAGACACGACGTGGAAGAAGAACGTCGCGTCGTGGATACGGCGTCGCGGAAGAACCGTGTTCTTCGGCAGAGATGTTCTTCGGTGAAGAATGATGTTCTTCGCATTCTTCGTCGATGTTGAAGAAGGTGTTCCTTACCTTTTTCTCCAAAAATCTCTCAAACAACCCAACACCAACCCCTAATAAAATAAGTTCTAAACTTATTTTATTAACAAAGTATTTGAAATTCAATTGCTTGAATTTCAAAAACTTACATGTAACTCACCAAATTAAATAAAACAATTGTCAAATATTAAAGAAGGTGAGTTAATGGGGTGTTAGGAATGTGAGGGGTTAAGAGGGGATAGGGAGTTAGGGAAAATTTGGAAAGGTGGTGGGTTCGTGTGAGCCCCACCATTTTAATTATCCACACATGGGAAGTTGGGTGGATGTGGGCCCCACCACCAACTTCCCATGGGAGAAACTAACCACCTTGAAAAAGAAATAAAACTGACTTAACAATTTTATTTACTTTTTTAATTAAACCCCATTTAATAACTTCTTCTCCCGCACAAACGCAACTACGGTAAAGGTTCCCTTAAGCGATTATCGGCGTTGCGGTTTCATCGGTGCCATCAGATTTCAATTCCGAGCACTGGTTCAAAAGATAGAAAAACTCGCTCGCTCGTTCACTGAACGTACCCAAGCCAAACTTTGTAAATTAATTCCGGGCACACCGGGCCTCAGAATCAGGCGCCGTCAGAAACTGTGTTCTTTTAAAATTCCAAAGAAAATTAAGAAAAAAGTTTCCTTGAAATTTACGGGTCTTTACACTATTAATGGCTTATTGGTACAATGGCATACTGATCTAGTTAAAGCCCCAACATTTCCCCCACTAATTCATAGCACCCATGAATCATGTCATTCATCCCTTCATATAGTTACCAATATATAGAGGAAAATAAAAAAGAGCATCTAAACTATTTTAAGGAAAAACCAAAAAGGTATTTTCTTGCATAAGTCAAAAACTATGACAATTCCGTAAAATCATTCTTGAAGGACCTAGTTATATGGAATTAATGTGTAAAAAATAATATATTATTCTATATGAACATAAAATGAACATAATTTGTCTAAGAAAAATGACCACAAAATAAAAATCATTCATTATAACTGCACGACCATAAAATGTACCCCGATGGTCCTCATTAGATAATTCTGAAAGGAATGGTTTTTATATTTCAATAGTAATGAACTCTATTGTTAATTTTCCCCATATAGTCTTATTATGGAGTTCCATTTTATGGGATGAATTAAAACTCCATGATATATTTCATTTCCATTTATGATAATAAATTTTACAATGTCTTGTTTAACTATATTAAACTATAGAATAATTAAAAAGTAAAAAACATAATGAACTGCTTATACACATTGTATTCAAAAAAATTAGTATCAATCATTTTCATAATAAAAATAGCAGCATGTATCCTCATTTAGAAATATTTCATGAATACATTAATATTCTATAGAGTGGTTTGGAATATGAAAGAAGCTCCCTAGTGAGATGAACAAACCATATATCCTTTTATCCAAAAAAATCAATATTCACCACTAATTGTGATTGATAGGATATATATTACTAGAATGTTGCTGAAACAAATGATATCAGAGTAACTAAAATATTCCATTGAAAAATTAATCATTGGAAACTATTTCCTTATGAAATGGTCATCATATGGTCTAAAACACCCATATACATAGATTAAATCTCTATATGTCCTCATATAAGTCACTTTTACTGTTAGAGTGATCATATAGAACAAGGAATATATTTATTTTATTGTGAAAATTGTAGGATATGAGTATATAATACCTTATTAAGGATCACTAACTGATCCCAACTTATTTATAATGAAGTCAGCTGTATATAGTTGCAACGTAATTTAGGAAATCAATAATGCAATTAAAATTAATTCATTATATAAAATACATAATCAGAGTGGTATTAATTCCTTTCAATAATATTAAACCACCCAATGAGTCATTAATTTCTATCGTAAAATTATGCTATAAATAAACCAATTCAACCTACTTCAAACCATCCTCAAAAACTATGTTCATTAAATAACAGGAGAATGAAAATCATGTATCTTCTTAGGGGGGAAATATGTGTGATTGTGTTTGTGTGTGTGTTTTTTATCTATGCATGTCTATTTGTATATCCATATATACGCTTATAGATTAGTAAATAGTTATATTTAATTTATACTATATTCTATAAAAAACACATACCTAATGATTTATGTGATTATCATCAAAAGTAATAAATGAAACCTGTTAGTGGATGAAGGAAAAATGTCTAATTTTTATGATTAATGTTTGAAAACAACATGATTGATCATGAGTGGTTTTTGAATTATTTGAGGAGGCCCAAAATGATTTTTATATAAATATGAACGTATCTGCAAGTATCACATTACTTATAGTGCGTGAGACCACACCAAATGAGTGTTACCACATAGATGGGAAAGGAATCCTGTAATGGAACCTAGTGATTTCAGGAAGGGTCTGACTAACTGTCTGGTAGAACATAGACACCGCATGCTAAGATGATGTGAAACAACTTATAAAAAACCAAAATAATTTTAGAACCTCATGAATAGGTCTTAATATACATCAAAATGAGTATTTATAGTATTTTCTCACTACAACATATTGTATTCCCCATGATATAAAAAATTTTATATGTGTGCCTTATTATTTTGCTTACTACTTATTTGGTTACTTGTTTTTAATTTTTATATTACATACCAATGATTTCCATTATATTGAATATAATCATTGATCGTTTTTTGTTCCATAATCAATTATATTTATTCATTATCATAACAAATTAATTATGTTACTTGTATCTTTTAATAATATATCTATATTTATGTAATGTTTTCCCTGGATTAAGACTTTGGTTACTTTTTTGTGTTTTTTCCTTTTTGATGGTTTAGTTTTTTCAACATTTATTCAATTATATTATCATTTAAATGAAAGACTAAATATTTGATAGAAATTTGTTATTTTATTTTGTTTATCATATTTATTATTCCATTGTAAAAGTCTCTTGATATTTAATTTATTTAAGGTTAGATATGTATATATTATATAATTCCCTGTTTTATTTCAATTTTTATTTGAATTTTTATTTTTTTATTTGGATGGAAGTCTAATATGTAGACACACCATACCTATAATTAATCATTCTTATAATGGTTCTAATTTCATATCATTTGTTTCTTTTTTTATTGTTACAGTTATTCAAACTACATTTTTTAACATCACTCTATATATGCGATTTAAACCACCACTATATTTTGTCAAAATAAATTTAGTTGCAGTATAAACTATAACTATATATATTATTATGTTTATCATTAGTTCAAACCACATCTAACTAAAGGGATATTTTTGAAATAAAAATTTCCAACAAAATGAAATAACAACGGCTTAAAAAATGTTCCATGTAAATTCCCAAAAATAGCTGCTGAATTAGATAATACAATGAAATTTAAATACCAATTCCTATTTTACTGGATGTTTTTAAATAAAACATCAATGAAACATGTTTCGGGTGTTTAAAAAGCAGGAAAATTCCAATCATATTATATCATATTCAAGAAAGGTTTGAATAGCCTAGTGATCACACCACTATAAATTAAAATCATTCCCTGTATTAAGGGATATAAAATTAAATTTTCATGTTTAAAATAGAATAAATAGGTGGTTTAATCAATGTGATGTTGTGGACTCATCATGAATGACAATGTACCCATGGTATAACATTATCTCTAATTCACAAGAAAAAAAATATTCAAAAATTTATTCCAGAACTAAGGTGTCCCTAAGTACAGATTGACTTTTTCTTGGGCTATGTTATGTTATCTAAAAGCATTATTCCTTTTTCATTTTATACATTAACTTTATATTAATACATTAAAAGTCAATGTTTGAGAGATTAGATACATTAATTTAGCTCATGATGTCATTATGGATTTATTTTGGGAAATCCTTTAGGTAATACTCAGTTTCTATTTTAAAACCTAGTAATTTGAACCATGATGTGTGAAATTTTAAGGTCTTATAACATTGACCAAAACTATATGTTTTTTCATATGGATTCAAGCGCATGGACCATTCAATGTAAAAGAGGTCTTGATTCCAATATTGATTTTCCCAATAAGAAAGTGGAAAATTTAAATGGCTTCTCACTCCATCACCCTAGAGACCGATGGGGTATCTCGGCTCTGTTTGAGGTGTTAGTGGTTCATCGGAACTCTTTATGCCCGATCCTTGCATCTGAGGAAAACATCATCCCCACATGGTTTAAAGAACCTCATCTCATGTGTCGATGAAGGATTAATCTGGCCTGATAGCCGCTGGCAGTTCATAGAGGGAAGGAAAGCTCTCATGTGGCCATGTGGATCACTCTATCATTTATTCCCCTATCTTTTAATAACGGTTCTCTCTTCTCAGAAAGGTATTCTCAACAGCCTCTTAGATATGCTTCTCCAAGACTGAATGATTATTCTCTCCCTGTCATGGGTGATGCTCTTGATTCTAGGGGATCTGCTTACTCAACCCTAGTGACGATTACCTCCTCATTTCCTCAACCTCCCCATACCATCTTATCTTGTAGACCCCTTCCCTTCCATACCTTCTAGATTTTTTATGCAGGGTCTTCCGTGAACTTTCTTTCTATGATTCCCAACCTAATGGCATTTCTTCCTCTATCACCTTATAACTTACTAAACACAGATACATTCCTTGAGAAGGTAAGTGAATATGCTCCACCTCCAGGTGATTACAAGGCTATCTAGGGGATATTTCTTGTATATAATGAAGGGATCTTTCCTGGTATATCTCCCCAACTATCTTCTCACCATTGGTAAAATTCAGAGGATCTCATTGCATGGTAGTCTATATACCACAGAGTATAAGACACATGGAAACCTATCCCCTCAGTGAAATGTGAGAGGGAGGCCCATGAGGAGTCATTCATTCTCTACCTCTTCTATAAAATAAGTTTCTTCCTTGGATAATGGAGTATGAACAAGGGAAATACTTCTCTTTATCCAAGAGTGTTTATCATCCCATTTAAATGAGTCCAAGGCTCCTAGGGCCAAAACAAGGACAACACTGGTTCAATGATTCATGTCATCATATGGAACACCCAGGTATAGGTGCTCAGATGAACATGTACTTATTTCCATGGAAATTAAAAAAATACAAGGCATGTATTATTGATATTCCGAAGAACAAACAAAACCCCCTAAGGATAAATGATTTTACTTGTAAATGTAGAATTCTTGGGGTAAAGTATGAACACCTAAAAAAAAATCTTATATGGATATTCTAGAAGAAGGAGGTATCAGTGGATATAGTCAAGGTAGGAGATCAATATATTACTGGGAAAGTGGATACTAGTGTGTAGTCATTAATTATGTATTTCAGGTATAAGAGATATGATGAACAAAATAGGGAATATTTCTAACGTGATTTAAGTGGTTTTGATCTTAGGGAACACCCATGGATCGTTGTAAGGGATTTAAATTTATTTAAAGACCCAAATGAGAAAAAAAGGTAGGAGAGATTTGCCTCCGGAGTCTAGCACAAGCTTCATCTAGTTCATGGAATAGAAGATACTCACAGACTTGGTACACTATGGGGATCGTTTCAATTGATCACTACTACAAAACATGGATTCTATAGTTCCACCCTTTATTAGGGCTAAAAAATCTATGATAAAGGACACTTTTAACAGCGCTAAAAACATTCTATCAAAAGTGACCCTTTATTAGCGCATTTTAGTGCTGATAATGTCACCCTCTTTTTTAGTGCATTTTTAGCATTGTTTAAGGGTACCCCTTTATTAATATTTTTTAGTAGCACTGAAAAATTAGAGCTTTATAAGCAATTTTTTCCTACCGATTATAAAGTTTATATTTCAGAAAAAATTATGAAAAACAATATTTTGATATAGAAGTATATTTATATTTATATAAATATTATATATATATTTTATATATGTTGTAGATAACAATAAATAGACTATTACATTTAATATATGCGAAATTTAGTGAATCTTGGTGTAAAATATTTTAAAAAATATTATTAATTAATAATTTTATAATTATCATCGACTAATAATCACTTAATAACAATTTAAATAAAGAAAAAATAAAAAAACGGTAAATGATCTAAAATAAGTTTAAAATGTTACTCAAATTTCAAACTACCATATCTTTTGATCTGGGTGTATTTTTGAGCACTAAAACATATCAAATTGATATATGTGATGAGCTCTACATGCTAGTGACCCATGGGAACATTATTTTACATTTTTCAAGGCCAAAAAATCCTAGAATGTCTCCAAAATTCAGTTTTTAGTCAGGATAACATAATTTTTAAACATTCAAATAGCTATAACTTATGATCCAAATGTCATCTAGGCCAGTACCATATATCATGTCAAATATTGTTTTATTTTCTCTGATTTAACTAGTTGTGGAGTTGAAATATACTTCTAGAATAGATGTTAGGGTCGTTTTAATATTCTATGTCTTTTTAGATACATGGATATATATATTTATTCATAAATATATATATGTGTGTGTGTGGATTTGTGTGTCTGTGTGTGTGTGTGTTTTATATATTTATGTATGTATATATTTATTTATTAATAAACCGACATAAAAAACATATTTTATATATTTATTTGAAACTAATATTATAAATATATATTAATAAACAAATAAATTTACGGAGAAAAATTATAAATATAAATATATATATATATATAAATATTTGAATAAATATATATATATATATATATATATATATATATATTAATAAATATATGTGTATTAATATGACTAAATATAATTATATAAATATGAATCTATATTAATATATGAAAAAATATAACTATATATATAAAAAAAGATATATCATTAAATGGTGAAAAACCTCAATGGCATAGTGGTAATGGTGTAGTCGTGCAAGGGGGGATGTCTCGGGTTTGCGTTCTGGTGCAAGCAAGGCCAAGCGTGGAAGTGGGAGGTGGTTGCATGGGAGAGTGCAGCATACGTGAGAGGGAGGGGGCTCTGCCTATCACTGATAGGGGGTCATGCACTATTAAAATCTCCCCACATTAATATATTCTTTTTAACTTTTTTTGACTTTTATTTCTCGGGTTTGCATTCTGGTGCAAGCAAGGCGAGCGGGGAAGTGGGAGGGGGTTGCATGGGAAAGTGCAGTATACATGAGAGGGAGGGGGCTCCGCCTAGCACTGATGGGGGGGGTCAAGAACTATTAAAATCTCCCCACATTAATATATTCTTTTTAACTTTTTTGACTTTTATCAGTGATAAAAAAACATTGATAAAATGGGTCGTTTATTAGCACTAAAAAGTTCCTATAAATGAAATTTATATCAGCACTTTTTTAAGAACTCATGAAAGAGACATTTTATAAGAGATTTTTTATTACTTATAAAAGAGTACTTTATCAGCGCTTCTCTGAGTTTTGATAAAAGGGACCACCTTTATCTTTTCCCGGATTAACAATGATTTTCTTGCGGTGTTAATTCCCTTTTCTAGTGCTGATAAAGGCTATATTTGTAGTAGTGGATGAAATAACCAAAAATTTATCTGACGGTGTCAGATTCATTTGTATCGGTGCCTGGGTAACTTATACGCCATCTCCAGGTTCCCCAATACTATGTTTGATCATCTTGTTTTTGGAATCTCAGATCACTGGTCTCTTCCTGTTTCTTTATCTTCCCGACAAGATATTTATGAGTTATTTCAGTTAAATGCTCATAGAGTTTTCCTTAATGGGTATCATCAACTTGTCAAATGTTTATTGGAGGGATCCTTCTCAAGGATAATATTGGGAATCCATCCACGATAAGTTGATCTGGATTAAACACAGGTTACAATATTGGGTGATGAACATCCCTCAAATTGACCAAGACCGAGTAAACCACTTGAAGGAGGTAGAACGATGGGAAGGTATCCTTGAGGGTGCATGGGATGGTATGGTTTTCTTGGATCTCTATAATAAGAAGAATATCATGGAATAACTAACTCTGAAATAAAATCACATTACTTGGGAGGTATCGAGAGTGAAATGAGTCCATGAAGGTGATATGAACTCGGCATACTTCCATGAATGTATTAAAGAAATAAGGCAGATAGAGAAACCTAATATCATGCTTGACGATAAGTCATTCTCAGATGACAGAGATATGGTTGGGGGTATGGATTTTTCCTTATTCAAAAATATCCTTGCAAGGACTAATTTGATCATGGGAAATGAGTATCCAAGTGGGAATGCAGAGCTACTAGAAGGGATTCCCAACTTGATGTCCAACCAAGACAATACCTTGCTGAATGTGATACTTGATGATAAAGAAGTGTATGACACTATGATGAACCTTAATCTAGAAAGTGATTTAGGATCTTATGGGTTCCATAGATCATTCTATAGTTGTTCGTGGGAGGTGAATAAATATAATATTATTATGACCATCCAAGACTTCTTTCGGGGTGGATCAATAAAAAGGGTGGTTGGTGCTATGTCTCTGATCATTTAACTAATGATAAAGGATCCATCCTCCATTTTTTACTATATTCTATAATGTATGTGTAATTTATTTTATAAGATTTTATCAAACATTGTCAAGTCGTGGTTGTCCATGCACATTCCACGATGGGTATCCTTATAGAATAATGGAATTGTTAAGGGATGGTATATTCCAGGAATGGTTGCATTGGCTCCATAAATGATTCATGTTATTAACTTCATAACCCATGTATTAAACATGGATTTAAAGATAGATAGAAATAAATCATACAACGGAATGTAATGTGTTTTCAGCAACAGGGTACTCATCGATATGGGTCTCCCTTCCTGGGCTAAAAATATTATTTATAGTTGATTTATCTCATCCTGGATGGTGGAATCCTTCATGGGAAAGACTTGTGGTTTTTTAAGACATCTCATGGGCTTAGGCAGGGGGAACCCATAACCCTAACCCTCTTTATTCTCATGCAAGACAGCCTTATCCAGCTTATTAAAAAAATGATGCACATGTCGAACCTACTTCCCTACCATGGAAGAATGACCCAACCTTCTATTTCCCACATGATGTTTCAAGATTATACCCTTATATTTGTAAATTCTAGTATAATTTTGGTTGGTGGACTTAATATAATCAGGGGAGAGTGTTATTAATCAAGTGTCCATATGATCAAAAAATCCAAGAGTATCCTTTATATTTCAAAATTTTTTGGTAGTAGACTTGCCTCCTCCATGTGCAACATGTAGGAAAATCATAGAGGTTTGTTTCCACTAGAACAAATTGAGACTTTTGTCTCCCCTAGAAGGATTTGGATTTATGACTTTTACCTCATTCTGAAAAAGATATGGATTCAAGTGATTAATTGAAAAAATTACTACATATCATTTGGAGGCCGTATAACCTTAGCCAACAGTGTATTATCAGTCATTACTATATGTGATCTCTTGGAAATCAATGTGCACATGTGGGTTATCACATCTATTGAAAATTTTTGGATACTTTCATATATGATTCCTTATTTGACATAAAATTTAATTGGTCTTCATGGGGTAGGTTGGTGAGGCTCATTCAGGAAGGTGAGATCAATGTTTGGAGCCTCAAAGATACTGTGTATTTCATGCATTCAAAGATTTCATGGGAGGTTGTGGATGATCACATTCTATGGGGGAAAATAATTCCCTATAAAGTTGGATGGTATGTGAAATATGTTGGAACCCATGATTCCCCTTTCTAGTCCTTGATTCATGATATTATCCCAACCACCTGATAACACTTATGATGGATTGTATGAAAGTGGGATAACTTATTTGGGAATCAAAACTAGGTTTGTTTGACCATTGATTTTCTGTGATGTCTTACACCAATTATTTATTTTAGGGAGGCTGAAATGTAGCCCAGCATCATCAATTCCATGATGTATGAGGAAAAGAAGATGTGTCTGATCTCATTTCCTTCAATTTGGAACCCGAAAAGTTTTTGTTCACTACTTCAATTTCAAGGACCTTCTCTTAAAAGGATTACAGACGGATATCTCTACCACTAGAGAAGTGGGATAACTGAAAAAACATATTCTAGTGAGAGTGTGTTCCATCCATGATAAAATTTCAAACATAGAGGATAAGTAAGAAAGATATTCCCATGGATGAAAATTTTAAAAAGATAGGTGTCAGACTAGTTTCTAGAGGTCATTACTATAAGGCGCAATGGCAGTAGAACACCAATCACCTCTTTTTTAGGGTGATTTATCCAAGAATGTATGGATGTTCTTCAATGATTTCACTATCTTATTATCTCTATACATTTTTGTAGCCTCGTTTCAAGAGATATGGTTTCATGGCTTGAATGTTATAGATCTGAAAAAATGAGAAGATCAGTTATTCTAATTGTGGGGTCTTGGTGTATATGGAAAGCTATGAATATGGACATGATTCATATCATTATGTCCACGGGATGTACTATTTTCATTAGAACATAATCCCTCCTTGTTGACATGGTTAGTGGGTAAACAGACTAGATTCATTCCTCTTGAGAAATCTGTAGTTGAGTGTGTCTATGGTGCAATAATCTATTGCTGGCATGACAGGGCCCTAGGTGTGTTGGTTACCTCCTATTATGGGTTTTTTAATGAATTTTAATGTTTCATGTGTTTCAGATACCATGCAAGGAGGATGGGTGGATTGCGACTACAAGGGGAGTATCCTCGTGTCATTTACATCCTACTATGGGAGGGTGGGCTCTATACAGGATGATGCCAAGGCAATGTTCACAAGGGTCAGTCAATGTGCCTAGAAAAATATTTCTACTAATCAGGTTGACACTAATTCATTACTAATTCATTATTCCATACATGGAATAGACTCCAATCCATAGTCGATATCCTATATCATCAGGAAATGTAAATCCGACATCATAAAAACCAAAATTATGAAGTCCACACATGGCATGAGAGAAATAAGGTGGCAGATCATTTTTCTTCCATGGCGGTGGAAGATCAAGGTTCCAATGCCACATGCTTCTTGAGCACACATCAAATGAAATAGGAGGGGGTTAACTAAATTAGAGGGGATCATATTGGGCTCTATTTCTATATGCCTCCATATGATTTTTTTACTCTAGAAATGCCTAGATCCATGCCCATGTTGTGGATGTATTTTTATTTTTTAACATTCAAAAAATGCAATGATTATGATGATGACACCCTCAACGATAGGTTAATATAGATTTAGGGTAATGAGTATTATAACGACGAATGGAATATATGTTTATTGATTGAACTTGGATAGGATATCCTTGAGACACTAAAATTTTATGTTATTAATAATCATTCAACAGATAATTCTCATTAAAGAAGTCCTTATAGAGGTCTATCATTTTAGGATGGCGAATTTTTTATTTCAAAATGAGATAGGAAATAGGTTAATCTTTAAGTATTTCAATACGTATTATAAATCAAGGATTATTTAGTGTTATGTAAATTATCATAGTGCATGTTTATTGATATAGTCTATATTATAGAGACTCATACAAGAGTATTGTTCTCTTTTTGGAAATTTTTCTCATATATAATTAACCTCTCTAAGATGTTTAAGGTCATGTAGAGTATACAATATTCTATAATGTTTAACTTTATTTAACAAAGAATATGTTATCATGTATTTTAGGGTCTTAGAATAGTGCCCTTATATTTGTTCCATTTTTACTACGTTATCAAAATAAAAAATAAAATGGATCCATCTCAATGCTACAATTGTGTAAAAAACACATCATGAATTAGTGGTCCCAATCAAATGGATGAAAAAATAATTTATTCTTATTTTATGGTATGATAAATGAAAAGATATTCATGTATCACTAGGTATCATATGTTAAGAGAGATTAGGCCACAAATTGGTATGGATATATATAATATTCTTATATGTATCTATCTCATAGACATGAGAGGATGGGTATGTTGTATGGGTTCCATATTGAGAGAAACCTGAATATGCAATGTGGATTTTATAATTTATCACAACCAATGTATTACAAATTATTGAAATGGAAGTAGTATTATGGCATAAGATGATGAAAACATGTGTTTGTATGTACCTTGAGTCAGTAAGAATAAAGGGACACAAAGATCATATATGTATGAGGGAATAAATCAATTCATATGTTAGGTGAACCATGATACCATAGATAAGAAATGTGACCAAATTCATAGTATCTTTGAAAAATTGCACATTTAAAATGGATCAGGCTCTTTTATATGGAAATATTTTATTTTAAAATTGGTTTGTGAATGATTAATGATACCATGGTTAATATATAGATATATCTCACACAAAAGGAAACTAGATCTCAAAAGATAGAGCTTTATACATAGTTTATGTACATACAGGTTAGACCATATGTAATATAGTTTAATATCATGCTATAAGAACATGATTTCCATGTATTTTATTTTCATAAGATTTTGACCTATTTGAATATGTTTAATGTAATAAAAAGTGGAATTTAAATCTTATACTTAAATATCATGTAATATGTATATTTGTTAGGGAATTTTAATATTATCAATATCATGTGAAATAATAAATAAAATAAATTCTTCTTGATACTGGGACAATGGAGGGAAACCCAATATAAATGAAGGAGACCAATTATTAAAGCAACACTGGGATGTTTTTGGCATTTTTAGATAGGTATTGAATAATAGATCTCTTTATCACAATTTATAATATTCATCTAGAAATCAAGTCATAGGTTATTCTGGTAAGGTAAATTTTTCTCAATTGTTTTAAAAACATCCTGGACATGTGAATAATGATCTGATATGTAAAATGAAGAGACACAATTTTATGGTCACATATTACCATCCACTTTTATTAGTTTATCATTATTCAGCCTGGATCGTGTACTATATTGTTTAAGGAAATTATATAACATAGTTTAGGATATTTCAATATGGATATAGTGTTATAAATTATATATATATATATATATATCAAGTACATGGATGTAATGTCATTTAACATCATGTGACGTACCTATTTTTTATGGAGATATATTCATGTAGTGTGTACTTTGTTTTTTTAATTTTTTATTTATGTGACATGGACTAACACTACATAGATTAAATTCAAGTATTCAGGACATGATTACTTTAACATGGAACAATAGACATATTTACTTTCTATTAGTGTGATAATGACTCATGTGAACTTTTCCTAACTCTAAGGATCCTCTGTCTCTGTTAGGCCATTGATTATCAACTTATAGAGAAAATCATTAAATAAATAGTACCTTTTGACCTTTTATCATCAAATGAAATGGTAGTGAAAATAATTTGGATTCTTTTTTATAAGTTCTTAATTGGGTCTCCTGGTCATTGAAAGATTAAAAATCACCTACATTAATCCATTGGTTATGTACGAAGACACAAACTAAATTCTAAAGGAATGGAATTTGTTTCTTCGATCATCAAAAAATGAATGAGCATGATTCATTCACCCACCTTGTGTTGTCATCATTGAATGATTTCATTTTAAACATGGATATTTTTACATCATTGGATATGTTATCCCATAATCTATCTACATATATATCAAATCATTGAGCATGAAAACAATTCATATTTATATATCCTTATAATTGATGGATTGTATGGTAATTTGTATGTTCTATCAATGTTTCCTCCATATTTATCTGATTCTATATGAGATCAATCATCTTGTCATCCATTGAATGTGAAAATTACGTAGAAAACATCAATTATTATATTTAATATAACTTCATTTTTCAATCATATGAGACAAATGTAAATAACCCTTCCCAGATTTCTCACACATGCCTCCATTTGATTTAAAAAATTGTTAAATTTTAGATTGTTATGGTCAAATATTTATCTGCTTGATTTAAAATGAGGGTATTGAAGATTTTAATACAATAATGATAGTACCCACACTATGATAGATAAATATGACTATTTTGGGGAAATCAGGGTGACTACATGTGTAAAAAATCATCCTATATTTACAAGATATGGGGGTTAATAATTTATAAAAAATACTAACTCTATTTGATATGGGATTTCCTTATATGGAAGACCATTACAATAAATAAAGTTATTTCACCCTAGAAAAAACATCCTTGACGAAACATTATAGTTATTTTCTTGATATTTTCATTTTCCCACTATAATTTAGTGATTTTTTTCTTTAGAATTGATGTACTTTTTATTTGTAGAGAGTTGATAAAAATACTATATTTTCTAACCCCTTCATTTCCCAATGGAATTATTGGAGGCCAGTGATGATATTATAGATTTGGACTCTAACAGATGGATATACATTTCACATCAATCACATTATCTATCAATATTTGGTTTTTATTCCTAGATAATGTTAAATTATAATTATTTTGAGGTAGGTGGATTATCAACAACATTATCCTCACAAATTCTAGGAGTATAGGATATGAAAATATAACGAGCCTCAAATGATTGAATAATTTTTTAATCAACTATATCAAAAGTTAATAAGTTTTTAATCAACTCTATAAAAAGTGAAATCATTAGAACAAGGGAAAAATTTTAATACCCGGATGAAATAATATTGGAGGAAACCAATACTATGATTTTATAAGACTCATATTTCTCAAAATTCATGTTTTTCACACAAATTACCGTAACTGATGTGGTGTAATTATCCTTTTTAAAAGATTATATCATTTAATGGGATGGTTTTCATTCATCTATTTGTTTGGATAGTGCCCATTAAAACCACTATTGGGATGATGCACATTTTTTTAGTTTTGATGGAAATAAAACCATATGATTTTGGAAACTTTTTTGAATACTTTGGGACCCAAAACTCAATTTTTTCTGAATGTGTTGATTAAAACAGATCCACATAGACTAAAAATTATAATGTGATATAGTTAAAGTTCTAAAGATAATTAGGATCATGAATAGTTAATTCATTTATACTCTATTGATGGAATTTTCATGATTCAGTATTTAATGAATCATCCTATCATAAATTATAATTCTTGTTTATTAATTCCCAATTGATATTAATATGTATAACCATGAGGGTAAAAATCCCACAAACACTATGGGTTGTGGTTTTCCCAAAAATGAATGGGTCACTGAGGCCATCATCGATGAATTATGAGGATTTTTACTAGTGGTTATTTAGAATAATATTTGTGAGACTTTTGGGATTTTCTAATAATCCTACGTGGTGTTAGAAGTAGTTAGGATATTGTCCTTCTATAAAATTTTATTTGTTTGATTCACCAGGAAGGAAAGTTTTTTGGATTCCTAATTTTGGATGACTAGGATGATGCTGAATTATATAGAAATTATAAGAAAATTTAGTTCACATATTTTTAGTATTTTATATGTAAAATAGGTTCCCTCCTAGAAAATTAAAAGGTAGTTTTGGGACATGGTGGATTCCCTCGTCTTCCTACCAAGGATAATAAAGGTTGGGATTATTGCACTTTAGGGAAATTCCCTTGAATTTTTTGTGTGGAAACAAGAAGAACATACTTATTCAGGAACTATTTATGATAGGATGATCACTGGAGTTTCATCTCTTAGAGGATCTCATGATATGACAATAAATTTTTATGGAGCTTTTGAGATAAAATTTTATAACAAAAAAATTCACAAAATTTCAATAATGGGATTGGTTTTGTAGAATCATATGTCGGCGCCTCATTTATGTGGAAATTATATTGGAGATAATATTTTTTGATTGATATTCAATTGGACAGTTGTATATGATGACCCCTTTTCTGTTGTTGTTATCCTTAAGCTAGGTAGACCTAATGAGTTCTTGTGGTATATTCATTGCCAATTCCATTAACATTATAATGGAGAATAAGAATCAAATCAGTGATGTATGGACAATAATAATTCTCTGTTAATAAAATTATTTCAAAATAAAGTATTCATATTGGATTCACTATTTGGTTTATGATTTACTGTCGCACCTATTATGTTTTTAGTTAGCATAAGTTAGGTTTTCAACAGAAAAGTAATCCCTGGGACATTACCTATCACACTTTGGATATTACAAAAGTATAAGGGATATGTGGTTGGATTCATATCACATGTTTAGGGAGAATTTTTTCCCTCTATGAAATGATCGTAAATATTTAAGACATATTCCTGAATCCCATCCAATAAGGATATTGGTTACCTTTATGAAATTGGTTGGATGAAAAAATATATCTGATATGCTACTTTATATGAGAATTAAATTGTCTCTCATTTGATACAAAAAAATTGAACCCAAATATTTTTAATCAATATAGGTTGGGACACTATAAATTTTTTTCATCCAAATAGGTATTGGGTACCTTCCAAATGAGGTAAGGGATAGTATAAATAAT
The DNA here is from genome assembly GCA_963277665.1 of Viscum album. Lineage (NCBI taxonomy): Eukaryota > Viridiplantae > Streptophyta > Magnoliopsida > Santalales > Viscaceae > Viscum > Viscum album. Next base: position 579,882,030 of record OY728143.1, read on the forward strand.
GGATTGGGTTCTTAAAAGGGTCTTCCAACATATCCTTTGGATGGGAATCAGAATTGACATCACATGAGGCCATATAAAGGGACACATTATACCTTTTACGATCATGTGACATGGACCAGGATGATGAATCTTAAGGTTTTGAATCCATGACGAAGTGATGTTGTTTTTAATTTCATTCATATTAGACATAATCCCTATAATTTAAATTGTTATAGAGTGGAAAAACCGGAAAATGAAACCTAGTAATGGTCTTTTTGGGATTACATGTGACCATCCATTCACGGTTCTTTCTATTTGTAAGTTACAAAAATTGAGATGGTATGTATATGATTTCACATAGTAATAGTTTGTGTTATCTTCCTCATGTAAATCCATGAGGTCATATTATTCCCATAACATAAGAAAAAATGATACATTTTATACTCATTACATTGGAAATCTTATTCTCATCATGCAGGATATCCCATTCTCACCACAAATGAAATGCTTTTCTAATCAACAAAGGCATCCTTTGACATTCACGAGAGGTATCCCAAGATAATCAAATGTTGTATCTAGGTCTCATTACCAGAGTTATCCATATCCTTTCACTAGAGGAGTCCCTAGATTTTTAAAATTTATGGGATCTATGCTCATCATATGATGTAGAATGATGTTTTACCCATCATATGGAATATTTACCCCTTATTCATATCTCACAATGGATGGTGGATTTATTATTCTCATTACACAAAGGATATCACATTTTGAAATATATTTGGGTTGTTTTAGAATTTTAGGAACCATCCAAAAACGTAACTACTGTTAGAAGAATATCCTCTCAAGGGGGCATGTCAAAATATTATGATGTTGGGATTCATCCACCATGAGGAATACCATATAGCCTTGTTTAGTAGGAATAACATCCCATGTACTTTGATTTTCAATTTTTAATGTCATGTGGTAGGGCCATTCCATAATATTTAACATCATGTAGTAATAAGGTCTGTTATGAAGTTTAATTTTAATAATCTACAACTATTAGTAAAAAGGTTCTCATTAATGGTAGGTATTAGACTTATGAATTCATGGACCTTTTAGATTTATAATCGCTATTAGTCACTAGATAGTAGAAAGCTTGCTTGGGGAATAAACATTAAATTATTTCTTTAATAGATGAACACCACATGTTTTTTGGTAACTATATAAGGAATGAAGATTATAATAGTGGAGGCCTATAATTAATAAGAGGCCCATATATTAACGTCTAACCCAGGTATATTGATATCTAGATGAGGATAAAAAGAGAATGTCTTGGGAGTGCACATTTTAGGATTAAAATATAAGGATTTTTTACCCATTATCAGACCATAATTAGGGATGAAGGAAAGATATCAATTTTTAGATGTAAACATAATTAGATGACCAAATATTAATGTCTATCAACTTCTTATTGGTAACAGATGAGGAAGGGAGATTGGAACGGTTCCAGAATATAGCTAATACGGGGCCCATAAATTGTTGTCTAACCAAACATTTTTTATTTCCTAAATGAGGAAGGTTTATTGGAATGGTTGGGTAATATATCTAGTAATATGATCATATATAGACATTTAACCTCTTATTTATTAGTAAATAGATAAGTAAATGATACTAGAAATGTTTGGTATTAAACCTATTCCGTGGCCTATATATGGTTATGGGATTTTTGGGGCTTCACCATGGGAAAATGAATTCAATAACGTATTTTAGAATGATTCAAACCAGATAGATGGCCTTGGTGTAAGGAAGGATATGTTATAAGACTAATTTTACATAGTTCAGTTACATTGTGATGCTTCAATCAATGGTATATGTACTTCATCGCCTAGTACCATATGAAAGTGACATACAATAACCATATGAAGGCCTCAATTCACATAAAATTTATGTTATATGAGAAGAGGGTCTTCGTTAGTGTTGGGAAAGATTTAATGGTTTCTCACAAAGGGTGAACTTCACAATGTCGTTTTCATGGTTGACCTTCACAAAGTGGGTTTCATGGGTTCCCATTATAGTGTGGGATAAAAATGGGTCCTTTAAAAAGTGGGATTCATATGGCTCGTTTATGAAGGTGTTGTGTAAAATTACTCAATGAAAGGATTTTGTAAGAGTCCTTTGTGAAGGATCATTCATGGGACTCCCCCACAAATTATTTTATGTAGGGGAAGACGTTATGATTTAACACTTACCAGGTTACCTTGTTCATGAACTTCATGCCATCAAATGAGTGGGCCCCCTTTCTCAATGTTAGTAATGGGTATTTATAGTTTTTATATTTCCAAAAAATAGGGTGATGTAAAAAGTAAGTGATCATGAAGAATCCATGTCTTCCAGCCACAAATGAACTTCACTCGTTTAGGGAAAATTTAACCACGATGGAATTCCATCAATATGTTGTGGCTCACTTCATTTTCAACGGAAGAATGAAATATTAATTCACCTATATAATAATGCTTAAAATGAATGTTATCCATGAAAAAACTATATGTTCATGAATAAATCCCACAAAAATATAGGGGTCTAGTTATCATGCTTCATATTAATTTCCTTCATGAATTGAGAACATGACTACCAATTTAGTCCACAGGCATGTTGAAAATGATCGATGACCACAAAAGAATTATGAATCCATGAAGTAAATTTATAAAGAAAAAGGAACTATAATGCCAAGAGATTGTATAATCTCATTATAAATTACTTTTGAATCTTTATGATAATTTTTTCATTGTCAATTTTTTCAACAGGATAAAAGTATTTCCATCATAAAATGACTATACCATTTTACTTTTATTTATTCATTGTCACATTGGTAGTAAAACTGATTTTTGGGAAATAAAAATTACCCCTAATTATATACTTACCACTATATAAGGATTTTTTCAGAGGATGAATGTTTCTTTGAAATCCATCAACCTAGTGTTTTATGGATTCAACAACATTTTTTTCAGTAATTAATTGAAAATAAGTAAAACACACAGTGGATTGTTATTGGATCCTTGTCAACAAAATATGAAATTTTTCAATAGAATATCAATACCTTAACTTGTGTGAAATCATGATAATCATGGATATGAGAATATGAATAAAAGATGTTTTGAAGGATGTGTTAATTACATTTATGAAATCACTTATTCTCGTAATAACATTATTTTTAATCAATATTTTTTCCTTTATAGTAATAAGAGCTAAAAAATTTGATAAAAGAATTTATGGAACAAAATTCAGAATTTGATTCAGGTGACTAATTTAAGATAGAATTGTTATTAAATAGGATTAGGAGGGGTCCTATTGTAGATGGATTTTAGCAGCACATTTTCAATTTATAATTTTTAAATGGGTATGGTGTGTAATTTAAGAATAAAACATGGCCCACAAGTCAACTAAAAAAGAGGACCTAAATTTACATTTTAATAAGAATGTTTAATTTTTTAAAAATTTATTACATTATTTTAATCATATACTGTAATTTACCACATTCATTATCTTGTAATGTAATTTACTACTCACCTTAGTTACTTATTTGTTCAGTAAAACATTATATTGACCCTTTACCTATATTGAATTCTTTAAATTCAATTATGTAATTCAAAATGTGATATCCATTTTATTATGTTCAATATATAATTATGTGAAATTTAGGTTCAAAATATAAACAAATAATACATTATAAGTATACATTTCCTTAAATACAAAAATATATTTCATAATATAAGATTATATTTTTACTTATAAACATTTCATTATAATTTTAAAAATATTATGAACATTTTCTTCACGTAAAAAATTGGATTTCAATTTTGTTATAAATATCTAAAAAAGGATAATTAAAATATTATAACATTTTCATTATATATTCCATATGTTCATATATATATACCAAACAACCATATAACAATCATATTTTCCTTTTTCATTATATTATATAATTTTAAATACTTAATAAAAATTTATTCCAACTTGCCTTTGATTTCATTTTCAAAATGTTTATCATATTTTCAGTATTTTTCCTTCTTAATATTGTTATAATTGACTCTATAATCTCTAAGGAAACTCATTATGATGAATATTTCATGCCCATAGTATTTTTATTTACTTGTGGTATTGTTTTTCTTATAATTTTCATATTTATATCACATTTATAATTATTTTTATATATATTAATGATTAAATTTTATATCAGTATTCCTTATAAGTTAAATATATCAATGTTCAATTTATATATAAATATTTATTAGGATAAAAAATATTCAAATTATTTTTTGAATAAAATTATAGGTTGTTACATACTACCACTCCTAAAAAAATTTCACACATAAAAATTCTTTACTCGTATAAAATAATATGACTTATAAAATCAACATACTATTTTTAAATGATTTATATTATTTAGTAAGAATAAATATTTTAAATTAAAAATGTTTCATTAAATTTTATGTCATACTTCGGTTAAGATAATTTTATAAAAGTGATTTTTTTTATAAAAATTGATGTTTTTCAGAACTCACATAAAAAATCATTTTATAACCAATATTACAAATTCAACCTATGCTAACTTTTATGAGACAAATTATTTAAATAAATTTATTAAAAAAATAAAAATTCAATAATCTATAAATTTACAATTTAAATAAAAATTAAATATATAATGAAAAACTAATTTTGAAAAAAATCACAATTTTAAAAATTTAGTTTTTCTTAGTAGTATTTTTTAACCAACAATAATTGAATGAAATATTTTTATCTAATATATGATTTATTATTTTTATAAATATTTTATATAATATTTCTTGAATTCATTATGGTTTCATATTTCATTTAGAATAATCTATCAACACAGTGTATATTTAAATGATAAAAATTATATAGTAAATAATTTGTTCATTACATGGTTTCACTCCAAATATTTACAGGATATATCACCATGGGTTTTTAATCATGCACGGATTTTTACATGGTAACCCATATAATGTAGTGATTCTTACTATTTCTATGTATGAGTAAATTTTAGTTTACCCTTTAATGAATTTAAATCCCTTATACCCCTCTAAAACCCTATACACTACTCGGTTTGTATTTGGTGTTCCATAGTTTATATCTATTTCATTCATAAATCTGTGAGATCCTGATCCTTTCATTTGAGGAGTATTTCTCTCCTTCCTTTCTCACTATTTATCTATTCCCCCTATTCTTGTTTCTAGGAACTTATGATAGTAGATTGCCTTTTTTGTTAATGTATGTGTAATTATTTTTATGAGAGATCGTAGTGGTTAGGTCTGGAGGTAGATCCTTCATGTTTGGTGGGATTTGATAGCTAGTTCCTTATATTTTTGTAATTTGTTGGTTGGATATTCCGTGAGTTCAGGAATTCGATGGTTATCCTTCATCATTCAAAAAAATTATGGGATTATAATTCAATAGAATTCATCGGGAGTGTTGTATGAAATAACCAGCTGAATATAATTAATTAAATTATGAAATTAAAGAGATAATGTTTTTATTCACATGTTCCTTTAACTGATCATTATTCAGGTTTTATTATAAATGGATGGTGTTAGTAGTTATGAAACACTATTTTTGTTTCTAATTAATGTGTCTTATCACCATTAATAATCAACACAACACCTAAATATAGAAACTAATTAGTTTTTTGGTAATCAATTATTATAGTGTTGATATTTGAATATCAAATTCTATTTTTAAATAGATGAATAGACAACTATATGTTTCTTGGTGTTTGTTTTTGATGAATTTCTATTTTTATGATGATTATATGATTCATTTATATTATTGTGATTTTTATGGTTTGGATAGTCTATTTAAGTGGCTAGAATTGTTATGTAGAAAAGGTGAAGTTATGGTAGTGGAGAAGGCGGGGTAAGGTTGAATTTTTTCGGTGGATGGATTGATGTGATTGAAATGGAAATATATGGATGGGTTTTTTGGTTATAAGTCTGAAATCATGTAGTAGTTTTTTGAATTCTCATTCATTTAATTTGTTGTAATGTTAGGTATGGTTGTTGTAGGGAACTGTAATAGTTGTATGGTGGCTTCAAATGTTGTTAGAATAAATGAAATCAGGAATGTATAATGATTTGGAATTGATAAATCATGAGAATTAAAATAAATAGTTAAAATAACATGGACGATTATATCTAATATTGCGTGAGGGCAAACTGAAAATTAAATAATGAAAATTGATTGACAAGATTGGAAAATTGGTTTAATGAAGGGGTTTACATTAAATATTGAAAATGAATGTATTATAGATATCAATAGTAAAATTTTAATTTATTAAATAATACACTATAAAATGGATTGTTAGTAATAATGTTATTACAACGATTATGATTGGATTATGCTGGTTGTGGCATTATATGTGAAGTGGTTGTCATGAAGTGGAAAATGTGTTGGGGTGAATGTTGTGGATATTTGGGTATTATTCTTTATATAAGACAATGGGTTAATCTTTTGTATGATCTATTATATCATTGTATTTTCTAATTTTTCTTACACACAAACACCCGAGATGGGTGACATGATGGACACTCGTATTTTGAATACGTTCCAAGTGTTTTCCCCAACATATATGTTGTAGAGGTAATGGACTTATTACAAATCCATCCTCATTGACCTCACTTCAATCATAGTATATATTATAAATGCATGTAGTTTTGATTCTAATTCTTTAAATACTTGATGTCGATGTGTCTATTATGAAATGATATGATGATGATTTAGAAGAGTTTACATCATAATGATGTAGTTGGAGGACAACACAATAATGTTACCTATACCATCCATTATACAATACCTTTATGCTATTATATTTTTTAAATATGATTCCATGATGTGAAATTTGATTATGGATATGTGGTTTTGGTTCTCATGTGTTATGTGGATATATAGATTTATACATGTGGAAGATAATATAATAAAATAAGTGTTATGTTTGGGGGGATAGAGACCATATAAGTGGGTAAGTGGATGCTGAGTACGTTCTTGAAATATTATTTTTGGGTAATATGCTACTACACTTGGATTCAGTATTTGATGAGTAGGCATTTCTGAAGATGGGGGATAATTGAACATATATAAGTACATGTTAGTTTTTCTCTTTGTCCACTAAGGAATTTGTACGCTTCTCCCACACTTATAAGAGTTTTTTAGTAGGATCCTAATCAAAATAGTTGTATTTTTAACCATATATATATTTATAATTGTTTTGTATGTTTCAAGGAGGATGTTGTTGGTTCATCGAGATAGTACTATAATGAGGGGGACACGATCATTGTTATCCTCACATCTATAGGTGATTCATTTTCTAGCACCCCAAACTTCCAAGATACGCTTCTCTTTCAATAATGCAATAGCTTGCATTATAGGCAAGTTCGAGATTCTAACACACCGAGACCAATCAAAGTAGCCATTATGAATAGTAATAGCTGATTTTTAAAATTAACTAAGTTTTATATTTCAAAATGGACTTCATATTTGTATTCGTAATAACGAAATTATCCTAAGATGAATTTTTTGTAATTTTCTGAGATCTTCCAATTTTTTATGAATAGTGAAAAATACTTAAAAACAACTTTTTTAATCAAAATAAATTATAGTGATAAATTATACTATTGAGTGGTTTTAAAGTATAATTAGAATATATATCTACCTTTCTATCCAATGGTGGTCATTTGAATTAATTTAAATTTGAAATTGGACATAAACAATTGTCAATCTTTTGAGATATATTTCTTCTTAGAAACACACTATTTGTTGTGACAGCGGAAATTAATTATTAAATTAATTAAATCAACATATATGTTTTGAATTTTTTAAAATATAAATAATTTTTGAATTATGAATATCAAATATATCTTAGGTTGAAATTTTGGCATTGTTCTGAAAACATCAATTTTTGATGAATAGTGAAACCACTAAGTGGTAGTTAAAAAACTGATTTTTCCGTTAAATGAAACTTTACCATTTCTATGAATTGAATTTCAAAAATACAACATGCATGGTAGTCATTAGGATGTAAAATGTGGTTCAATGGGATTAAAATAATTTTTGGTGAATAGTAACTTTTAAGTTTTATTAATCGCGATTAAAGTTAATTAGTGAAATTTAAGGTAAAAATGATATTATAAAAATATGAAAATATCATTGCACTTTTCCTACAATTATTGGATGAGTCATGGCCGACCTAGAAAATCCGTGGGTCAACTTGGGGACCCCATTGATCCACTTGGGTAAGAAAATGACATTAATAACTTTTTATTTAAAGTAAAAATAAAATTGTCACAAACAAGTGTTGTTTTACTAAAACAATTATTAAATAGGGTTATATAATTTAAAATTTAGACTATAAATATTAATTGGAATGATGAGAAGATTTCCTACATCATGGTAAATTTTGTTTTAATTTTTAGACGTTAAATAAATTAAATTGTTTTATGACACAATGATGATGCAGCGATTACCTCATTAGTTAATGATTTAAATAAAATGAAAAGATAATGTAAAATCTAAGACCTAAACATGGAAAAAACCTATTGGGTGAGTATATTTCTAACCCTTATCACCTTATATTCTAAATATATAATTTTGGGACCTTCCAAATCTGAAAATCATTTCATAATAATGTAACATTCCATGACATTCCAAGAGTGACACTCCTCTCAACTTATAAAAGGCCCCACCACTACCACCTTATTCACACCATCCAAGCCATTTGGCTTAGAAACACTCTGCCCAAATACTCTCTAAACATCCATATCTTACTTCTAGAAGCCTCACTTTGGGAAGAATTCTTCCCAAGGAAGCCTTTGGATCAAATCAAAAAGAGTTACCCGATTTTAAGGTAACGTCTTCTCTTGTGTTCTTTTGTTTTATTTTGCTTCTCCAACCCCCTAAAATCTTTTGATTAATTTATTTTGTAACAAGAACAGTATCATAAATATACTAGTATGTTGTTATGAGAATTATTTTATTTACACTTACACACACCTTCGTCTAATGGTTAATGAACATACTGTTTCTGTGGGTGGCGAAATACTGCCTCACGGAACGATGATTGTTAAATATTATTTTAACACCTCTAATGGTGGCCATTAAGATGTCACTATATTTATATATGATATATATTATGTTTATGTTTTCCTTATACTTCTTTATTTCTCATTTATGTCATACCTTTATGATTTCCATTATGGGTAAACGCGATGATTTCATTTTAGGAAGTGCGGACTACAACCCCCTCAAAGTGATTTGATTCGTTCATGCCATATGTGAGACGTATAAAGGATGGAGTTAATGGTATTATATATGATATTATACTGGAATTATAATATACCTTTATATCATTGTGATTTAATTTCATTAAATACTAAATATAAATGAATGTATCATTCATGCGTACGTACGACTTATCGTCTCCATGAACGTTGCATTTAATTTTTTACCTCTAAATGTTATGTATTATTATAAATGAATGTATATACTGGATATATATGATATATATTATATATACATCATGAATATAATTCTGGATATAATGTATATTGAACCACATGGAAAACGGGTAATTATAAGAAGTTTATTTTTGACTCAAGTACTAGAGATCGACAAAACGACTGTTATTAACATAAATAATTACATAATGTTCATAACATGGCAATAAGTGATATAAAAGGGATAATTAACTTGAAAAAGGTTCTTAAGCAAGTAGATATTAACTCTAGTTTATTATTCAGGAGATTCAAGAATGATCGAGTCAAGTCAGACACAAGGTAAGGGAACTTCTTAACCCGATTTCCGTTCTTTGGGTTAATCTCCTACTTTAAAATTATGTCATGATATTATTATGTTCTATCTTGTATTTTTACTTTTTTTATGTGTAATTATAGTTGTTATTCATAATAGATCTATTTAATTTAAAAAAATGATCTTTCTAAGGGACTTCATCTCAATCTCCTTTCATTGAGACATATTTTATTTTATACACAACTTTCTTTTATATGGTTTATAAACCCCTTTGACTTTTACGTTTATTCAAAAGGAATATTTTTTATATGAAGCATTTTACTAAACGACAAAAGGGAATGTTTTTTGTCGTACGTATGCGGCGACAATGACTTCTCCACCGTCGTGACCATTATTTGAGTTTCGGCTTCCTCTACAAGCCATAAATTTTTTTAAATGAAAAATAAATACAAAGTTTTCATTTTATATTATTTTGGTATTGAAAATGGTTTTGAAAGTGTTATTTTATTATATCAATGTGTTATATTGATATCTTGTGATTGAAATGTGGAAATGTTTTGTTTCCTTTATGCATTTTGTATGTGATACGATTTTGTTATGGTTTAAGAAATGTTTAAACCTGTTCATATGAGGAATGCATTGGACTTAATAAGTGACGGGTGGAGCCCGCTATAGCTCCTCGATGTATCGGCAGGTTTCATGAGACAAACTAGTGTCTTGGCACGAGGCCATAACAAAATATTATTTGTATCCTTGGCACGAGGCCTTGGCTACGTGGTTATGATTGTCTGGCATTATGCATTCCATCATTATGAAAGTGGTTATTGATATCTAATATGATTATTTGACCAGGAGAATATCCATGTGAATAAGTAAATTGAATTATCTCATTTTACATTTGCCATATTATGTTAAAGTTCATGTTTAAAAGGATTTTGTTTTCATTATACATTGCCTTAAATGTTTATGTTTATTTATGAAAGCTTCTGCTATATTGTTATCCTTACTGAGCATCTGAGCTCACCACTTTCAATGTTTTAATTTTTCCAGGATGTGAAGAAGTATTTTATAAATGACCTGCAGGGATAGTTGGGATGGGATATGAGTGTGGACTATTGAGGCCATGTTATTGTAGTTTTTCACTTTATGATATAATGTAATGTTTATGAATGTATCTAGTGTTTTCAAGGCTACTAAACTAATCGGTCATTCAAGACTTGATCTTTGTTGATCATGCCAATGTTACACAATAATGCACTGACTCAGCGTAACTGGGGTCGGGGTGTTACAATTTGCGTATCTTGTTTTTGAAAAATTATTGTGTGTGACATTTACATTCTTTTTAAAATGGGTTTATTTTATATTTTATCTAGTTGATTGTTCTATTTACATAGGATAATGGTATTATGAGGGGATTTCCACCAATTTATGTGTGATATTATAGTTGGTTCTAGTTTCTATCCCATGTCTTATTAAGGAGAAATTCAAGGGGTAGTACCATATTCAGTGTTACATAGGATGGTTTCCCAGTGGATGAAGGTCATAAAATCATACTTATTTAACCACACAAATAAATTTCCTATAGAATATATTTTCTCAACATGGGTATATCTTGATTCAACTTGAGTTCGCCTCTACATTATGTTATTGATTAAATTACAATATAGTTTATTCAAACCAGTCTCTCACCAAGGTATACCACAATTAATATCCTAGGGGGTTTTTTCTCAACATCTCAAACATTGTTTATATCCTATGAAAAAACTTGTACATCAAAATTAGTAGACAATATAATTTTAAAAAAATAACATTCACAATGTATAATATTGTTTTGTTCTATATACTTTTAAATATGGATGAATACTTTGAAAAAAGTATATTACATTGAAAATATGAAGGAAACATATTTATGAACTGTATCAAAAGATCTATGAAACCTATAGAAGATTTCTCAATAGGTTCACCTAAGATGACCTATGAATAATAAATGTGTTCCAATAATCTTCATGCAAGTCATACTAATATCCATCACTTACACATCAAGCTAATATTTCCATGGTTACTAAATTTCCATTTATATAACACCTTTTTAATATTCAATTGAAAATTATATAGATGATAAAGATATGGCCGGAAGCCTTACGCTCCCTTTTCTTACACACAGGTCTTCAAATGCCTTTAGGTAGCCCATTCATGAAAAAATAAAAATAAAATTTAAAAAACAATAGGTTATTATGTTATTTGATGGATAATATATAAAAAACATTGTGATACACCATATCATTACATATTATTAAATACTAGGGGAAATGACCTCTGTTAGGTGAAACAAATGAGTTCTATCTGTATAAATGAACAAGTAAATACCTCCTTATACTAGGGTAGAGACGCACCTACGTAATATCACTAGGTGAATTATTTTTCCCTATTACCACTAGTGAACCTCTTCATTATATAATTTGTAGGGATAACTACTTTTATCACCCTTATATGGATGAATAATGTTTTCATTCCCTTGATTGGATGAATATTCCATCTTAACATCAATATCCAAGACCTCACTTGGGTGGACCATCATCTTTTGTTCCAACACTGGGGTACCATAAACACAACAGTTAGAAAGGTAAAGAACCCCTTTGTTCATGTCTACAACATGGAATATAAATTCTTAAGGACCCATAAAGAGACACTAAACATAACATTTTAGGGAATTAACCCCAGTGTAAACCACTTTTAATCTTGTAACCCAATGCTATAAGGTTTCTTCATCATGTCCCCCTAACTGATAATACCCTAATTGGTTTTCAAACATATATAAAAATTATAAAAGAGTCCCAATTATATTGAAACTTTTATATCCACTCAAGAAATATGTAATACAAAATGGATACCCCATTAGGCTGGGAGTTTGGTATACCCACAATTACAATCAATGTTCCATGAGAAATCAGGTGTCATTTAATGTGTATATTTTTTTATCATTGATAGATGTCTTATCGGCTCAATAATCTATAATATACTATATTGAGAATCCTTATATTCATAAGCCTCACACAACACTATATATTCCAAGAATTGAGGACATAAACATCCCCTTTACTTGACACAAAACTATACCTCTCACATCCAAGTAACATAACATAATATTTCACCATAACATCCTTACCACATGATGTTAAAATTCATAGTAAGGTCCTATCACATGAACATAAAACGTGAATTTCAAGCTCTATAGGATTTTATTAATATCAACAATGATACAAACGATTTATCCCATATTATTAAACAATACATCATCAACCCTCCATTTTACTCCCCTAAAGCCATATTCCCCATGAATCCATTCACATCATTCCTTTTTGGTTTATAACCCATATTAGAATAGAGTTATTATTCTTCTGATTCATGTTCATTGGGAACCCCCTTAATTAGTCCATAAACCTGATAGAACCATGCGCCACCTTGAGGGCTATATTCACTCTTGGTATCACACTATCTCCCTTTACAAGGAATATTCCTAATTATGTTATCTTCAAAACAGTAGAGGATACGCTCTCTAATGATCCTGACCATGATAACCTCTCAAACTAGTATTTTACCCAAGTTTCGCCATTCCATAAGGGTGTTACAAATCCTCACAGGATGAAAACTCCCCCATAGGAATCAACAACAGACCGAAGGAATGATTTCACCCAACCTGATGAAGAAAAATGACATGAACATATATATATATACATATAAAAATAAATAATGGAAGAAAAAATGAATATGTATGCTATAATATTTGCGGAACAATAGTAGTGATTCAAAAGAAATGGTATATAACAACCTCAATGATAAAATTCCAAGTGAAAAAGAAGACATAAACTAAAATACCCACTACTAATGTCCCCATGTGATAGAATGATAAAACTCATATTATTTCACCTCTAGCTACCAAGACAAAGATAAAAAAACCTCCCACATCATTACGAGGACATTACTTTCCCAATATCGAATGAATTGTCATGGTCTACATACCATCGAATGTGTGTGTACGATCTAAGCTTACAGTCATAGTAGGATCCCACCCAGGTTTTCCACAAAAATAATGTGTACAATAATCCCATCATGATCCACATTAATTTCCCCTTTATACACAATTCCAAATAAATTATTGGAAATTAACTTCAAATCATTTCATTTAGATATATTAATTTATGACTATCAAATCAAACCAAATAATGTATCTCATGTCATTTAAAAACCATGGTCATACATCTAAAATTGTATTGTCCAAAATCATAGTTAACATAATACCATGTATCACACTAGTGACGGATATCTAGGACACTCATACATAAATATAGACAATATTTCACATAACTCCTATAAATATTTTCATAAAATCAAGACAGAATAAGAAAACCATGAAAAGTGATCTTCTTAATAGGTCTAACACATCCCTAGAAGAACAAGCCTATGTAGTAGAGGAAGACCCCCATGGGCGAACCCCCTATAGTGGGAATGACTTATCACTACACCTTCCACCTAATAACCCAAGTCATCCCATGTTCTCTATTTTCCAAACCAATTCCTCAAACTATTTCATCAAAATGATTCTTTGAATACCATTTGAGAAAACCATTTCACAATTCAATTAGAATCTTTTTAATTTTCCAAAACCAAGGGATCACCATGTTTTTTCAATAATATACATTCAAACAAACAAATAAACATAGTTTATTATTCCACTTAATTTATAAAACAATTTATCAAATCTGGAGACATTTATTTAACAAACATAGTTTGGAGACAGAACCATTTACATCAAATCTTAGGTTGCAGATGCCAACAGTGGGATCCACCAATTGGACTAAGAATGTAATGATAATGGATTCCCTTGAATCATTCTAAAATAATAGAATTAATTAAATTCAAAAACATTTGGATAAGAGGATTGATCTCACATACCACTATAAACACACACACTCTTCACTGAGACCAACAAAGGATCGACCCCTAGAACAATATCAAACCACATATCTAGAATGAATATAGAAGAAACATCATCCAAGATCAACAAATATAATTAAATAATGAAAGAGTGCTAATGTGATAAATGGAAATGAAAAAACAGAAATATTTACTCACCCAGAGAAATAAAACCCATTCAAAATAGATATAAATCTCTGAAAGAAATGATACAGATAGAGAGAAGGTTTTCAAAAGCACTGGAGAAGTGCTTTGGTTCATGAACAAGGAGAACACACATTGAATGAATAAATATATCACTCATACGGATCCATAAAATACATGTCTATGAGAATTACATTGTGGGTAACCCCTTTACGTGTTCTACAATTCATGATCCATTCATATGTAAAGATACCCATTACATTTTCATTAAAAACGTGACTTTTTCCTTTTACACTACCTGCAGCCATAATAGGATTTTTTTCCCTCTTCACACTATGAATCAGCTTCCTAATATATTCATGGATAGAATGACATGGTCTATTATACCCTTACACATGGTTTATTCCTCTTACAGATTACAAAAAGTTTAATTTTCAGAAAAAAAACACCTAAAATACAATTGGTGTTTCTAAACATTATGGCCTTTTCCACAGAAAATGATCTCCACCCCCAAGATTCCCAAGATAGGCCCAATTAAAAATTAAAACAAGTATAGTGAATGGAATTACCTACATGAAGGTAATGAGATTCTACAGACACCCCTCAAAATAATTTATAGCCTCAGGAATACATATGGATGAATGAAGTGTGGTGAAGTGGTGATTCCACTTCTGCATCATCAATGACTCGTGATCCCAAGCCTTATGAGAATCTGAGCTATGTTTCCATAATAATATGATAACTACAATAAACATCCCATGAAATAATTTCACATGAGGGTCAGTGATCTCTACTGGATCCTCCACAATAGAATCATATGACTATAACTCAATCACCTCACTACATAAAATTTCAGAGGGATCAAGATGGTATTACCTAAGTTGTGATATTTAGAAAACATCATGAATACTTATCAACTGAAATGGAAAATCCAACTGATATGAAACCTTCCTAGGCCACTCAGTATACTTGAATGGTACAATATATCCATGATCTAGCTTCTCTTATTTCCAAGAGGATGGTGACCCGACCGTGGATAAACGTTCCTGAAAATATAATCACCCATGGAAAACTCCAAAGGATGATGTTATTGATCTACATAATATTTCTATCGATTGTAGTAATAAAATATATGTTTATGGATATCATATATTCTCAGGGATGTATATAGAACAAAACCCCATTCCACTTGGGAAGCTTCACAAACCTCTAATAAACAAAAAGGTGATCTTTACGAGTGACCAAATATTCCCTATAAATGATCCATTCTGATCAATGAATAATAATTGTTATAATAAGATAACTCAATCTATATTATATGGTTATCCAAATTTCCACTAAAATCCATGATTAATACATGGATAATTTCTTATGAGATCTAAATAGAACTCTCCTTCTAACCATCTTTCTATGGATGGTAAGCAATACTCAACCTAATCATATTACCCATCACCTCTTGGAAACCCTTAATGAACCTAAAAGTAAATATAGGTTCCCAATCTGAAATAACCATATAAGGAAAAACATTTTACCTAACAATGTTTTAAACATATATCTTACCTAGATCTTCAACATTCATGGTGTCCCTAATCAGAATGAAGTGAGAACAATTTTTTAACTCATCAATCACCGCGCAGATAGCATTCCTCCCTTAGGGAGTCTGTGATAATCTAAGAAAATATTCCTTAGACATCGCTTGATATTTTTTAACTAGCATTAGAATAGGTTAGATAAAACCATAATGTTTCAAATTTTCATCCTTTATCTGTTGGAAGGTGTACAAACATGACAAATAATCAGTAATGTCACCCATCATACCAGTACAAAAAAAATTATTTCATGTCATAATAAAACATTATATTTTCAAGAAGAACATCCCATAAATTAATATACTAATCAAAAAAATAATATCCTCCCTGACGTTGGGATGATAAACCAATCTCCAAAACTGAGAATAATATCTGAAGAGATAGGCATACCCAGAAGGATATCACCACCATAAAGGCTTTCATGAATTCCTCTAAACTCTTCATCCTATTGTGAATCTATATAATATTATCAAGTAGAGATGATGATAACATAACACTGATCATAACCATATCTAAAAAACCTCCTAAGTGTCCAAATTTAACTAATAAAAAATATCTATAAGGTTCCACTATTCCATCAATAAAAAAATAGCGAGTGATGAATTTTTTCCACTAAGAAAATTTTCAATGATATTCCCCTTCCATAGGGTGTAAGTGATATCAATTACCATCAACAAAACGTATTCAATCTACATCATTTTACAAATATTCATGTCTTTCGGATAAAATATGTATCTCACACCCTTATTTTTAGAAAAGACTATGAAACTCTCCACAGAAAGATAGTGGCTCCAATATTTAATAATATACATAACTGTGGATAGATATAGATCATGAGTATGGTAATTATTTTCATTCATTAAAATATAAAGACATATGTAATCTATCACATGGTCATGCTGCAAAAGTATGTATCTCAAACCATCATCCAAACCATTACTAAAAACCATATACTAATTATCAGGCCCTAGTATGATTAAAATTGGAGCCGATGACAGAAGTCATTTCAACTTTTCGAATGTTGACATCCATTTTTCATCCTATATAAATGTAACCCCTTTCATTGTGAGAGAATTCACGGGTCTCTATAAAATTGAGAAATACTCGATGAACCATAAATAATACCCAAAAAGGAATAAATAATCTTTGAATCTCAAAAATTTTTTGGGATCTTCTAAAGAATGAATATACATCACATTATCCAATTCTATTTATAGTCTATGGTAGAAAATAGATTTCCATTAGAACGTCATTTATTTCATCCAAGAGCATCACATAAAAATAAATCCATCCAATTATTCAGTCCTCAAGATTTCCTGAACCAAAATCAAATTGTTCTCAGGCTCATTCTTAGATCTAAAATAAACCAAAACATTATCCATGATCACTACCAAAATAGTATCAATATGATTTTGGAATATCCATTTCATGAAATCTGTAAAAACAACTAGGGTGTTATATAGGCCAAATAGAATCACAATATATTCTTAATGTACATACCTACTTCATAAATCTATTTTTGGTATATTAGATTCTCAAAATATGAAATGTTGATAACCCAACCAATGATCATTCTTAAAAAACATCTCTCCCCTATTATCTAATTAAAATAATCATCCACATAAGTAAAGGGATACTCACTCTTAATGAATACCTGGTTCAACATTCGATAGACCACACACAATCAGAGTGAACTGTATGCTTTCTATGAAAAGAGCACCGGGGCTACCTAAGGAGAAACACTAGGGGGAAAAACCTTCCCCATTATATTATCAAACTAAATCATAACATCTTTCATATATTCTAGATCGATATGATAAGAAGGTTTTAAAACTAGTTTCACTCCTAGAACCATTTCAACTATAAAATTCACTTCCCTCTCTAGAAGAATCTTGGAGAAATCATCAACGAAAATGTTAGGAAAATACTAAAAAATAATGGAAAGATTAAAAACATAGTAATTTTCATCCAGATCAACTATTATAGTAGACAACAAAATTTAGAGATTTGGGAGGGAAGGTCACTCAAGGCTATACCTTAGATCCAAATCTATATGAAAAACACATGATCTCCCATCAACAATAAGAAATTAGATGAACCCATGATAATAGTCAACCTCTTCATGATGTGTAACCATACAATACATCCTGATGATGATTTAATATATATCCATATATAGAATGGTCAAATTTCAAACTAAAATTTCATCATCTATAAATAAATCACAAGGATAATTATACCCCTACTCTTTTCTCATCTAAAGATTTTTCTCTAACTCCACAAAAAGGAATTGAGCATCGTTGGAAGTTTAGGTGTCACACCCTGACATTTATATATATATATATATATATATATATATATTACTATTTCTCAGCTTTAGGTTCACTCATTGTGGCTCATGTTGAGAATGTGATTAAATTTTTTTCGTTTAATATTTTCTATTGCATTTGGGACCCGTACGCGATCACCACATAGCTGGCACTAGCCACGCACTCGGCCTAGGAGTCAGATAATTGCTCATTATTCTTATTATTATTATTCATCATATTATTTTTATTATTATTTCAAAATTATCTTTATTATTATTGTTTTTTTACAATTAGTATTATTAATATTATTAATTTTTCTTATTGTTATATTTATTGTTTTCATTATTATTATTATTATAATTTTTGGTTTTATTATTATTATTTGTATTATTATTATTATTATTATTATTATTACTATTTAAAATATCATAATTAATTAGGTATTATTATTATTATTGTAATAATATAATTATTGGAAGAATAAAAAACAACAACAAGACGTAAACCTAGATACCTGTGACCCCCCCCCCCTATTTCCCTCTTCTCATTCACGATCCACCTCTGCTATCACCCCCCTCCGCATTATCCTCATAGCTCACCATCCTCACACTCCCATCCTCTAACCCTGTAGGTCCTTCGCTTTGACCCTGCTCAGTTTCTTCATCTAGTGGCGGCGTGAGGCACCTTCCTTCTGTGGTGCTGCCCCAAACCCCCCCCTTGTTTTCTCTGTTTGGTGCACCCCCCAGAAGCACAACTCACCTTTACCTTGCACTCACCATCCACCCTCCAGGTCTTTACACTCCCTACTACTCACCATTGTATATAGACTCACCCTCACTCTACCTCCATCTCCCCACTTCACCTCCAAACCACAGCGCTTAGGAGCCAATAAATGTTCTGGCCTTTCGTGCTTGAGCAGGCCCACACGCAACAACCCCCAACACTCAGCCTTCGCACTCCAGCCTTCCCACGCCCAACCTCATCCTTCTTTCAACTCTAGCAGACTCTAGCCTCAAATGGCTCTGTCCTTCTCCCAGGATGCTGGCCAGTCCGAATCCACCCTAACTGCACTTCAATCCATCCTTCCCCTCTCTCCCAGTGGAATTCCGACTTTCCATCATTTCTAGCAGTCCCTGCCACATGACCCGACGAGTAACTCCCACTTCTACTCGGACCATCCGAGAGTTCTATATCCTGAAGACATTGCATATGGTATTTTTCTTCCCTTTTTAGTGTTTTTATTTACGTGGCCAAACCACAATATCTTGGGTGTTTATTAGAACACTTTTCTAGTTGTTTTAGTTGTGCGATTGATGTGCATGAGGTTGTTCATCTTTCCACAGAAGTGACATAACATTTACTATACGTTGAGGTGGGAAAATATGCATTTTTGTTTTTTTATAGGTCAATTTAATTCATTCATGTTTTAATTAATTATTTTAATTTATTTTAATCTTGAAAAATAATTGATAATTTATTTATTGTGTTTTCATGTTAGTTGGTTTTGTTAAAAGTAGTGTGTGTAGTGTTTTATAGTGTGTGTAATTTGTTGGATCTCTTTATAAAATTTTTAAACAACTATTTGAATCGTTATAAAACAATTTATAAATAATTTGGTATGTTTATTAAATTTTTTATAAATTTTTTTCTTTTTTAATTTAATTATGCAGAAATCGTTTGGTTTGTTTTATAATGTTTACATCACACCAGAGTTTTTCAATGACATTGTGAATATAGTTTGGTTTGATTTTGGAAAGGAAACACATTCTCTTGACAAATGTTAGGTATTTGGGTGTGTTCTTAGTTATATATGGTCAAGGGGCCATTTTTAGGATATTTAACAATTCTTGTTTTTCCAAAATGTATTTTAAATTTTCAAATAATTTTCGTCCCCATGAGTGGTTTCTATGTAGAGTTTTGAATAAGGACATATAAAGATTTGTTTTTAGTGTTTCTAAAGAAATGTTTTTTAATGGGTTCTTTAAGGATTGACCATTTGGTTTGAAACATGTTTTTGTTTTTTAATGTTTTTTTTAAAATGATTCATAAATTTTTATTGTTTTGTCATGTTTTGGTAAATTTGTGTTTTAGTAAATACATGTTTTCGTGAAAGAATATTTCCATGTGTGGGTCTATCTGACAATGTTTGTTATAAATGATGATTATTACTATTTTGGAAACATTTATAAATGTTTTGGAAATTGGCCTAATGAGGAAAAGCTAAATGCCCATTTGGAATCATTGATACGGTAAGTTGGAAAGAACCTCTTTAGTTAGGTATATTTCCTTATTGATTGATCACGAGAAAAGAGGGTCCTAAGTATGGGCCTCATTTTGAGGATATTTATTTTAATGCATGAGAATAATCTTGAGGTGGTTGGGGTGGTTCCATATTGTGTTTTCTGCTTGGTTATAAATGTATGTTCTTTTTTTGAATGTGTGGCACACCTCTTTGTAATCATAGAACCAAAACATATTATAACAAGTGGGTTTACTGAGAACGATTGTTGCACCAGTGTATACTAAAAAATGGCTAGTATCCCTTAGTACAAACATTTATCTTATAGGGTATTGGGACCCTCGATTAGTCGATGTATGGCCACACCGAGCATTTGAGTGTTATGACATAATTGAGAGTAGGCATGCCTCTAGGCTAAGTCACATGTATGGTACATTATGGTCTTCCTCCTAGTTTTTAGGTTTTTCATGATCCTTTAATATGAGAACTATTAGTACCATTAACCTTACTATGTTTGTTGAATCATATACTTGAACATTATTTTTGTGTTTTCTTGGAAAAACATTTTATGTGTTGTTGGTTTTTAAAAATTATTTCAATGTAGATGTTTTGGAAAAGTTTGTGTGAGCCCCTCTTTATTTCTTTTCCTTGTTTTTGAATTATTAGGGAAATGGAATTGTGATTTTTTGTTTTCAAAATGCATTTTATACCTGAAAAGCATATTTTTTTAACTGTACTTCAAACTAGTGTTATTGTAATGTTTTGGAATTGGAAAATGAAATGATTTTTTGGTTCACTTTTGGCATCCCTACTGAGCATTTATCTGATCACGCATATTCTACCATTTCAGTTTCATGTTCCCTTTTGTTAGATTTTCATGGTGGGATTTTTCATTATTGGAGAATGGTTTGCCTTTATTGGGAGGTGACCTACAAGGTCACATGGAGGTATATTGAGTTGTTCTGTTTCTTTTCTTTTTCAGTTTCACAAGTTCGGTTTTATGATTATCTTTGTTCTTGGTTATTTATTTAACTTTTATGTTCCAAATCATTCTCAATAGTTAACTCTAATGCCTGAAACTACTTTCAAGCTAGTGGGGATTGGGAACGCCCCTCGGGCAATGTCATAGACCGACTCAGGTGACCATTTGAAGGTTGACCCTGGTTGGTTTGTGAAGAAATTGTATCAAAGGGGCCCTTGTTATTTGGGGAGACTAGTAGATGGAGAATAGGACGTTCGAGAATCAATAGGTATATATAGGGAAGACATCATGAACCCTCACCCATTTCAATCCTCGAGTCGCTATCATTAGTCTGGTAAGTGAGTCCTCATCTCGTTCTGGTTTGTTTTTGATTGAGTGGTGACAATGGAGGAAAGATGATGTTACACCATGATTTCACATGGATTAGTGATCCATGTAGAATCTGAGTACATTGTATAAGTTCCACCTAGTTGTTGATGCTTACTTGGGGCATGACCTACTACCATGTACCGTGGTTAATCAACATTACTAGTCCCTCACTCTTTTAGTTCGATGCAAGTTAAGTGTCATCATGGTTCTGGATGGTGTGAGTGAGATTTTGAAAATGAAAATTTTTTATTTGAAATGAGAATGATTTCTTTTAAATTACTTTAAATTTGTGAATTGGGTTTTAAAACTTAAATATTTGGTATAAAAATCTATATATTGCTTGGAATGGTAGAGAAATGTTTAGGGTGCATCCTCAAGAACTCTTTATGAAAATTTTCACATATGAGGGGATACATGAGAAGTGTGCCTTGGTATGTATGGATGAATGAAAATTAAGACATATTAAATAGTCCATGGGATTACTGGGGTGTGTACATGGAATTAAAGGCTAGAAATTGTTTTTGTAAAGTGATTTTAAAAAAGGGTGAATGATTTTGGAAATTGAATTTAGTTTGAAATGTTGTCTTGGTATTTTGAAAGTGGCCATTAAATAAGGTGGTATTGTAATCAAAAGTGAAAATGGGTTTTTGATAGGGGAATTCTGGGTTGTGGTTCTATTTGTTTGGTTTTTGAATGGTCTATTTTTTGGATGATGGTTCTTTCAATGATGTTTATTTGGCTTGATGATTGTTTTGGCTTTGTGTCTTATATTTAATTCATAAAACGACACCATGAATGGTTTCCAAGGTTTTGGATTAGTCATGCCTATATTTTGGTCCTTCTCAAACATTGTCTATCCTTAATGGTGATCGAGGAACATTAAAGGAAGGTATGTGTTTGAGGAGGTTGAGTGTGTTTTTAGGATGTTGGGAACTCCCCTGTGTGTCAGAGTTTGAGCTGTCCTGGGATTATTTGAGGGTCTGACTTTGGACGAATGGGAGTTGTTTTTCCACACCATCAATTCAAGTTGGGATCACATGGGATGTCTTTAAATATTTCCTCATATGATGGTTCAAGCCTGAAATGGTGATGACGATGAAAAGGGGAGATCTCATGCATATTCAATGAGGCCAATGAACAGTAGAGACATATGTTGACCATTTCAAAGAACTTGTGTCCGTCTCTTTGGAGGTAGAGTTTCATCTTTTTCGAGAGATCATTAATTGGGACCTCCTTTGTAGTGACCATCATTTTGAGAAGATGGTGGATCAGGATTTCCCAGATGAGTTGGTCTCTAAAACATATATGGTTGGCAATCTAGTGTATCCAGTTCATCCGGAAGGTTCCCCATATAGCGAGAAGGGTGTTCCAGAGGGATTGGTTTCTAAAAAGACATCTATAATGGTTCTGGCTTCTACTTCATCAGACCATTCAGTGGTGTGACACGAGTGTGGACAGTTGGGAACGTGAAGTCGTCATGTCGCTTCCCTCTGAAAATGTGTTGTCTTTATGGGTGTGTGGGTCATCTAGAGATGTAATTGAGGAAGTGTCACCTGAAGAAGGCATTGTGACTAGAGGAATTCAGGTGACTTACTATGAGGTAGGAGTTTCTTCAACCCTCAGATCCCCAGCCAATGGTATTTTGGTGAAGCTCAAACATAGTCAGGAGTTGCTAGGTGCGTGAAGCCTTGGTTCGGGTTTTGTTTTATGTGTTGGAAGTGGAACATTTAAATATTTTCATTCTTGTTTTTATGATGTTATTATTTTATCGTCATTGTAAAATCATTGTTTAATTGTGGATTAATGACAGACATGTTCTATGGTAATCCAAATAGTTTTTTTGTCTGATCAATGTTTTCTAAATTGAGTTCCATTCATAAAAGTCTGTTTGTCCCTTGTCTAGATTGATTTTGATTTAGCTATGTTCATTTGGAGAAGTAAGTGCCTATGGAAAAGTCAATGTTTCTGGTTATGCTCATGTTAGCTACTTGTGTGTATGTTCCACACAGAGGTTTTCCCCTAGTGTTTGGAGTTTTTGGTCTGGGTCGAGAGTTCCAAGTTTCAGTGGAGGTGTTGTCTGCTTGTGCTATAGAACATAGTTTGGATTTGTTGGGAGTTACTGCGTCCCCCCCTAGGGTTATCTGTTTGAGTGTTAAATTTTTGAAATAGTTGAGTTATTGGGCTGGGGAAAACACTCTCATGTTCTCCCATTGTCTTGTATTGTGGATTCCTTTGGTTTTATTTGGGAATGGGTTCTTGTTCGGTATATTGTTAGGCTGGGAGTCTTTTTGGCGGAAGAAAGAGTTTGTCATGGGGATAATTGTCACACCCCAACATTTAACTTTATTTTTAGTTTAATTTTTATTAGATTTGGGTGCTCTCATCAAGGCTCGAGTTGAGGGTGAGTTTAAATTTTTTTCCTTTAATATTTCTAATGGGCTTCGGACCCATGCGTGGTCACCGCACAGTTTCCAGTAGCCGTCCAGTCGACCAAGGAGTTAAAAATTGATCATTATTCTTATTATTATTATTATTTATATTATTATGATTAATAATTAATTATTATATTTATTATTGTTTATTTTATTGTTAATATTTTCACAATTAATATTTTTATTTTTATTAATTTTTATTATTGTTATCTTTATTATTATCATTTTTTTATTATTTTTGGTTTTATTATTTTTTATATTTCTTCTTATTGTTATTATTATTTTTAGTAAAATCAATATTGTTTCTATCATTATTATTATTGTTGTAATAATAATATAATGGTAGCAATGAAAAAAAACATTATGACATAAAACTATCAACCCCCCCACTGTTTCCCCCCTTTCCCGCGTGATCCAAACCTGTGCTCACCACCTCATTGTTCACATTTCCCCTCAGAACCCTCACACTTCTAGCCTCTTCCTCTTCATGTATTGTGTTACAAACCCTCCTCAGTGTCTCCTTCCAATAGCGGCGTGAGGCACCATGCTTCCATGGTGTTTCCCCTCTGTTTTCTTTGTTCGGTGCACCACCTCGCAGCACATCTCACCATCACCTCACACTCGCCGCCTACCCTCCAGGTCCTCACACTTCTGGTTGGTCACCCCTACATTTGGCCTCACCCTCACTTTACCTCTGCCTCCCTGCTTCGCCACCTGACCTCAGCACTTAGGCCCCAGCTGCCATTCCTGACTTTTTCTCTCAATCGGGCCCATGCGCCTTGACCCCCAACACTTGGCCTTTGCACTTATACATTTCCATAACAGGCCTCCTCCATACACTGTATCCAACAGACTCTGACCTCCCTCACCTCTGGCCATTTCCGTGGCTCTCGTCTAGGCTGCCTCTGCCCTCGCCGCACTTCCGTCCATCCATCCCCTCTCTCCCAGTGGTAGTCCGACTTTCCCTCATTTTCGTTGGTCTCCATCACGTGAACTGATGACGACCACCCACTTCTACTCCATCTATCCATGAGTTCTAAGACCGATTACCTCACATGTGGTATTTTTCATCACATTTTTAGTGTTTTAATTTAAGTGTTCAATCCCCGACATCTCATTTGTTGATTTGAAAGTTTTTCTATTTGTTTTAGGTGTGTGATTGGTGGACAAGAGGTTTTATCCTCTTTCCAAAGATGATACATCACGTTTTCTTAACTTTGAGGTAAAAATCCACATTTTCCTTTCCAAATAAGTCAATTTAATGATATTGTTTTTTAAATAATTCTTTTACTTGATTTTCATCTTCAAAAATAATTTATCAATCTACTGTAGTTTATTCATGTTATATGTTTTTGTTAAAATCTGTGTGTATTGTGTTTATAGTTTGTTTAATTTGTGGGATCTGTTGATAAAATTTTTAAGAAACTATTTTATTCAATATAATACTGTTTCTAATTCATTTGGTTTGTTTCTTAATTTGATTATAAATTGTTTGTCTTTTTCGTGTAATTGTGGAGAGATGTTTTGGTTTGATTTATAAGTTTTCCATCACTTCATAGTGTTTGAAAGACATATTGAATACGGTTTGATGTTAGTTTGGAAAGGAAAATCATTCGATTGAATAATGTGAGGTATTTGTGTGTTTAATTTCTTATATCCAGTTAAGGGGCCATTTGACATGTTTTCAAATGTTTCTTGTTTTTCAAAAATGAATATTAAATTTTTAAATAAAGTTGTCCCCCTTGAGTGTAATATATGTAGAGTTTTAAATAAAGTTGTATAATGTTTTGTTTTAATTGTTTTGGAAAACATGGGTTTTAATGCGTTCATTAAGATTTACCATTTGGTTTGAAACATGTTTTTTCGTGTTGAGCGTTTTTTAAAGAATAGTTGATAAATGTTAATTGTTTTGGAATGTTTTGTAAAATGCGTGTTTTGGTAAATTCTTGTTTTCATGAAATAATATTGGCATGTTTTGGTATATCTAACAATGTTTGTATGAAATGATTGTTATTACTATTTTGGAAACATTTATAAATGTTTTAAAAAATGGTTTAATGAGTTAATGATAAAGGCCCATTGGGCATCTTTTAAATGTTATCTTAGAAACCCCTATTTGGTTGGGTCTCTTTTCTCATCAATTGATCTTGAGACAAGAGGGTTCTTAGTATTGTCCACCTTCTGGGTATATTTATTTTAAGGAATGAGACTTATCTTGAGGTGTTCGGGGTGGTGTTTTATTGTGTCATGTTATTGTTTATATATGTATGGATCATTTTTTTAATGTGTGGAACTCCTCTTTGTGCACACATCATGAAAACCTAGCATAGAAAGGGGGTTTACTGAGAATGATTACTGCACTAGTTTAGAATATGCACTGGCTAGTGGCCCTTAGTATAGAATTTTCTCTACTAGGGGCTTGGTCCCCTCGGCTAGGCCAGGTAGGGAAACGCGGAGTGTTTGGGCATTATGACGTCATCGAGAGTAGGCATGCCTTCAATATGAGTCATTTGTATGGAACGTTATGGTATTCCTTCGAGTTACTATTTTTTCTGTGATTCTTTGATATTTTCACTATTAATACCATTTTCTTTGATGTGTGTGTGGAATCATACCCTTGATCATGTATTTGGTGTTTTCTTGGAGAATAATTTTAGGTGTGGTTGGTTTTTAAAAAGGATTTCATAGCAGCTATTTGGGAAAAGTTTGTGTTCTCCCCTCTTTATTTCATTTCCATGTTTTTGAATTATAAGGGAAATGTAATTGTGATTGTTAGTTTTCAAAATGCAGTGTACACATGAAAACCATTTTTTATAATTTTAGTTCAAACAAGTGTTATTGGTATGTTTTGGTATTGGAAAATGCATGTATTCTATGGTTCACTTTTGACATCCCTACCGAGCACTTTTATGATCACACATATTACACCATTTCAGTAGTAGGTTCCATTTTATCATGTTCTAATGGGTATATTGATCATTATTAGAGCAAGGTCAGCCTCTGGTTGGGAGGTGACCTGGAAGGTCACATGGAGGTATGTTGAGTTATTGTGTTTATTTTTCTCTTTTCGCTGCTTGAGTTCAGTTTTATTATACTGTTAGTTCTTGGTTATTTATTTATCTTTTATGGACCAAATCATTCATAACTATTAATTTTGATGCCCGGAACAGGTTTCCATCCTATGGGGATCAGGAACACCCCTCAGGTCATGTCGCAGGTCAGCTCGGGTGACCTGTTCAGGGTCGACCCAAGTTTGTTCGTGACACAATGCATATAAAAAAATTCCCAAATATAAATGAGAGGGAATAACCCTTATGAAATAAATATATTACTATGGATTATGTAAAATATATGGTACCTATCCTTATTTTTGTACCCCTATCAAACTCCTCTAGAAACACATATACCAGGTCAATTTGATTCACTACCGAGGCCAGTGGCTAGAGCTCTGTATTCATTGATGCATATAACTGCACCACATTATCCTTCAATGCCAAATATCACTAAATATAATGAGGATTAGACATAACCAGATATGAACACCTCATATGACCATAATGTGTATAGTATTTCACATATTTATAGGTAAAGGGATAGAATTTTGGGTGTGTCCTACCTTGATACACTTATAGAATGTCGGAGGCACAATACTGCCTATAACTGAATGTATAGAGTATGTCTGCTACTGAGAACTACCTCCACCACTCATGTGATGATATTTCCAATTTATCTTCTTTCTTGGAGAAAAATTAAATTTCTTCTATGTGTAATATAAGGGAATTATGTACAAACATTCCGTTCATATACATATATATAATCATTTCCTTGTACACTATCTCCGTATATTTCAAAATATTTAGTATCTAATATATGGTTTTGAACCCTTCATGTACATCTGAGATTTCATGTTTTCATTATTTATCACCTCTAGTTCAAAAAGAACCATCTCAACCAACCTATTGGTGTACACAGATACCGAATTCTCTCCCTGATACAATGAGGGTAACTCTAGAGGGTTCACCATTATCTGTTAATCTAAAAAACTATTTTAAGAAGAGAATTTGAAACTATTACTATACAAGTCAACATTCTAGTCCACATGTACCATGTAATAGGACCATAACTTATTGGTACCCTCAAGTATGATTGTCTCACACATAACCTAGATACTCTCATGTGTATTGATAAAGTTGAATATCTGACTAATCATTTCGATCAAATACTCTGACTCTTGATGTTCATTATTATACATAATAGATGGTGGATTTACACAAAATAACTCTTATGATCACACTCTATAGTTTATTGATCTTAGATGTATCGCAACAACTATGTTATGGACTTATGTTTTATTCTGTTTGATAGTACAAACTTCAAGAGATCAATGAAAAAATTATGATCTATAGGATGCTTCACGTGTGGAGAATCAACTACACACATGAAGAACCCACAGAACATGTCTCTAAGGAATAATGTCAAACATTTAAATAGAATAAAATATTAGGTGAAAAAATATGAGTTAAAAAAACTATAATAAAAAACTTTGATTAAGATCAATAACTCAAAACAAAAGACATACATCCCAAGAACCCATGTTAACTTGATTATCATTGCTACAAGATCGGGCCATTCACCCACCATAACCAATCTCTTATGTCCCAAAAATCCTATCCCCAATTTACCAAACATACCAAGACAATGTCTCGTGAGTAAAAACATCCTCGGATACTAAATGGTTATAATCCCGACCTAGATGCACTCTAAAACTAGTACTCGGCCGGAATTTCCACATCCATGAAGTGTGTACTTGATCACCATGAGATCACAACTAAAACCTGAGCGCCGACTACAAACTGAGGGAACCATTTTTCCTAACATATAGCTTATGATGTGAAAAATATATATATATACCGAAGGAAATATCAGAATAAACATGAGGGTATATGTCATAACATATAGGGAACAATAGAAGTGATCCATCTAAAACAGTAGAAATTTTTTCACTATGAGATAATACAAAATGAAAAGGATGAAATACTAAAATAGCTACTCCAGTAGTCTCCATGTGATAGTGTGGGAAAAATACCACCACCCCACCATATACATCCCAAAAACATCAAAAAGATTTCCTCAAATCCTCATTATAGTACCATTCATTTCCCTCCATCTAAAACAGTAGAAAAACTGTCACTATGAAATAATACCAAATGAAAAGGATGAAGAAACTTAAATAGCTACTCCAGTAGTCTCCATGTGATAGTGTGGGAAAACTCCCACCACCCCACCATATATATCCGAAAACCATCATAATGATAACCTCACCTCCTCCTTATAGTACCATGCCTTTCCCTACATAAAGATATACACAAAGTAATATGAATCACCAAATGGGTTTGTAGGGTCATAGTTGACAATATCAGTAAGATCCCACCCAAATTTTCTATAATAATTCCCTATAAAATAATCCATGCACAACAAGATTTAATGAAAAAAAAGCATGATATATAGGTTTGTATTTTAATATCAAAATCATGGAAAAAATAGTAATTTCCCCCTTTTCCACATTTCCAAATAAATTATTAATTTTTTCTCAATTAATTTCATATACATATATCAAATAAGATATATCAAATCGAACAAAATCATGTATCACATATCATATGAAAACCATGCCAGTATAACCAAAATAGTAGAAGAAAAATCACAAGTAAAATCACTCCAAGGATCACACTAGGCTAGGAGAGGTAGGACACTCGTACATAAAAATAAACAATCTCCCACATAAATTCAATAGATATATTCATCAAATATACAGATTATATGAACACCTCATTAAGATAACCCCAATATGTTTGATAGGTCCCTAGAACAACATGCCTATAGACCACATGAACACACCATGATCAAACCCCCTAAAAGTAGATGAGGGATAATACTACATATTCCACCCAACTACCAAAGCATTCCCATGTGCTCTATTTTACAAAAAAAATCAACAAAACATTTCACCAAATCAATTCATTGAAAACTATTTAAGAAACAATTTCACATTTTTTGAATACCCATTTTGTTTAGAAAAACCCAGTGAAATCATTATATTAAAAACAATCTATTTCCACGCACACAAATCTAACAATTCAATCAATCCAGTTCATTTATAAAACAATTTATCAAAAAAATCATCATGTGATTCACCAAAACATGCTAGATATAGAACTAAAAACCTTAAAATGCAGGTTAGACATGCCCACAACAAGATCCACCAACAAGATGAAAAATTTATGAAAATGGAGTCCATAGAATCAATATATACATATTAGATTTAATTCAATTAATGAAAATTGTGGTTGAATAGATTATATCTCACATATGTCAAAGAACACTTACCCACCACCCCAAACCTAACAAAGGAACATTCCTCGAAACAAGGTCACAAGAAAAATCTAGAGAGAATCCATAAGAAACATCATCTCAAATCAATTGAATGAATAACACAACACAATAACGATTAAGTGATCAAATTACATGAATAAATATAATGGATTCCTTATCTATATATATTTAAACAAACATAAAAAGATATAAATCATTGAATGAAGTGATTCAAATGAATTGTTAGTTTCCCAAATCATTGGAGAATAGATCTTGGTCAAGATAAAGGAGGTTGAATGTTGAATGAATTATAAAATCACTCATAAAATTCCCTAAGATCTATATCTATGAGAGTTACATGGCACGTTACTCCTTTACATGTCATTTAATCGAAGTATAATAATTTTATTTTTTTAGTAGTTTTATAAAGAAATATGACTTTTACCTTTTGCATGGAATGAAACCATTATAGAATGTGTAATCCCTTCATGTTTTGTAATCGGTTCATAGTATCTTCCTGGAATTATTTTCATGACATATAATAACAATGCACAACATGTATTTCTCCTGTATATTAAAAAATTCTAGTTTTCAGTAAAAAATTTCAAAACAACTATCAATGTTCTTTACACTTTTGGAGAACCAAAAAATATATTAAAAATTTATACCAGGACTCCATTAATTCAATCAAACATACATCCCAAAAATATATGACATTTTCCCGAGAAAATACTCTCTATCCTCGAGAGTCACAAGTTGGACCCAATTGATGAGGAAAACATGTAAAGAGAATGAAATTACCTAAAATTTAGTAATGAGATTTTTCACACTCACAATCCGAGAAAACCCCAAGCTTCCCTATGTTATATCATTACAAATCCCATCCATCATCATTATGAAATATTTGCATCAATTTATACAAGAAAATGTTGATCATTCATATGTCCTATTCCGCCCAGTGTTGGGTATCCATCACCCATTTTCCCTTACCACACAACTATAAAAATTATGGATCGGTCCAATTCAAATGACAATAAAAAGTATTATGTTTCCAATTAGGTGGTTGAAAACAATGTGTGTTATGATTTATTTTATATATATTTATATGTAAAATATATAATGTGAATTATCTAAACACTTTAAATTCCAGCTACCTTCCTTGAATATAGAGAACTCCATAGGTCACAACAATGTGTATTTAAACCATAGGACCTAAAAAAGTACAAATAAATTGATAAAATTTATGATACAGAGGATAAGATACATGTGTAAGTTCATTTTAATTCATGATTACATCCCATCATTTCATATGGGTGACTATTCCTATGCTATTATTTTGAAACAATTCATGAATAAAAGGTTACTCTACAAGAGTATCCTTGAGTATGAAAAACCCCCAACTAAAATGGTGTATATGAGCCTGATATCCCATACTCTTGACTGAATCTCATTTTGAGGAATCAGTGGTAAATTCTCAATGATCGTATGATTTTTCAACGAAAGATAACATTAAATCAAAATGTCATGGTTGCGTTCTATTAGAGTTTCCCAAATTAATCATGTTTTTTATATCATCAAGCTATTTTGTTCCACATGAGAAAATACGGGAAATGAAAATGGCCAACTAGATGTGAATCATTAAACTATTATAATTATTGATAACCAATCATTGCATCATTTTGTTTCTCCTACTTCATGGTAAACACTATATAGATCCATTAAATCTTATAATTATTGATTGAACATTTACTTAATTGTGATACTTATCAAATAGGTTTTCTATTTTATAGTATTCTTATGTGTCTGGTAACCCATTTCAAGATCCAACTATTATGTAATGTTATGGAATATATTCCTAGTAAACATTCACTTTCATCAGCTACCAGACTAGTCATGACCCCAGTTATTGGAAAAATGACATCACCCATCCAAAACCTCTAGCATAATGTAGAAAATATATTGTTAAGGGTAAATCATTAGTATGGTTCCATTGAAACCTAGAGGACGTACATGATAATATCAATGTACAAATAGTATGAAACCCATCTTGTAAAAGAATAATTGAAATGAAGGTTGTGGTCCATATTTACAACACTAACCACCTATGTAGAATCACCCTACAGAGATAAAATCAGTTCCTCCATAATATCCATGATGTGTACAAATATTCCAACCATAACGTCACTATTTCACATCAGTTTCCTAAGAGGTCTTCTAAAACTCAACATTACCACCAATAATTCCATTCAACCCTAGTCCCTTAATGATACACTGAGGAGGATTCTAGAAGACCACAACCATGGAAACATAAGGCATTGAACCCTGAAAGATGTATCAACAAAGATGGAAGCCAAAAATATAATAATAAATTCCAATAAAACTATTCCATTGATAATAGGTTTTTCATCACACATCGATGTAAGAGATGTCCCATAACCTATCTCATTTCATCTCAAATTTAGAGTGTACAATGGTTTCATTAGAATCAGAAAATAAAATATTAAAATAAATTAGCGAAATATATCATATTTCGACCCCATATAATAAATCCATCAGTATATACCAAATAAGACAATAGGATATGATCTATATATTATAACCACTCCTGCTGAATAATAGATATATATTCAAATTTCCATTTAAAAATATCATAAATAAATATTGGTATATATGTATGGATAATCCTATTACCCAACCCTAATTATATAGAAATGTATGAAAATCCTAATATATTAAAAAAAAAGTATGATTATTACCATGTTTTAATACATTCCAAGGAGTAGGACCATATTCCTTCTCCCAAAATTTTTTATAAAGTTCATAGGCATTTAAATAAAGATACTTCTGAGTGGGAATATATATATTTTATCTTTGAAAAGGGTTATTGATTTATTCAAATGAACGTATTGTAGTTGGATCATATTTGAACATTTATCCACAAGGCATATCAATATATTATAATATTTGCTCATAGGCATGTAAACATCTATGTTCCACTTCAGTATGAGGAAGAATGATGACACAACTTCGTGGAAACCTAATGGTTGTCAAATATTTTTACATATTATAATTGAAACCATATGTATATTCAAGTTGATAAAAATGTATGGACTCATATTCCTAAAAAATTTCAATGATATTTTCATCGAACTAAACATATGAGATAGGAGAAACCTAAAATGACTCTCTTCCAAGATGATTGTGAATCTATCACAAGAAGTGTGTCTAATGAAAAATATAGCTAAAGGAATAAAATGACCCAAGAGATGTACTATACTTCAACATTGATTAACACTAATATTCTTGAAGCCCTATAATGCTAGTTATAGTTGATCAAGTTTCTATTGAATCATAACCACAATTATGATCATATTTGGAAATAATGGTCCTCCACATGGTTATTGGAAACTCACTAATTGGTAAGAATGAATGTAATCACTATGAAATCCAATTATATATTGACTAGGATCGTACTCCATATGATGAATTTTCGTAAATAAAATATTGTCCTCCCTTTTTGAAATATTATTTGATTACTCCCTCATACAGAGCTACATTTTAAGTATTGGTGTCAACTACATTCATGTCATCAACTCCCAACAGTGATATTTCATTTTCATCAGAAAATGGTTTGGGGTGAAGGTCATGGAATGAACATCACAAGCCCCACACACACTCTAAATTAATAAAATAGATCCTAAGATACCCTTTATTTTATGATAATAAGATTAGAATATAATCACATAATCAAATAAGGTGGAATAATTCTCCACTAGAGTTGGTTAGGAAGACATATACATGTCTAATGAATTGTATAAGGATAACAACTTACTCACATTCTTATTACACCACCAATATTTTAATATCAATTTTTATTTAATTAAATTCAATGTTTAATACCTTGTTTCACAAGAAAAAACAATCTAAATAGAATCAAAATATATTCTATTAAGATAAAATATTACTACTAATGTATGTGATTCCATGAATTACATACCATGTTTTATAAAAAAGATCACAAATAATAAGGGTAAAATAAATAGAAATGAATAAAATAATTAAAACATAGAGATCCCTAGGATCATCATCACCATTGAAGTCACCATTAGTCAAACTAAATCTACAATGAATGAAAACTTATAAAAGAGAGATGAATTATGAAAAATACATAATAAGGATTGAAAATCAATATTGAAGATGTGAATAGAATAAATAAATGGTTTTAGTAAGGTTATATATATAAGTGAAATATGAACACTGTAAATATGTTCATTTTGGGATATGGTCATTAGATATACATGTATCCAATTTGTAAACCAACATTGATTATTGTTATTTGAAAATCTATAAAAATATATTTCACAAAAAATATATAAATATACAATATTAATCACAATTATAAAATAATTTCAATTAAATATATTGATAATATTTAAAATTTAATAAAATATAATAAAATCGATTTTT
The DNA here is from genome assembly GCA_963277665.1 of Viscum album. NCBI lineage: Eukaryota > Viridiplantae > Streptophyta > Magnoliopsida > Santalales > Viscaceae > Viscum > Viscum album. Next base: position 579,917,687 of record OY728143.1, read on the forward strand.
GTTACTAGAAATATAATATAAGTGAAATAATTTTGTTCCTGAAATGTAGTTATTCTAAATATTGTTATCATTCATGAAACAAGACTATATTAAAACAAATTTTTATCTCCCCTATAATTTAAAGTAGATAAAATATTTTCATATTTAAAATAAAAATGTTTAAATTTGTATATAATTGATGTCCCATTTTTTTATATAAAAAATAAGCTACTGAGGATAAAATTAGTAAATATGGATATAATAAAAGGGTTTTTAAAAAATTGAATTTAGATGTGTCTATGTAATTATTATATAAATAAATTAAGTTGATCTATTTAAAATAATGACTCTAGTATAGGGTTTTTGTACATAAAAATATTTTCACTCATTTAATTACTAATTAATATTAAATTATAGTATGTGTAGTTAATAATTTCAAAAGAAGTTTTTCTATAAGAATAGTCTTATTTTTATTATATTTTTAAATTTAAAAGATATGTTTGTTATATTTAGAAGTTTAATTTTATTAAATGGATGAAATTTTTGGAATTGTAATGTGGAAATTTATTATGAGGGATGATATTATATTATTATTAATACAATATCTACAATTTTTTAATTGTTTCATTATAGTTTATGAGGGTAAAATAATGAGGATCAAAAGTTACATGGATGTTCTTAAATTAACATGGAACATAAACATTATATAAAAATATTTTTGGGTTTTAAAGTATTACAAGAAATTGTTTCCAATATTTCCTCATTGACCTCACCTAACTCCTATGGGATTCCATCATTACCCCTCACCTATAAATAAATTCAATGGAATGTATAGTTTTATAACCAATAAAAAGTTCTCACTTCCATCCACTTTAATCAAGATGTCTACGTAGAAATTTAATAAAAAATATCACATCTATAAAAATCGTATAATCCTTTTCCATAATTCTATTACCTTTTTTAAAATAACATGAAACTAATCCCCCATTTCTTTTAATTCTTTCTAGGGAAGACTCAAATACTCCACAAGAGTATTAGCTACTCCCTATCTTTCTATTCTCTATTTTTATCATGTACACTCTTCAAAAAATATTAAAAGAAATATTAATAAAATTAAATTTATAATATTACAACAATAATTTTTTTTATATTCACTGTAAAACCATTATCAATACTCCTTTAATCATTTGAAAGAATAAAAATATTACTCAGGCATACATTCTCACTCCCACTTCCATAAATGGTGTACTTTTTTTTCTTCCCTATCATTTGATGATGGATCCAAATAAGTATTTTGTTAGTAAATATGATATTATTGAGTAATATATTTCATCATTATTACTATAAAATTAGGATAAAAATTATCTATCATTATAAATTATAGTGTTGATATTATAGAGTTACGCGAAATAATCATATAACTGATTTATTCAACCTGAACCATGAGTTGAAATCTATTTAAATGAAATATAAATATTACAGATAATTAATGGAGATATTTTTTTGTACCTAAAATAATATATAAATTATTAAGTTGTTATGAATAAATGATAATTGACAATAACATTTTAATATCAACAAGAAACATCTAAAACCATTAACATCCAAAGATAAAAATAAACTATAATAAAACTAACATATAATAATTTATTTTAAATAAAATATATAAAATTTAATAGATATGAATAATTTTATTAATCTAGTTATTAATATAGTTAATTTTATTTTATAAGAGAATAGATAACCTTTTTAGACGTTGATGGTTAATGTAAGGGTTTCTTCACAATTTAAAATCCCTTTCACAAGTTTTTTATTATGCACCTCTTTTCATTTATATGTTATTTATACTAAATATTTTTCTTATTATATAATTATTAAGTATTTAATTCTTTTTATTTAATGTTCATTTCAATTTATATCTCCCAATAATTATTTATTTATATTTTATAATACCCAGACAGTTTTCCCATTTTAACTTTCAAACATTAAGCTATGTTCGACATTCAAAAATTTAATTCTAATTTTTGGTGTATATAAATCACATGTATTAATTTTTATAAAAGATTTTCAATATTTTAATGCGATTTGTAATTCCATTGTAGGTTCTTTATTTCAAATGAATTTTCAATGGTCACCAATGATATAAGGTTTTTTATTAACTCAATATCTTTTCATTTATTGTAACAATTCTTCATGATCTATATTAGTATAATTTTAATGAATTATCAAAAATTAATGTATTATTTTTTTCCAGTTTTTACTACAAAATTACATTTTTCTATGAAATCATTTTGGATGGGTTTTTACCCCTAATATTTTTCATTGATTTACTATTTACTTTATAAAAATTAAACATTGTTAACTTACTCTGGTTGTTTGTTTCTCCTCCCTATAGATATTATGTATATATATTCAAAATTTATTTCCTATGTTATTTTTTAAGCCAAGATATATTATATTAGGAGATCTTCTTGTTTTATTTTACAAAAATTATAAAGAATGTTTTATTTTCCTTTTTATGATGTGGGTTTCAATAAAGGTATTTTACAATTATTGTAAAAGGATTTCACTTTCAGGATTTTATATTTTACCTTAAATACACATTTCATATGAAAACTATTAAGTATTATTCAGGGATTTATTATTAAATATTATTTTTAAAATAAAAATTTCTCAAGAAATTCTACTTATCATTTTAGAAAATGTGTTCTGAAATTGACTTGTACCTTACTATTTTTTGAACAATATAAAATGTATGTCTAAAAATACTTTTAGTTTTTCCATCTATTTATATCTTTATATCAAATATATTTATTTCCATGGAAAACATATTAAATGAATTACACTATAAATTCCCTCATACTATTTTTATTTTGCGGAATAAAACACGGGGTACCAAGTATGAAATTGTTGATCCCTTCTATGAGGTACTATTCAATGTTTTCTTCCAAACTAGTTTTTCATATATCTACACATCATTATTTATCCTTATTTTTCATTGGGGATATTTTTTTATTGATCTATACCTATTATATCTATGCATGGATTAGAAATATTATACGGATGTTTTCATGAAACTAGTTTATTTTCCATAGGTTAATAAATTGATTTTTTAAATATGAATATTTCTATGTTCTCTTGAAAACCAAATGTATGATTTTTATTAATTTTTGGGTGGGAACGAAATTATATAGCCCTAAGTTTCATAATCTAAATCATGATATGTCACAAGATAATATGAATGGGAATGGAGAGACAACCCATAACCCTAAGAGACTGTATCCAATAAGTGACGAGTGGGTCCAATGTTATACAACACTCTAATGCATTGGGTAAAAACAAATTTATCATGAGATCACTTTTAAAGGATTGGGGATTGGATCCAATTAATTACGAGACTCTATCTATGATATGATGATAGTGTTGATTGCGATACTTAAAAAGAATTACTTTCAATGCTTATTTATGTCAAATGTTGTAATTTTTTTCAACGTTAACATTTTTGGAAACCTAATTCATTATTTTATGTTGAAATAATAATATCCTGATTCATTAAGAATAATACATGTCTATTGGGTATTATTTTATGGTGTAATACTCTTAGTGTTTTACTATTCACTTGTACACGCTTGTTTATCTTATGCTCAATGATGATCATTGATTTTTATCTCTAATGTTTACCCTTATTGACCATATGAGATCACCCATTAATTATATCCCCCTTCCATAGGCTTTGAAGATGAGAAAAACTTATGAGAAGTCTATAAGAAGGTTTATATGGGCAGAATTATAGAAAAATATGCACAAGAAATTTAAAAAAAATTATGTATATTTTCTACCAAGAGACTAATCCTATGGTTAATATGTATTGCATGATATTATTGTGATATGTAATATTAATATGAAATATATGAAGGTTGGATTGGTCTATATCAATTTGTATCGATGATCTTATGTAAAAAATGTTTTTTAACTGTAATTCTGTGTATGGTTCTAGGGAACCTTAGTTTGTATCAAAGTAGGGTTTAGTTATTTTTTTGGATTATTTTTATTATTTTTAGGTATTAAGATTATATAAATTTAGTGAAAACCCTTTTCATAAGTCTGTGTGAATGATAAAATACAAATGTTTTTGTAAAGAATATATTGGGTTGTTTCGTAGAAATTAAATCAATATGTAGATATAATAAATCAGATGTATGATAATCCATATATTCACCTATGGTTAATAACCCTCAAAATATTGGATGGTTATTAACTCAGGGTTCACATTCAAAACCATTAATTAAACCAAATATGCACCAATTTTAAATCCCCCTAGGGATATTATTTTGTAAATTAAAATCTTCTTTATGAAATTTAATAAGGGGTACAAATATTTTTAGTTTATATATCCCTATAAAAAATGGTCTTGGATAACATTGATTGAAACACTGAGATTAATAAGAAAAGGTATATATTAATTGATATGTGATTTAATGGATAAATGGTATGTTGAATTTTGAGACCATAGATTTCATTAAATTGTCTGTTTATAGTATTTTATGAAACTTCCTGAATATTATTAGATAGTAATTTTTTTGTATGGTTACGATGTTTAAGAAAATATAATTTAAAAAAAACTACATTGAACCAAATATATTAACGGTTAAAAAAGGACTCATTATTTATTAAATTTTATGGAAGATTTATCTTATTCATATGATGGTTTATATTGATATAATATTAAAATAATAACAATTTTTTGGGATTTGTTTTTAAATAGTATCACCAAAATAATGTTAGGAAACATATATATCTAGAAACTCCTAAGATGTATTGATAAGAAAGGATGCATATTTAGAAAAAAAGGTTAGAATCTAAATATATATCTTTTATAAAGGAAAATATGAGTTTTAAAGTAATTGATGAGATAATAATATTGAAATATCATTATAAATTATATCTTGAGTTGGGTATATCTTTTTGATATCCACCAATACTTCATTAGTGAATTATAATTAATATTTTGATGATGAAATTTATTTATGTGGGTGATAATGTGTAACCCCATGATTTTAGAATCAAATATTCTTAATTTAAATACATTGTTGAATAATTTGATTGACCTGTGACATGGAAGTAAAATACTCCATGCTACATTTTATTAATATGAATCATTACACAAAATATTGAAGAAACCATGTTTCTATTCCATGTCTGATTACATCTATTAAATTTATAATAATTATTAGGTGGAAATAAATTCAAATGAATAAATTCATTAAAACTATGAGATATCTTTGATCATATCTACACTTGTGAATAACCATTAGAATAACTATACCAAAAAATACCATGAAACTTATGAAAGGAGAAATAATTTTGAGAAATCCATAATAAGGAATGAGATGTGAGACATGTGAAGTTAATTGAATAAAAAATTATTTTAGTAAGGCTACATATAGGAATGAAATCTGACAAGTATAAATATGATTTTTCGATATGTGTTGATCGTATATATGATAGTTTCACATGCATATATCTAATTGGAATAATTGCACTGTTACTTCTTAGTAAAAAATTTAAAATAGTATATTTTATAAATTATTTTTTTTTGAAATTATATAATATTTAATTAAAATATTTTATTTGGAATTTTTTATCTACTTTATTAAAATTTTAAATAATGAAATTATAAAAGTAGATAAACCATTCGAATATTTGTATATTGATGTAGTTAAATTCATAAAATTTAAAATAATTTATTTTTATTGTAATTTGGTTAATATTATTTAATATAAAGGAACTATTATTCAAAGAACCATATTTCTAAACATATCTTGTAATTTTATAAAATTACCCACATTTAATAAACAATTTTATGGAAATTTATTAAAAACATATAAAATTTAATAAATTAATAATCATATGATAGTTGTTAATAGGAAAATAAGAAAGGATAAATTATATTTGGTGCTAAAATACTATTTTAACATCAAATTATGCTTTATTCCAACATATATAAAAATTTGAAATAATCTCATCTAAAATATAAATTGAAATTTTTATTTTCTTATTTTTAAACATCATTTTGAAATTATTTAATTAGTGAATCATTTTTTTATCTGAAAAAATATGTTACTAAGGTTAACATAAATTTCCATGATAATGATAAAAGGGTTATTTTAACAGAATTTTTTGTACAAATGTTTTCATAATAATTACATATATAAATTATGTTGATATATATTAAATAATAAAATTATTATAATGTTTAAAAACATAATAATATATAATAAAACCAATTTTTTATTCATTCATATGAAATTATACTAGGAACTCATAAAATTTTGAAAATAAATTTTATCTTAAAAAACAGCTTTGTACATGTTTTATGTTTTAATAAAATGATAATTTCCTTATATTTAAAGGTTTAATTAGTTTAAATATATTAAGAAGTCAGAATCATTAAATAAATTAATTAATATGGGTAATATTATATTTTTAGTAAAAAAATTACCATTGTATTTTTTTAATCAAGGTTAATATGGGTATAGAAAATTAGAAAACATAAATCGGCTCTAAATTCACTATATTTCCATGAAACATAGATCATATATAATAAATTTATTTGGTTAAAATTTCTTATACACATATCTCACTATAAATTCCTTTTCTTTCTCACCTAGATCTCATGTAATTCTATCATTTCCCCTCACTCGTCATTCAATTCTAGGGAAAAGACCCTCTTTTTCACCAATAAACATAGATCACATCCACCTAGTTTAAGAAAAACCTCTACATAGAAATTTCTTTAAAATATTAACATAATTACATCTAATAGAGAATAAATTTTCTTTATTTTGAAGACCTATGTTAGAATAAACTATACCAAGTCCTCCATTTAAAATAATTCTTTCAAGATAACAATCAAACTACCAACATGAGTACTATCCTTACTCTCACATTCTATTTTGTATTTTTCACATCCGCCATCCTTTAAATATTTTATAGCCATATTAATAAAATTAAATTTCCATAATAATTATACTAATATTTTTTTATATTCATTTAAAAATTGATATATGTTCCCCTATAAACCATTGAACAAACGAAAACGCCGCTCGTGCATGCGTGTAGAATACCACATCCACACACTACATACCTTATTTTTCAACACCAAAATAAATGTATCCTTATAAAAATTTATTTTAGAAATATATATGATATTATTAATTAATATATTCCATCAATATTATTTTAAAAGGATGTAAAAATAGAAAAATATCATTATAAATCAATTTCTTGATATCAGTAAATTACCTAAAATAATATTATCAATGAATTAATATTCATGAATCATGAATGAAACTCTCATGTATGAAAATTCAAAAATTATAAATCAATGATAAATATAATTTAAAATAAATTAAATAATATAATAATGATTAAAATGGAATCAATTTTTTTGGGAATTGGAAATAACATTTTATAGAATGCACAAAACAATCAAAATCGCTAACATCATGCAATGAAAATAAGCTATAAATAATTAATAAAAGTCTAATAAATGATTAAAAAAGAAATATTATATTTTTAATATATAAAATTAAGGGTATTCAATTTTTTATTTAGATATTTATTTTTATTATATAAAATATTATATCATATTTTATTGGAATATGATGGTTAAGGTAAGGGTTTTGTCTCAATTTATATTCCATGAGACATATTCTGTATCATAAACCTATATTGTTTTATACATTTTGTATACTTTATATATGATGTATTATATCATGTTTAACTATTTAATTTATCTTACTTAACAATAAATTTATTTTATTATATCTCAAGTTGGTTTGATAGAAATTTTATAAAACTATAAAGGTTTTCTTAACATAATTTTTATTAATTGTGATATATTTAATCTTCACCATGTAAATTATTAGGGATATTAATGAATAAAAATTTCACTATGTTCAATGTGTTATTAAAAAGGTTTTTTCATCTTAGTAACATTCATAAATATCCTTGTGTTATAAAGAAAGTATTTTTTTCCACATCTATCTTATTTTTTCAGATGTATTTTGAAATTTTCTATGAATATTTTCTTGATACCTCTCACATTTCCTCATTCTAAATAAGTGATGATTGAAATATGAATTTTTTATGTTCTATTGGATGATATATTTTTTATTTTAATTAATTTAAATGTTAGAAAAATAATTACATAATCCTCAAATGAATTGGGTAAATCATCATATCTTCTGGTAGATTATAAAATGAAATCAGGAGTAACCCCAATCCCATATGAAAAAATTTCCATTATGTTATTGGTGGTCCTTAAATTATACATCTCTAAAATTTATTGGGTGAATAATTTTATCTCTTGAGATGATATGTAAAGGATTTGTTTGTTAGTCTAATCCATTATAGAGCTCTTTCCACTTTTATGATGGTCTTGGTAGTGATCCTTGAAAAATAGAAATGATTTTTTATTTGTTTTCTTCTATTATAATCCTATGTTGTGATATATTCTCATGTTATTAGGACTCATATATCATGTTGTTATAAAATATTTTTTAGTTGATTTGTTTTTGATGATCAATGATTTTTTGGGTTTAATATTTGGATGTTATCTTCAGGGAACATTACTATGATCTATAACCCACATTATTATCTTATTCTAAATTTTGTCCATGAATTGTATTCTTTTATAATTACCCTCATAGTGTATCTGGCCTCACCCATTTCTTTGGTTTCTCTTCCCTAAGTTTTTAAATTAGATTCACCTATGATGAGGCGAAAATGGGTTCTAGTGGGTTGTGATTATAAAGGTATTTTCTATTCAATGTAAAATATTTTTTTATATGTCTACTCTTAATTAAATATAACTACATGACCCTCAGCCCGATTAGTGAGGACTTAGAAAGTGCATCCAAGTGACCCGTGATCAAATCTGGGGGGAGACATATTTATGGGTTTCTATAGCATTTTTTGTAGTGGGAATCGTAGATGGTATTGTAGTAGGAACTATTTGGTACTGCAGTAGAAAGAACTATTCATACATCTGGCCCTTTGGGCCACTGGTTTGGTCATTGATTCTTGCAAGTCATTCGTTCCACTCAAGTTCTTTGGGATAGTTGCCTCTCAATGCCTTTAGGAAACCTCACGCCCATCAGGACACATGAATATGCAGATGTACCAGTCAAGTACAGGGGACAAGGATCCAAATGAGGATTAAGAGCAGGTGCAGTCACTAGAATTGAGCTATCCATAATTGGAAGAACAAGAGGTTATGGAATTTCTATTGGAACCAGTCATGTTCATATCTTCAATGGACAAATAGCTGACCAGCCTTAAAAAGGTGGTGTGATGATATCATGACATGTTCTTGGGAGGAGTAGTTCTATGATTTCTTTTCTGGTTGATTTCCACTAAGAACTAGGGGTCATTTAATTGTCTCTAAGACATCAGGCCTTATAAGGGTTCCACCTCACCCCTCGAAAAATTTATTATAAAAAAAGGCCTTCAGTCCATTATGTTAGTCAAAGTACTCTAAATATAAATGTTCTTAAATTGTTTTTGTATTTATCTAAGATATAATATTAATTTGAAATATATGAATAGTTACCTTGGGTCACCTCATTAAATATAAAAGAGAGTATATAAAGAATGAGTTTTTATCATCATACCTAAGAGTTCGTGTTTGGGGTTCTACAGTTTTGGCCCATTTCCACTACCAGATATGACATCTCAAATTTGTTTAAATATGATTGTATGAATTTATTACACAAAAAATATGGCTGACTCTACTAAATAAAGGCCTGAGACATTCACCCTTAAAATTCTAATAACCATCTTCAGATTGTGAAAAAAACATTTATTAGATTAACTAGTATTCTTTCTCATTAGCTCGGAATTTGAGTTTGGAGAAACACTACATGAACCTATAGAAGGATAATCCATGTATCCTTAGGGATCATTAGAAGATGATTATAAATACTTCATAAGATTTTCATATTAGAGGATAGGGAGAATTTGACGAATTGTGCTCACCACATTCCCATGTTATTAGAGTCCCCTATAGAAGGATTCATCAAATGTTGTTACTTCTAGAGAGCATTTCCTTAAATTTATTATATATTTCAGTTATATCATATATAAAAATACGTCATAATATAAGGTGGAGTGGATTCACAACTGAAGTTATTGAAAACTAGATAGGTTCCTACTCCAACCTACTAATATTTCATGGCTCAATCACATCTATGAAAGAAAAATTCACTAATTGAAGGATAACATTTGGGGAAAAAATGTTCACAAAAAAACATGAATAACACCTAGAATACACTTGATTGGATGAAATCCAAATCTATAAAACATCTTCATTAGACACTAAATTATCCATTTAGAAGAAATCCACACAAATTTGGATCGGGTAATTTCCAATACAATCATCTCCCCTAGGGTCTCTAAATTCTCAAAGGGATTAGAATATTCTAGGTGTGAAATAAATTCTTCCACAACCTCATGGTGGAATGAATTTTTACCAAGAAATATTAATTTTCTAAGATCATTAGTGACCTATGGGTACCATTACACATACTGTAGATACCATTATATGACACAACCTTATTATTTATTAAATTATTAGTAATAATGTTTTTGGACAACCTCAATATCACCATCCACAAATCATTTCCATGGGGTCATATGATGATGAAGATAAAACCTAGTTGCATTCACATGGTTAAATAGACCACTAAGTCATGGGGAATAAAGGAGGGTCCCAATACACATTTTGAATAGGGTGTCTAGGTTAAATACTCACCCAATTACTCAAATGATGATTAAATGTTTCCTTCTATCAGATATTCAATGATAGATGCTTCCTATTGTAATATATTTTAGGATATAGACTGTGAAATGAGATTCATGTAATGTGTGGAATAATATTTTCTCCAAGATAATGTTTTTATTGAAACTCATGAAGAAGGTGTGTTCATGTGACATCCAAGGAAACCCCAAAACCTAGAATTCGAAAATGAAAATTTTCCCCTCCCTCAACTTGAATAAGTCAAAGATAGAGAGAAACATAGGTCTATATACCATTCACCACTAGAAAGTGTCAAATTCCACACTTATAAAGAAAAAATGTAACAGTGTGAGCCTCTAATAGTCTATCTGAAACAACTCAACACTAAATTGTTTATGGGAAATATTTATTCTAATTACATGACTAAATTACAGGTGAAATATTTTTACTTGCACTCACATATAAGTAGTTACCCATCCTAAAATAGAAAATTCTGATCACTATGTTTGATTTGGATCTATGAAACTGGTTTACGTGGACCTGATGGTTGATATAGACTTCAAGCTTCCTATATTATGGTACTGAAAATCATCATTTTTAGAACTTCACCCAGGTATATCTTGAATAGTGAGACATAATCTGGGATATATTGGGTTACCACTTCAAGATTCACCTTCCACCTATGATTATTATTCCACCTAGATGATTTTTCCTCTAGGACTCCAAAAATAGATAGAGTTCACATTCAGTGAAATTAAATTTATAAATTGATGGCACTCTCTGATATAGATCATGATGAATATTTACCTAGAGTGGGTGCTTTCCAATCCTCATATTCCCAACATTGGAAGTCCCACATTCATAATATTCAATGCCACTCATGATCCAAAATACAATTTGGAATATTTTTTATCCTTTTGTGTCCCTATTATGGTCACACTGGAATATAAGGAAGTACAAAACATGGATATTTGTAAAAAACATTGTAGGGTCCATGATTTTTCTTATATAGTTTTTCCGAATCTAGAACTGTTAAATGAAATGAAGACCTTAATTATAATTTAATTTACTAATTTCTCTGTGCACTTTGGAAGATGATTTTCATAAAATTCTCAAATTTTAATCTACATTTAAGTGAGAGGGTCAATAACATAAATGTTGGGTGGAAAGGATAGCCATAATTACTTAATATGAAACTCTTGGAGGATAATATACTAGATATCTACATATAAAATCATTTTTAATAGTTACATACACCACTCTTCCCAGGGAAGTGCATAGAAAGGTTTTGATATTTTCAAATAAAACATTTCTTATAGCGGATTCCATTTGGATAAAAAAAACCAAAATATCCAACATTGAATTTTTTTGGCATAGTAGTTTGTCAAATCACAAACTACTACTGGAACTCATGAAAATGTATAAATTATGGTTTTAGAAAATTTAAAACCTCCATATCACATGGTGCCTACCCCTAATCCAAAATAAAATAAAAATACACACATTCATAACCAAGGAAAGAACATAGTTGTTCATGATATGTTGAATAAAGAGACAAATCCAACTATTTTTGGAAAGATATATTTCTTGGAAAATTCATCACAAATATGCTAATATACTTTCTAAATTGGTCAGAACCAATAATTTAAAATTAATATTTTCTTAGGGATATTCAATACTATATCCATTTCCACTAGATGTTTTTCCATGACATTTAGGAATTGTTCATATTTATAAGTATCAATCAGAAAATAATCAATCTCTAAAGTGTTGTTATTGGTTAATACTTAGCAATATATATCATATATTATTGACACCCAAATATAGGAATTAAGTTATAGTTTGGAAATCCCATCGCAACAAAAAATTCAATGATATACTGGCTCGAAATATAGTTAATCAAACTCTTTTAAAGCTAGAGGTGGAATTAAATAAACATGTCATTGTTCAAATTTTCCGTAAACCTTATAATGACTCACCATTGAATCCATCCTCTACTGAAATGTGTTATAATAAAAAGAATTATATCGATCTAAAATAGGTGATTTTACTAACTACCAAACTAGTATAGACTCTAATAGATATCATGCACCCAATATTCAAAGCATAGTCACCACCCCATAAAACGCAACCCTTGTTAGATGAGGGGTAAATATTTGTATCTTTTATCATAAATCATCATTAAGACTCATTATTTGATAATAAATATTTATATGATCCTGATTTCCCCACATATAATCTGAGATATTGGGGAAGTGGTTGTTGTAGATGATGGAACCGATCAATGACATGTCATATAAGATATCATCATTTTAGCCAAACATTTATTGAAGCATAACATAAAGATGAAACTATAAGTAATTTACTTTGGCAAGACCAATAAAATTCTATTTCAATTTTTGAATCCTTAATTTGTTGTTATAAGATAATTTTCCATGATGATGGATCTATGGGTGCATAATTATCTTACAAAACATGGCATGTGGGATAGATTTTGTGACCTGACTCACTAGCAGTAGACATTACATTGGGTACCTTTTTTGTACATTGACTATCAGTAGAAAATTCTTCGGCATCAAAGACCTGAGGTAATGTAAAACCTTATGTTGAGAAATAATGGCCAATAGTAAAAATCATAACATATTGAATTATTTGGAAACCTCATCTACCAAACATGATATCTTAGAAAAAATTCACATTTCTCAAGAGGACTAGGAAAACAAGTTGAGGAACATTATATCCCCTATATTTTGGTAAATATGTTAAATTGAATGAGTTTTATCATGTCAATACATCTCTAGTGGAATGATCATGATATGCTCTTTCATAGAGAATGATCTGGACGCCACTCTCTAGGTCAAAATCAAGCCCTAAGCATCTAAATATTGATCAATAATGTTGAAATTCATTGATATTTAATGGAAAATAGTTCTAGGATTAATATCACCCCAATAAATATTCTTTGATTCTTCATATATGGAGAGGATGATCTTTCTCCCTCAAAGATTACCACCCATGACTATGATAAAAGAGATAAGAAGTTCATTGAAAGGGTCAAATTCATATCCAAATTATGATATCTTATATATGAATCCAACTTAATGGTCGTTTTGTTAGAAAAATAATTAAATTTAACTATTTGGAATTCATGTCTCCATAGAAATAAAATGGTGTCTAGCCGTGCCATTATAACATGAAATACCCAATCAATGCATAATTTAATGTAATATGTATTGATGTCGCAACATTGGATCTTTAAAATACCTATATGAAGTATTGTTATTATATACTATTGTGGACACAAAGAAATGTGTTTCATTCACTTCTCCACAATTAAAGATGTATTTACATGTGCCACAACAGAAAATGACCCCAACTAGGCTCAAAAAGTTCGCAGCGTGACTCTGCATTTTGGTTAAGTCCTTAATGTGGCGCCCTAGAGAGGCCAACCCACCAGAGGCACGAAAGTCTACTTGGGTGCCACCCATCAAACATGCCACCACTTGCGCACCAAAAATTTGGCATGCAACTCACTTGTGCGGCCAATCTTCTTTTGGGCAAGGTCCTATTTTTTCCTATACATAGAACCATGTGGCCCTCAGTTGTACAGACGAATTTCCGTGAAGCCCAATTTCTACTCTGGTTTCCCAAGTACTTCTTCCTAGTCTTCCAAAACATTAAATTTAGTGTTTCAACACATTTTGTGTAGGATTTAATAGAGGATCATTGGACTTAAGTCCTTTTAGTGTTTGAAAACCATAACATGTGTGCGCCTAAAGCGCCCAACCTCCCCAAGTCAGAAATACTTGCGCACTGCCTAATGCTTTTATAGGAACTTGAGCGCCCCACTTCTAGTACCACCTGTGAATACTCTTTAAGGATTGATCAAGGTCTCACCTAGGAATTAAAACATAGGTTTTTCATCTCTTAAGTGAACATCAGGTCGCTCAAGCCTACTTGCGCACTTGTACATGGTCCCCCTTCTCTACTTGGGCCCCCTCTTTGATTCAATTGCTCTCTTCAGTCTATAAGCCTTCAAGCCTTCCACAAAGCCATTCATGGTAAGGATTATTTCTAATTGGAACCATTTTATAAAAGGGATTATATTGAGACCTCCACCAAAACCTCATAACTTATCAAAACATTGGTAAAGGTATATAAGTTTGTCTCTTATTTGGGTTTGTATTTCCACAGTTAGAGGTTTCTGACAATTGTTTTATAATAGAGTTAGGATACATGGAATGTTTTTGGGATTGTATATCCACATTCACATGAACCTCTATCCTAGAAATAGTTTTGGGAAGTCCTCGATTTGGAGGATTAGGGTTTGGGTTCTTTCCTCCACTTTTTGTCTCTAAGACTCGGAAACTCAAGTCACTAGTAAAGAAGGTACGATTCACACTTGCTTTTCCATGAAAGTAAAGGAGAAGTCTCCCTTGCCTACCAGGATCAATTTTAAGGAATCTATCCAAGTGTAATCCCCTAACCATCATCTCTTACTCATTTAGTTGGACCCTTATCCAATGAATAGTGATGAGAGGGAAGGCTCGTCACCTCACTTTCTTTCCTGGTCGCATCATTCACATCCATAATTGCCATCGTTGTCTCTCCCTCTTCCACTATCAGAGAAGGATAAATTTGAAAGTGTGAATGCCTATGTTGAATCATTGGAATCCTCCAATTTCTCACATTGAGCATGACTCATGTGGTCTTAGAGATTTTTCGTAGTCACCAAATATTCACAATTGAATGAACTATAAGAAATCTAATTCACACCATAGTTGGGATACGTAGGAAGGCCTCTCAGGCCCCAAGCTCACTTGATATCCACTTCATGAATACTACCATAGTTCCCTTAATCCAGGCGTCCTCTTTATGAATAATCCCCAAATTAAACCCACAAGTCACCAAGGAATCCTTTTCAAGAAGTAATCTCAAATTAATTTATCTCAAAGGACTATAATCTCCTATGAAACCTAATCGAACTTAGTGAGATTGGTTTCCCATCTATATCAGATATGTTTGAATCCTCTTTGAGGTTCAAACCCAATACCTTAAATCAACCTTATTATCTTTGGGACATTTTCCCAATAGGTTCTGATCCAACCTAGAAACACATGTTTTTTCCATGTTTATTGGCCTGCTTCAGTATAAGTCCCACATTATTTTTTGACTAAGCATCTTATACTATGATGTCCATACAGTAGGACATTAAACATTATGGCTTGTTCATTTTCACATGAACATAAAATGAAGGATGTGTCTCAGTTAGTGGAATCAAACTATGAGGGTTCTGATTCTTTTCACAAGGATGCATAGGTAGCCTATCTTATGGGCATGATCCCAAAAATAAAACCAAACCTGCATCTCCCTGGATGATAATAAATTCCATAATGCCCCACTATGTGGCTTAAAACCAGTATCATCACAATGACGATTAATAGAATCTATAAGTATTATATTAGAGGATATCATTGATGGAAAACCTCGAATACATACGGATATCTCCATTAATGAAGAACCTTGAATACATACCGAGGATTCTACATTTTACACATGTAAAAAAGTGCCATCAAATTCCAAGGGAAACTTATGTAATACATTTTGATTTAATAAGGATTCATGAAAATATCTTAAATTTACCAAGAGAGTCATGGAGTAGACAATAATTCCCCCCAAAGGGTGTGATGAGTCTGACCTCCCATCATCTCGACCAATTCAAATTCTAAAGTATTGTAATGTTCAAAGATAACGAACACATGCCTTTGGAAATCAGGTCCTCATTTGGATAAATACCTATTGGAAGTTTCTAGTTCCATAAATAAATCCAATGAAAACCTCTTGGAATCAATGATTCTTAAAACTAGAACACACGTTTCAAGGAACAATGAAACAAATTGGTATGAAAGAAATTAATGATACTAAATTATATTCAGGTCAGTTCTCCAATAAATTTTTATACTCTCCCTAAAATTTCATAGACCCAACTTAGTGATGATTATGCACTTACCATTTATATAATTTAGTGGAAAGACCCAGCTATAGTGGTACCCTATATTTCAAAGGAATTACTAACACCCATCAATATAGTGAATGTTTTTTCAACCAAAGTGAGCACATCACAAGGATATCGTGGTTCATCCTCTGGAAATAATAGTACTGGTGATTATATCTATATTACAAGTGTTGAATCATAGTATCTATGATTTTATAATATCCTTAAAACATCATATATATGAAGGGTTTCCTCCTAATTACTATCATAAGGGAATTATAACCACATATCACTTTTAAATATTATGATTTTAGCACCTCATTTGGCCTTGATGGTAGTACATAGAAATTAGAAAATGTTTGAAGTTCCTCATAGAATGATTTTATTTCATAAATACTCCTAAAACATTGGTATGTGTCCTAATAATTCATTGGAGATGAATATGTCCCCACATAATCCTTTTCATTTAAAAATACCCTTTTATAATCTGATTTTGGAAACATTGATTTTGGTGAAGAAGAGTAAGATGGGATTAGTGATTCCAATTATATATTTTAGGTTGGCATCTCAACCACCATTGATGAAATCGAATATGTGAATATTCATATAGATTATGATCCATAACCCATGATTCTTGACACATCCATCGCCCTGAAGGAGAAATAGAGATATATTTCCAACATATAACATCATTGGTACATGTTCCCCTAAAAAATTGAAATTCCAAGATTGAATCATGTGGTTTCCACCCATAAACTAATAATTCTAGAAGAAAACCATGGATGTAAGTAACAAATGGTAGTAATCAATCTATATCTTAATGTAAACATAAATACTGAGGTAAAAGAATATTAAATCCAACAATTTACAATATGTTCATTACATGGCATTGTTCGTAAATATTATCTCTTTCAAGAAGAAAAATAGCCACATCCATGAATGTACTAACTACAAGGACATTAATAAAAACATTCTGGAAGAAGTATTCACATTGTATAGATCCTGGAATTATTGATCAATTTGAAATATGTCTTTGAATACATATTCTTAATGGATTTGTACTATTATTATAAATATATTTGGATAGTCTAAAATAATGTGTCAGACAATCATTTTTGGTACCCGCGAAGATATATTTTCATCATGTAATTCCCTTAAGTTTGAATAATGTGGGAGCTACATATCAACATGATATTTATCATATCATAAAATCCTTCATGGAATGATTATTTTATTTTCATGTCGATGACAACATTTTAAAGTCTCCATCACACTATCATCATTTGGTTGAACTTGAATCCATTTTGGGTAATCTTCAATAACATCAGCTAATGATGAATCCCTTGATGTTTATTTTTGGTAAAAAATCTAGAATTATTTTTGGCTCCGTGTACTTCCATAACGACATCGATTTCAATCATGAAAGGGATTAGGAAATTATCTATATTCCACCACCCTAGAACCCCATGTAATTGAAGGAACTACAAGGGAATCTATCCAACCTCATGTACTCCATGGCCATACTAATTGGTAAATGATTTCAAATAAAAATATTAATGATGATATATGTTTTCTACCAATGGTATGATTATCGATAGGGAACCTTAAATGATTTTCATGTTGTACCTCCTCAACCCACTTGTCGTAATACCACCAATTGATGTAATATCTCTTATATAATAAATCTAAACCCTAGAAAATTCACTTGGATTGGTAATAGATTAGAAAAATGATGTTGGAAAATAAAATATTCAGTTTTATCAAAGATGGACAATATTGGACTCTAAGACTCAGAATTCAAATATCCATAAGAACATTGTGGAACTGAACACTACAATATATAAGTTGAGAGATTTTATCTATCACCATAAGACCTATTTGGTCGTTCATATTCTCCTTTATAACTACACTCACTTTAACCCAATGAATATGAGGGGACTGGAATAATGTATAGTAATCCTAAAACAATTTTATATCATCCTCATTAACTGTAATACACTCAATTAGATTGTGTTATAATATTTTCTGGTCAAAAATATAACTCCTAAAATGATTATAAATATTACTAATCTCACAAATTAAGATGTATTATCTATATATGTTATTAAATAAGAAAGTAAAATACACTTTTATGGTGCTTCTAGAATCTGAAAAGGTAAAATAATTGAAATGTAAAATGATAACCAAGTGTTCATAGGTATTGAACTTGTTTCCACATACAAGGATGTATTTCTTAATTTACATATACTGTCAGAAGGGAGATATTAAAATGAGATTAAATATAAATCCATCATAATTGATTTGGTTTTATCCCTTGAAATACCACTTTATCACCTCAACATCAGAGGGATTTAGAATTAGTGATCAAAAAAATTAATGGGGAATATGTCATCAATATGAAAGTGAAAATATATTTATGTGATTATGCTAACGAGTGAAAAAATATATCACATCTAAGATGATTAAAACTTGTGTTTCATGTCCATGGAATACTAATGTTTATATCCTAGCTAATGAAACTAATTACCTCGACGACTTAGAACAATATGAGATGTTAGTCCATATTTCAAATCATATGAGTGTCTCCTCATTCCTTCCCAGGAGCCTGGAGGAGAACAATAATGTCACCACATCCCCTGGTTAGGATGAACCCATATCCTCGTCTATTGATGTCACTAAGGACTATATGTATTCTATAATATAATACATCAAAATGAGATTCTTTTAGAGGATTTATCCACGAAATAAAATATTCATCATCGAGCGATGAACATTACCCTTTATTTTTGTCATTATTCCCAAAAGTATTCACATAAATGTGGATTTTATAGAATATTTATTATATTTAATGAGGGATGGGAGAACCTCAACATTATGAAAGAAGTTTATTAAAGCTCTTTAAACACTCATTAAGAGGGGACCACTCTCACACATAAAATCAGAAGACCTGGACATTTTTTATCATCAATGACAAATGACATCATGTAGCTCACTAAGAAATCTCATGGATACTATATTCATTAAAGCTTCATTCATCAAACTCTAGAGTTACACGATACCAATAGATATTATTATGCATTAATCATCTAGAGAATCAATGACATGGTTCTATACACACAGTTATAACCAAAATGATCAACTTTACACTTACCAATACTAAATTATTCTCTAAATGGGAAGAGGTTACACTCCTTAATTATTTTGAGATAATTCCCACTATCATATCTGTGAAGTCAATGTTCATCATAAAAATTGGTTTCCTTCACACTATAATTATATAAAATGGAAAAAATCTTAATTTTCAAATTTGAAATAGTTGTATCTGAATTAAAAAAATAGAATATAACAACTCATATCTCTACTATGAAACATAAAATGGGAAAATAAATGATTTCATTAAAATAATATCAAATAAACCATATAATAGGGTAGATAATGATAATAATTCATGGCTAGATAAACTCATGTTTTCCTTCATAGATTATCCCACTAAAACCAACACCACTACACAAGAGACACTATACATGCTTGCATAGAGGATATAGGACATTCTACCCATTAATGGACAGACTCCCATGATTTGCATTACCGTTTCCAACCATTTGTCTAAATATGGATAGTAACATAAAAAATAAATGATTTAGAGGCACTAGAAGATAAAATGTTTCATTCATTAAAAATCAAGTGTGTCAATCGAAATAGAGTTTAAAATGCCTTTAATAAGGATTTTTTTCTATTCCCATTTCTCCAAGGAGAAATGGTGTCAGATCCTAGAATCCCAATCAAATAAGGGATGACCCATAAAAATATAGAACTAAAATTTAAAGACCATATATCGTAAATAGGTTTTTGCATCAATTGACATTAATAATTATCCACCATATATGGGGTGCACATCACACCACCACTAAATGTATGATTTATATGGATTTATTTTACATAAATTAAAAATATTTATCATATAAAAATTTGTAATACATTTAACTATATAGTGAAATTATATTCTAGAATTCTTTAAACTGATCAGATCTTATCCTTTCCATATTAAATTAAACCGAATTTTTTTACTTTTAGTAAGAATTTAAACTACTCAAAATATACCATATTTTTTCACCCCACATGAGATATCAATCCATATATTTTCGCTGACACATGTTTTCCCTGATCATACAGGCGATATTAAGGACAAAGTTCCCCCTTTTTATAAATTAATTGATATTAAACTTCATAAATTGTGGTATACACTTGTATGACCATAATATGCCTAGAAAAAACTATGTACTATGTATTTACTCTCTTATTTGAGAGAGAGTTCTATGTAAAGGGCCATCTTGTAAAGCCTACAATATCTACCAGCCTACCCTAAAGAAAAAAACATCATAATAATATTTATGTGTCGATTGATTTTTCTCTTTAATGAATAAATAGTGATTCTTGGATCATCTATTCAAATCCCAACCGTGAAAATCTATCACTCTCCATACTTTAACCATGCATGGGATTTGATATGATGTGTATATTTATTTCTTCAATCATAATGTTATTGATTCCCATGTTTTTCTTATAATGAACTCTCATGTGATATAAAACATTTCCAGATCATTTATTGATTCTGACATTATTCATAACTCAAATAAGATTAGAGGATCTATTGAACCACTCATGAAATAATTGTTGGTGACACACCTTTCATTTACATTAGATTACTATATATGTATAAGATATTGGTCTAATAAACTACAAATAGGAAAATTTCACCCAATTCTGAACAATATATGGCTTTGTTGCAATCATTTTGGGATTAAAAGATACACAAATATTTTCCATTTTATGCCCAACTAAAAATTATATTAGTGTAGAATTAAATTTTTAACCTTAAAATTTATGTCTCCTCCTCTATATTTATATTTCATGATAACTTTTTGTTAAGTTGAAACCAGGTTCTTTCCCCCTGTTGATGAGATTAATCTATGTAGAAGGGGTTCATGGACATTCTGTGTCTTGAATCTTGTAACATCAGGATATATAGTAATGAATAGATCTCAAATCATGGTCCAAAACATGAATTCTAAAAAATTTGATTCCACCATTCACCATATTTTTTAGACTCCTTATAAATATTTAGTTTTAAAATGGATCTACACTATGGAAAATCAAATGTTTTTAACTATCATTTGATAATAATCTGTTCAGAAAAGGCCTCAGAGTAACTATATATAGATTGATAAAAATGATTCATTATATATACAAGAAATATTTATATAGAAACTCATAGTATATAGTCATCATGGAAATATATTAATAAAAATTACCCCTCATATATATCGGAATGAGATCCTCATAAAAGGCTTCATTATAGAGTTCATAATTTATGAACTGAAGCCATAAATCCTGTCCTATAAGAAAGTGTTTTATCTGTATAAAGAACCCTTAATAGAATGTTTTGTGGCTTGATTCATGTTACATCATGATAAATACTAAAACTTATATCATCTATCCTAGGCCCAACCACTGGACCCACCATCCTGGATTCCAGTTGTCATCTTTCCCCCTCATTCATGTAAAGTTTCTGATTATCAACAAATTCTATATTGAGATAGACCAATTACTTTCCTTCATGAATGACTCCAATCCATGTGAATATGTTTTTAGAATTACAATGTACTTGTTAATTTTATTAAAATATATATTTTGAAGCCTAAATCTTTTATACGAGTCCTGGCCTCAAATTCATTCAATAAATTTTCCCTTCCCTATGAAAGAGCCTACTGTGAATAGGAATATTTTTTAATTATATTAGGGATTTAGGTGGATTCATATACATTTCCTAACCTAAATTATATGTCTTATTTATCCCACGATGAAAAAATTTCTCTCATATGGGTGATGTTACGTTTTATTTCAATTATTATGGGATATGTAGGAAATCCTGGATTCCCTATCATGGACCCAAATATAAATTACACCATTTCATCCTAGTTTCACATCCTTATGGGCCTGAAACTAAAATGACATTGTTTCATATTTTAAAAAATTCATATTTCTATGATGGGTCCTATTCACATAGTTGAAACATGATGTTGGAATACTTAGTGAGTTTCCTTCCTGCATTTCATTGAAATTCATGAAACTCGAGTCCTTTTTTAATGGAATTAGGATACATAACATGTGATTCACACTTCATTATCATGAAATTTTTAATAAACATAATAAAAATATATGTCTTGATTAATTTTATTTCAAGATTTTTAAAAATTTCTGGGACATACATCCTTGGATCAACCACTGACCATCATCCATTTTTCTCTACCCTAATGGATAGAAATGGCCTAACTATGGTAAAATTGGGTCTATAATGCTTCACACTAACTATTCCAACTATACCCTTCCATTTGTCACACTTCATGTCTCAAATATCCCATATTTCCACAAATCATCCATGAATATAAATGGATTGTACATTAATTATCAATGGACACATATGTTTTGTTATTCATACATGCCTCAATAAGGATCCTGCTTACACACCCCCAAAAATGGCCTTCTAACTGTATGAGTGTTTTCCTCCAAAAAAATATCATATAATTTTTAAATAAGAAAATAAAATCACATATAATAAATTATTTGAATATGGTTAGTTATCATCCCTTTCATTCATATCACATATCATCAATTTGAGTCCAGAAACCTCATATCTAGACTTTAATAATCTTAATTATTATTGGAAAGGTGTTGAGACACTCTTATTTATTAAAACCCACATGGGATGTTTTTCCACACTTATCCCTTTCAATCTCAACACTATAAAATTATCAATCTAAACATATCTCTAAGACAAATTATATTGGTCCTCATCTCTCCATTCACACCGAGTTTCTCTTAGCCCTTTCCATAAAAATTTCCATAAAAATTCATTCCAAGATATATAACATTATAAATGAAAAATAGTGGCCCATGAATGAAGACATTAAACTGTGTGCACCCCTACTCGAGATAGACTATTCCGAAAATGATCATTTCATTTGGGTTATGTCATATAGGGCTTATGTCGGCTAAACTGTCTATCCTTTTTTAATTGATGATATATGACAATAAAATAATCACCTCATTACTATAAACATTTTGATCACAAAATTTGTGCACTCCCCCATGATAAAATCTATACATGATATGGTATGACCATACTCAAAATGTTTTTATTCTCCCTTAAAGAATAGTATTTTCAATTTTTCACTCTTCTGGTCAAAACAAAATAACCATAAACATTAAGACTCATTCATCCAGAAAATATAACCCAAATATTTATGTTTAAGATGCAGGAAACATTAGGCTCAAAATACTCAAATGGTATCTAGAGAAAAGGAAACATCCCCACACTCCAATCCTCCAATAGTAAGGGATTCGAAAAAATAAAGAGATAATTGATAAGGGGATATTTTATTAGTCCCACCGTATAGGCCAAGAAAAATATTATACATTCCCACTGAACAAACTAGTTTATGAAAAACGTTGAGTGATGGCATGAAAAATCACTCCACCCTATTTGGTTATCCCATACCTTATGTTGTATCCTTTTGGATGAATAATACCTTCTTTGATGTTTATATCTTCTCTAAACTTACTTAATTTTCCAAAATGTTAGAATCCTAAAAATCATTCATGGATATCAATAATGAATGAATAAACAGTCAAATGATACATATGATTAGATATTTTCATATTCCTCAATATTTAACATGTATATTCACCCCTAATATATAATTCCAATAGGAGGAACATTTTCATCCCAAAAAAATTGTCCACTAATATCTATACTCTGTAAAGAAATATTAGTATAGTCCATATGTCGAATATAATAAGTTATTATAACTAGAATTTATATTCTATCTCATTAAAATTAATACAATATCCTTCTATTATGATTTAAAAAATATATATTCCACCAATTCTAGTTGATATGATACCCTCTATGTTTCAATCCTTTGAGTCATTATAACTATTAGAGCAGAAACACATATTCTTCCACATGAAACTTCAAGTGGTCATTATCACATAACCTTTAATCATATGAAACAATATTCTGAGTTTCATGGCCATAAACTGAATTTCTCTTTCTATGATAGTCTATATCAAAAATGTTTCCTCCATTCACATTGAATTTTCAATCTCCATTCTATGTAAAATTCCCGACTAATTTTTTAAAATATATATGACCTTAAACGATATATATATTTCATAAAAGATATTAGACCATACAATATCGTGTTATTTGTTCAAATATATAGGTAATTAATCATTATTAGTGTTTTACAGAAGTTGTCTGATCTCAAAAATATTCTATATGTTTTCTGAGCACTATAATCATAAATTACATTCACCATCCCATCAATTTTTTTATATATGTGAATGTGGGACCTCTTTCACATCATCTTATTACAATACAATATATTTATTTATATAAATTCATTTCAATCATATATATTCAACCTTACAATTCAAAAATATTTTTCACAAAGATACTTTTCCGAGATCATCAGATACATTAGTCTGATTTTCATAAGATTACACTACCTAAGGAAAGATACATCGTAATGTCTAGGTAAGAAAACCTGAATGGAAATCCTAGGGAAAATTGATTCTTCATCGAGTAGACCTAAAATCTACATTATTGAACAAAAAAGGTATTTAAAAATGGATAATGCATAACACTTTTCAATTGAGGAACCCGTAAAGGGAAGAAAAATAAAAATATATGTTTTTTCCTATAAGCCTCCACTATATGTGGTATAGAAGAATTTTAGGGGAAAAAGAGACACAAATATTTTGGTTTCTGCTATATGATCCTTGAAAAGTCACATTATTATTATTCTCATTTTCCTTGGAAATATTTAATCATCTAATCATCCCTAGAAGATCTATCTGGTAGATCTATGTAACTATAGTGTACTCAAAACATTTGTGATCTTAATAATGATTAATCTTATATTTTATATCCAAATATACCAAATCTTGTGTAAAGTGATGGTATTTTTTACATATATCCATATATAGTTCTCCACCAAGAGAGAATCATTCCAATACAAATGAATCTACTCTAGTGTACGGTGATAGTAATTCTGGATATACCTATTCAGGATTCACACTCAGGAGGAAATCATTCAAATCCAAATGGATCAACTCTAGTGTATTGTGATGGTATTTATATCTATTCTATTCTCTAATACACACCCAAGGGGAAAACATTCATATCCAACTAGACCAACCATAGTGTAATGTGATAACACATATTATTTTACTCATCTATGTACCAATACCACGATGAAATCATTATAATCGAAGTGTTTGGGAACTATGATTTGATTTTTTTTCATCTGAATTTACATATTGTAATTTATTTTTATCATTTTGTTTCTTTACATGTGTTCATATGGTTTTCTGAAATGATAATTAAATAAGGGACATATTATGAAGGAAAAATTATTGTTACTTTTATTTATAGATATATAGTTAAATAATATCATCATAAAATTATATTATTTTTCTATCATAGTCATCATAAAAAATTCCCTCTATGTAATCCTAGTGATCACTAATAGACTTTTAGGCTTAATCAAAATTGTTTCAAAGATCAATTAGCCATTCAGTTTTGACCTCCCCAGTAGGAAAAAGGCTCTTTACCCTGGAATATATCCTTCTCCACTTTTTTAGGATTCATCTAGAAGTTT
Organism: Viscum album; assembly: GCA_963277665.1. NCBI lineage: Eukaryota > Viridiplantae > Streptophyta > Magnoliopsida > Santalales > Viscaceae > Viscum > Viscum album. The sequence goes on from OY728143.1 coordinate 579,944,187, forward strand.
TTTTGGCTTCCTAATCCCCATTATTGAAATAAAAATTATACTAGTGGAAGATTTTGTGTTCATGTATATTTTATCCAAGTGTTGTAGTTATGAAGCCATCCCAAAACAACGAGAGACAAATTGAATCACTACAGTTAAAAAATTACCAGAGTTGGAATTTTTTTCCTATATAGTTTAATTACAATCCCTTCCATCATAGTCCCATGATTCAAGGACCATTATTATTTTATAATAAATTTTCTGGAAATGGAAACAGAAACATTCAAGGAATCATAATTGATGGTTATGTCTATATGATTTCCACCATAGATCAACCATGGGGGTCATAAAAATTATCATACATAAATTATTGATATAAAATTGATATGAATTACAATAGAATTATAGAAATAGTTGATATAATTCAGTATAACTAATATAATGTAGGAATTTTTTTGGACAATGTCACAAAGGGAAAATTGCAGGTTAACTGTTTGTTGATGAAGGGATAGACCTAGCCTCAATATGCTCCAAATTTTAAAATGTGGAATGAGTAACATGTGATAATATGATACTAAATTTTATTGTATTAAGTATAATGATATATACCAAGGTTAACAGAAGGATGGATATAGATTAACCCCTTTCTAATAACATGATACTCACAATATTTCAAGAAACCTAATCTGACCGAACCAAATTATAATTCCCCATTATTTATATCCTCATTGGTGTTAATATGATAATCAACCATTAAGCAATTTCTATTTATAACTACCATATGGTAACTTACACCCCTTGTAATTCCTTGACCACCCTTAATAAAAACCACCCCATTTTCTGGTTAGAATAAATATTTATCTTAGGTAGGTTACAAAAGGATTATCGTCGCCCACCTCAAGAAAATTTAGAAGGTCTAAATTTTATATGTTTTAGGTTTTAATTATTTTATACATTAAATATGATAACGATTGGTTTACTATTATTAAGAACTATCTATTTAGGCGGGTAAACATACATTATTCTGGTCCCCTCTTAGATTTTATGGGCTCATCTATAGAGGAAAGGGATTCTATTTTTTGAGAATGTTAAATAGGAATCAAATAATCTACAATAATATTACTAATACCAATTTAAAAATGATAACATGGGAGTTATATTTTGTTTCATTACATCATAAATACATTTAATTTTGATACCCACATCTTCTCCTCCTCTTCCAATAATGGGAATGGTTTAGGTTTCCCCTATAAGGTATTCCCCACTATTTATATAGTCTTAATGAAAAAGGATTGATATTTACTTGAGACACCCATTTATGTATCCTAAACACTTGTTCCATATTCTTTAGAGGAATAGAGAGTAGATGATTATGTAGATGATAATTTTCTGGTCTCAATATCTTGATATTCACATGTATTTACTAGTGTTATCACAGTTGTATTTGAGAAGTAATAGTGTTGGAAAAAACATTTGTCTTGAAACTTCTCCATCCTCCTAGGTAATATTTTACATGATTTAATATTAGTTTGTTCTTCTAAATTAACTAGTATCAAAAGTTGAAACTGGTAATTTTTTATTACATTTAATCTCTCATATGTTTCTGGAACCTGGATATTCATCTTCTTCTAGAGGATATAGTCCCTCTATACTAATAGGATAGACACTTTTAGTGCATCTTCATGACTTATTTAGATGTTACTCTATCTCCACCATAAAAAATTGAGATAAATAATTTTATTAAATGTAGTTTCCAATAAAGAATAATTATTTATTTATGGGACATTTATACATATAATTGATAAAATAGTCTCAATCATCATCAGATAAGTAGAACAACCCTTTTAAAGTTCCTTGTTCCATTATCCCATCACCCACCCATCTTATGGTGGGTCTCTACATTCCATTAGCATATGTGATCATATAAAACTCTTGAATTCAAATTACCTACTTCATGGGAACCATTTTTTGTTGAAATCTTAACCCACCTTTATATAGCTGAGTTGAAGAATATGGACACCAAACTGATGGATCGTCCTTAATTATCTAATATTGAGAGAGTAGATCTTCTGATGACTCTGGGTTCATATAGGATGAGGAGTCATATGATTATTGTGATGAATAACCGGGATCTTTGAAATTAGTTTCTTTTCATGGCTTTCCCCCTGAGTTTGGGTTTTATTAACTAAAGAATTGGTCTTTTCCTGATGGTGATGGATGTACCATCGTAGTCCTACCTCAGGCCTCATAGGCTCCTATAACATAGGAAACCACAAAAATCATCGTTTGAAAATTATTATATTGCTACTAACACATAATCTATCATGTGTACCTATTAGGTCAAAAATTATAAAGTATGATTTCTCCATCCACTTGTGGGTTTTTTAAATATTCTCTTGAATCCATCAACTTATACTCAGTTTCATACGTTCCATGAACATAACGAAAAAATAATTAAAATATACATATTGACATTGGGGAAGAATATATTTTGAAGATAAACATAGAACTAGTTATGTTTCTCTATAATTTAGTGATGAAGTCGTGAGGCCAAAAATCATATGGATAATAGCTCTAAATCAAAACTGAGGGATGTTGATTTCAGTATAGAGTGCATATAAATTAAAATGTGTGGCCACACAATCCCAAAACACTAAAAATGGAACTAAATTGGGAAAAGGGGACTTTGTTTCCAAAAAATGAGATAATAATTGGAAACTGTTTTCCAATATTGGTATCTCTAATCCCGTGGTTATCCTTGAACAAACATGGGCACTAGAATGAATGAACCTAGCCAAAATCCATTGAGGGAGTCCTGAACATGAAGAAAATAGATGATAAACTAAATCACATGAAATCATTCTATTCAAGTATGGGTATAGATTCAAAACTTATCATTGCTACCCCACTCTTTATAGTGACCCTATTTTATTATGGGAAAGTACCTACAAAAGATTTGTCATTTATCCATTATTGGGAATTCTGTTGGGAGCCTGTAGCATTGTTATTTACAACGGTGTTTGAAAAATGAAATAATGGATAATTTGATGTTGATTTCAACATGTAGTAAGGGTTCCTTGTTCGAGATCTTCAAAGGATACTTCGAAGAATTATAGTCTAGTATGGGAATCCATTCAAAAAAAACCCCAGATTGCCTTTAGTGAATGGAATTCCTTATATATATCCCTGTTGATGGTTTCCTTATATACTTAATAGATATCGTACATACTGATTCCTATTTTAAAATGTGCCTAGTGGAGGGTCTTAGTCTATGGTATATATCAGCTCAATAATTGTGGAAGTAAATCAATGTTCTTGAAGATGTATTACTGGGAAAAACATAAAGAATTTAAAATTTTGACTACATTAAACTAATCGTTAAACTCATCACACATAATTTGGACCATGTATGACAATATCCATTAATAAATAACATTTCTTTATGTGCATGTACCCCAATACTCATTCCATCCCTTCAGTTGATCATAATATGAGAGATGAATAATACACATGAAAAAAATGAATCATGGTCTTAGTTATGTGTGTATATATGTGTGGGGAAACTATAGTGGGATGTTTAAATCATACTAGTATTTATATCCCTTCATTGAATTATATTACATTAGGAAATATATTTTCTTCATACACATTGGTGTACTCTGTGAACTAGTGTAGAATCATACAAGTTCTCAACTTGGAAGCCTACACATCCATCAAAATGTTATCACTATAAAATATAATAATATACTACATAGGGTACTCTTAAAAACATTTATCCATAAAATTTTCAATATTTTGACATCAAATCATCATAATGATTGTGATAGTTGGGATTAATGATCTAAATCTTCTCCTTATTTATAGTACTTTTTTTGAAAACTGATGAAGTTACTATGGTTTCTACCATTATTTTTTATATTAAATAAATTTTTGTTCATGATAAATGAACTTTGAATTCAAGATAAAGACACAAATTCAATGGAAATTTTTGTAAATGATGAGAACCCATGGGTGACTATTTTAGTAAGTATAATTAAATTTAGTTAGGCCCTTCACCCAAGTACTTCTCCAAGGGAATAAATGAATTCCTCTCACTTATAATCTTATCATATCTACACCACTGGGTAGTGTGTTACACCAGTATGAAAATGTAACAAACACTAGTCTAGAGTTAAGAATTATGTGTCCCCCTCTCCATAAATTCATTTCTCTGTAGTATCATGGTGAACTCAGGAAAAAATCCAAATTGTTCAAATTGGATCCAATATTGTGGGGGGAAAATTTTTGGGTTCTATATTATTTTAAAAGGATGAATATAATGAATAAAGTAGTGTATACTGAAAATATGAATGAAATATTATATTTAAAGTTATAATAATTTCTAAAAAACCCACTAAATTTGGTGAAATAGCTTCTCCCATGTAAATCTATATCCATGATGTGAAAGCGTATAATGCACACACAAATATGACTATACACACAACTTTCACAACAAAATTTCCTTGGTCTAATGTCTCGTATTGGTCTATAAATTGGACCATTGGGATACTCATTTATTTACTTTTTGGAAGACCCTAAAGTATCCTGATGATCTACTCGCCCTATTCTCATGTGAACATCGTCAAATAGATTTATGTAGCTTGTGTATACATAAATCTAAGAGAAGCATATCAATATGGAGGGTGATCATATTTCCAAATGTTTAATATATAAACTTTATGCATTAGAAGACACATACTCACTTGTTTTTCAACAAAATCATCAATGACCAGTGTTAATAATGAAACATGGTCATCTAGTTACGCCTTCCAAAGTGAATTGGAATTATAGTATTAGAGAAATACCTAGAAAATGGGTATTATTTTCTATGGAATGAAATAAAAGGAGAAACATGGAAGCATGGGGTTTAATCACCTAGGTTTTGTGAAATGTGTGACCATAAATTAGACTCATGATGAAATGACCCTAGGAGAATAATGAAAATGGATTATAAGCTTCTTATAATATATTCATGATCATTTGATACCCCTCTGATAAGTCCTTTTAATCATGTGAAGCCCCATTAGATAGCCTCTGTGATCATGGGAAGTCCCTCATATGAATTTTTTTTATCATATTATATGAAAACAGACAATAGCCCTATAAATTCATAAAATAAAATCATACAAAGATAGTAGCTTCAGGTGAATGGAGCTACATTGATTTTCATGCGTTGTGGTTTTGTGCTTCGTGTGATCTAATATGGATCACACCGAGACCCTGAAAGAAGCCTTCCTTTATCACATGAAATCATCTATATCAGGCAACATAATCTCACAAAGTCCATTTGATTGGTCTATTTTATTATTTTATTCCCTGGTATAAAAACAATGGATGAACTCAATATGCTTAATAAAATAAAACCTAAAAATCCCGATATCCTTATGTGAAGAAGAATTACATCGTTTTTCTTGGTAAGTGGTTATTCTATAAACATGATTAGATTATTGATCATATGGAGGATCATTGACATGATATATTTACCTCAAGAGTCTCTAAATTTTATTTTGACATTCACAATAAATGACTTCAAACAAGATGATTAATCTCATTAAAGCTTATATACATTCTGACCAGATCCTGAAAAGTCTCATTGGAATGTCAAATGAATCATGAGAAGGATATTAGACACATTGATCCAATCAATATTTTTTGGGAATTCCAGATTAATCCTATAAGAGACCTTTGGATACATATGGGCTTAATAAATCTTATAATAATGAAGATATCAATCAATTGATGTTTCTTATATGACAAAAAATGATGCCATGAATGACATGCGGCTAGTTCATGTGGATCTCTCTAACATACTCAATCCAATATATGTAATGTAATCAATATTCAATGTGGAGTGGATAGGGGATTATTATTCAAATAAAATGCACTCTCTTCACATAAAACATCACACACTAATGTGAGAGGAAACATTCTCTAGGGAAGGATTGTGTGATCTCAAGATTCATCCACCTGAAACAAGTGTGATGAGTAACATAAGGGATTATATGATATGTGTATGAAATTTTCTGGGTAATTTACTATATATGTGAATGAAATATAGCCTATCAATTAGATCATGTGAAATTGTTTTAGTATGTCATCATGATAATTTGACTCCTTGGTAGGTACATTTATAACAAAACTGAGACATTTTATGAAACAATGATAGGAAATGATGGAAGCACAATGTAATGAAATGTAAATTAATCTTCCTGAAAATGAATTACACAATTTACATGGTCAGTTCCTTGATCATGTGATGACACCTTAGAAGTGTTAGATTTGATCACAATACATTGACTGTATATGTCAGTTAGGTTCATACGATAGCCCTTGGAAAATTCATCATCTATATGTGGAGCCCCAAATCATGTCAATTGGATCATGAAAAAATAAATGAATTCATACCATCTTGACATCATTATGGACCACCATCATGTCATCTTGATCACACAACATCCTTCATCCAGGTCATCCAGTTCTATGTGAAATGCCCAAAACATTTTAGTTTCGTTCATCTGAGCTATCATGGGAATGTTTTTATTTTCACATGAAGTCCCACTAACATGTCACCATTGATCTTGTAAAGGCCCTTGGATGTTTCATATTTAGTAACTCAAAGGACTTGTGAAATGTTGGTTTTGATCCTGAGAAGTGCCTTTGATGTTTCATATTTGAAGATTCCTAGGCAATTCACCCATGTCAAGAGTACACCTCAGACATATCCATAAGGTTAATTTTATATCCTTGGTAACTTCAGTCGAGTAACATGAAAAACCTTACTCATTCCAACTTTGAGCATGTAATATGCCATGAATGTGACACCCCAAGATTTTATGAGATAGATTCCATTTAATTTAACTGACTTATTTTGTTGTATTCTACATCAAGAATATATTGCACTATACAAAATCCCATATTATCTTGTACTATACACAACACAATTTTTTGCTTGTGTTACACACAATTTCATGTTCTTTGGATATAATTAATTTCACGTAACCCTGAAAATAGATTTTATTCAATGTAAAAATAACTGTGTTTGGATTATGTTATACGAAGAGAAAAAGGATGATTTCACTAATGCAACATGTAATTGTCCTGCATTACAGATAAAATCAACCTTCTTTGATAGCTTCTGTTGTACACAATCACGAGTTTCATTAAAAAATGATATATTATAAAAATATTATTATCTAATTGGATATAAAAAATCCTTTATGAATTGTATTAATAACATTTTGAATTCTTAAAAACCTTAAAATTAATCTTATTTATTTTCTAGAACATTATATATGATCAAACTCAATTTTTCATATAGAAGAAGCATTTTTAAAAAAATCCAATTTTGATGCCTTTTGATGAAGAACCCATTTTAAATCTATTTTTGATGATTTTATATGTTCTATTTGATATAATAAACTTATTATTTAGAATTTTAACATAAAAAATTTACCTTGGTTTTATGTTTTTTATTTTTTTGATGAAATTCATATTTTAATGAATAGTGAAAAATACTGCATTTTAATTCAAAACTACTTATTTTTATATTTTATTTATATAGTTAGATTAGATTTTAAATTAGTTTTAAATTGTAACTAGATTTTTTTTATCATATAATATAATTTTGGTCAATTTAAGTAATTTCAGACTTAAATTGTACATAAACACATATCTATCTTTCGATAGTTTTTAGTTCTTAAAACCCCAGTTTTTGGTTATGACATCGAAAAATAATACTAAATTAATTAATGAAACTTCTAGATTTTGAATTTAAAAAAATGGATTCCATATTTAGAATTAGAGCATCCATGTTATGTTAATAGGTTAATTTTATTTTTGGGATATTATGAATAGTAACTACATTAATTTTTATTTACCACAGTTAAAGGTAAATCAGGAAAATTAGGGTAATATACAATATGATAAAGGTAATAAAATTATCCTAACACCTACCAAAATCATATTGGAATAATTAAAGTCGTCCAATATTACCTAAGGGTCGGAATTGATTCATTTAATGGTCTTTTTTCAGTGAAAGTGATGTAATTATAATTAAAGCAATAGAATGTGAAAAATGATCACTAACTTATCTCTTATAAGTATAATAATTTTAATATTGTTATAAAATTTATAAAACATCAACCCTAAATAGTTTATAGAAAAATAAAGAAATTATATACATTGTTTAAATTTATTTAGAATTTTCAGAGATTTAATAATTACCATTAATGATGACCCAACAGTGATGTAAACATTATTTTCCTAATAGAAATATCAAATAAATGATTTTAAAAATATTAACAAAAATATAATTTGAACCAATTAATGTAGAAAACTAATTTTATAGGTGAATATGACAAGTTAGGTGTGTATTGAATATTTTTGTTTGAATTTATCTTCTATTTGAATTCTTTAATGTCAAATAAATGAATTTTGTCAAAATTGACAGTACTTATATTTTATAAAAATAACATATCAGTAAATTATTTAAAAATCACAAAAAAAATAGAAATTAAAAATTGATAATTATAAGGGATAAAATTTCATAAATTACCCAATTATAGACAATTTTAGACCTCTATGTAAATATTAATAACTGTTTAATTTTTAGAATATTATTACCATAATTATAATTTAGTAGATTAAATAAGGATAAATAAAAATGATAATGTATAAAATAAAATAAAAATAAATAAAAATTTTATTGGTTGAAAGGATTTAAACCAATACTCATCATATATTATAAATAAACTACATCAGTGGAATTTTAATTTAAAAATAAATTTATATTAATTTTAGAGTTTTGGAATTTCTGAAGGCACCCCTCCCCTCTCTTGTAAAAGGAAACATCTATTTGTCATTTAATAACACCTCTAAATCAATTTTCTCAGCCAATACCAGCCTATTTCCACTACCAACATCCCAAAATTCATTATAAAAGCCACACATTGGGTTGAAATCCGTCATAGGGAGATCTTTTGTGTAAATAAAAAGGAGATACTCTAAAAAGAAGTAATTATTTTATCACCTCTTTCAAAATAAATTCTTTTTCTTCTTCCTCTTCTTATTTTGTTTTTCATAATATAGAAATAAATCTAGTATCTTATACATTTTGAGTTGTTATAATAAACTTGGTCCAACCTTATACCTCATTTTATCCATCATATAAATAATATTATCACCATGTGTGAGTACGTATAGCTTACCATCTCGACGCTGTGTTGTAATTTTTTATTCGACAGTACATAATTTGGATTGATATAATGATGAATATAATATATTTAAATAATTAATATATATTATATTTATTATTTATAATTAACATACCGTCCAATTCCATACCATTTACCCATTATGTAAATGATATCATCGCTCGTGCGTACGTACGACCTACTGTCTCAGCGACGCGACGAGATTCATTTTCCACATTAACCATTCAAAAAATGATTATAAAGTATATATAATAAATAAGTTAGAAATATATTACAAAATAACTCTACTAGATTTATGTAAATATATATAAATCATTTACCTTCTTCAATTCAATTCAATAAGGAAACAAAAATATTTTTCCTATGTACATACGACCAACCATCTCCATGAATGGTGTATTCCACTTAATTTTTCTATCTATTATATATATTTATAGACTAAATATATATGATATATAAATCCTATTTTAAATTATGAATGTATGTAAATCATTATCTATATAATATTATCAAGAATAACAAGTCAAAACACATACAATAAAAAAATGATTATTACCCAAAATGTTTCTTTAACAAGAAATTGATAAATAAATGGTAATATAATGTCATAAGTGAATAATATATGATATAAAAAAAATTATTTTGGTTATGTTAAAAGTTAATAATATTTTCAAAACCACTATACAATAGCTTCAGATAAATACTAAGAATAACATACCTAAGGTAAGGGGTAATTTTTCAATATCATTATCATTTTAGATTTTTTATACGTAAGAATTTATAAAGGCATATTTATCATCCACATACATGTTTACTAATTATGTATTCTATAATATTATTTCAATTCTTCTAAAATTTTGTAAATTCAATTTCCCCCACTAGGGAATTTTTATTATGAGATATAAAATTAATCTTTGTTCATTTTCAAATACGATGTACTTTTTGACTTTTTCAGCAAATGTATGAATAGAATTTTATTTAACTTTTATATAATGAATGGATTGTTATGATTTCATAACACCTCATTTAAATGAATACTCCATTACAATTTTTAATGTTTATTTTTTACTGAATTCATTTCTTTTAAAATTTCAAAAAATTTGGAGAAAAGAAAACATTTTTGAAGAAGGCGGGATAATTTCCTCAGGAATTATGTTCAAGAGTTTTATAAAAATTATTTTCCATATAAGATGACACTCTTAAAATAGGGTTAGGTTTATATACATATTATAACTATGATTTTATTTTTTTAATGATTTAATGATATTTTATGTGGATTATGTTATGATTTAATAATGTTTAGGAAACCCATTTTATTTCATAGGTTACGCTATGATGAATGATTTAAGTTTTTGTGCCACATGTAAGAATAATTTCATTATGAGATGGGTGTGACCTATATCTCCCTATAATTAATTGGTTAAAAATTTATATCTCATTATATAGATATTATTGTAATGACGAGTAAATCTGGTTAAGTAATATAGGGGTAGAATGATAAGTAAATCAGCTTCAGTAATAGATGGCTAGAATGACAGGTAACCCCAGTTTAGTAATGGAATTTTTCCACTATGATGGTCTTGGATGGAATTTCATGGATAATATAGAAATAATTTTATGTGATTATTTGTTTTCCACAATTCCATGTTTTATTACAATGTTATTTTATCATTTCTAATGTTCCTTTGTGATCTATAACTTATGTACTAAAAATATTTATTTCATGACTCAATATTTTGATATTCAAAATTTATGTTCATGTTTTTATAGTCTAATGTTTTTGGCTTCTTTTATGTTCTCCATTTTAACCCTTACTAATCATTTCAGCTCACCATTTTTATGTTTTATTTTCCCTAGGATATAAGAATATTCTTACAATGGAAAACAAAAGGGAGAGATTTTTATGGGATATTTTGAATATATTTTACAATGTTAGAAGATTATGTTCCAAGTTTCCAAAGACACTAATCTAGTATAGAAATTGTGCATATATTTTTCTAATTTATTACTTATTCCAAAAAATAAATTTAATGTCCATGTACATCAAGCTGGTGTAATTATATTTGGTATCATATTTAATGTTTAGTGAACCTTTTGAAACTAGGATGCATAAACATTTGTGATATGCAATATATATTTCTAAGGTATGTCTAGAGAAATTCTAACTATAGGTTGCAATCATATAATTATGGTACCAATCAAGAATAGACAAGGATTAATCAAAATATGTTTGAGATTGAAATTACTCCCCCATTATTATTATTTTTTCTTAGTATGATTTTTCCTCTAACAATATTATTTTTCAGTTTCACAAAATGGTCGGAACATGAAGGTTCCATGTTAATGATCAATACACTAAGAAATGATATGATTTTCTTCTAAACAAAAAAAAATATGGGATATGGAATGAAAATATTATATTGCAATACTAATATATGATATGAATCACTCTATACTTCTGAATGAGAAGATATAGGAACAACATTTTTTGAGTCCTTCATGAGGCAACATCCCTCTTCTTTCAGTGGGTCTTATGATCCCCTTATTGTTGAATAATAAATTAGTACCATTGAAAAGAAATTTTCCATCCTTCACTTTTCGGAACATGAAAAATTCCATTTGGGTTTTTAACATTTAGAAGGTTATGAAAAAGGTGGTAGACTCTAATCAAGAATACATGGTAACAATATGAAATTGAATCCATGGAATGGGATGAGTTCAAGAACATATTTTCCTGTATGTAATTCCCTCAAATTCTTTGAACAATGCTAGAAAAAGAGTTCATTGAGATTAAGAAAAAGGATGGTGAATCCTTTGGTACCTACGAGGAAAATTTTACAAAACATGAAAGGTATGATTCAGGAATTATCATTCAACTAGAAAGTAAAGTTGATTGATTATTTAGTGGATTAAAAAAATATATTTGAAGGTAATTATCTATAAAGGACATTAGTATCTATGAAGAGATTTGTTTTTGTGATATCAAGGTATAAATGGAATTTTGTGTTACATATAAATCTCATTTTTTTGACCTAAAATGAATGATGGAGTTCAAGGGAAAATCTCAAAGTGATGGTGAAAATAAGATGAATTTCTCCTTATGATAAGAGTATAGAATGAAGAATGGTGGATATTGTCTTAAAGGGAATATAAAATTGTTTAATGTGTGGAAACGAATGTCATAGAGTTGTTTATTTTTGAATTAATTTGAAAAATGTTGATAACGATGTGAATCGAGAAAAGACTGTAGAGAACACACCACCCACACTTCAATGCTACCAGTGAAAGGAAATGGGTAATTGTACTAACAAATGCCCAAATCCAAGGGATATGGATTATTATAGACATCAAAAACCTCAAAAGACCAAAGAAAAAGTAATATCACATCTGATAACTATTTGAAATGGTGAGTATAAAAACGAAGTAGTGAAATGATTAAGTGTTTTTTTAATGGGATTCCAAAATAGTGTTGTATAATCTCTTTAGTAGTGTTATGAAATATCAGAATATCTATGTATTGGTCCATTGTATTTTTTCATAAGAATATGGTACCGATAACAATGAAAAGTGACTGAAATATTATTAGAAAGCACATGATATGCTCATAATAAAGGGTTAAAGAGATAATGACATGTTTGATGGTATTAATGACCTCATGATAGATATAAGGAAAAAGTGATGTCACAGTCTGAGTATATAGAATGTTTAGTGTTTTTGGTGTGTGGAAAGAGTTAATTTTGATAGAATTCATGGTTTCACTAAGGTTATATGGTAATTCATGTTATTACCATGTTTCAAGAGAATACATGGTTAAGGTATTCACATGTTTGTAATGCGACAACCAAGAAATTACTTATAAGACATTGGAAATAAATGTTATGTCGATTTAGTTCACCTTTTTCTTATGATTTATATTTTTAGTTTTTCGACGGATTTTAATGTTACCCATTTATGGATAGAATAAGTTATATTCTATTTGAGGTTTGTTAGATTAATGTTTTATCTCATTATAGGTGGACTTATGCATATTTGATTACCTGTGCTAACCTTTTTGTTGAGACAAAGAAATGGCCTATAATTATATAGCATAATCTACTAACACATTATGAATGAAAAATTCAACTTAATCTCATTAAATAATATATGAATTGTATTTGTTCAAGTCATGAACAATAGTGATATTGTACCAAAATCAAGTAAGTATTTATTCTCATACAAAATTATTCATCTTTAGGGAAACGATCTTGTAAACCAAAAATGTTATCTTTGTACATTCTTACCTGATAAATCCAATGGTACCATAAATCATCAAAAATTTATGGCTTTCTGGTTGTTAATTTTATCCAAACATTATTCTATATCACTATCCATCCGAACATGATGGTTAGTGTTTATTTTCATATCCATGTTTTCACTTCCCACCTATGTTCATCTATATGGAAACTCTGTGATGAGTTACTATAGATAACAATTTTGTTTTTGAAATTCCCTTTTAAAATTAATTTTTAGTATTCCTTTTTATGATGTGGGTTTCTATTATTGAATCTTTGAATTATTAAACCTTTTATAACCCCAACGAATTTCAAGGGTGAAATTCATTTTAATGGGGGTATAATGTAACACCTCAAGATTTTATGAGATAAATCATTTATAATTTCAATGATGTATGTTTTTGTTAGCTACACCAACATTATCTTGTTCTATACTCAACACCATATTACCTTAGATTATACACAACAATATTCTTAGCTTGTGTAACAAATAATCTCATTTTCTTTTGATAGAATTTATTTCATGCAACACTGAGTATTAATTTTGTTCAATGTAAAAAAGAACTGTGATTGGACTATGTTCTAAGAAACCCCAAATTAATATTTTAGTAAACTAAATATTTACTTGGCTTGATATACACAAAATATCAACCGTTCTCTATATCTTACAGTGTACGCAATACCGAGCTTCACTAAACAATGATATATTATTAAAATATTAAACTTTAATGGGACATAAAATATCCTTTATGAATAGTAATATAATAAATATTGAGTTTTATTAAACATTAACTTTCATCTTATGTATTTTATATAATATTATGCAAGAAAAAAAATTAATTTTTCAGATAAAAGAAATATTTTGCAAAAAAAAAACATAGTTTCAACTTCTTTTGATGGAGAACCCTTTTTAAATATAATTTTTACAATTTTATATGTTTTATTTGACATAATAATATTCTTATTTAGAATTGGTACATCAAAATTTACCATGGTTGAAATTTTGGTATTTTTCTGATGAAATTCATATTTTAAGGATTAGTGAAAAATACAACATTTTAATTCAAAACTATTTTTTTGTCTAATTTATTTATACAGTTAGATTGTATTTTTAACTATTTTAAAGTTTAATAGGATTATTTTTTTATCATTTAATCCAATTTTGTTAATTAGATGTAATTTCACTCTTAAATTGGGAATAAACACATATCAATATTTTGATAGTTTTTACTTCATAAAAACCCACTTTTTGGTTCTCACAAAGAGAAATAATTTTAAATTAATTAATGAGTCATATTTTTTTTAATTTTGAAAAATGAATTCCATATTTGAATCATTGGTTCAAAATTATATTAATAGGTTTCTTTTATTATTTTGTATAATCTGAATAATAACTATGGTAATTCTTATTTAGTAGAGTTAATGTTAAATCGGGTAAATTGGGGTAAGAAACAATATGATAAAGTAATAAATTTAACCTAACACCAGCCCAAGTCATATTGGAAGAATTATAGACGAACAATATCACATAAGGGTCATAATTTATTCATTTAATGGACTTTCTCCCATGAAAGTGATGTAATTATAATTGAAACAAAAGAAAGTGAAAACCCCTCACTTGCTTATCTCTTATAAGTATAATAATTTTAATATAGTGATAAAATTGATAAAACTAGAGCCTAAATATCCTTTATAAATAAAGTGAAATTATATGTATCATGTTAATTTATTTATAATTTTTAGAGATTAAATATTTACCATTAATGGTGACCCAATAGTGATGTAGAAATTATTTTGTTAATAGAAATATCAGAAAGATGATTTTAAAAATATTAAAAGAAATATAATATCAACCAATTAATGTACTAAAGGAATTTTCAGGGTGAATATGACATGTTATAATTGTATTAATTTTTTTAATGATACCTTCTGTTTTTTTTTTAATGTCAAATAATTTAATAGTGTCAAAACCGACACTGCTAATATTTTATTAAAATTACATATTATTAAATTATTTTAAAATCCCAAAAAAAATTAAAAATTTCTAAGTGAAAAATATATGGTCTAAAATTTGAT
The DNA here is from genome assembly GCA_963277665.1 of Viscum album. Lineage (NCBI taxonomy): Eukaryota > Viridiplantae > Streptophyta > Magnoliopsida > Santalales > Viscaceae > Viscum > Viscum album. Next base: position 579,959,764 of record OY728143.1, read on the forward strand.
AAATGTTCCAATTATGGACAATTTTTAACACATATGTAAATATTTATAACCATTTAATATTTAGAATATTATTAACATATTTAAAATATAGTAGATTAAATAAGGATAAATCAAACTGATAAGGGTTAAAATAAAATAAAAACTTGTATAAATTTTATTGATTGAGAAGATTGAGAAACATCCTCATCTTATCTAAAGAATAATATACTTTTGGAGAATTTTAAATTAAAAAATAATTTATATTAATTTAATAGTTTTCGTATTTCCAAAGGTGCTCCTACCCTCTCATATAAAAGGGCTCTTCCCTTTTATTCAATCATGTAAATACATTTTTCTCAGCCAATCCCTGCCCATTCCCCTCCTAACATCCCCCAATTAATCCGAGAGGACACAATTTTGGCATAAATCTATCCTAACGAGACCTTTGGTGAAATTCAAAAGGATATACTCGAAAATGAGGTAATTGTTTTTATCACCTCTTTCAAAATTATTTTATACTTATACTTCCTATTATTATTTTGTTTTCATACTAAATTAATAAATAAAATATCTTCTAAAGTTTTATATGTTATTATAATTATGAGAAAACTTTATAACTCTTTTTATCCATCATTCAAATATTCATATCACCATCTGTGCGTACGTATGACTTAACATTTCCACATCGCGGTGTAATTTGATATTCAACAATAATTTATTTTTATGGGTATAATGATGAGTATAATATATTAAATAATAAATATAACATGATAAATTTTCAGGATAATTAATATACCATCAAATTCCATACCATTTAACCATTAAGTGAATGATGGCGTCGGTCGTGCGTACATACACCCTACATTCTCCATGACACGATGAGAATCATTTTCCACATTAACCATTAAAGGATTATTTTAATGTATATAGAATGAATTAACATTTAATATATTACATAAAAATTTTAATGGATATATTTATATATATATTTAATTTACATTCTTTCATTCAGTTCAATAAAGAAATAGAAACAACATTCATGCATTTGAATTGCCTACCGTCTCAATGAATGGTGTATTCAATTTCATTTATATATCTATTATATATATGTATATATTATATATATATGATATATAAATCATGTTTTAAATTATGTGAGTATGAAAATCAAGATCTAAGTAATAAGACCAAGAATAAAAAGTCAAAACATATAGGATAAAAAAAGTATTATTACCCAAAATATTTCTTTAACAAGGAATTGATAAATGAACGGGTAATATAGTGTCATAAGTGAATAATATAAGATATCATAAATATTATTGTAGTTCTATTACAATTTCATAATATGTTTAAACCCACTTTATAAGAGTTCCAGAAACATACGAAGCATATCAGACCTAAGTTAAGGACCAATTTTTCAATCTCATTATCTTCTGAGATTGTTTTTATATAAGTATTTACTGGGGTATATTTATCATCCATTTACATGTTTCTTAATTATTTATTCAATCATTTTTTTTATATTCTTGTAATATTTTTTAAAGTGAATTTTACCCATTTTTCAATTTTTATTAAGAGTTATGAATAAGATCTTTTGTCGTTTTCAAATAGAAGGTACTTTTTGACTTTTTCGGCAATTGTACAGAAAAATGTTTTTTAACATATATCGAATGAATGGATTCTTATTATTTAATAAAGACTTATTTCTATGAATCTTCACTTACATTATTTTAATTTTATTTTAGTCAAATTACTTTCTTTCAAAATTGTGCATCATTTTGATAAAATAAAATGTTTCTAAAGAAGAAAGGATACCTTCCTTTAGAATTAAGTTCAAGTGTTTATCAAAATTATTTTGCATCTATAATAATTTTATTTAAATAGGGTTATGTTTTTATTGATATAATTACAATTATTTAATTTTTTTAATAATGGAATGATGTTTATGAAACCCATTTTATTTCTTGGGTTATGCTTTGATGAATGATTAATGTTTTTGTGGCACATATAATAATGATTTCCTTATGAGATGGGTGGGACCGATATCTCCCTCCAATGAATTAGATAAAAATTTATATCTCATTAGATATACATGAATGGTATGAAAAAGTAAATATTTTTCCATAATACCAGGTTGAAACGACATGTAAATTGGCTTAAGTAATACATGGCCGAAACGACATATAAACCTAGATCAGTAATGTAATTTTTCCACTATGATGGTTTTGGATGAAATGCCTTGGATACCATGGAAATAATATTATATGATTATTTTTTCAAAAAATATATGTTTTATACCAATGATATTTTATCATTGTTAGTTTTCCTTTATGATATCTTACTTACGTACTGCCAAGATGTATTTCATTTCTTAAGATGTTGATATTTAAACTTTATGTTCATTTTTTTACATTATTATATTTATGGTTTTTCAGTTTCTCTATGTTTACCCTCATTATGAATTTAATCTCACCCTTTTTATGTTTTCTTTTCCCTAAGATATAAAAAAGGATTTAGGTAGGAAAATAAACGGAGATTATTTTTATGGGATTTGTTGATGATATTTCCCCATGTTAGAAGATTATGTTCTATGTTTCTAAAGACACTAAACTAATATAGTCTTTGGGTTTATATTTGTTTAACTCATTATGTATTTTGAAAAATAAATGTAATTTTCATGTTTTTCAAGCCTATTTCATTGGACTAAATGTGTCATATTGGGTCATGTGAAGACCATTGAATGGTTGGTTAGACACCCCTACACATGCCTACCGTCTCCACCTAGAGTTCATGGATATATAACCTCAAACCATATAAACCCACAACCATAATCATTAAGTCTTATCTTACCATATTATAAGGTCATTATATTTAATATTACATGGTTATGCCCTCATGGTAACCTATTCTTTCTATTCCCCTTGAATTGAATCAATTCTATATAGACATATTCAATAGAAATTTCTTGGTCATATTCTCTATTCATCCATCTCAGGATAAAGAATAAATATAAGTATATTTATCCATTAGCTAATAAAGAATGAATATGTAAATTGGTAATACACATTCGTTTACATTCATAATCAATCCCAATATTTCCGAATTTTGGGGTAATAATTATTATAATAATTAATAATATTCCCATAGACATCACTAGGTGAGGGACTCCACAAAAACTATGAGGACTCTAATTCCTATTGCAAGCATGATATGTTTGATTAATTCCATAGGTTTTAGCTCTAAAACATGTTCTCAATGAGACAGGTAATTATTTCATTTAGGGAAACATCATTGTTTTCTCCTCATACAAATTATTTTTTTATTGATGTGGCATGTTTGGTTACCAAATGTCTCATTTTTCCATAATTATCAGGACTCCAGTGGGATTTGTGATTTATAATGATCATGTTAACAACATGATACAAATGCCCCCAAATATGGGCCTAAATCCTGGTATAAGAACCCAGTTTTCCTCATCCATTGGGATAATAATTATCCCTTATAGTTTAATCTGCAATACCAACCTATTAGTGGATCAGTATATGCCTAAAATAAGAAGACTCTGATTCCAATTATAAGAAGGACACCCATGATGCCTTCCTAGGACCCAATATGCATATTGAACACCCCATCAAGGTTCCCTTAATTCATAATTTCTGCATCCCCATGTATTGAACATAATAACTTGATACCACATGTATTCGACACTAATCTTGACCCACATGAGCTCAGGGATTTACAACAATCCTATTACTAGTATCATTAAATTCCCCCATCTAAGTGAAATCATTGTGTGTATGAACCAATAAATAACATGATACAAATGAATCCTTACAAGTTAATTTCATTAAAGGTAATAGTAAATGTTTTAAGTGTAAGAGAGGAGATCATTAAGTAGTTTAATGTTGATGTGATGGGATAAAGATGTCTAATGATGCTAATAGAAAAAAGACTAGATAGAATGAAGCACTTATACTTAAATGCTACAAATTAAAGGAAATGGGGAATTATTCTAATCAATTCCCCGAAAAAAGAGAATATTTTAAAAAATCGCGAGGTTTTATTTTCTATATAACTCATACAGGGTGCTATGCCTATTTCAAATACACCTCAATGAATGGCCCCAATTTAGTTGTGGGAAAATAAAAAAGAATCTCCAATAGAATCTTGACAAGGGATCCATATGCCCTTTTGAGTCCCCATGGGGAGAAACTATTCTATTTTTTAAGAATAATGATAGATCAAAGAGACTCTACATTGATTATGGATAACTCAACAAGATCACGATCAAGAAAAAATATCATCTTCGCCACATTGATGACTTATTTAACAATATATGCGGAGATCAATACATTTCAAAGATTTTTCATTGTTCAAGATATCATCAATTAAAGGTCTGGAAGGAAGATATACCAAATAGAAAATTTTGTACCAGGTATGGACATTGTGAATTTATAGAAATTATTTTTTGTCCTACTAATTCTCCCACTATCTTGATGGATATAATGAATAGAGTCCTAAGATACTATATTGATAATTTTTTGGTAGTATTTATTGAAGATATTATTATCTATTCAAATATCAAATAAGAACATTAATATCACATGTGATTTTTACTAATGACCCTTAGAGAGGGGATTCATTATGAAAAAAAATTCCATGTGTAGATTTTGGATTCAGAATGTTTCATTTTTTGTCACATTATCTCAAGAGAGGGGATATCTGTGAATGCAGAAAAAAAAAGTTATTAATAGTTGGCTGATACCGACAACGAAAATTGATATCAGATGATTTCATGGATTGGTTGGATATTATAAACATTTTGCGAAATATTTTTCACAATAATCAAATCCACTCAAAATTTTGACTTGAAAAAAGAGTGAAGTTCATGTGGACGGATTAATGTGAATAAAATTTTAATGATATAAAAATATGGTTATCCAGAGCACATGTGCTCACAATTCCTTATAGTGGAGAATGGTTGGTGATCTACTATGATGCATACAATAAGGGGATTTGATATGTTCTCCTGAAAAATAATATAGTTGTAGCTTATTCCCTAAGACAATTTAAAATACATGATCAAAATTACACAACTCATTATTTGGAATTAGATATGGTATTATTTTCATTTATGATATGGAGGAATGACCTTTATTGTAAAATGTGTGATATTTATATTGATAATAAAATTTTAATGTATATTTTCACAAAAAAATGTCAGTGAATATGATACAAAGAGGTTGGTTTGAGTTGATTAAAGATTATGAATTCTCAATACATTACCACCTTGTAAAAAAACAATGTGGAATATACATTGATTTGAAAGTACCATGCTATCCAAACCATTATGAGAATCATAAAAGATCAAATATTTATGGAATTTCAAAGGATGAATCTTGAAAGTTTAAATGAGGGAAAGTTGTTATCTTTCTCAAATGAATGCTCAACTATCTATAAAAGTGAAGATTAAGTAGGCACCAAAGGAATATGTAGAGAAACAAAAAAAGGTGGGATTTTTTTTAATTCAACCTTGACTGTGATGGAATAATAATGTATAAGAACTAGGTTTTTATTTCTCCAATACCAACATTAATGTGGGTCCTTTTGGATGATGCTCAAAGTTCGTCATTCTCTATTCATAATGTAAGAAAAATGATATATAGGGTCATTAAATAGTATTTATGGTGTGACATCATGAAAAACGATTTAGTCAAATATGTCTCTCAGTTCATGGTTTTTCTACATGTTAAGGTCGAGAGACAGAAGTTTAAGGGGATGTTACAACAATTACTCATACCCTAATGGAAGTGGGAAAATATCACTATGGAATTTGTCATCAGACATCCCAAAACATCTAAAGCCCATAATTCTATATGTATTATATTTGATCTACTAATAAAGTCATCACACAACAATACTATTAGAGATGATTTATCTCTAAATCATATTTCCAGGATATATGTAAAGGATGGTGTATGATTTCAGGGAGTAACACTTTTCACTATATTTGTTCGGGATTCAAGGATTTCCTTGATATTATAGAGAAGTATTCAGCGTTCTCTAGATATAAAGTTATTTTTCAGCAATGTTTATCATCCTCAGATAGATGGGTAGTCTAAAGGGAAAATTTAAACTCTATAATACTTATTGAGAGCTTTCTCTATTTATTTCAGGGGTTGTTGGGATCAACTCCTACCTTTGGATAAATTTTCTTACAAAAATATCTTCCACACCAGTATTCGTATCAATTATTATGAATCCCTATATAGACATAAGTGAAAAAATCCAACTTTATGGGTTGAAGTATGGGAAAGAAATCTTCTAGGACCTGATCTTGTTGATGAAATGGAAGAAAACATCAGATCTATTCAAAAAAAAAACATAAGATCAACTCAGAGTCGACAAAACGTTATTCTTAAAATCGATGAAAACACTTGGAGTTTGATGTGGGTGATAATTTGTTTCTATGAATATATTCATGGAATAGAGTAATGATATTTGAAATAAAGGGAAAGATAATCCAAAGGTATATCAGTCCTTTTGAAATTCTGTATCATGGTGGGAAGGTAACTTATCGATTGAAGCTTCTACCGAATCACTATAAAGATTATGATGTGGTACATGTGTCTATATTATGAACGTACATACTTGATCATTCACATGAAAAAAACTCAGAGGTCAACCCACTCAAGAAAGATCTTTTTATGAAGAACAACTAATACAGATTCTGGATTATATCAAAAACGTTCTACGAAACAAGACCACTAGTTTGGTTGATGTCTTGTGGTGAAACCACCAATTTGAAGAAGCTATGTGGGAACCTGAGTATGTAATGAGGCAGAGTTTTCCTCATCTATTGGAATCCAAGTGATTAATTTCTAAGGAGAAATTTAGTTTAGGGGGTATAATGTCACTATCAAATGTTTTTATAAAATAATTTCTTTAAATAATTTTAATTATTCAATAGCTTTCATCACACACAATGGTGAGTTTAAATGTACAATAAGATGTCCTTAGCATAAAATAAAAATTTTAACCTAATTGTTAGGTTAGTTTGAATAAATATAATTATTTAATTAAAATGTATGTTGAACTCATTGGCCGCCAATTATTTATGAAAATTATAAACCAATTATACATTTGTATTTTAATTAATTAATTAATTGAATTTAAATTAGTAAATGAAATTAATGAAATATTTTTGTTTTTTATTTAATAATTTTTTTATTCATCAATTAGCTATTTTAGTCCTAAGGTATGAATAATCCGTATTGTATGTATAAAAAAATATATTTTTCAAAAGGGAAATTCAACCACCTTTTAATGGATAACCTTTTTAATATTAAAATTTTAACACATTTAAAATTTTTTTTATGAAACAATAAACATATTATTTGTAATAAACATATTAAAATTTACATTGGATTAATTTTTATATTTTTCTGATAACTATCAAGTTTGATGAATAGTAAAAATCCCCTAAATTTTAATTGAAAACAAAAATTTTCATCAAAAACATTTATGTGTTTAAATTATATTATTTAATGGTTTTAAAATTTAAATAGACAATATGTTTATTAGTTAATATCATTTTGTCTTTTTAATTAATGTTACATTGAATTCAGATGTAAACACATTTCAATCTTTTGCAATGTTTTAACATTTAAAACTTATTCTCTCATTCAAAAAATAGAATTAAATTTAACTTAATTACCCTATCTTATGTGTTTTGAATTTTGAAAATATATTCCACATTAATAATCAGTAGGTCCAAATAAATTAAATATATTTATATAATTTTTAGGCATTATGAATAGTAACTTTGATAATTTTTATTAATTCGGTAAAAGGGTAAATCAGGTAATTAATGGTAATAATAATATTATAAAATTACACAAATAGGTATATTAATATAAGAGGATGAATATTTTTATAACTAAATCATACTTTGGTCATATTGGTATTTATTTTAATCAACTTGGATGAGTTTGGACATGTAATTTATTTTATTTAAAGAAAAGATAAATATGCCTCACTCAAATTTTAATAATAACTAATTTTTAATATATGATTTAAAAAATTATAAATTAGATTATAAATACTCAATTTAAATATAATATTTTGTTATTTATCATGGTAATTTTTTATTAATTTTTATGAAATAAATAATTACGATAAAGACGTATACTTTATTGATGTAAAAATTAATAAATTGATGAGAAATCAATGAAACAATTTTTATTAAAATGCTAAAAACCATAAAAGGAACCAAACACTTGAATGAATATTATTGGTTGAGTATATATTGACCATAATACACCATGTTTTGAGTTCTTTACCATTTGAATCCATATATAAAAGATTCCGACCCTTATATTATTTTATATAAACTATTGTTAATGTTGTCACATTAATAATTTAATAAATATAACATTTTTAATGTTGGATTTTATAGATGATAAATTCTAATACAAGTATTATTATATAATATTTTATATTTATCTTTATCATATTATTTAATTTAAAATTAATATTCAAAAAATTTATTAAATAATTACACAAAATCGAGGTAGTAATTATATCATTAAAGAAGATATCAAATATATGATATTAAAAATATTAAAATATATATAATTTTGGATAATTAATATTCTCAATGATTTCTACAAATTAAATTGAAATAATAGGATTTTAATAAAATATATGGTTCAATGAAAACTAGTTATCATAATAATTTTTAAAATCAATGAATTGATTATTTTCAAAATTTACACTATTGATTGTTTATCAATATAATGTTTTATTAAATTACATAAAAATCAATAAAATTTTCAAAAAAAATAAATAATTATTATTATATGGTTTAAAATGTTCTAATGTATTTATTCATGATCTAATTTACATCAAATAAGTAAATATTGAACACTTATAATATTTAATTATTTGTTACCCTTGTTAAAAATTATATAGAAAAACTAATAATTAATTAAAATGATAAGGTTTAAATTTATAAAATAAAATGACTAAAAGTTATTGGTTGATGATATTACAACTCAATATCATTTCATATTTTAAATTGGACATTTTGGTGGTTTTTTATAGGGTTTCATTTTATTATAAATAAATATTTTTGGAGATCCCAATAGTGACCCTCACATAAATTATAAAAGGGAACCTACTTCCCCACATGTTCACTTAGATTTGATTCTTAGAGAATCTCTATACAATAAAATTTTTATTTATCAACTTCCCAAGTAATATTATAGAGGTTATGGTCTTCTTCAAAGACCTTATATAGTGATTTTAGAGGAGGTTTAGAGGGAGGGTGTCAATGAAGAGGTAATACCCTCTACTGATTCATTCAAAATTATTTCATATTCTACTTACAATTCAAGAGTTATTTCATTATAATGTTATAAAATTTGTACCACTTATATACTGAGATTCTATTATAATTATTAAACAACCATGTTCCGCCTTCTATTAGCCCAATTAAAAATTAAATAACCACACATGGGTACATATGATTTATCATCTCCACACCATGGTGTAATATGTTTCTCACCACCACCATACTTGGATGGGTATAATAATGTAAATAATAACTATATAAAATTATTATAACATGATATTAATTATAAAATATTATACACCATCCAATTAAATACCATTCAATAATAATGTGAATGATGTTGTCACTGGTGCGTATGTAAGACCTACTGTCTTCACATCACGATGTGATTCATTCTACATGTTCATCATTAAAGATTGATTATATAATTGTAAATTGTGAAGAAATGTGGTATATATTCTTTTAATATAATTTTTTAATGATATAACTATGATCTAATAAGTGGAACCAAAACTTATTCGACAAAACATGCATAAGAACATAAAGCAGTTAATATCTGAATAACTATAACAATAAAATTTTACTAAAAAACATAAGATGATATTATCATATACGATTTAAAAAAAATTCTACGGTTTTGGAATAAGTCAATAAAGTTATTAAACTTATTATAATATAGTTTCAGATATATATTGGATATCATACCTATGGTAAGGGATAATTTTTAAATCTCATTATTATCCAAGATTGTTTATACTTATGTATTTACAAGGGTATATTTATTATCCAAATCCATGTTTCCATAATATTTATTAAAATATATTATTTATACACTTCTATAATGGTTTAAAGTCAATTTTACCAATTTTGGAATTTTTATTAAATGGTATGAAAGGAATCTATTTTTGTTTTTGATACGGCATAATTTTTTACTTTCTAAACCTACTGCAAATATAGAATTTATAGGAGCTAGGGAAGTACATTAATAGTGATAAAACAAACTCTATTAATCATGGTGCTGATAAAAGGGGGTCCTTTTTATCAGTGATAAAAAGGCGCTAATAAAGACCCCTTTTAACAGTGCTAAAAAAGCGCTGATAAAAGGGGTCTTTTATCAGAGATTTTTTAAAAGAACTGTAAAAGTTAATGAAAAAATATTTCTTCAATTCAGGGAGGGGCTGGAATAGTGCTTTAAGCCCCCTTCAATGGGGCCCCTCACCCCAGCCCCCACTAGCTGCCATGCCCAAACAGCCACCCCACCCCAGCCTTTAATAGAGCATAGCCCCATCTCGATCCACGCGTGCGCCCTGGTTTTTCTGGATTCAACCTCAGAACCTTTTTTCTGCGTGTAAGAACCCGGATCTAATTTTTAGTTGTATTTTTCTTTTTTGGTCATTTTTGGGAAAAGAGGAAATTCAAGAAATTTTTATAGTACACAAAGTCTAATTTATGAGTACACGTCGTGTACTTCTTTGATGTAGGCATCCGGGTGTGGGCCGTATAGCGGCCATGCACACGACTATGTGGGGGTGTTCGGAGGCCACTTACAGTGGAGTAAGGAAATAGTTAGTACACATCGAGTACTTCAAAAGTACATGCCATGTACTTTCTTTTCTTTCATTAAACGCACTGTGGTCGTATCTAATCGCCGGAAACGTATTATTTTTGATCTCGTTCATCCGAGAGCGAGGGTACAACCATGTATCTTCTCAAAGCCCCTGAGCCTCCATCTTTTATCCGAATTGACCGCTGTTGATTTCATTAGAATCGTAGTGGTAAGATCTCTCTTCTCCCAGAGCATCATTTTCCAATTCTTCTTCTTTTACATGTTATCTTGGGTTAAATGTTTTATGTGTTTTCATAGATCTATGAAATTATAAGAATATTAAAGCCTCATTGTTCAAGTATATTGATATTCTAACCCTATGGTATGTGTTTTGTTCCTTTCCGTTGAAATTCATTGAATATTTTGTTCAAATTCCAACAATACCCTTTAATGCGGTATTGCATGTTTATCCTTTTAGCCTTATTGTTTACCTGATTTTCTTATATGCTAGAGTAGAATATGTTCGCTGTGATTAGGATAATTTTTTGTGCTTTGGATGTATTTTCCCATGCATGTTTACCTTTTTTGATCTTTTGGTCTTGTTCGCCTATTAGGATTCTGTTTACATTCCATGCCTCGTATTGTAGGATGGTATGTGTGTATTTCTAAACTACTGATATTCCATATAATTATACCAAAGTATTTCTTGAGGTTTAAATTGGTCGTTACGCGCTCTATACTTCTTTTTTTTACAATGGTCCATGAGAACCTAGTGTAGTGGACCATAGGGAGAATGGTCATAAGGGATTCTCCATAGTGTCTTATAAATTACCATGTGAGACCACAGGGGTAATTGACGTTGATTGCTTCCTCAATGTGTCTGTAGTTCCTCGACATGGGCCATATGGGGAATGAGACATTGAGTGCTTCCCTAGAGAGCCTTTATAAGATACGAGACTATAGGGGCAATTGATAGTGAGTGCTTCCCCAGACAGTCTATTATTTAGCTGAACCAGAGGGTTGAGACAGTGTGTGCCTCTCATAGGGTTTCTAGTGCTGTTTGGTTGAACTAGAGTGGTTTGGCTATGAGAACTACCTAGAGGGTTACCTGGTTGTTATTATTTGCACGAGTAGATGTTTTACCTGTTTTTTCTTTCTTGCTTGAGTAGTTGTTTTACCTATTTCCAGATTAGATGCTTAGGAATGTGGATTTCATACTCTTCAGTATCATCCTTTTTATTGTTTTATGTACTTTTACCTCCCATATATTCAATGACTGCAAGGAATAGATCTTGTGGTGGTTGCCTACTAGGATTTAGTCTCACACCCTATTTGGGCCATGTTTTTGGTCCCAACCAGATTATATTACTGCAGGTACAGATAAAGGAAAGATCCCTTTGACTTCTGGTACTTGATTTTCTATGGAGCTGGAGAGCATGCAACCAAGCTAAGGCTTGGGATGCTGAAAATTTTATCTTCTTTCCTTTTTTTCATTGGTTTATTACTGTTTTTAGCATTGTGAATTGTTTGGAATCCTTCCTAGACATAGATATATCATGCATCATTTATATATATTTACACTCTAGATGCTTCTTTATCAGTCTTCCATTGTTTAATACTGTTGGATATTTAATGCTTCCCCTATAGCTTTTGTTTATCTTCCACTGTGTACTCTTCCAAGGAGGGCATAGTTTCCGAACTATAACACTCAAGGACCTCGCTACTAGTCGACAGTCTCAGCATTTGGGGAAATGCGCTTGAGGTCATGTGACCAGCCGGGTACAGGGCGCCTCTGGGTGGCTTCCGGATCTGGGATGTTACAAAGTGGTATCAGAGGTGTTTCTTTTCTGTTGACTTACAGTTTGAAACCTTAGCCAAGGATAGGACGGAATATGTAATTGGTAAAAATCTATGCCCGGGAGTAGTTAACCTGTGTATAGGGAAAATCCATACTACCTCGTTTATTTAAATTTTATTGGTTTGAAACTTTTGCAGTTAATTTGATTTCACCATTGGTTGATTCACAGGATTTGTGCTATTACCGTTGTTGTTATTGCAGTTCTATTTTTGTCGCAACCCGATGAGATGAGGGTATTCCATCTCATGCATCATATAGGAACTTGTTAGAAATCGCATTCTATGCATTCTTTCCAGGCCATGTAGGATGCATTAGAGATTTCAAGTTGTTATGATCGACATTGTGTAGACTATGCATGTTATTGTGATAGATTCTTGATAAAATACCTATTGTTTGATAAGGCTTTGTTTGAGTAGTGCTTTGTTGGATGAATGACAATCTTTGGTTCTGAGGTGTTATGGGCCCTCATGGACCGGAACATGGTGGATCATCGCTTTGTTTCCATGTTATAACTTGTATAATATTCCAAAATTTGATTTGCGGGGAGTATGGGCCCTCACAGATTGGGATTCGGCACCTTCAATGTTTTCTTTTGTGTTTTCTGGGCTCTAGAGATGTTTCTGAGGCTAGTGTCTTGAAAACCCCAGAATACATGGCATATACTTTATGAATACATGCCATGTAGTTTTAATATTGTGTCACTAACTGTGTGGGTAGGGACACGGGGTTGTGAAAAATCTTGTAAAAACACGTCTTGTACAGTATATACATGCCGTGTTGTAGTGATTGTGTGTCTACCTGTGTAAATAATGACATGGATGGATGAAACATAATTTTTACACACCGTGTCCTAATATCACATGTCGTGAATCATAACCTAAGTACCCAGCTATGTCACGAACAACAAAGGTTGGTGTTATATTTCTTAGTACACACCGTGTCGTTTAACCTAAGTTCACAGGCCGCGTCACGAAAAACACGGGCCAGGTGAAGCGTGTCTAGTACATGCCATGTCTACCTTGAACACGTTGTGTAGTTTTGTCTTAGGAGAGCTGTGTGGCTTAGCTGTGTGGAAGGACTCGGGTAGGGGAAGATGATTCCAATATAAGCCATGTGTTTTGAGAACATGTCGTGTGTTTGGGGTGTTACATGACCAGTTTAGGCAGAGGTACACTCCCAAGTGAATGACTTCGGGGAACACGCCATGTAGGTATTGTACAAGCTGTGTACTAATGTTTTGTAAAACATGAATGTTTTCTACCTCCTGTCCCCCTCTAACACCTTGTTTTCAGTCCACGAAATATCTGATCTTAGGTGTGCATTTGGACTTGCAGAGTCATGCCACCGAGACATCCTACAGCTGTATGCCAGTTGCCATGTGGTGATCAGGCACCGAACATGGCTGATCAGGGGATTCCGGTATATCCTCATGTTGTGCCAGTCTTGGCACAAGCTGTGATACCAGTTATAGGATATGATGTGTAGTTTAGGGAGGGATTTCTAAAGTTGATTCAAACATTATAGGGAGCACCACCCCTGGCATCGTCTATGACAATCTTGACATGGGCTTTCCAGCAGCAGCATCCTCCCACCTTCTCAGGGGAAGGAGGACCTGAGGCTGTAGAGTCATGGATAGATGCCATGCTGACTATCTTTGAGCATTTGGAGATGCCTCTAGAAATGCGGGTCAATCTAGCTACCTACATGATACGAGACTCTGCCAAGTTGTGGTGGGACGCGATCTCATAGGCGGGTCACCAGCAGGTTATGGTGTGCAAGGAGTTTTAGCGCATCTTCTATGACTACTTCTATCTAGTTCCCTTTAGGGCTGATCGGGACCAGGATTTCATGAGTCCAGAGAAAGGTACTCTTTCAGTTATGCAATATTCCACTCTTTCCACCGAGCTTTAGCATTTCACACTCCTCTAGGGAAGAGCTGGGTTGTTCTTGGCTTGGAATTTTGAGGATGGTCTTAGATGGGAGATCTGGTCGTAGGTGAATATCTTTAGGTTGACATCCATTTCTTCCATCGTCAACCAGACACTAATTTTGGAGCGCAATATGCGAGATTCCATAGCTGAGGACTAAGGAGGTTTCGCTTCTAGAGTTAGTGACTCTCCTGCTGATAATAGGAAGCGCCACAGGGAGTCATCAAGCATTGATTCGAGGAGGAGAGACACATCTGCAGGTAGCACGGTGGTGTGCTACCAGTGTAGTAGGGCTGGACATATGAGGCCGCAGTGCTAGAGAGATTTAGTTGAGTGATGATATTGTTGCATGATGGGTCACCTTCAGCATTTTTATCAGGTTTTCTCACTGGCAGCTGGCAATAGGGGAGCTTCTATGACTCCGCATTTGGGAGCAGCACCGCCAGTTTCTCACTAGTTTGGGAACTGGAGTTCTTCTGGCAATTCAGGCCAAGGTGGAGGTCGAGGCCGTTGAGGTCAGTCATCGGTCTATCAGTGACAGCATGGAGTATCTACTCAGAGTGGTCAGGTAGGGTCACTGGGCTGTGGTACAGGTCAGACTTTTGCAGTTGAGCAGACCCAGTAGGAGAAGGATCCCAGACCCTCTACAGTTCGCGGTACGATTTTAGTATCCTCAGTTTTATCTTATGCTCTTTTCGATATATGGGCTTCCCAAAAATTTGTCTCTATTGTTGTTGTGGAGAGAATTGAGCTCTACATCATTTCCTCTACCGATATCTTGAAGCTAGACACATCGTTGGGTACTAGGACGAATAGTGTACGTCAGTTCAGAGGGTGGCCTCTAGAGGTTGTGTGGTGTCACTTCTTTTGGGACCTCTATGTCCTAGAGATGGCAGGCTATGATTTCATCCTCGGGATAGACTGGTTATTTCCCTTCCAAGCATTCGTCGACTGTTATCCTCATAGGGTGAGCTTCATATCACCAGAGGGTTAATCTTTTCTTCATAGAGGTGAGTGGGATGTCTAGGAAAGTAGAGCAGGACCCTACCATCATGGGCTAGGAAGAGTTACAGTCCAGATTTCTAGTCTATATCTATATGACTAGGGGACATCTTATATATAATTTCCTCTTATGGTGGATCGTTTTAGGGATGTATTTCCAGATGAATTTATAGGGTTTCCTCTAGAGAGTGAGGTAGACTGTTCTATTAACCTTGTGCTAGGAGTGGCACCAGTGTCCAATCCTCCTTATAGGATGGCTACACCTGAGTTACAGGAGCTCAAGAAGCAGTTGGAGGAGTTACATGCAAAGGGTTTCACTTTACCCAATGCATCTCTATGGGGTTCGCCTTTCCTGTTTTCGATGAAGGTAGATGGTACCCTTATACTTTGTGTGGATTATCGGAAGCTGAACCAGTTGACGGTCAAGAACAAGTATCCTTTTTCGAGGATCAATGATCTCTTTGACTAGCTTCGAGAAGCCTGATTATTCTTGAAGATTTACTTGAGATCCGGTTACCATAATTTTCAAGTTCGACGATCAGATATACCACTTACAGCCTTCAAGAGAAGGTATGGTCTATACGAGTATACAGTTATGTCGTTCGGTCTAATGAACACGCTAGCAGTTTTCATGGCACCGATGAACTGAGTGTTCCGTCCATACATTTATTTGTTCATATTATTCTTCTTGGATGATATCTTGGTGTACTCTCACACTTGACACGAACATGACACAGATCATGGGATCTCATTGAGTATGCTAAGAGAGCATCAGATATATGCTATGCTCTCAAAATTCCACTTTTGGATTGGCCAAATTCACTTCTTGGGTCACGTTATCACAAATATTGGAGTATCAATAGACCTAGAGAACGTCAGAGCAGTAGTTTCCTAAGAGATGCTGAAGAACATATTTTAGGTGCAATGTTTTCTAGGGATGGTTGGTAAATACAGACTCTTCATACAGTACTTTTCACGCTTAGCAGCACCACTGATTGGTCTGACCAAGAAGGGCACAAAGTACTTATGTTCAGATTCTTGTGAATTAGCCATTCAGGAGCTGAAAGGGAGGTAGACCTAATCACTGATACAATTCTTGGAAGATCCGGGAAAGAGCTATACAATTTACTGTGATTCATTAGGTATTGGTCTGGGAGTTTTGCTTATGCAATGAGATATAGTTGTTGCGTACGGGTCTTCGAAGTTGAGGCCACATGAGAGGAACTACCCAATGCATGATCTAGAGTTGCTAGCAGTTGTTCATGCCTTACGTTGTTGGAGACACTACCGTCCGGCAGAGAATTTTTTGGTTTTCACCAACCACAAAAGTCTCATGTTCATTTTCACTCGGCGTGATTTGAATCTACGACCGTGAGGGTGGCTTGAGTACCTATAGTCCTTTGACTTCGAGATTTCCAATATGCCAGGGAAAGGTAAAGTTGTGGCTGATGCATTGAGAAGGAGGACTCAGATACAAGCAGTTCAAGAGGCCAGTAGTGAGTGGATAGTTATGGCCCTTTTCTCCGAGATGCATTTGGATGTGAACGACAGGCAGGGGCATACTTTTCTATCTTATGTAGCTGTTACCTCTACCCTTCTTGTTTGAGTATGGATGAGGAAAATATCATACATAGAAGTCCTACTCCCACGAGAAAGAGTGTTAGGAGAGGACCCTATTCTTGGATGGTCTATAGGCGATGATGAAAATTTGTGTTTCCAGGGATGCATGTGGGTTCCAGAATATATACATGAGGAGCTGATGCGTGACTTTCATTCCTCATTTTGGGATGTTCATCCTTGTGTCACCAAGATGTATCATGATCTACACCATCAGTATTGGAGGCTAGGTATGAAGAGGGATTTTGTTGGTTTCTTCATGAGATGTTATACTTATTAATGGGTGAAGGAAGAGCATCATTCACCATCATGTATTTTACAGTAGTTACCCATTCCTAAGAGGAAATGGAATGATGTTGAGATGGAATTCGTGACCAGTTTACGGAGATCGCCTCGGGGGAATGACACTGTTTGGGTTGTCATCGACAGGCTTACGAAGGTTTCTCATTTCGTTCCGATCAAGGAGACCTTCAGTGTTGATGAGCTGGGATGACTAAACATTAAGAAGATTGTAAATCTACATGGAGATCCAAACTCCATTGTTTCAGATAGATATGTGTGCTTTAATTCTTGGGTCTAGAAAAGTCTTCAGAAGTCTTTGGGTAGACAGGTACTTTTATGTACATCATACCACCCCCAGACTGATGTCCAATCTGAGTGTACAATTCAGGTGATTGAGGACATTCTCTGATCATGCATTCTGGACTTCGATTGTTCTTGGGAGAAGTATATACCACTAGTGAAGATCGCCTACAACAATAGCTTTCAAGAAACTATTCAGATAGTACCTTATGAGGATTTGTAAGTTAGGCCAAACTGATCATCCTTATGTTGGCTGGAGGAAGGAGAGGTAGCTATACTGAGACCTTGTCTTGTTCAGGAGACCACATAGCAAATATAGATGATTCAGAAGAGGACTGCTACTGCATAGTCTCAAAAAAAATCATATGATGATCAGCGGAGACAACCTCTACAGTTTGAGGTCGGGGATCGGGATTTCCTACGTGTCACACCAAGGTTGGAGAATAGAAGGATTAGGAGATAGGGTAATCTTTATTCGAGGTACGTCGGACCGTTTGAGTTGTTGGGGAGAGTTGGTTCAGTTGCCAACTGGTTGCAATTACCTCAAAGTTACCGAGCTACGCATGATGTTTTCCACGTCTCTCAGCTCCGATGTTACGTTTCAGACCCATCTCATGCTTTCCAACCTGAGGAAGTCGAATTAGAGATGGATGCATCATTCAAGGAGCATCCTATCTGGATTTAATCGTAGTACGAAGGTTATACATGGCTAGTTTGTTCCTCTGGTATGAGTGTCATGGCAGCACATACAGGTGAAGGACGAGACATGGGAGAGGTAGGCTGATGTACGAGCATAGGGGTTGGATCTATTCATAGTTTCTTCTTCTACTCCACCCTAAAGAAATTAGGTAACTACGTTCTTAAAGGGGGGAGGTTTTTAAGAACCCGGATCTTATTTTCAGGTATGTTTTCCTTTTCGAGTCATTTTAGGGAAAAGAGGAAATTCTGTATATTTTCAAAGTAAACGTCGTGTACTTTATGAGTACATGACATGTACTTCTTAACTTCTGGCAGCCGGGCGATGGTCGTGTAGTGGACATTCACACGAATGTGTGGGGGTGTTCGGAGGCCGCATAAAGTGGAGTACAGAAACAGTATGTACACGTCATATACATCAAAAGTATACACCATGTACTTATTTTTTTAATTAAACACACCAGAGTCATGGCTAATCTCCAGGAATGTCTCTTTTTAGGTCTTGTTTGTCCGAGAGTGAGGGTAGGGCCACAGATCTTCTCCAAGATGTCGAGACTCCGTCTATTATCTGAATCGACCACCGTCAATTGCATTGGAATAGAAGCAGTAAGCTCTCTCTTCTTCCAGATCATCTTTTTCCAATTCCTCCTATTTTCCATGTAATCATGGGTTGAACATTTGATTCATTTTCAATGATCGACAACGTTATAAGGAGATTCAAGCCTCGTGGTTCAAGTATATTGATCTCTTAACCCCTAGGTAGGTGGTTTGTTCCTTTCTATTGAATGTCATTGAATATTTTGTGAAAATTTCACCAATACCCTTGAATGGGGTATTGCGTGTTTACCTTTTCAGCCGTGTAGTTTTCCAGCTTTCATTATATGCTAGAGTAGAGGATGTCGATTGTGATTAGGGTAATTTGTTTTTCTATGAATGTATTTACCCATGCATGTTTACCTATTTGACCATTGGGTCCTTTTTTCCTGTTAGGCTTCTGTTAACATTCCATGCCTTGTATTGTAGGATGGTATGAGTGTAGTTATAAAGTTTTGATATGCCATATAATGCTATCCTAGTTGTTCTTGAGGTTTACCTTGGCTGTTTCGCGTGCTATACATATTTTCTATACACATGGCCATGAGAACCAAGTGTAGTAGACCACATGGATAATGGGCATAAGGGCTTCTCCATAGTGTCCTATAAATTTCGATGCGAGAGCACAAGGGGAATTGATGTTGAGTGCTTCCTCAGAGTGTCTTTAGTTCCTTGACGCGGGCCATATGGGGAATGAGATGATGAGTTCTTCCCTAGAGCACATTTAGTACGATAAAAGACTATAGGAGGAATTGAAGGTGAGTGCTTCCCCAGAGAGTCTATTATTTAGCTGAACCAGAGGGGTGAGACTGTGTGTGCCTACTATAGGGTTACTACTCCTTTTTCATTGAACCGGAGGGGTTAGGATATGATAAATACCCAGAGGGTTACCTATTTGTTCATTCTTCCTTGAGTAGCTGTTTTACCTGTTTTTTCTTTCTTGCTATAGTAGCTGTTTTAAATGTTTTCAAATTAAATTCTTGAGACTGTGGATTTCATACAGTTCAGTATCATCATGTTTATTGTTTTCTGTACTTTTACCTACCATTTATTCACTGACTGTTAGTTATAGATCTTGTAGTGGTTGCCTACTGGGATTTTGGTTTCACACCCTATTTAGGCCATGATTTTGGGCCCAAACAGATTATATTGTTGTAGGTACAGATAAGGGCAAGCGCCCTTCGACTTTTGGTACATGATTTTCTATAGATCTGGAGAGAATGGGACCATGATAATTCTTGCAATGCTGAGGAGTTTATCTTTTTTCCTTTTGTAGTTTGGTTTAGTACTATTTTCAGCATTGAAAATTTTTTGCCTTCTTTCCTAGACATATATGTATCATGCATAATTTATATATATTTATGCACCATATGTTTCTTTATCAGACTACTACTATTTATTGCTATTGGATATTTACTACTTCTACTATTGATTATGTTAATCTTCTGTTGTGTACTCTTCCAAGGAGGTCATAGTTTCCCCACTATCACACCTATGGCCCTCGCTGATAGTTGGAAACCTCTGGTGTTTGGGAAAATTCCCTTGAGGTCATGTGACCAACCGGGTACGGGGCACCTCTGGGTGGCTTTTGGAATTCGGACAATACACTACACGCTTAAACAATTACCACTCCACCATATTTATCTTCTCTCCATTTAATAATATTTTTATATACATATAAAGTTATATTTTCTCGTATATTAATATATAATTATATAAACATATATATGTATATATTAACATATATATATTTATATATTAATATATATATATATGTATATATAATTATGTATATATATATATATCTGTATATTATTATATATAGTTATATTAATATATTAATATATTTATTCACATATTAATATATATCTTTAAGATCAGTTTTAAATATATTTTTAAAATATTCTTTTGTGTCTGTGTTTATAAATAAATAAATACATATATACAACACACTCACAGATGTATCATATGAGTATATATAAATAGAATAATACATATTTATATATATTTTCAAATATTATATATTAATATATATATACATATGTATAAAATATATGGATAATATATATCAGTTGGTCAATATAGACGCACATAAATAAATATATATATATTTACAGGTAAAAAATATATAGGTATATAAATATTCATATATTTTTATTTTAAATAAATTTAATATTAGTTTTATATTTAGATAAGGCTTATATATAGAGAAATATATTTTATATTTAAATATGTTTAATTATTTATTTATAAAATTAAATTTTTATGTGTAAATATATAAAATATATGTATATATTGTTATATATTTGATTATAAATAATAGTACATTTTGAAGAACAATATAATTTCAAATCCATAATATAAATATCAACATAATCCTTTGAAATAAATTCAATCCCCACTTAAAAATGAAGAAACACCCTTAAACGATTCATAAATTCCATCAAATGTTAAATATTTGGGTATCCATGCTAAAAACTCAATTTGGGAGGCCTTTTGGACTTTTTGTCCTAAAAAATGCGACAAAAGGTTCTCATTTGTTTTCAGTGAATAGATATCACCACTTGCGTCAATTTGATTTGTTGTAGAGCTCAATCAGACACCCATATCAAAATTTATGGTCGTTTGAAGTTTGAGTTACATTCTCAACTTATTTTAGAACTTTTATATATTTTTATTATGTTTTTTGTGTCTTCAGATATTTATTAAATGATTAATAGTCAATGATAATTAGAAAATTATTAATTACTAATTTTCTAATATATTTTATATGTCATATTAATAAAATATCTTATATATAATGTTCAAATATTTTTTTATAATTATATAAAACATTTTAATAAATATATATTATATTTATATCAATATATATATACTTATATATTTATATATCAATATATTATTTTTTATGAAACATAATTTTTTTTTGAAATATACACATTATCAGAACTAGTAAAATAAGTGTTGACAAAGCCCCTCTATTAATAGCGCTGCAAAAAAAGCACTGATAAAGGGGGCCCTTATAACAGTACTAAAAAAATCACTGATAAAGGGGGTGCATTTATCTGTTCTAAAAAAGAACTGATAAAGAAAAACTTTTAACAATGTTTTTTTAACTATTAAAATTACCCTTTATTAGTTCTTTTTTAACGTTGTTAAATGGTGGTGCTATGAAAACCCAATTTTGTGGTAGCGTGACATGAGTACGAGAAGAATTTTTTCTTTAAACTTATAAAACATGAATGTATTTTTTCAATTATAATAACGTGTTATTTGCATGATGTTGCCTTTACATGATTTCAAGATTATTTTAAAATAAAATTTTTTCTTTTAAAATTGTATGACATTCTGAGAAAACAAAACATTTTTAAAGAAGAAAGGCTTATTTCTTAAAGAATTCATTTCATTTGTTTTATCAAAATTATTTTGCATCTAAGATAACATTCATTAAATAATCATATGTTTCTATCCCTATTATTACTATAATATTACTGTGATTATGATGTAATGTTATTTGTTAAATCAATTTTGTATATGGATTATGGTGAATTGATGATTAATAAACCCATTTTATATCTTGGGTTATGCTATAATTAGTGATTTATGTTTTTATGGAACATGTAATAATTTTTTCATTATGAAATGTTTGGTACTTATATCTCCCTCCAATTCATTGAGAAAATATTTATATCTCATGATATATGCATGCCTAGAATGATAAATGATCACAGTTCAGCAATACAGGGATAGAATGGAGAGTGAACTCAGTTCAGTAATGGAATTTCTCTGTTATAATGGTCTTGGTAAAGGACCTTAAATAATATGAAATGATTTTCAATTATTGTGCGTAATCCAATAAATTTTAGTGCTTATGTTTTGAATTTTGGGATTACATTGAACTTTTAGTATTTATCCAATTACATGATATCATGATCCTTTATATGCAGGATAATATTTTCAGATGTTATGTTCTTATGTCTTATTATTATGATATGATTGATATCATCCTTCTTTACCCTTATTGAGAATCTGACCTTACCCTTCCATATGTTTCTTTTCTCCAGCCTCTAAAGAGGAGTATTATGTAATATGTGTCAAAATGGATTCTATTTATGAAAGAATATGTGGGAGACAATGTATATTTTTTATCAACCAATTATTTATATTTCCAATTTTCTAATGTCACTAAGCCTATATAGTCTGGTCGTGGGTTTTTAATGTTCTGTAATGAGTATTCTTAAATTTTTAAGTAATATATATTTATGTGGAGTATAAGATGTTATAAATTTGTAACAAATAGTAATTTAATATATTTAATAAAGGTCAAATACATATAAATATTTAGGTTAGTTTATCTAAATAAATTGAGGTAACATTACCCAAACATATGATATTAACATTGTATTATGGGACTTGAAATGATATAGATATTATAAAATTTCTATGCATGAAATTATATAAATGAGTGAATGTAAATAATATAAGATGACACGTCTAATAAGTAATTTCATTGAATAAATAATTTCAAAACATGTAACCATGTTTAACATACAATACACAATAAACCATTTGTGAATATATAATATGAACAACATGAAATATTTGGATTCCATATCACCACAAAAAATATCATGAAAAAACATTACTCGGTCCTCTATTGGATAAATCATCAATAAAAATTTTCTATTGCACACATCAACTTGTTATGTCATCACTTGGTCACAATTCTTAAACAACTTAAATCCTTCCATGATCTTTTAAACACCCAGAACAATGTTAAAACTCAAAACATGGTGTAACTTAGTGGTTGGTTCCTTTCCAAATAAAAACTGAATCCGCTAGTATTCTATCACATCAAGTATATAAGCACCTACAATTAGAATCACCATAAAAAAAATTCAAATCAAACATGATCCTCATACCACACATTGAATCATTCTAACACCTAAGAATCATTTAAACAATATTTTTCAATGTCATGAATATTTGTAAAACCTTCTAGATGTTGATTATTCAAAACAATTTATGGCACATGAAATATTTTATTTGTTGATTTTTATTTGATATTTGATAAAACTGGATATTGATAAATTTATAGTCCCTTTACTGAATTTTGAATTTATCCCATGGGAACCTTTATATTTATGTGGGTAATAAAAGAAATTCTTGTTTGGATATATATTGATAATGTACTATTAACATATATGAAATATTTTCTTCATGTCTTATTTATAAAATTTCTGTTGAATGTCTAACAATCATGATTTTCTTTATACTGAGTGGTGTCAAACATAGAATTTTTATGTTCATTCCTATTTTTAATTTAATTTTTGAAAAATGTAAAAACAAATGTTAATGTGGGTTTTGATATGAATAAATGATATCGTTCTATAGAATTAACTACAACTGATTCAGTGTTTTGAAACAGATGATGTGATTTCATAGTAAACTATTAAATTTATAAACATTTAAAAGTGTATATCATTATATGGTGATGGTTTCAAACATTTAATTTATTGATGACGTTTTTTTAATATTATTTTCTAATTTGTAACTTGTTGGTAATATTTTTTGTAGAATAGGGGGTCTATATCCCATTAATTTATTTGAAAAAATTTAGTTGATTTTTATGTGGAATTAAAAAAATTGATTTCAATAGGGGTTTTAAAATTTTAAAAAAAATTAATTTTTGAATTTTCAAAGTGAATTTGTGATGTGGTTTGTAATTTTTAAATTAAGATGTTGTAATTTATAAGGTGGTGTTCTCTTGAACCGTGCTTCGTAATGCGATTGGTATCAATATTTAATTTGGAAAACCTTCATAGTCATTAGATCATTAATTTATTATTAATTAACATCTTTCCCTAATATTATTTTTTAAGTCATCGACTTAATCATTCATTCATTATAGGGAATATGATTTATAAGTTTTATTCATTTTATTCCAAATAGGATCCTCTCTCTAGTGTCTGAAATAAATAAGACAAGGAAATAATTCATCCATTCCCACTAGGATAGAATATAATAATCCTAGTTCAACTATATCTGTATATATGGGATAAAGGTTCATGTATACTTTATCCAAGGTGATCATGTATCTCAACCCATTAGGAAAGGGGAAAGTGGTATAAAAGTGTAAGGTAACTATGAACATGTATTTTATGATCAGCTCATTTATCAAGACTTTGTGTTCCCAATAAACTTTTCAACTTTAGGAAACAAATTAAGAAACATTTTTCCATGCTTCAAAAACTCCCAAAATGGTAACATTTATATTTAAGGAGACAAATATCATCCCAATAGTATTTATATTTAGAAAAATTATTATTGCATTTATTTGGTTGAGACTCATCCTCCATCTCTTCTAGTCATGCACCTCTATTACTAGAACTAATCTCAGCAGTATTCATCCCATAACCAGAAATAATGATTATTTTAGATGAATTTACAGGATTCAACATACCATAGTGGAGTAATTAGTTTCTTAAATTAAATTACCCATTTCCTTCAAATAATACTGAAATTATTTGAAATAATCAAATGTTGGGTTACCCTTATTATAATTATATATAACTTTAACCTTTGATAATAAATATCTTATGGGTATTTTTTACATAATGATTATTTTATTATCCTAATTGGATGGATATGAATAAAAAATGTACGCATGATTACCTTATGAAAAAAATAGTATGAATATGGATTTAGATAGTTCATCAAGATAGAAAAATATCATGCATACTCACCTTATCAAATCATTTTCTATCTTTGTATTGTTGTTATTAGAAATTTTTTACTGGAATAGTTGGAATAACTTCATTTTTTCATGGAATAGATCAGATCTATAAATTTTAGACTAAATAAGGGGAAAATGTAATTTGCACACCAATTGGGATGACACTACTATCTATTGATCATTTGATATATATGCCAACGTAAATGATGACAGAGATCACTTGGAAGAAAAGAAAATAAAAATTATTGGGGACCTTTGGGACTATATAATTTTTTTGGGAAGTTAAATAACTATTCTAATAGACCATTTTATACCATTTTTACTAAGTACAAAATATTTTCAACTGTATTGATGTTATAAAATTTTAAAAATGGTTGTGGATGGAGCAACACAGTCATTACAAAACTACTTGGTCTTCTGAATGATATGATACCAGAAAAAATAAACTTCCAAATTGAAATTATCATTCTAAACAAATTTTATATTCGAAGGGAATGATCTAAAAAAAAATGTGTCTCCAAATTATTTCATATAGTTTCTAATTGATAATTAATTAATTATAAAATGACATCTGTTTAGCATGAATCAATACAATAAAAATGATTCATGTTCTTTGAAAACTATATGATAAATTCTTTTAATTCCATGATTCATATGAATATATAGATGTTTGGAAAACCTAATAAAATCGGCATTACATGACGATACAAGAATTAGATATGGTAAACTATGACATATAGAGGAATATTATTAATGGAAGAAAATTAGTTATAAGTATCTTGAATTTTGAAATGAGTTGAGAATCATTCAACTTTTTTAATAAATCATTTTGGAGTAAAGGTTATAATTCATAGTATGTGGCCTTTCATGTTGGTAAATTATAACTATTCTATGTGTTTACTCTTGATTCACAAATTCATAATGTTTTCTCTTCTTATATCAAGACCAAAGTAACATGGTAATGATATTGATGTCAATTTTTATCCATTTTTTGTAGATCTGAAATTAATGTGAAATTCAAGTGTTACAATGTTTTATTCTCTTAGATGTGATGGATTAACATTGAGGGACATTTTTTTGGGGAAAATAAATTAATTTCATAATTATGGATATTTTTTATGCTATATAATCAAGGGATGGTTGGTGTGCCCCATGTGTCAAGAATTCACACACTTAGTTCAGTTGAAACATTACTCAATGATTTATGTTTTAGGAAATAATTTTTTTTTTACTTAACAATATAAATATAGATACTGGATTACATCCTCTTATGGGAATATAGAAAAATTACAATACTATATCCACTAATGAGTGATCAAATATTTGATAAATTAAAAGATATTAGAACTATTTTTGGTAAAACAATTTCCAATAACCCTATAAAATCATGTTCGAAAAAGTGATACATTTTATTTGAATTATATTATTGGAATTTTTATACGTCCAAAATTTTCATTGATGTGATGCTTGGAAAAAAAATATTTGATACTGTTATTGGAAAATTAATAAATGATCCTATAAAAACAAAATATGGAATTGTGGATAGGTTGGACATGATTGTGATTGGGATCAGAGAATATTTGGAACTAGTGAAGGGTAAAGGGTAGAATTTACTTCATCCATTACCTTACACTCTATCCAAAAATCAAACGTTCCAATTTCATCTTTTCTTTAATGGTGTAAAAGTCTCATAAGGGTATTCATTAAACATAAATAAATTTGTTTCAGTGACTAATTTGATGTTGTAGGGACTAATATCATATTACTATCTTGTTTTGATGAAATATTTGATGATCATTTAATTACATAGAATTCTTCCTAAATATTTATGACAAACATTAACTAGACACTGGTTCTTTTTGAAATCCGCATGGAGTGAATTTTTAGACTTGAAAAGTCTCTAATCGTGAATAAGGATATTTCAGTCATATTATTAGATTTAAAGATGTTCTTACCACTATTATTATTTGACATAATGGTCCACTTGATGGTTCATATGGAAGTATATGTTCATATATGTGTTCTATTCCAATATAGATGGATATGGTATGTGATGAATATGAATGGATATGCCAAGAATTAAAGTTAGGCTAGATGGTTTTATTGAAGAATGATATATTGTTGAAGACGATTATGAATTTTGTAATGATTACTTATCGTATGTGGACAACATTGGTCTCCCAATGTCTCATAATAGAATATTCTTTATGGATGAAGGGATTTCCTAAAGTTATATTGTCACCACTACAATCACATATTTGTAGAAAGCACTCATTTATATTTTATTTAATAGTGAGTATTTTGATCCATATATTTAATACCACAACACAATTCATTGAGATTTTAATTTGTCATGGCATGACGGATGGATATCAAATACATATAATTAATTGATTATATAATGGTTTTGAGATCATATTTATAAGAAGTTTTCTAAAATGATGAATTTAATTGTTGAACCAATTTTATGTATATCCAGGGGACCACTTGAAAATGATTTATATAACAATGGGTTTTCAGTCAATTGTTATATATTCTATACAAAATAAGTTGTCGAAAATGGTATGATAAAAAACTGTGGAGTTATACTTATAGAATAAGCGGTGCACATATTTATTTCCAAGGATATAAAACCAATATATGTTAATATGTAATATCTATGCATTATTTAAGATATATAAGAGTTGGATTATAAAACATTTCAAGTGTAGATTTCTTATAGAAAATGGGTTGAAAATAAGAATTTAGTAAAATTTTATAATATAGTTTTCATGAAGGTGAATGTTAGTATCAATGGGGAAAATGATGATCCATTCATAATGGAACCAAATGAAGTGAAAATATTTTATGCATCATATCCATAAAATAAAAATTCATTTATTTCCTTATCGGAGATAAGAAAACTGCAACGTCCTGTGAAACTTCAATTGAGGATGATCATTTTATTGGGAGATCATAATCAGTTCATGGGGGTCCCAATGGAGGAAATTTCATGCATGTTATATGAAAGAAAAATATGGGATTTGGATTCTCTAAAGAGGTTCCAAATCTCGTCAACATTTTAAAAAATGAAAGAGAGTTCCATTATAAGGGTATCTTGTTTTTAATGCACAATTATTTTCATCATAATATTATCAATTATCTATATAATAAATATAATATAAATTAATAATTTAACTACTCATGAAGACAATGTCTTATTAATATGAATATGTTTCCAATTCCTAGAAAGAAAAGACTATTGATGATAAAATTGGAGAATTATATAGGGATCAACAAAATGATGATAACGAAAATAAATAATGAAGCACCGTCACAGTGTAAAAAAATTATCACAGTAAAAAGTAAGGGAATAGAATTTTATGTTCTCAAGAATCATCACATCCATCCTATAGATCCCAATTAACTAGTATTCATTAGTTATATTAGTGCCCCAATGGGGATGAATGTGCCAATTGATATAAATTCATGGTTACATGATCATTCTATAATGAATGAAACCCTTTAGGATGACATAATGGTAATGATACAATATAATTTATCTATTTTTCTAAACAATTTTGTAATTTAACATTCATTTAATTTTAATTATTCCTTGAAAATTTCATTTATTTGAGAATGTTTCTCTAAGAAATATATCTTAATGGCTACTATAAAATCCCATATATACTTTTATACAATTCATACCAAATTTCATCTTTGGGATGTCTAGGAGACAAAAAAATCCCCACCCACTAGTTAGTTATTCAAAATATATAAATATGGAAATATGGAATGATTTAATCATTTATCATGATGAAAAATCATTTCAGGTACATTTTAGTCGATGCTATATTAATTGAAATTTTTTATTTTATCTAATTTGATTCAAAATTGTTAATTTATTAAACTGAAATTGAGTGGTGAAAATAAATAATGCTCATTAAAACCAATGCACCCCTATCACAAAGAAAGCATGATGTATGCATTACTAGAGATGAAATTTGAATTTATTTTAAATGAAAAATAAACATTTTATGTGATATAAAACAACATATATTATTATTTTTACATGAATATTGTTTAATCAAAATATTAATCCACTCTCATCCGATGTTAGGAGCTATTGAAGGAGGTTCAAATAAATAATGAGGGTAAAGTAGTTGATGGAAACACGAAACTAGTATGGGACACATGTGTAAATATAGAATAATATTAATTAATTATTCATTTCAACATTATTATATAAAAATATATATTTATGTTTATATGCTTTAATATGTATTAGATAGATGAAATTAATGTGACCGTACCTAAATAAAAACTATATTCAATAGCTTTGAAGCAGCTAGAACAATATGGTCACATTAGATGAGTAGTTTTTGGAGTGTCTTGTTGAACATATTGCATGAACAAAAACCCAAAAAATGATACAAACAATATGATGAAATAATTGGAGGTGAAAATAAATTATTTTAGAGATATTTTTTTGGGTCTAGATTGGTATACAAATATTTAATAAAGGATCAAGGTGAACTGATAGTGGAATAATGATATGCACATTATGAACCAATTGATCATTCTTTATTTGAAGCTAATCATTACCCTAAATGGAATACCTTCCCCTAGGTAATCAATTTATTCATTACCATTTCTCCAAAATCAGTGTCATAAAAATTCGGATAACATTCTATTACTAAAATAAAATATAGTAATGTTATATGTTATTTATGACTTTCAACACCCATATAACACCATTTAAAAAATGGCATAGCATATAATATCATGGGAAAAAATATACACAACAAAGAACTACAAAAATATCACATGAGAGTGGGGATTGAGGTATCCCAAGATTTGAACTCTGTGTTTCATATTCCACTTGATGATTAAGATATTACAATGGTCAATGATGATATAAGAACATTCATAGCTTGGTTTTATAGTCTTATAAGGATACACGAGGTATGTAATTAACAATTCATTTGATATGATAAAACCATTATAGTTTATGATAAATGGTTTGATGTGAGGTGAGATTTTAAATATGGATAATTTGATGGGGGTAATATTAGTTCAGATCACGATTATCTAGTGAATCAACCATGTTATAAAAAAGGTCCCTTTGGTTGTACCGTCTCCCCTCCAGTTCCAAAACATCATTTATAATCATTAAAAATTCACGTAGAGAAAAAATTTAAATATGTTAATATATCATGCATTATATATGATGATGAAATATTTGGAAGCTTCATTACATGTGTAGTTTGTATCGAGAGTATAAATTTGATTCTCAAGTTAAATTGACTGGGAGTATCAATTGTGAATATATATATAAGCTACATTTTCATAATATGTTTTTCCAAAAAATTATATAATATCTTCATTATATTTAATAAGTATTCATATTATTGTTAGGTGATTATATTATTTCAATATAAAGGTAAAATAAAGTCAAATCATGATTTGGATTCATTAATCTCTGTATCATTTTTATGAATGAAATATCTTATGAGAAGAAAGAAAATTATAAGAAAAGAATGAGTTAAATAATGTGTTTGAGAAAAAATCACATATGACAAAATATTTTGGATGCCTACATTTTAGGGGTAAAACTCTATAATCTAATCTCATAAATTTTTATTTTATTTTTTTAATACTTCTTTGTTTTTGTTTTTAGGAAGCACTGTGTACTTATCACAATAAATATGGATATAGAAAATATTTAATTTTTTGAACTAATGCATGTATATCTAAAAAATAAACCACACATGATGTGTATGATGAATTTTTAATAAAATATAATCAAAAAAAAATTATATTTAAAATTATATGTTTCAGCCTATGTTTTAACAACAATTATTTTTATGATACAATGTTTTCTAATTACTTGTTAAATCATGTAATGAAGTCAATGTATGAACATAAAAAACCTATATATTACGAAAACTTGATATATATTAAGTTATATATATAAATATTTAATTATCAAACCATATTTCTAAAAAAATTACAAATTTTTTTTAATTTCTTTTAGTGTCTGTAGAAGTATAATGGAAACAGTTGTGGATATTATTCTTTAAAATTTATGAGATATGTTATAAACCTTGAAAAATCCAGCATTCCAAAATATGGACTTTTTTTAGGTAATTAAAATTTCATTAAAATTATTTATTAATCATTTTATTGTATATATTTTCCCATTACCACTAATATATTTAACATCCTTTATACTCAGAAAAAGAAATAAATTTGGTATGAGATTAGTGGAAAGCATACATGGTGTCAAAATGTTTTCCAACAAAACATTTAGTAGATTACCTACTATGTTTGTAACTAGTATGGAATATGACCTCATAAATATATTTAGTATTTTAATAACTAGTATCATTATTCATATATATTATTGTTTAATTGTTTCTCAGTGAAAAGTATAATGGGGGAAATCATTTTTTTAAACAAGAATGAAACATGGTCTGAGAATGTATAAATACATCATTAGGTGGTGACTTCCTACTACTTATTTAGTTAATTTTCACAAAATTTTATCTAATTTTTTTAGTTATCATATATTTCATTTTTAGAATAAAATTATAATAATTCCACCTCAAGGGATTAATCATGGGGGAATTAATGATAGAAGAAAATAACCATATAGTTGTTTCACTCTGGTAGCTAGTGTAATTGTTCACTCTTTTAAATCATCAATTAGATGCATGGTATATTATAAAAAATTATTGTTAAATCCATAAAAGTACGACATCATGATTAAATTATCAAATTGGATTTACTAAAATTGAATCTTATAAATTCCTATAATTTGATATCAAATAATGAAACCATTATATCACACAAAATATTATATTCATTACATGATTATATGTTTTTAAACTATCCATATAATGCAGAAAGATACTTGTTCACTGTCTCACACTTAAAAAATGTGGCCATTGGTTCATCTATAATATTCATGTGCACATTCATTATGTAAAATTTTCCATGTTCAGAAGCTCATTAATATAAAACTCATCATTCTTCTCAATAAAAAATACATGAGAATATTAATGTTCCCATTTTGATGGTTAAATAATGATGATGTTATTTTAGAGTTTATTATCAACTAGAATATTTAAAATTATACAATAATATATAGAAGAATCCTATATGAGATAATTGATGATCAAGCATTTACTGTTATCTAGATTCTATGAAGAGGTATGCTATTGTTTAACAGTGTCAAAAAGTGGTAAGAAATTTATAATAGATTTTATTGTCATCTAAAAATACATAATGATAAAAACTGAGTTTTTTTACATTAAACAAGTTAAAGGGTTTATCAAGCAGTTTTTACTATCTAAAATGGTGAAATGTAAATATATATATTATTATTCTCTATAAAAAAATATAAATATTTATTTTTGTTATGCCAATTAATTATAATAAGTTAACACTAATGTTTAATTATATATTTGTATAAATAAATGGATAATAAAATAAATAGTATAATCTAGAAATATATAATGTGTCATTATAGTTTTCTTTGTAGGAGATAGGGCAAAAAATTATTATTTATGAGTTTTCCACTAACCCAAAAGGATTAATGATTTTATGGGATTTTTGTTTAATATGAGAATGTTATATTATTATGAAGTGGTTAAATATATCATGTTAATGGGATTTATGCTTGATAATATCACATATGTAACCATAATGGGTGAATAAATAATTTTTTTGATTTAGAATAATAGTTTTAAACAATGGGATAGGGAATGCCAATTATCTTTGACATATGTGTGTTATAATATTAATCTATTATGGAGGGAAAAATATTTTAATGTAGAAAATGAAGTGTGAATAAACAATCCGTTATGAAAAGATATATATTTTAGATACTTTAATAAAGAAATAACATATAGGTAATCATCATCAATGTTTGATGGTATTTCATACAGTTTAGGTTCATGTGGTAAGGACCACCGAAGGAAGCTTAATTTCATAGTATATGGTCCAATGTTTTTTCATTTATGGAAATTTATGGTTTACTAAATTCCATTTATAATATTTTCATATAATTAATAATAATTATATTATAGATTAATGAAATATGACTATAAATTTGTTTCTTTTGGTTGGTTTTCTCATTACTTTAACTACTTATTTTAGATATTATCCTCATTATTTTTTTTAAATAAATATATTTATAATTTTAAAATAGTTCATGAGAAATGACATCTTCAACAACGATGATTCCCCCTTGTACTATGATCTTTCACTCAACAATGATGAATCGCACATGATGTGGAAATTTTCTTTCTATTCTCTAATGAATTCATAAACTTATTTCATCAAACTATAATATTGTTAGATGTCATAGAATTTTTAATATACTATATGATACAAATACATGGTTGAATTATCCATACCTCAAACTAATACATGATGTACTCAGTTTGACTAAAATTTAGTGGTTTTAGTTTAAAATTGACATTTCATTAATATATAATTTCAAATTTATGTCTAATTTATTTCCTTAAATTATTACTATCATTGTAACAAATATTTTATATAGGTGGGTTCTTTTTCTCAAGTTGGGTTGGTTTGATCAAATATTCTCATGTTCGTTATAGATTTGAGTTCATTTTTTCAAATGAGAAAAAGGAAACAAGGGAATGGGTCATGAATGTATATAGTTATCATTAAAAGGTGAATTCTTACTACTAATTTAAAGATTTTATCACAATTTATCTAATATTTTTAAGTTATTTTACATATAATTTTTATCTAATAATTATTTTATTGAAAAATATTATAGGATGTAATATTTTTTACATAAATAATCTGTGGAAATCTAGAAAATATGGAATATGTTACATTTATATTAGTCTTCTCAGGTAGCATGGGTTGTCCTCTTCCATCCAAATGGAAAGTTTATTTCTTCTGTGAAATGGTGGATATAGTTTAATTTAAAATCACATCACATACTCAATCATTTATACCTCAATCCAATACACTACATACCTAATATGACTTGGATGATATACTTTTATTTTATAATTTATATTTTCGTTCAAAACACAGATGACATTCCCAAAACATAGCAATAACATTCCACAAAATGATTCACATGAAATGAAATCTCTATTAAAATTATTAAACCATAGATTCAGGACAAATTCATAGATTTAATTATTTGTTAATATCTAATCCCACCATGTTATCATTTCTTAACAACTAATTAGAACATCCGGTAATATATGCTTCACCGATGATTTTTTTTGGATTCACTGAATATAATTTTCCCTTCTCAATATTGTAAAAAAGATATATGTGTGCCCCAATGTTGTTTCATAATTTCTAAAAAATATATAATTCTTATTTTATATATAATTGTTAAAATAAATGTTATACTTTCATAGGTTTAAAAAATTGATGATTATGTCAATTCATGTGGCAATATAGTGAATAAAAATCACGGAAACTAAAAATACATTACATTTATTTATTAGGAACACTAGGTTGAAAAATCTCTATTGTTTGGCCTATTTAGATCTTTAGAAGTAATGAGACCACAGACTAGTGACCACAACATTAAAGGTATAAAATTTTGAAATGAACTATAGTTTGATAATAAATCTATTATCTTTTTGGGATACACCACAAACAATTCCACCTTATCTCCCAATCAAATGAATGCTTTCACTCCTATACAGTTCAAACTAGTTATTACCTCAATTAAATCACATAAGAAGAAAATAATTATTATTAAAATGAGGTGGATATAAATACGTGAAAAATACATCAATCAAACACATCACTTTGATGGTTAAAATAAGAATTATGAAAAAAGAATCACAATGGATAAATATAGGAAGTATTATTTTTTCATGATATCTTCATGTAATAGTTATGGGGAATAATTTTAATTTAATAGTTATTCTAATCACAATTACTCAATATTAGAATTAAAAGTTACTCTAAACACTGAATGTGCGTGTTTATAGTTTAAAATTGAATTATAGTAAAAAGAAAAGGTGAGATACTTGAGAATGGAAATATTTCAAAAAGTGCCCTATCTCATTAGTGATTTTTTGACTATTGTGGTAGTGACCAATCCTCTAGAACCAATAGACCAGACTCACTTTCTGCTTCCAGGAATGACCAGTGCACCTGAGAAACCCTTGTTGAAGGAGATCCTGCTCAGATCTCCTCCCCTACAACCTTTGTTTCAGTTCATGGTGGTCTGGTTGGATGCGACCTGAGTGGAAATTAGGAACAACTCCCTGGTTCTCCCCTTTCCATCTATGGCATTTGACGAGGCCTCATCCCTGCTTCATTTTTCCCTTTTCCCTCGGTTCGGGATCGACAGACCTCTATTAGGTCAGTTTTCATATTTTTTGTGTCGTTGGGGACTATATTTGCCAACTAAGATCTCAGAGCTCAAGAAGAATGCCTTTATTATTGTCCTAGAGTCTCAAAAGGATTTCGTGCATGCCTGGGCTCGGTGTTCCAGATCTATCCACTGGTGGCATTTCCATCTCTCTCAGGGGTCTGGGGATGTGCATAGAGGCTGAGAGTCTTCAGAAGAGGTGTTGTGGATTATCCTTCACAGCCTCCCCTTTCATTTTCAGAACCGTGATCTCCTTGAGAAGATAAGGAACACTCTTGTAGTGTTTCTTTGCACAGATGATCGGAGCCTTCGGCTTCTCGACACAGCAACCACCCCGATTTGTGTGGCTGTGAATCTCTCGTCTCCCCCCTGTCGCGGATCTTTTTTCACAATGGGGAATCCATGGAATGGACACATCACCACTTTTTCCCTATGCTTACACCTCTTTGTGTCACCTGTCATATCCATGGTCACACATAATCTGAATGTAGGAAAAGATCGACCCACCATGCTCCCTTGAGGAAGCCTTTCCATATTGAGAAAGGTGAATCTTCCTCTACGATGACGGCCCTTCTCCAGCCTACCCATCCGATGGCCCCTGCTGACCGCTGCCCTGGCCCCTGACCCTGCCCCTCCCCCTCTCCCTCTGTCCCCCCATCTCCTCCTTTAACTCTCTCCTCCCCCGCCTCCCCCCTGTATGACCATGGTCCTTTTTCCCTCCTTATCCTCATTATTGAGACTTTTTCGGGCCACTTGGGTGACCTTGGCCCACTCCTGCCCCCAGTTATCTTACCCCCTTCTGGAATGGATTTTGTGGTTCATTCGTATTCCCCTCCCTGCATAGAAATCCTCCCACATTCATTGGCCAAGAAGAGCACATCCGCCTTGGCATTGTCCCCGCTCCCCATTGCAAATTTATTTGAGGTGTTGTCTATACTGGAGGTTGTTTATTCTACAACCCCATCGGTCAAAAGGAGGTGCTACCCTATTGATCTGTCTTCAAGAGGTTCTCCTAGTATGTCCTCTCCTCACAGGCCTTCATTGAAAAAGATGTTGACCAGATTGCAAGCTGAAGCTCTTCTAGCATCACCAATGGATCTAAACAAGAAGGCTTTGACACCTGGGTCCAGTGTTATACGCTCTATGATCTAATAATTTCTCTTATTATTTGTAATACCCTTTGTCTGGGTTCCAGTGTGAAGACAGACTTCCTTTCTTTAGAGGTGTCTAAACACAAGGTCTCAGTTGTTGTGGTCCTGGAGCCCAAACAGTGTTCCTAAAAAATCATAGTGTTTTAAAAAAATATTGGATTAGGTTATTTTATGCATGGTGATCCAGATAACAATCATGTTTGGATTTTTTGATGTTCCAGTTTGAAGATCGACATACTAACTACATATGACCAACATATTTCGGTTATTGTGGAGTTTGTGAACCAACATTGATTATACTCATTTGATTATGCCAAGTGTGATGATATCATGCAGGATCACCTCTGGATGGATTTAAGGTTCTTAAATCATAGGGAAGAACCTTGGATCATGGGTGGTGACTTCAATAATATCATACACCCTTCCTATAATAAAGGTGTCCCAACTCTTCCTCGTAATTATAGAATGGGATTTTATTCTTTTGTGGTAGAGGAAAGACTTCTTGATCTTCGATTCATGGGTGACAGGTTCACGTGGTGAAACAACCAAAGGGGAAAAAAGACATCCTGGTGTAGGCTCAATTTTTGCCTATGAAATCTCCATGAAATATCATCTTTTTAGAATCTTCAGGTATCTAACTTTGTTCAAGCTCTGTATAATCATTCCCCCTTTTAATCCATGTGAGATCGGGCTCCCAGAGGTCGGGTTAGTTTTTCTATTCCGAGTGTTGGATGCAAAACTAGGGGTTTCAGGATGCGGTTCAAAGTTCCTGGAACGGGCCATTCTAGCAAAGTAGCTAGGTCAGTCTCTATTTCAATATTCAGTGCTTAAAACTAGCACTCCAAGCCTGGTCAAGTTCTCAAAAAGAAAATTACCCAGTCGAGAACGACCTGATGAAAGATATCGAGAGCACTGAAGTTATTTTGGAAGATCAGTGGGATGAATAGGTGTTTGCAGCCCTCTGTCTGAAGAAGAACCTACTGAACGAGGTTCTCTTGGAATAGAAACGACGCCCATGAGAATGAGAATGTTCTTTGTGGTTAGAGAGGTGGGCCAAAATACCCCTTTCATTAATTCTTGCCTAAAGTAAAAGCAAACGGTGTAGGTTCCACATATCAGGCATGAGGTTGGGTCTTTCTCAAGTTATTTACAGTAGATTGGTGTCATAGTCTGTTACCATATTAAAGTTTTTCTTTTGTTATCCCAATCCCTTCTTCTTGGATGGATATCCATCTGGTTAGGTATCCATCATTAACTCTATTCCATGTAGTGTTTCCAGCCATTTTAATGAGCTCATCTGTTGTTTTCCAAATGTGAATGATATCTAGAGGGCGGTTCACTCTCTTAACCAAGACAGTGTTCCTGGACTGGACGAATTCCCAGGCTATTTCTATATATCTTCTTGGAATATGATCAACGCTAACCACTGTGAGGCCATACATTACTTCTTCCATGGTGTCTCTCTCCCTCGTATGGCTAGTGCTATTACCATGATTTTGATTCCCAAGGTAAATTCTCCCTCTTCAATCTCTCAACATTGACCTCTTAGCCTTTGTAATTTCACATACAATGTCTTGGCTTCCATCCTCAATACCATACTTTCTGGCATCACTCACAAATGGGTTTTGAACGAGTATCATGCCTTCATCAGAGGTCGATCTATCCAAGGGGCTGTTGGGGTGGCTCTAGAGATTGGTTTGGATGTCAATGGAAAATTAGTGGGCTAGAATGTAGTGGTTAAACTGGACATGGATAAGTCTAATGATTACCTACAGTGGGACTTTATCATTCATACTATGAGATGTGTGGGATATTTGGTGGAAGCCACTGAAATTTTCATCTAAAGCTACAGTTCTCTATGGTTCAATATCATTTTCATAGGGAAGCAGTTTGGTTTTATTAAGTCAGTGAGAGGCTTATGGAAAGGGGACCCCCTATCCCCGAATCATTTTATTTTGGCCCATGATAGCATTATCAAATAATTCTCTAGAGCCATGCATCATGGAAATGTTCGGCCCTACCATTGAAGCTCCATGATTCCCAGTGTTTCCCACCTCCTCTTTGCGGATGACTTGTTGTTCTTCATTAATTGGTGGAGTTCCTCCATCAGATGTTTTGTCTCTATTATGGATGAGTATGCCAAATGGGGTGGCCAAGTGTCAACCAGGAGAAGAGTGGGGTTTTTCACTCGAAATGTCCAAGCCATCACAAGGCTTCCATTGAATCCATCCCCAGTATTCAGGAAAATAATTTCCCCATTACCGACCTCTAGGCTCCTTTTTCCCCCAATAGAATTTGGGTGCACCACTTTGGGGACCTGTCCAATAGAATCATTAACTGTTTTAGTAACTAGAAGAACCGCTTCCTCTCCTTCGGCGGGAGGATGAACCTTGTCAATAGTGTGTTATCTTCAATCCCTCTACACATCCTTTCTATCCCGAAGGTTCTCAAATCTGTCATCAGCCGCCTGGAGGCCATTCTAAATTCTTTCTTGTGGGGTTCCCATGGCAAGGGGAGTTGCGGGTGGGCCTCTTGCAGAATACTGAAGAGACCTCTAGAGCATGGTGGTATTAATGTGATAAGCCTAAGTGAGGTAATGTTTTTACTACAAGGTAAGTTGTATTGGAATGTTATTGATGGATGTAAGTTGTGGAGCTAGATTATAAGAGGTATGTACAGTTTCAATATAAGGTATAATGACATCAAGGACTCACCTTTTTGGAGCTCTCTTTGTAGGCACGTGTCCTCCCATCTTCCACACTCATAATAGATCATTGGGTAGGGTGAGGCTAGTTTTTGGGAGTGAAACTAGTGCAGTGGGATTCTGGGATTTCTGAGGTGCCCAACACCGGATCTGTCAGTTAAAAATGATTCCCTTCATCTCTCCTTTCTCAAGGTCATGCTCATACCATCCCTGGAGGCGTGTTTCTGTGACATCTTCATGGATGGATCAATGGATAGGTACATGTTCCAGGGCTCCCCTTCTAGCAGGTTCTCAGTGAAGTATTATAGGAATATCTTGAATAGGCAACTGGCCAGCGATCCCAAAGGCAATATTCTCTGGTGGAAATATTTTTCAGACAAGTTCATCTTTCTATTTTGGGGAATTTTTTCCAACACCATTCCCATGGAGTTGGATATTAAAGACAATGTCATTCCCCTTTCCTAGAGATTCTTCTATTTCTCTACCCATAAAAGGAGACCTCCTTCCACCTGTTCTTCTAAAGCGACTAGGCTGGTCACCTATGGATCACTCTTAGGGAGTTTATTGATATGTCGGGGGTTTTTCCATTTCGAGAATCGTTTTCCAAGCATTGGTTCAATGGGGCCTCCACCACGAATGAGGATGAGGTCCAGTAAATTCTACTTATGGTGGGTTTCTGGTGTCTTTGGAAGGCATGCAACCAAGCTCGACACTCTAGGATTTGTCCCTCCCTTCACGTCCTGCTTCTCCATACAAGGTTTCTCATCACGGATCCGGCCTCTCTCCATAAGCATCATGAAACTGCACCCTCCCTATATCAACATATCAAAAACATGTGTCCCCTTGGCTCCTCAGCCCCTCTAATGTCCAGCTCCTGGGTGAGATGAACCCCCTTATAATGGGTTTAGTCACTGATGGGGCTTATGTTTAGGGTTTATGAGGGGAGGAGGGATTGTTCGGGATCCTTCCAGATCAGTCATTCATTCTTTCAACGCCTTCTATGGGGAGGGTGACTCCCCTTTGGTAAAAACTAAGGCAATGCACACCAGTCTTGAAATCTGCCTTTCAAATGCTTTTCCCCTGACATCAGTGGAAACATAATCTAGGATCATTTGGGTATCCATTAAGGGTGACATTTCCCCCCTTTGCAGATCACTTACCTCACCCACAAAGGGAGGGAAATTCTTTCCAGTGATACTGAGGTCCTTCACACGTGGGGGTAGGGAAACCGTTTGGCTGATTTTTTGGATGCTAGTGCGTCCCATGACCACCCTCTCATGATGTACACCTCCCTTAGGTCTCTTCCCCTAACTAGTGTGTATATCATTATCAAGGACACCCTTGGAATGCACTACTACATGACCCCATGATTGTTGGTTTGGCTTTTTGGATTTTTGGATTCTGTAAAAAAAATTCACAAAAAAAGTGACTTATCCATAACATAGAATACACATTCAGATTATTTTGATACTTTAGAAAAATAGTCCCTAAGTCATTTATTACATATAGGAATCAACTACACCATAATATGATCCATGGTGTGATCGGTATGACTCCATGTCTATATTATTATTTTTATATAAAATAATTTTAATAAAAATGATAAGTGACATACTCAAAATTGATCAAACACATTCATATTATTTTTATAATTAATAGAATGATGCAGAAGTCATTTTTAACATGTAGGAATCATCCATAATGTAATCAGACCAACAGTGTGACCTGTATGACACAAAGTGTGACTTTTTATTTAAAATTTAAATCAATTTTAGTAAAAAAGATGTTTAAAATACTTAAAACTAATAAAAATAATCTTATTATTATGATAATTTATGTAAATGAAACACGTTTGATTTTTGAT
Source organism: Viscum album (assembly GCA_963277665.1). Taxonomy (NCBI): domain Eukaryota; kingdom Viridiplantae; phylum Streptophyta; class Magnoliopsida; order Santalales; family Viscaceae; genus Viscum; species Viscum album. The sequence goes on from OY728143.1 coordinate 580,001,742, forward strand.
GTGTGGTAATTAATCACACCTTGATCTGGTGCATGGTGTTCCCATTATGACTCCAAATGTGTCATTTTATTTAAAATTAAAATTAACTTTTGAAAAAAAATTGCTTACCCAGAAATGAGAAAAACATTCATATTATATTTATAATTTATTAAAATGATTCACATGTCATTTTCTATGTATAGAAATTAGCCTAACTTCAATCTGATGCACAGTGTACCCAATATAATATAATGTTTTTTAATCAGTTTAAACAGACATTTTTCTCATAATGTTTTTTCCTCATGGAAAAATAATATAAAATGATCATATCTATTCATATATTTATTACAAAGATTCATAATTCATTATTGATGTGTAGGAATTAGTATCACATCAAACTAACATATAATGTGATTAGTATGACTTAATGTGTGTGTTTCTAGATTAAAATAAAATTTTAGTAAAAAAACGAAATACTAAAAAACAAATGAAATTAATTCATATTGTTTTAATACCTTAGTAAAATGATATATATGACATTTGTGATGTGTAGGAACCAACTGCACGACAATCTAATGCACATTGTGACCAGTATGACTCCAAGTGTGTCTTTTTATTTATAATTGACAATAAATTTAGTAAAAAAAGACAATTTACATTCTTAAAAATGTTAAAATGCATTTATATTTTTTTAATACTTTGTAAAAAATCCATATGTCTTTTTAGACATGAGTAGTCTTATACTCTTCAATAGGATACATAGTGTAACTAGTATGTCTCTATGTGTATCTTTTTATTTTATGTTGACATTATTTTTAGTAAAAAACAAAAGTAACATAATCATAGTCATCCAACCACATATTTATTATTTTGATACTTTATTAAAATGATCCACATGCCATTTTTGAAAAATAGGAATCATCATCACCTCAATATGATGCATAGTGTTCCCAGTATGACATCAAGCATGACTTTTTATTTATATATAACGTTAATTTTAGTAAAAAATATAGGTATAATTTAAAAAAAAAGTTAATACATTTTTATTGTTTTTAAAACTATTGAAAATTTATCCATATGTCAATTTTTATGTGTAGAAATTATCCTTACCTCAATCTGATGCACGGTGTGCCCGACAAGACTGAAAGTGTCTATTATCATTTTATAATTATCATTTTTGATCAAAAAGTTTGGAACTCCGTAAAAAAAATATACTCTTAGAAAATAATAACAATTTAGTAAAATTATACAGAAAGCATTTGTTACATGTAGTAATCAGTCTCACAACAAACCAACACTCGATGTGGCATGAAGGAGTCAAAGTGCAGGATTTCATTTTAAAATTACATGTTTTAGAAAAAAGCAGACACGTGACATAATCAAAATTGATAAAAACCATTTATATTGTTTTGATACATTATTAAAATTACTGATAAGTCATTCGTGTGGTATAGTAATCTTCATCACCTGAATCATACACATGGTGTGCTAGATATAACTCCAAGTGTTTATTTTTATAAAAAAATTGATATTAATTTAATTAAAAATAGACATGTGACATACTCGAAACCAATAAAACACATTCACACTATTTTTATAAATTAGTAAACCTATCCATATGTATGTTATAATGTGTATTAATCATCCAATATTTTATATGATATGTGATGTTTCTAATATGACTCAAGGTGTCTGTTATTAGTTTTAAATTAACATTCAATTTCAAAAAGTTTCACTAACTAATAATTGAGAAAACACCCTTTTATTATTTTTTTAATCATGTAACTCTTTTTATAAGTCATTTTTAACATTTAGGAATCATTCTCATTTTATCTAACAATTTATGTGACAATTATGACTCAATGTGCACATTTTCAGTTGAAATTTACATATTTGTAAAAAACATATGTGGCATACTTACAACTATGAAAACAAAATCAGATTGTTTTAATTATTTAGGAAAAATATCCATAAATAATATTTTACATATATAAAATTTACCGTACCTAAATCTAAAACATGACAAGGTCGGTATGACTCAATATATATGTTTTCAATATATAAGTACAATTTTAGTTTAAAAAACACATCAAATAACCATAACTGAAAACAATGGTCTTAAATTTCATTTATCATTATTTAATTTTCAATTACATAAATATTTTCCTTATAATTTTTATCTAATATATATTTAGTTAATTTTCAATGTGGTATTTCAATAAGATGAAAAAGAAATGGGGTGATGAGAAATAATCAACAAAAACTCAATATGATACAATGTGTTCCTGGTACGACACAATGTTTAAATTAACATTAAATCCTTTTATTTAATTTATTTTTTTATATTATTACTAAAAATGATTCATTTTATTATATACGTTCATTTTATTTCTCATGTTATGGTTATTTTTTTTGAAAATCGCATTAGTGGGGTTCATGGGCCACAAATTAATTAACATGAATTTTTTTTGATTATGTGTTATAATATTTACTTACTCATGTAACTGTATAAATAAATATTTTAAGTGACTATAATATTGTTTTTTTACCTTTTTTTGAGTTGTAAATTTTATTTAATTTTTGATATATATTTGGACATGTTTCTGGATAATGTTTCTATTTTAGTAGTGTGTTGTAAAACTATGGTATACTCTATCATCAGCCCTAAAAAATAAACTGATAAATTCATTATTTATCAGTGTTATTAAAAGAGCCGACAAATGACCCATTTATCAGTGGTATTGAAAGACTTGATAAATAAATCCTTTATCAGTTTAAGGAAATCATTGAGGAAGGGACCCCTTGTCAGATATTTTTTAAGTGTTTATAAAGGACCCCATTTATTGGTGCTTTTATAAGTGATAATAATGACCACCTTTATTAGTCCTAAATAAATTTATTGATAAATATTGTCCATTATTAGTGGATCTAAAAGTGTTGATAAATTCCCAATTTATCAGTGATTTGTTTTGTTTTGATAAATGTTCCATTTATGAGTGATTTTCTGGAATTGATAAATGCGTAGGGATTTTAATCTATCTCCAATAGTCAACACATTTTTTATCTAATAATGGATGATTTTATCATTTTTTAAGGGTTGTATTATAGTATATTGATGTTATTGACATCCTAGAGACTAATTCCAAAATCGTTGTGCATGAAATGAAACACATTTTTTTAATCCATAAGATGAATAATTCTACCATTCCTTCTAAATATAGTAATATATATTTTTCAAAATCTAATTTACCTTATACCTTATAGTTCTCTTTAACACAGTATTGAATTGTATTGTGGTTAACTACACCCAAAATGGATATCCTCATTCCATCCTAATGCTCTCTCCTGATTGAAGTCCCCAACAAGGAAACCATCCAATCTAATGATTCATAGTATATTTCCTCAATCTCAATCAGTACATATGAATATTAAGATTGGATTCATGATGGGCCTCTTTGAAGTTTTTTTGAATAAAATTTAACATGTAACAATCAGAAAATTTTCTGAATAAATGAAGCACCCAACATGGGATATATTATCGCTAAATGTGTTGTGGGTATTCAAGATTCAAGAAGGAGGAATGATAATTTAATGGGGTTCTATGATAGGATAATAATTTTTTATTGCTTACCAATATATAGGTGAAAAGTATGAATAATAATATTTCAGAATTCTTTTCACCATATGGTTCGATATTTGTACCTGAGATGAATGGATGATAAAACAATGATCTGCATCCACGATTGAAATATATCATCCAAAAAATACACTACTATTGTATCCCATTTTTTAAACCATATATATTAATACATAATAATTATATGTTATAAGAGTAAGGAATAATGTCAAAAGAGGGTGGACCAAATATGAAATTCCATGTTTTGGGAAACACCATTAAGATATTTTGACTTTTCTATGTCTCTTGATGTCCTGATCCATTATGAGTCTACTTTTATCCTAAGTCAGTAATGATTAGATAAATCTCATTATCATTTTATGGCCACACAAATAAAATAATTATCAATTGATTATGTGAAAGAACATATGAGACATGCAATGTATGCAATAAAACCCCCTCCAAGGGTGTGCATCAAAGCTCAAATAAAGTACCCTTGATTACTTCATGAATTTATTAACAAATAATTCAAGGAAATTTAATCATGTGAAGAATTCACTGACTGAGGCTATGAGTACCAGGACTGGATGGTACCCGGAGATGCACCATACAGCATGTCGGTCCACAGAGGAGACGGGTGGATGTGGAGTTCTAAGGAGGCGATTTGTACCTACCCTTCAAGTGGGAACCTCGAAGGATGATCCAATAGCTATCTTTTCTCTTTCTTTAGTTGTATTTTATTTTAGATGCACTTGTATGTTTACAGTTCGGATTGTTTTCCACCCCTTTTACTTTCACCACTATTTTTGTTATACAATTTTCTTGTGTTTTTCTCTTTATATGTTCTTGTATACATGAGTTTACAGGTTATAAAGTCAATACCTTCCGAGTTCTTGGGAATTAGCCTTTCGTTGTTAGTCTCCAACCCCTGGCTTATGGAAGGCGGGCTTGGGGTAGTCACAGCATCGGCCCCGGGGGACAGGTTGTGACAAATTGGCATCATAGGAGTAATTTATACAGTTGAACATAGGACTCTGATCTTTCTTTTAAATGAATATAATGTTAATTGTAGTGACTATGGTTTTCAGTTTTGGGAATCATGTGTTAGTGCAGCAGCCAATGTATCCATACACCAGGACCTGACTTCTGATTTCCAACTCAGTGCAATAAAACACTGATTGCATGTTTGTTTTGATGATTTTTCTTTGTGATCTTTTGAGTCAACTCACCAGGTATTACTTATTGACCGTGGAACACCTGTTTCTTTTCAGGATGCCTCCATGTAGACATCCATCTAGGGTTCCAAGAGTAGTACACACTAATAGCCCACCGAGTGATGAGGCCTTAGTGTAGGGCCCTTTTCTCGTAGAGGCACCCACAGAGGCACCATCGGTACTATTCCCAGTTAGGCCACCGATGCCACTTGCCCCAGGATCAGACGATGCACGCTGCTTGAGTGTGTTTCATGAGTTCTAGCACCAGAGGCCACCCAGGTTTAGGGGTGAGACGGACCCACAGGCAGCTGAGGATTGACTGGAGGCTGTAGTGAGAGTCTTCCGAATGGTAGGGACACCAGCTGATCTCATGGTGATCCTTGCTGCCAGCCTTCTACAGGAAGCAACATGCAGATGGTGGAGCTTGATTCTCTAGTTTCACGATGAGGGGACACTTCTCTGAGCAGACTTCTAGGGCCTCATTCAGGAAAAGATTATCCCAGCGACTCTTTGCATAGTGCGCATACAAGGGCTTCTTCATCTATAGCTGGGTAGCATGACAGTAGCGTAGTAATGAGTGGTGTTCACTGACCTCTCACACTACACCACAAATATGGTGGAGGACCCTTTCTTTAGGGCTCGAACCGTCGAGCAAGGAATCGGGTGGGAGATCAGGGCTACGAAGATCTCACTCAACATCCCGACACATGAGGGGGTGTTAGAGATAGCATGCTTAGTGAAGAGTTTCCATGCTATGCAGTCACCAGCAGCGAGATCCACCACCAGTCATCATGTAGAAGATTCTTATGCAGCTGGCAGTAGGCATATGTTGCATAAGTCCAAGAGGACCAGAACTATAGGTGGATGACCGCATGACTCATGATCGGTTGTGCGGGGCACCCGAGGAGGAGCCAGTCATAATAGGAGCGGTCAGTGTTACAAATGCGGTGGGCAGGGTCACATGGCTTGTGACTATCTGACCTGCCTTATGGGTGATCAGTAGATGGTCAAAGGACCTCCCAAGAAAAGATAGAGTTTTGATCGAGGAGGTTCACAGGGAGCAGGAAGATGTGGTAGATGAGCTAGCCATGAAGATGGCAGTGGGTGACGTTTTGAGATGTTACTGCCACCACCACCAGGAGTTCCACCTCAACTGCAGGGAGCAGGTAAACAGGGGAGAGCTCCACTCAAGGTAACTAAGTCTTATGATCATGGCACTCTAGAAATGATACGAGGTATGATTTGTGTTTACCCTACCTTATCTGCTGTACTTAAAGACACAGGTGCCAGTCATTATTTTATTTCCACTGCCCCGTTTGGATCGTGGAGATTCTGATGGTGTCGTTGGCTCGATCATTATTTCTATATACTCTTATGGCAGAGGATTCGATGATTACGCACTGGTGCTGGTAGTGGGAGCTTACTCTAGGAGGTGAGAGCATCGGTTGGGATCTCCTAGTAGTAGCTTCGAGTCCTTACGACATCGTCTAGGGTATGGACTGGTTATCTATAGTCCATACTCAGATAGACTGTATTAGGTTCAAAGTGCGGTGTGTCTGCACGGATGGGACCAGGTTTACCTTCACCGGTGAGAAGGGATGCTTTATAGCACAGGATGGACTTGCCCGAAGGAGGGTGCAGCTGATCACTCATTAGTTGGATAGACATACCCTTGGAGTGGTTGATGTGGAGAGTCTAAATTATCCTGTAGTGGTGGACCAACAAGTAGATGTCTTCTCGGATGATGTTCCAGGTCTACCTTCTCATAGAGAGGTGGAATTTTACATTAAATTGTACCCTAGAGGTTCCAGTAGACATTGAGGATCGAGAAGATTGGGTCTTTCGTGGATGGTCGATACCTCTGGTGTGTGTTCTCTTGCAGCACAAGAACCTCCAGAAGATCACATGGGAGCGAGAGGCTTAGATTCATGCTCATTACCACCAATTTTTTCCTCAGTTTGAGATGTGGCTTACGGGGATGTAAATCTTTGAGGTGGGGAGAATGTAAAGACCCAGAATTTCCATATAATTTTTTAATTGAATGGGAGTTTTACGAGTCCATGAAAATTTATGGTGCATGAATCCGAGACCCAGAGTTCCCAGAATGAATTTCTAAACTTTATTTCGAGTATTTTCTGTAAACGTGGGTGCAGGGTTTTCGAAACATTTGAACCAGTGCTCAGAATTGAAATCTAAGGGCACTATTGAACTCGCTGCACTGGTATTCACATAAGGTGGCAATCACCTCGACCGCAGTAGGTCCAAGGTGGAAGTTATCTTTTCACATATTTTTGAAAGAAAAAAAAAATTTGTAGCTTATATTTTTGTTCCATGTGGATGTTGAAATGTGGGGACCACCAGGCCTAAACCTCCCATGAGAGGCTTTTATGGAGGGGGCCACCCGAGCCTAACCTCCCATGAGAGGTTATGGTTGTGGGGACCACCTGAGGCTTAAACATCTTGATCTCCCCTCTTAATGACATAGAAACCTATCAACTACCTCTTTAATGTGGAGGATCCTCTTGAGCTTCCTCCACATTAATTGTGACAATTCGATACATTAATTTTTCCAACTTTTGTGTGTGTCTTTGTGTGCCAACATAATTTCTTCTTAAGTTATATTATATTGGATCTACTTGTAATTTGGGTTGGAAAAGGAGAGAGCTCTTAGAGGATTACATTCTTCAAAAGAAGAAGATATTTTCCAAATGAAGAACGCCATCAAAGAACATTCTTCGGAATCAAGAAAGAGGACGACGCATGAACCGAAAATCAAGGAAAATGCCGATGACACTGACATCCTTCTTTTCCCAATGATTTGTCTACTTCCATGCGACCTCATTGACTCCGTCATGCGAACGAGGTAGGGTATTATTTCTATATGATTATCACTACCCATATACTCCCTTTCAAATTATTTTGTAGGATTGGGAATAGAGATTCATGAGGGTTGTGAGGATTGATGTTTTTAAATATCTTCTTTACTTGTTCTGGATTCGAGATTACGTTGAGCCACTGGATACCACTCTAATGCGAACAGTGCGGGCCAAACAAACTTGGATCATTATATACGCAATTCTTGTGATGATATGTGGTGTTATTTGAGATGAAGGCGACGACGCAACAACACCGCCCCGTGGCCAACGCCATCCTGTGGCCTCCGCGCCCCGCGTCAATGCCGCCTTTGGGCTCCACGCCGCCCCGCGGCTGAGCCGCCGCAGCCGTCCGAGCCTCCGCCATTCGGGCCGAGTCACAGCCGTCGTACGATTCACCACCGCCATTGGGGCCGAGTCGCCACTGCCGTCCGAGCCGCCACCACTGTCTGGGTCGAGCCGTTGTCGAGCCGCCGCCGCCGAGCCGTGCCGTCGTCTGAGCCGTCGCCGCCATCCGGGCCGAGTCATCGCCATCCTTATGGCCGAACAGACCTGACCGAGCTGCCCATGACCTCGTGCCCTCACGGCATCATCCGCAGCTTTGCGGCCACCCACGGCCCATTGCGGCCCCTCACGGCTTGCCGGGCTGGACGCAACGGGCCGAGCCGCCCAGTGGGCCAGGTTGAACCTAACAGGTCGGGCTGCCCAATGGGCCAATCCACCCAGTGGGTGGGGCCAGACATAGCAGGTCAAATTGGATCGACCAAAACAGGGCCGGGCCGGGTCGGTTCGACCGGATCAAACAATACCCGAGCCGACTACGACAAATTTAATTTTTTTGACCATAATCTTAGCACCGAATGTTTGTTTGAAGAACTTTTAGCGGTGCTGGAAACCTTGGAGCGAGACGATCGCTTTGAGTATTCCCCTTTGGAGTTTTGGATTATGATGGGGTTTGGTCAGGTTGGATCAAGCCTAAATCCAACCAGGCCCTTGGGACAAAAAGGCTACTACTCACAGACCGGGTGTCTGATTGATGCTCCTTCTGTTGCGTTGAGACCCCTATGACATGGAAAACCATAGAGATACATCATCGAGAGACACCGTGGTAGTTGGGGAATAAACAACTAGCTTGGGGAACAGACTCACCCCGGATATGAGCAAGCCTAGTGTGGAAACCCAGTAGCTGGCTGTGATGAGAAGAGTGCTCCTAGAGAACCTGTGCGGGTCAACTCCTAGCAATCATGTGCGGGTCAGATCATATAGATATTGTGTGGGTTATCTCCATTGATCATGTGTGGGTCATCTCCATGATATCTTGTGTGGGTCAGCTCTTAGCGATCCTATGTGGGTCAGCTCCAGTGATCCTGTGTGGGTCAGCTCCTAGCGATTCTGTGTGGGTCTCCTCCTAGGGATCCGGTGTGGGTAAGATCCTAGAAATCCTGTGTGGGTCAGATCCAGCGATCTTCTTTGGTTCAGCTCCTAGTTATCCTATGTGGGTCAGCCCTTAGCGATCCTATGTGGGTCAGCTCCAAGCGATCCAGTATGGGTTAGCTCAACCGATCATTTTTGTGTAAGTTCCTAGTGATCCTTTGGGGGTCAACTCCTAGCGATTCTATGAATTTCAGTAGCAGAGCCTCTTAACTGAATAAGATGATTCAGTATTTATAACTAATCATCTCTACTATCGTACGTAATGATATACCTAGTGTGAGCTGAGTCGATGCCTCTTTGTTTCTTCCTGTTTGAGATGGATTACTTGATTACTTAGGTATATGTATGGGAAGATACCTAAGTAGGGTTATCTATTATTTTCATACTTTTTGGTTTATCCTTGGGGGATTTTTTGAGACCATGAGGGTCTTGGGGTCCCTACTGGGTATTATTATACTCACCCCTGCACTGGATATGTCTGCACCTTATTGTGTTGGATGCAGACAACAGACATCACATACTGAGGCAGAGAATACCAGGACTGGATGATACTTGGAGATGGACCATACTGCATGTCGGTACGCAGAGGAGACTGGTGGATGTGGAGTGATTAGGAGGTGATCAGTACCTACACTTCCTATAGGAACCTCTTATGAAAATCCACTAGCTTTATTTTTTCTTTCTTCAGTTTTATTGTATTTCAATTGTACTGGTATTTTACAGTTGTGCTTGTATTTTGGCCCCTTTTACTTTCAGCACTCTTTTTATTATACAGTTTTCCTGTCTTCGTATCTTGTTGCATTCTTGGTTATGTGAGTTCATAGCTTATAAATGCAATGCCTTCCAAGTTCTAGGGAATACACCTTTCAGTACTAGTCTCCAACACCAGGCCTATAGAAGGAGGGATTTGGGTAGTCACGACACGGTCCCTGGGGGACGGGTTGTGACAATTATATTCATATCTGATAGGATATGTAGGATTCCACCCAAAGGTTAAAACTCGTATCCTCAATCTTATATTCTTATCTTAATGAGGCTTTCTTTATTCAAAATTTGTATATATCCTTCCTCAATGTAAAATATCCCCCATGAACCTAGACATCCCATTCACTAGGGTGATATTCCAGGGAGAACCTGCTTATTAGATCATAAGAGCCATATTCCCTCACTGTATCACCATTTCTTCTTTACTTTACCATATTCATGAGGAATATATCTCTTATCCAGTACTCTATACCCTCTCTAGGGAAAAACCTCCCAAAATTATAGGGCAATATCCCTTGTGAAGCTAATATTTCATAATGGGCCATATTCCCTTCAGGGTCAACCGGAAAAGTTGGATTTGCTGTAAGTCCCATATTAACCAATATTTGGTACCTTTCACTAAATCATATTAACTCCATGATGTCAAACCACATGGATATAATACGTGAACAAGACATTAAATTTTATAAAGAGCCTCAATATGTGGAATAAATGTATGTGGGTTTTGATTCATTCTATAATGACACATAGATTTCCCTTCTTATAGTTTCTTCCAAACAAAATAAATTTGAGATTCCTCTCTAGAAAATGATAAAAAAATGATTTCTCGACTATGTGGCCTTAATCCATAACAACAAAATCAAATGATCTTAAAAAATTAATATAATAATGACAGACATGATATTATACATAAATGTATCCACATCATCTCATTATGATGACCAATAACAAAATTATGGGCATGCTATCTCGTATTGAGATTTGAGAAATATTCATAACTACCTATTAACTCTATATGTGAGTCCTTCAGTAGGAAATAATTTCCCCTTAAATGGTTCAAATGAGCCTGACCACACATCCTATTGATAAATTTACATTAGTGAAAATAATTGTTAAGTCACAATGACCACCTTCCAGTATAATATGGTTCTTCTTTGACTTATACAATCATGTAAAAGTCACACCTTAGGTTCCAAAAAAACATGTTTCCCAGAAGATCAATCCATTTTTCTACATATTAACTGATTGGAAACAATTATCCATGCCATTCAACAGTAAAACCTTATATATACATACTATAATGGTTTATTTAGGGTTTTATATAAGATGTGTGTATTAACACCACATTGAAATCATCCAAGAATAAATAACTTAATCACACCTATGTTGCATATCCTCAGGGAAATAAATTATGAAAAGTACTCCACCATCATTTTGAATTTAGTTAACATTTCTTGTGTATGGAACAAAAATCGTGATAACTTATCATGGGCTATACCAAAATTCATTAAAATTGTATCCATCCATCTTAAATAATTTTTTAAAATAATTTTACTTTATAGGAATAGAATTAAATATGAGATCTTATCTAATAATTCATATATAGTAATAAAAAAAATTTATCACAAATTTCCAATATAATAACTTACAAAAGTATTCAAACATTAATCATAGGAAATTATAAAATTAACTTTATCATAATTTTTATATTATGGATTTTCCCACATCCATTGAATTTTTTCACAAATATCTATTATGTAACCAAAATATATAGTTAATCTACCATAATTTATAATTAATAAAAATATATTAACATTATATATATTCTTTTTTCTTTATTAATATTTCATTTCCCCCATTTACCAATATATCAAAGTAATATACCATTTCATATTTCAACACCATTCCATATATTATTATATGAATGTTATTCAATCATTATATGTTTATTATTCTAAATTTCAATTTAAAATTATATTCTTCATTGTAATTGTTTTTAAATTATATACTCATGAAATAGTAAAAAAATACATATTCATGTTGCTAAATTTAAATGAAATAAAATATTAGTCAAGTCCCATAATTAAATGATGAAAATAAATATACAATCTAATTAGTAGCACCTATAATTTTTAATCTAATTACATTCTACACTTGTATATTTTTTTAACGGATATGAAAAACCATTTCCAAACATTATAGATATTAAAAAAAGAAAATGCATTAAATGGGATTTCAAGAGAGAGAGGTTAAATGAGATCTATTTCCATAATCTCAGTATCATAACCATATCATTATTACCACTCAATCCCTCTCTATCTATCTCATTCTAATTTAAGTCTCCCATTAAAATCCCCAAATTAATGTCATTGACTATAATTTACATAAATATAATAAAATATGTATTTCTTATTATCATATAATATCTGATTTCATCACCACCAAAAAATATCTCCTAAATTTATCTTCTTTGGTTTATAAAAATAATCAAATAAAAATGAATTACTACTGAGTATATAATATAATTTAATTCAACTAACACCCTTTTAAAAAAAAATTCCAATCACCATGTAAAATTAGAAAAAAAATCACATATAGTTAGACATTACCTCACAAATTTTAAACAATAGTCAATATATAATTATGACTCATATAATTTAATTATTTTACCATTTATTTCCAAAAAATCAATATATTATAAACACTCAATATTGAAATTTTTTGTTCCCTATATAATATTTTATTTATAATGATATAGAAATTAATGCTTTGTGATAGGAAAGCATTTATGTTTTTTAGATTTTGTAGTTGTATTCATACATATATTTTCATTTTGTGAAAGAACAAGTTAATTTAGATAATGTGTAAATTTTTTTAATTATTAGTGAATATTTTAAACGAATTTTCAACCCCTTAGTTGATCTTAGGATACAAATAATTTTTGTAGAGTTAACCATGAATTTGATTGTTTTTTCTATATAGTAAACTATGTAAAGGAGATGAATCAAATATTAATCCCATTAAGTCAATCATTTTTTTTAAAAAAAATCAAAAGCCAAAGTTTACTATTAAGTAGGTGTAAGAGACTATGATTCAGTTACCAAAATATATAGATTGAAACTATATTATATCTATAAAATATATAACCTTATTTTCTAAATCAATGAATTCATGAATATTGAATCATAATAAATAAATATATCATTATTGGAAAGTAGTGATTTTTTGAAATAAGTAGACAATATGGTGGAAATATATGCTATAGATAGACAAGTATTTATGATAAAGGAAACAAAATTTAACATTACAAATTATTAAAATGTAATAATTTATAATAGTAAAATAAATAAAAAGAATGAATATTATAGTTTGGTTCTTATTCTTATTTGATTATTTTTTGGTAACATAAAAATTTTAAATTCGAAACATATCAAATTTATAAGAGCTAAATTCATGAAATATGGAGATTAATGATCGTAATAAGTGGTTATAGATAAAATATGTAATTTTTTTAGATAATCAAGGATTTTGGTTGACTAAGAAATTATAAAATAATAAAATGTTATCAATATTTACTTAAATTGTGGAAATAGAATCAATTATAGCCAGAACATTGACTAAAACTTATAAAGATAGTGAAAAGGGACAAATATAATTTCAAATGAACCTTATTTCTCTATAAAATGTATCTATTTTTAGATTATTTCATCACTATGAAGGTTTAAATTTATTTTATTTAGATATTATTTATAAAGGTAGAAAAATTAATGAGTTTCTTTTACTTTTTATGATGAATTTTTGGGTTCATGTATTCATCTAGGTTTCTTAAATATATATCTATTAATAAATGTACTAATCATATATTGATGGTGGGATTTACACTTAATATATTAATTTGATATATTTAGTTTAATATTTTCTATTAAATTATTATAAATAATATTTTTTTAATAATGGTTTTTGATCAACTAATTAAAAAATGAATTAAGTCCCTTGACCATAATAAATGATGAATTTAATTATTATAGAGAAAATACCAGGACATGTATTATAGATTTATTTCATACAACCAATTGTTATTTATTTTATATATCATAATGTGAATTACCATTAAATTCTATATTTATGATTTTTACTAAAAAAATTTCAGGTTGTTTCCATTTAATTTAGATTAGATTAGTTTATCACTATTTAAAAAATAACTCAAACCATAAATTATAAATTCAAATTAAAGAATTATTCCAACAAATAAAACTTCTCGTTGGGATCGATCACATATTGAAAAAAACATATTCTCTTATAGTTGTGTTGTCATAAGATATTATAAATTTTGAATGTTGTTTCTCTATTGGAAATAACAATGTCTGTATGAAGCTCATTTTTCAATGGATTTCATTTTTCTATATTTTAGTGTGTGGGTGTGTGTGAATTATCATCTATGAGTTGAATTATATTTCTATGTCATTGATTTGGATTATGGTTTACATCATGAATATTATTTTTTAACACATAATAAATTTTATATGTGGATTCGTCATTACTCCATCATGAGAATTTAAAAGGTCTCAAAAGAATAACATCTCGAAGGTAATTGATATTTTTATTAGGAACCTATATCTTGCTCGATGAAAATTAATAGTTAATGAAAAAATTTCAATAATAAATTATTTTCTAGTATATATAATTCATATTTTTTTCCATAATGTACATATTAGAGTTATGTAACATTTTCAAATACTCTAAACCCTAAATCAAGTTATTTGATGAGATATTTAGTAATAATGTCTCTGTTATATTTATAGTTGTAATCGAAAATAATTTATATAAATTTTGAGGATAGTATATCAGTTATTGAACTTCAATGGAAAATGATGTGATAAATTATTGGATTCGAATTTTGGGAAGTGGAAATAGTCTTATGATTTAATAGGTGAGCATATTATAAATTTAACATGTCAAAACCATTGAATGTTATTAATTAAAAAATAATATATTTTATATGATTTAAATGATTTTTATAATAACTTGATTAATATAATTTTTTATAATAGATCTAACACATCTTCCATACCTCTAAATTTTCCTAAATGATAGAATATCTTCTATCATATTTTAATAACAGAACGTTTTCATCACAAGAGATTAGAAAAAATGTCACTAAGGTCTTCATCATTTCTTTATAACATATTTTTTTTCACACTCACTAGATAATTCATAGATAACTATAAAATATATATATCTTTATGAAACCCATATTTATAAAGGTTTATAATTTGGTAATTGTGGAAATTATCTATTATAGAACTTTCAACTATTAATTAGATCAATTTTACATTTAAGATATAATGTGTGATTCTAAATTATTTTTTATAAAATTTTTCATCCTTGTAATGTTGTATAATAGTTATTTATTTTTTCATCACACTTTATTTTTAACATAAATTCAAATAAAATTGTTCCAATTATATTTGGAAACAATAAGTATATAATTTTAAAATTATTTTAAAAAATAGATCACATCAAAAACTCAATTATGTGTGGAATATGTTAAATCATGAATCAAGTATGATATTAAAGATCAAATAAAATTTATTTTTTACATTATGAATACAATTATAACAACCGGATACCATGGAGTGAAAATTTTGAATTATTTTTTCTAAAATAGATAATATATAATCCATTTATTTAAAACAATTTTTAAAATACATGTTTATTTGTTTTTATATAATAATAATTGTTATTTTCTTTATTTAAAAAGATTGTGTTAGAGAATATGACTGTTGAATTTTACGTATAGCTAATTTTATCATAGTTGATAATGTAAATAAATAAAATAAAATAAAAAAATTATTACATTATCATAAAAGAGTCTATGATTACAATTTAAATATAAATTTAATTGATGTTTAAAAAATAATATTTATAATGTTAAATGTTATTGAATAATATGTATAATATTATAAGGGATGTCCTACAAATGGTACGATACATTTTGTATTCATTTTAAGGAAGATAATCGATAATTCATTAATTATATTACTTATAAAAATATTAGACTTGATTATGTTATTTAAATATTACCTTTAAAT
Source organism: Viscum album (assembly GCA_963277665.1). Classification (NCBI taxonomy): domain Eukaryota; kingdom Viridiplantae; phylum Streptophyta; class Magnoliopsida; order Santalales; family Viscaceae; genus Viscum; species Viscum album. The sequence continues at coordinate 580,017,715 of OY728143.1, forward strand.
TTCAAAACATTAATATTCAAAACATAAATAATGAGATATTGTAGGTAATCGGCATATGACAGTTCAGAATATTTGTTAAATATTTGTTGGGGTAGTTTTTTGAGATCGATGATGGTATCCATTACATAAATTCTATGTTTAATTGATCATTGAGAAATAGTATTCACATTATGAATAATAAATTATCACCATTGTGATAATTTGGATAAATTATCATTTATAATTCATTATTTAAAATATTATTTTTATGATTATTTTATATCATAGTAAAATGATTCATTTAGATAGTAGCTAATATCCCTCAATATTTTTTTAAAAAAATTCATGTGTTTTAAATTTTTATAAATATTTTTATTCTTATATATAACTATAGAATAATAATTACACAATGTATTTAAAATTTCAAAAAAAAAATATCAATATTTTTTAATGGCGGTATTGTAAAATTTTGTTTTGTAAAATCAGATGTACATTGATTGATTAAAATATATGTTAAAATACGATACAATACAATATATATTGGGAAAATAATTTTTCTATAAATAAAATAATTAATATAACATCAAAATGTAGTATATATTGAGTAATATAATTTATTTTCTGATAATAATAATTGTATTTGAAGATATAATAACTGTTGATAGAAAAATATCATTAGTCAATTAAATTTTTTGTTATAATTTTTGTTATCTTTTAGCATTTATTATTTGAAAAGAATAAATTTTTAAATAAGTAATAGTTATGAATATGATAAATTCTATGAGTAAAAATTTAATTTCATGACATAATGTTTACCCGAGTGATTCATCTAGGTGGGAAATGGGATTTTTAACAATAAGAAATGGAAAGAAATCAAAATTTAATATTTCTATCTTGTTTAAAACGAAAAAGATGAGAATTGTTTATTTTATTTTAAGTTTTTATGGTACAATAATGATGAAAATTTTATTATCTATATTTGAAAATTTATGTTTAAAATTATCACATATTTTTCAAAGAAAATTACATAATGAGGGGTTTGTATATTCGCATTCAAAGCATCACCCAGAGTGGAATCATATACTCTTACAATGATTATTCATTATCTCCAAAGTAATCTAATTTTATTTCTATGACACTTAAAACCCATTTCCCATCACACAAAAAGAAGTACTAATCCTTTATTAATGATGAGTATATAAATCATCATTCATTTTGATTCTATTATTTTATATTATTTATTTAATTTTCATGTGGTTATGCCTATGATGTCAAAAAAATAAGGGATATTCCTTATAAATTTATTCCTAAATGATTAGATGCATGGAAAATAACTTTACTATTAATTACAAGTATTTTGATTAATTAATCATTCTCTTTTCTCAAGTATTTTTTTGTCTCATTATTTATAATTATTTATAATAAACTCCCAAGAGATATATGTTTGTTATATATATTTTTATTATCTTTATTTAAATTTTTATTAAATACTCAGGTGTTCAAAAAATAATCCACATCATGGGCATCAATTTAAATTAGCACAAATAATTTAGGGCTCACCATGTCCATGAAAAAGAACAGTTATAATTTATATTTATATTTAGTTTTTTACATTTTCATTTAAATAAACCCCCATGTGTGTGAATTTAGTCACCAAAGAGAAACATAATTTTCTTTATGAATTTTATTACAGAGACTTTGTATCATTCTGTTATTGATCTGAATAATTAGTTGTATGTTCAATTACATAAATATAGAATTAATCTTATTATTTAAATAAAATTTTTATTGTAGAAGTAAAAAAATTAGTTTGAATAGATACAACAAATATAGTGATTTTAATTATATGACAGTATAATATCAATACCAAAAAGAATCAAAAAATTTAGAATTTTGATGACACAAAAAATAATAAAAATGTTTTTTTGAATAGTTGTGAAAATTAATCATTTAATATGATATAAACTCTAGACTTAACACTTTAAATTGAAATATTATATAATAAATAATGAAATAAATAATTTCATGTTATCAGATAATAACTATTAAAAAAATATATAAAATTTTTAATAAATAATAAAACAATAAAAATGTTTTCTTATTGGATTTATTTCATTAATACATCTCATAAAGATGTTTATGGATTACATTATAATAATGATTCTTTGAATTAGTATGAATATATTTCCATATCATATTATATGTTATTTATATGACATATTTTGTAAATTTGTATTTTCATTTTCCATTTTTTCATTTTTATTTATATATTATTTTTTGATTCACACATTGATATATTTTTTCCTTGAACATTATGAATATTGTATAGTGACTTGTTCCTAATTTTATTTATTTGACTAAGTTTCCTATTATTTACTTATAATATTATATTTTATCAATATATCATCTTTTGAACACATATAATTCACTTTTTAATTTTTTTCTAGTGATATATATGTACTGTTTTATTTTATCCTTGATTTGTTAGTCCATCACACATTATGTACTTTTTGAAGGGATTGTTTCTTGGTATCATATCTTTGATTTTAGATAGATGTTACTTATATATATATTCATTTATTTTTTACATATACCATCCATTTAATGTACAATATAACATTTTTAATGCTATATAGTAATTTAATGGACCTTTTTATGGTCCTATATAATGACACGATATTTTATAAATGAAACACCCTTTATAAATAAATACATGCATTATCATGTAATTTAGTTTTCGAAAACACATGCATAACATTGGTTATTTTGCGCCATTATATCTTATATTCTATCATAGATAAAATAACATTATTCCACTTAAACATTGATAATATACCCATTTAATAGTAACCATTATGATTAGTATATTAAATGTTATGATAAATTCTAATTGACACAAACATAGGAAGAAATGGCTTTGACCAGTTGGATGATACCCTATGAATCCCATTTATTTGAGCTTCTAAGGGAGGTGATGGTCTTTTCATTGACCCATTCCAATATGAGATTCAAAAACTAATGAATGAGCACAACCATTAATATGATAAATTCAATATAATTGCGATCACGACCAAAACCATGTTCACCAAACAACCCCATAACAATTTCACCAAAGTACACCTTACCAAATAGAAACTGACTCCTGTAATAAAGGGATATGAATATAGACCATAATAGTATGAATATTTATGTTTACATTTTTATTAAAAAATTAGTATGCTTATCGATTTTTAATATTATTTTTTTATTTTTTTATTTATGAGTATGAATGAAATTATATTTTGGTTCAATAAAACAGTAATTTTATTCTAATGAAATATATATCTTAAAAAAAGAATTATTTTTTAAAAAAATTTTTATTTTTGAAAAAAAAACAAATTATAAAAAAAATTATTAAAAAATATTTCTTAAATTAAAATTAGAATAAAATTTTTCAAATTTTAATATAATTTTAATAAGGGGTGTTAAATTGTTATTGTCAAAAAAACCAAGTATTTTTCAGGAAATGGGTATTTTTTATTTAAAAGTTTAAATTCTCATATTTATCAAAAAATTATTATTAAATAAATAATATTTTTTAAATCATCATCTCTAAATTATCGAATGGTAATTTTTACATAATTTTCATAGATAATCAAATTTTTATGTAAAAAAATACGGTGGAATTATACAGTATGTAATATGATATCTTAAATGAAAAAAAGTAATTAAATAAATACTCTAAAGAGTTTCAATGAAAAAAATTATTTTTTTCCTTTAATGTTATGTGTTTTTTATGTTATTTTGATAATTTTATAAACCGTTAATGAATACTAAAAAATATATATTATATTTTAATTATTTAAAATCAATTATTTTTAAACATAACTATCTTTCACATCACAAAGTTAATTAATTTAACATGTCTTATTCCTCGTATTATAGTCTAATTAAAACAAATATTTCTATGTAATAAACCACGGTAAATAACTGTGGGAAGGTTTGAGGTTTTGATTACTTTATCATATAGAGTACAAAACATATGTTTAGAAATTAATAAATAAACATCCTCTATTTTTCTTCATAAACCTACCCAACCATCCATGAATCTTCACCCAAAACCTTGGGATAATGAATTTACTATGTCTATACACCTCTAAATACCCCATTATGTTTCCCTAGTAACTTATGAATCTCCTCCCAAGTATTAAGAAACACCCTCTCAAGGTAATGGATCCTCTCCTTCTCCTCTTTATTGAAGAACATTTTTAATGTCATGCCTTTTATATCTAACATATTAGTTTTGGTTATATTTTTCACATCCATATATTTATTATTAGGATTGAAAAGTAATTATATACCCATTTCAATATCACTCAGCCCTTATATAATCATTAATGTATAATGATTATGATGTTGAAATTGTGATACTATTTTTCAGGACAAATATTTTTATACTAAATACCAATATTCACTTCTACTCAAGGGTATTCATTGATACATACCAATCCTTAATTGATTTGGGACTTAAATTTGTATAACCAACCCTAATTAAAAGTGGAGTTAAAATTAATTAAATACTTATTTTTGTTGTATGATTTATGTGGAACACATATACATGTACATGATATGAAATGGACGGGTTGGGTCATAAATTATGTAGCCTTATAATTAATTGGATAATGTTCTTATCTCATCATATTCCCTATAATTTTATTTATATTTCATCCTATGTAAAATATTTTAGGATTAATGGATTTATATCCTTGAATTGTGTTAATAATGTAATTTTTTTTGTTGATTCCATATTCATATGGTGTTATTATGTTATCATGTTATGTCAAGACTTCTTATTCAAAATTAATATTCTCACCCATTTTATGTTATACATAAATTTATCTTGTATAAAATTTATTTATTTACATTATACTATGTTTTATTTATTCACATATAAGGATTTGTTTCTAACCACTTTCTAATGTAAATCTCTAGGTTATCCCGTGTTGTTTTAGAAAACCTATGGAATATGAAGGCATGTTTTGGAGTTTTTAAATAATTATGTTGTTTCAATGATTTATGTTAAAGATAAAAGTGAAAATTTTTCCAAATAAAATATTTCAAATGAAATTTTGGTGTTCAAATAATTCTACCTTTTTATAATAAATCGTGAATTAATGGATGTTATAGAAATACGTTATAGTTGATGTCTTTAAATAAAAAATATCGTTTTTTGGGTGGTAATTATTAGAAAAACCCAGTTATATCTATATATATAATAACAAGACTTAGGAGAACATCCAAATTTTTCTAATAGTATAGATAAATTTGATTACAAGAAAATAAATACCTTTCTAGATAATATTAGTGGTTGTGGATACAGAACAATTGTACCACAGACTAATAACTACTAAAATGGAACATTGAGCTTTACTCGATCATCATGTGGTACAAAAAATAAGGTCTTGTTGCACACCTTATTTTATACTACCAGGGAATAGGATTTGGTAAATTCACAAGAACATTACAATCCATCATTAAAGGAAATAAAATTCAACGAAATGTTTCTATTAAGACAAAGATCATGGATAACATAGATTGATACCAATAATATAATAGGTTTTAGAATATTTTTTATTTTATCGTTATCCATTAAATTTTCTTATTTTACCATTAACATTTTTAATAGTTCTAAAATATAAATCCATTAGAATCCCTTTATTATAATTAATTGATGGAGATAGGAAAAACTGTGTCAATAACCTATGTGAGGGGAATTGTGATAACATCCCAAATTAGAATACCAAACCAATGGGATAAGTGATTTGGAAAATTATTACTATAATTTCTCTGTTAACTCATTTTTTTAATTGAAACATAAACTATTAAGAATGGATGAATTCCACCAAGAATGATAATGGTTTAATTAATACATTTATGTGGTAAATGCCTCTGACTTTTAGTGAATCTTCTAATACATTAGTCTCAAAATAATGTATCAAAACCATTGAAAAGGTATCCTACATCCTTTAATACTTTGAAAAATAGAAGGTCATACTACCCATTTATCATGTGGAAGGAGAATTTGATCAATGGTTGGTATTGGTCAATTACATAAAGCCCAATAAGAATACCCAAGTGATGGAGAGGAATAATTTTCATAAAATGTTTTTTGACAAATATTTTCTTCACACACTCTGAATTAAAATGGATATGGATTTACCTCAACCCAGAAAAAGGATAATTAATCCATTGAGGTGTATAAATAAATCTTCATAATAATATCATGATATAACTCCAGAATTATTGAAACCTTAGAAATTAATATTTACCACATCGTTGTTTTTCTAAATCTATGACTATTAATATAGTTATCCATTCATGAATTTTTCAACTATGAGGAAAATTTTCAATGTTCCTTCTATTTTAATATAAATATCATAAAATATCAAGGGTCTAATGGGTCAGGATAAAAGGAGAAGAGGATGGATTTTAATTCCTGTGGTTTTCTTGAGAAATATCATGGCAATGTAAATTAAAAAACCCACATTTCAAAATTGGTGGATGAATAATCCCAAAAATATTAATAGGGAGATAAATAATAAATTTATGTATATAAAATAAGGGAAATATGAAAGAAATTTATGATGGGAGAAGCATATTTTAATATGTCTCAACATTAATTAATAACGTTATAAGAGAATAAATTCCCTATAAAAATTATTTTTGATGACAATTGATGACAACAATCTCTAAGGCCTAAAATGTAAGAGTGGTCATTTTCGATCACAACATCTGAGGTAGATCCCGGTAATTCATTGGTTAAAGTTATTCTAGTTGAAAATTAAAGTACGTAGGTCATACTAATATATTTTAGTTCTATGAATTCATTCATATAACAAATGATTATTAGATCTATTCAAACACAACATTAAAACATTTAATTTGAAATATTGATGAATATGAAAATGGGTCAATTTTTTCATCTCACGTATATAACTTATACCCTATCCAAATTTTGGGGTTGGATTTCCTATAAAACCTTGTGATGATTCCCTTTGTGTAATCAAATAATATTTCAGGCATGGATTGGATTTACTTATAAATATCCATTATAATATTTTTAGGGTAGGAAATCACTACATGTATTGCAAATCACAATATACTTTTATAAAACTGAAAGGAGGAGGATAAATATTTTTTTGGTACAAACATATCATGAAATTATATATTTTTCTTGTAATAAATAATATATTTCTAAAATTTATTGACACTAAAAAAACCATCCTAGTTGAAATTCCCTTTATAATGGAATATGATAATTTGTTTCTGGAATAATTATCTTGTCTTCAACGTATCCCTAATGTTGGGTTCTTAATAAATATCATACAAAGTTCTTTTCCAATATACACAACTCCATATATAATGACCATTTTTCAAATTGAAGATATTAATAAACAATCATAGTAGAATATATATATATATATATATATAAAGGTTTTATAATCCAATATGTTTCACCATGGGGTGTATCGGTTCTTGTAATTGAGCAGAAGTTTGGGTCAATACACCTCAAAACTGATCATCGTGAGTGCATCATGTTCAGGATATAGAAGAAGTATCCTCTACCATGGATTGATGACTTATTTTTTCAGCTACAACGAGTCCAATATTCTCTAATATGGACCTCTAGTTAAGATATTACCAAGTAAATGTGAAGATGGTGGATATTCCAAAGACAAATTTTCATATAATTGTTTATCCATATACATTCATAGTGATTTAATTTAGAATCACTAATTATATAAATATATCTTTATATAAATGATTAATAGTGTCTTTGGGGATTACCCAAACAAATTTTTTGAAGTATTTATAGATTTTATTGTTATCTACTCCAAAATAAAAGAGGAAATGAGGAACTTTTGAATGTCCTCTGAATGGTTTTGTGAATAGAAATGTTATTTCCAAAGTATATTAATTGCGAGTTTTGTATCCTAAATGTAATATTCTTATATCATGTTATCATAAGAAAAGGGATATTTAATGATCCTTCAAAAATAATGGTGATTTAAGGATATCACATATCGACCTCTGTGAAAGAAATCCATAGTTTTTATGGATTAACAAGGTAATATGATCGATTTCGGAGAAGATTATCATGATTTTTAATCACACTAACCAAGAAAATGGGGCTCCGCTGTAGTCACTCCACCATCCATGACTGCTGAGCTCCCAAGCTTCCTGAGGCAATGGTGCTCATCCATATCATCGGCTAAAGAAGGCTCACTTTGAACCCTGGCCTGGATCATCTAGGTTCATCTCAACGAGGCAGTTTTCATCCATGTGCACAGAACCCCCAAATTCTGGAGTGAACGGGCCTCTTCGTGAATTGAGGGCTGGAAGCACCACAATGAGAAAAATAAGCTCTTTGGAAAATCTTCCTGCCCCTCCCACTGGTTTCCGCCATGTGCGTGGATTCTTAATATTAATGTGGTCGCGTCTATCCCCAAGGATGGGCCTGTTGCCCTCAGTATCCTGGTCCGGAATCATCAGGGGAAAATCATTGCGACCCATCATGAATCACAATTCACTCTCTGGGAACCTGTGGTGACTGAGGCTACTGTTATCCTTGCAGGTATGATGCTCTATAAGGACCACATAAGGTATAAATTCAACCTTGAATTAGACTGTCTAACCATTATCAATGCTATCAATTCCAACGACGGCGGCCTCCAGTCTTTTAGATCCCTCATAAGGAGAATCCTTTCATTCCATCAAAGCTTCTCAATCTGTATATTCTATTTTACTAATATTGAAGGTAAAAATTCTTCCCATCATCTAGCAGCCTCAGGACACTTTGATGTTAACCATCTCTGGCTGGACCATTTTCTTTCATAGCTTTGCGATTGTACTTTCGCTAATCTCCGACGTTAATGAATATGTCTTTTAAAAAAACCAATAAAACATATTTGTGTGTAAATTAATTACCGAATAATGAATGCGATGTATCCAAACTATACATGGGTTGTGTACTCATGAAATATGAAAATCTTATTACCTATTCGCCCCAAAAATTAAAGATCCATTATATGAACTACCCAATGTAAGAACCAAAATTGTAATTAGTGATCTTTAGAGAAATTAATTAAGGACACTACCTCTATAGGGATAACTATTGAATATATAAAGATCATAAAAGCCTCAAGTATATATTTATATATAAATATATTAGTATTCACTAGAAAAGGATGGTAGAGATAATCAAAAACAATTATTTTCTAATCCATTACAGTAATGGTAAGGGAAACAATGTGGAACGTATTCTATCTATAAATGATCCCACAACCCTATAAATGATTAGGAATGAAAGGGATCCAATATTCTTAAAATTGTGAAGGATTAATATTTGAATAATTAAAGGATCATCATCATACCTTGTTATAATAAATAATCAAACATCAATTATTTAGAGAACCAATGAGTCCCATAAAGATGGTTAGATTCTATAAAAATTGTAGTGAAATTTCTGGTATTCAAATTTTCTAAAGATCGAGTTATATGGTTTGGAACTGGGATTTGTTTCCCATAAATGTAGTAATATAAAATAGAACATATAGATGTCACACATATATCATCCTCTTATATTAATTTTGGAAAAACTTATATGTATTTAGTTTTGATGTAAACATTATGGTCATATAACATGAAATGGGATATTGAAAAGTTTGTATCGTGATGATTTTTTTCCCATAAGGAAATGTAGAATGACAGATGTATAAGGGATTCATTAAACCATTTTTGATAACATGATGGAATTGAAAAACATATCCATGATTTTTTTCATTGGAATCCCCAGTAAAATTCAATCTAATAACACTATATGAGTTGTATTCAATCATCTTAAAAATTCTGTACATTTCATTTTATAAAGAAATATTTCTATCATAACTAACTCTATATATTATAAGTAAAGGGAGTGATGAATATTTTTGTAATTACACTCTCTATTGTTCATGGTCAAGATCTAATGTTTACCTTTGGTTTTTGGATATTCATTCAGTAATAATTGGCTTTATAACTGAGCATCAACATAGCTTATCACCCTTAGATGTATATTCAGCCTGGAAGAACCTTTCATACTCGATAAAATATGTTGAATCCATGTCCAGTGCATTTATAAGGATGTTGTGATCAACACCCTCCCCTAGTAGAGTCCTCATATTACAATATATTACATTCTATCATTCAAATAGGACCTTATGAGGCTCTATACAGGAAAAGTACTAGAATCTTACATGGAATAAATTCATGATGTTGGAAAGAAGGGAAACCTTAGTCCAAGATACATTGTGCCCTTTGATATCCTTGATCACATCATAGTGGTGGAATATCGACTAACAATCACACAGAACCTATCCCAATACATGAGGTGTTATATGTATCTCCCTTGATAAAGTATATACCAAAACCCTCACATGTACTAAATAATTATTTGGTGCCTTTGGAGAATCATCTCGTATATAAGGACTAGTTAGTGAAGATCATTTATCATAGAAACAATGTACAATGAAAAAATATAAATCACCATGTGAATTTTTTATGGAAGGACTACATGTTTGAGGAAAAAACATGTGAACAAGAATATAAGATGAAAAACAATCACTATTATCTTCATTAGTTCATGAAATGAAAAATTTATGGGTGAAATTTATGAATGGGGATGACTGTAAAAACAATGACTTTTATAAATAAAACACCATTTAAGAATGAATAAATTACATATCATGTAATTTATTTATAGGAAAAACATTAAGAAATTTGGGTATTTCGGACTATTATAAATTAATTTTATTCATATTTCAAATAACATTAAGAATCATAACCATTGATGACAATGTTTTTATACAGCGACTCTTAATATTTGTTTATTTGGGATTATGATAATGTCCAATTGAAATATAAAAATTATGTAACGGCCTTGACCAGTGGGATTGTAAACCATGTAGACCATTTAGAACAGATTATAAGGGATGAAGAATATCTGAGCTTTGCCCTTGAAAAATACCAAGATGAGATTAAACAACTAAATAATGAGTGAAACTATTTGTGAGAGAAGTTCAAGATCATCAAGATCATTACCAAAACCATGTTCTTCAAACCAACCCATTAACATTTCACCATCATAAAACATACCATTAGGGAATTAGGTTGTGTAATAAAGGGGTATGTTTCTCGACCAAAAATGTGTTTATTTTTTAATTTTAATTTTATTAAAAAATGATTATATTTAACCCATTTAAATTTTAAATATTAAATATTAAAATAACAAGTTTGATAAAAATTAGATTTCGATATGATGAAACAAAAATTGCATATTTGGGATATATATAGATTTAATCAAAACACTATTCTTTGATGAATTCAATATTTTTTCAAATAACTGACATTTTAATAAAATATTATTATTAAATAAAATATATTAAATATTAACATTAATAAAATTTTAAAAAGTCAAATGTAATTTTCTATTGGTCAAAACATTGTTATTTTAAAACCTAGTATATTTCAATAAATGGGAATTTTTTATTTAAAACTATAAAGGATATTTTTTATAAAATTATTTTGATAAAATAAATAAAATTTCTTTAATTGGAATTTTAAACTTATAAAAACGTAATTTTTTCATTATATTCCAAGACTATCAATTTTTTGGGTGAAAGTGAAATATGATATATTTATACTGTATGTAATATGACATCGTAAAATTTAAAAACTTACAGAATAAATAATATAAATAATATCCCTAACCAAATTTTTTTTCCCATTTAGAATAAATTTTTTAATGTTATTTGATTAATTTTATGAACCCTCAAAAATTCCTTTGAAACATATATATTATTTTAAGGTTTCAAAATCAATTCTTTATAGACATAGATCACTTCCACATGACCAAAGGAATTGTTTTAATATTTTACATTCTTATACTTATAAAATAATAAAAAACACTCGTATTTCATAAAAACAATTGTAAAATACCATGGTATGTTTTTTGATTTTTAATACATTAGCATATAAATTCAAAAACCTATGTTGGAAATTGGACAATAATTATCCTCTCTTATTATCTAAAAACCCAAAAAAAACTCACATTATTCTTCATAAAAATCTTTAGAGAACTAATTTAATCTTCTCTTCCCTCTCTAGATCACTCCCAAGGTACCCCCAAGATCTTATGAATCACTTCCCATGATTTAAGGACCACCCTCTCAAGGTATGGTATCCTCCCATTCTACTATTTAATGACCATACTTATTCATTTAATTCCATTTTATTTCAAATTTTTCTAGATTAGATATATTTATACACTTACCACTTAAAATCATTATGATTAATGAGTAATAAGAGACCACTTCCACTCCCATTAAACCCTTGTATAATTATCTATTTACACCTGTTATACTGATGAAATTATACTAGGCTTTTCCATGCCAAACATTGGGGTTATCAATACACATACCCATTTCCACATAATTTTATTCACCTAGTTGTTATGATCCTTCACCTTCTATGTATTTACAAGTATAAAACCACCACAACTTAAATATGGGGATCAAATTTATGAAATTCATCCTTATGTTGTATGATTTATGTAGAACACTTATTCATGTACCTGATATTAATGTGACGAGTGGTCCCAGATTTATATTGTCCTATAATGAAATGGGTAATGTCTTCTTCTCATGATATTATACTTATGTTTCATTTATGGTTAACCTAATAACACTATGTCATTATTTCTTCATGGTTATCCACAACATATGTTTAATTTGTGATGTTTTTTTATATTTCCACATCCCTATCTTGCTTTTTGGTTATCATGATATATCTTCCCTCAATATTCAATATTATGATTATATCCCCTCTAATGTTACTTTGATAAGTATATTGGCTCAAATATACTACATTACTTTATGATATGTTTTTTATTACCTTACTGGGATTTATAGCTCACCCCATTCTTATGTTTGTCCCCAGGTTATCCCATGTAGTTTTATAAGATCCAAGGAATATAATGTGATATTATTGAGTAATTATATAATAATTTTGTACCCAAGATTCAGTTTAGGGTTCTATATACCTAATATCCCATAAACACTAGGTCTCGTGATCATTTTGTATTTTATTAAGCTTATATTTAAGTAATAAACCATGACTTCAGGTTTATTAATGATATGGTTTTTCAGATCTTATTCTTAATTAAACATTAATTTATTCCTCAATAATTATTAAATTATTTTATAATATTCCTCTTTATGGTTTTCTAATATTTTCCATTATTAGTTGTTATAGAGTCTTCTTATATTTCCCTTTACATACTTAATAATGTACTCTTAGAATATTTTCCTCATATTTTTATCAATATATTATATATCTTCAAACAAAATCTAATTTTGTCTTTAATTTTCTTATAAATAGAGAATATGGAATATAATTTAATTATATTAATTACAATTAATTGTTGTTTTTTTTGTTAATTTCGTGTTATTAAAATTGAATTATTTGTAGAATTTTATTTTTTTATTCATCCAATGAATTTTTTAGGTTGAATATAGTGATTTTTTAAGGACATTATATAACATTGAAATGATATTTTTAATGAAGGTATTCTTCAAAAAAATATATTATGATTATCAAGGTAATATTTACCAATTTATTGAGAAGTCCTAGATAAATATTTTCCCATATTAATATGATTTTTTCATCTAAGATATTTCATGTTAGGTTTTTTCAATAAACATTGGATTTTATGATATAAAATGAATAAATGTTAGATATCATAGTTATCCCAAATTTTATATAATGAAATATAAAGATGATTAAAATAAATTTCAACTACATCTAGAAATGTATGGACATAGAAATGAAGCATGATTATGAACAATAAATTTTTTTTCATGAGGATAAATATAAGTATATTGTGATCTAATTATAAAATATGAATCCTTTATTCTTCTACTTATTATGTACATGGAAAAAATATATTCTAACCTGGAGAGTGATGATTAATATGGATTTGAATATTGTTTTCATATAAAATAATTTACTATTTCTAATCGAATGAGGTGTTGGAAGGTGAATGATGACATATAGAGTTATTTGGAAAAGGCTGGTGGATGTACGGTGAAAGTGGAGAATATAACACTAATAAGAAGCCTATCCCAATATTATTTATTTCATGTAAAGATAATACTGTTCTATTTAATATTAATTCTTCAGACTCTACTCCATAAGATTTATGTCATGCCACAAGGGTGAATATGGATGAATATTTAAATATGAAGTTATAAGTATATTAAATCTTAAAGGATGTTACTCTTTTGTAATATAACATTCATAAGAGTAAAACAAGAATAAATAAAAGTAATTAAGAAGTATTATATGTAAGATGTCATTATTAAGAGAAATACCTGGCCAAAAGTAGTCTGGTGGTGGATTAAACTATGGTCATGTAAGAGTAATCATTTCCACAAACATGATGTGTGATAATAACTCAAATCTTAATGATTACAACTCCTTGAGTTTCAAAACAAAATTTGTGTAAAAATATCACAATCAATGATGATGTGAATACAATGGGATAAATTGATTCCATATTAAAAATTTTGGGAAAATTGGAATTTTTATGGAATGTGGTCGTTGGGAGAATAACACAAAAACATGTGAGTCACACCACCATAGTGAAATGATAAAAAGTTATATGCCATTATCATGGGTGTTGTGATGTTAATGGAACAATTTTTATTTAATTTTATGAACTATAATAACACATTAAGATATAATTTAACATCATAAATTACTTATGAATGCATAGTGAGTCAAATTTTTTTTCTAATTTTAGAATATTTCATTTTAATTTTAGTGCCACTAACCTTTATAGTATTTTGGAGGTGGGCATTGGTATTTTTATTATTATAGAGATGAGATTGTGGAGTATAGAAAATGATATTCAAATTTTCGAAATAAAAGGGAATGATTTTATTACATGAAGACAATTTAAACATTTAGAAGTGGAATCTTTCGTAAATTAATGAAAACCCCATTCCTTTTTATAGTGCTTTATATATTTTTTTATTTTTAGAATACAGTTATAGAAAATTAGTGGAGGACATTTTTATTCTGGATTATAGATCATGTGATTATTTAATATTTAGTGGTAATGGGAAATCATTGAAATAAATATGGATATAATTATTTTATGTCAAAAGGAATAGATAAAAGGATAAATATATAGTGGAATCCTTAAAAGATAAATCAAAAAACTAAGGTGATTAACACTAATTTTATTGAGAATTTGAAACAAATATTTTTTATAACATTCTAAAAAATATATAAATTCATATTCTCATATTTAGATATATTTGGATAGTGACTCCAAATAATATATGTAAAAAAATCTAAGTTATAAATTTATAGACTGTTCATGAAGCAGCCAATATGAGACTGAAGGATTTTTTGATAAGGTGTATCCACTACAAATAGTATGTATAGTGTAATCTACATTCATTAGAGATTTTGTGTTATAGAATAAGTGATTTATAAATTAATATGTTGTATTTAATGAAGAAAATATGAATATAGGTGCATAAATGATTGGTCAAGGTGACCTACATGGATAATAATCACATGATCTACAATAAAAAATAGATACATGGAAATAAAAAATGATAGAATTATTCCTTTATGGTTATCTAATGAATGGAGGATAGAGTCTAGAATAGAATCTATAACACACATTTAATCCATGTCTAAATATTTGAAGGATAATGATATAAGTAATACAGAGAATAAAGAGAAATTTTAAACCTCACATGAAAATATAGTTATCCATCCCATGGTTTAATAGGAAAGTGGATTCAATGATTGTTTACATCTGTAATTAGTTAAAATATAGAATAAAGATTCAAAATTTGGAATATAGTTCTCTCAAATAAAATTAGATATGAGGTGATACAATAATGGAAGATTGTGAGGTACCATGGATAAGTGTCTATAATCTTATAAGGTCAATGGATGATGAAAATATATTTTTGTATATAATCTAAGGAAATAATACACGAGTTATGACTTTAACATGACTTATTTTAATATGTTATAACCATGAAAAAATTTAATGGAATTATAGAATGGGATGTGATTGATCAATTAAAAATATATGTGACATTGCAATTCAAAATGGGAGTCTTGAAGATAATAAAAAAACCATTGTGAAGGAAATTATATTTACTTAGTTAGAAGAATGCTTTTATTGAATGAGACATAAGGTTCACTAATAACTAATAATTACCTATTCATACAAGCCTATATAGAGAAAGAAAAAATTTATATTTAAATAAATATTAAAGACTCTATTTTTAATCAAAGCAATGATGAAAATTTAATGATATACTCGCTATATAAAAATATCTCTGAAGCGATTCGAATGGATATAGAGTAGGAAAAACATAAAACATAGGTAAATTGTTTTAGAAAATTCCACCACATAGAAATAGGTAATTTTTGGTATAATATACCTCCTGTAGTAGAAGAAAAATTATGAAAGATAGGGTGATGATGATTCCAAGTATAAAAAGATGTTTAAGTGTGATTTCTCACCCAAGGGAGTTAAATCCCATCTAATAGAGATGGATAAGTTTCAGAAATATATATGAAGTTATTTTTTAAAATGTTATATCTCAAAGGAGAAAAACAAGAAATTATTGAATGTATTACTAATTTAAAGGGTATTTTAATCAAGACTGACCACATTTCACAATATAAAGATGACCTAGAACTACCCAAATCCAAATTGGATTAATTTTTTTTAACTGACTATTATATGTAATTATTATTGAAATTGGATATATGATCCACTTGGTTTAAATTTTTAAATGAGATATATGAAAAATGATGTTAGATAATGGACTAGTGATTCATAGCATAACATAAAATATCAATAACAGTTAATGGAATTAGTGTGACACCTTGAAAAATATAGATTTCTAAATATTATGAAACGTAAAATAAAAAATAAATTGGTTTTAATTAAATATTTTTGTTTTCCAATGGGATGAATCCAAATATGATAATTAGAAAGTGATTTTATACCACTCACATTGTTATCTATCCTGGAAGCAATTGAGAGTATTCCTGATGGATAAACCATAATATTCTTTGAGGAATATATGTTATATTTTTTCCTTTCTCTAACAATTATTTCTAATTTAATAATCCTTGAGTATAATAAGTAATTATATATTTTAACTCCCATGGTTTAGAATATTAAGTGTTTGTAAAGGTTATAAGTTGTTATAGAGGTAATGAAATCCAAAGGGAGATTGGTGGTCTAATTTTTGAAGAGGTATTCCTCGTTAAGAATAAAGGATGTTTCATATACTAAAGGATGATTAATGAAATAATATGGAACCATGAGTTTATCTTAACAAGTGATATTAATTGATACAACATGTGTTATGAATCACACACTTTTTGAATTATATATGATCTACTGATTATCTTATGTTTTTTTCAATGAGAATACATTGAGTATTATTGAAGGAAATAAAAGTAGATTCTTATAAGCTTATGAAGTATATATGTTACATGGAAAACACTAATGATATTTAATTAGAGTAATGTTTCTTGCACTTAGGATAATTAATCTAAAACTGAGGTATTTTAATAATAAAAAAAATATTAAAATACATTCATGTAAATGATAACAATAAATTTTTTTATAAAGTGAATAGTACATAAAAATATACCAATGTAATAAGTAGATATAAATTACTTAGTGTGTGATGAGAATGATATTAATTGAAAATGGATCCAATAACTCAATGCCTAAATCTGATTTTTTATGAGTTATTAGGAGACCAAACCTTTTGAATTAACTTCTTATTTTTGAAAGAACTATTATATTTTTTATGTTAAGACGTTTTTTAAAAAGTGGATATTAAGAAATTTGTTTGAAACTATATAGTTCAAAAACTCATAAATATGTAATGTTTTAATTTAGATATAAATTTATGAACATTTCATAATATATAAAAGGGTGGTCTAGTCTCTCTAAAATAACATTCATTTTGGGAATAGAAAATTTATGTCGATTAAATGATGATACACCCAATGCGTTTAGAGATAAATATAGATAGGAGGGAAATAATTTTTTTTTGAATAAGAGGACTCTTTTATTTTTAATGTCAAATTTGTAGTGAGAATTATGCACAAAACATCTATATATAGTTTTTAGGATTCTATGGTAAAATAATGTCTTTTTATTTATGGATACATTTTAAAAAAACACATTGGATAGATACTTATAACCAAGAGGTTTGATGTGGAATTATCTGATAATAAGTTTTGTATTTAGTGATAGAAAATAAATATACGATGATAATCATATTTAAACAAATAGTGATATAAAGGAAATTTAATATGGTTTCTATACATGGGAACAATGACTAGTGAAAGATGGATATAGTACTGAAGACATAGGAAGATCATAAAATAACTATAGTATATGGATTTAATTATGAATAAATATACTATGATATTTCTATATATCAATGTCCTGAAATGAGGATATCAAGATGAGGATGATGATGATAAATTATGGATTTGAAGGATATTATGATATGGTGTACTTGGATTAGTCTAGTATTCTATGGTTTTGGAAGGATAAAGTTCATTTATGGGTTTATTTGGAAAATAATAGTGGATTTTTATTGATTGGGGAGAACATAATGCTAGAATGGTTTCTGTAACATCACAATAGATGAAAATATGTGAATAATATTATTATATATAAGGTTAACCCAAGAAATTTTATGATTTAATAGAATATTTCGCACTGTATGGGTTGTTATAAATGAAAAACTGAATCTATAAATGAAATTGTATTTCATTTTTAAGGAGGTAACTACATGAAAATATTTCATGTGCATGTGAACAATCATAACACAAGAGATTCAATTTGAGGTGTTGAAAAAATGGTTGCATCATTTATGGATGGTCCATAGTGTTACTTGTCGTATATATGACTAAGATTGTATTATATAATATTACCCCTCACCATAAATTGTAATGAATAAAAATAACTCAAGGATGCATAAGTGAAAAAAATTAGTTATATATTGGAAAATAATTAATCAAAAAAAAATATAAGTTGAGGTATTACCATAGTAGAATTCTACCATGCAGTAAATGGATGGAAAAATTTAATGTGACTCTAAAATGTGGTGGTCGGAGAATTCACACAATAGTGTATATGTTTTGCAATAATAGAGTGATATACATTAATTATAGTTTCATAATCATGGTGGTTATTAATCGAGAGGACGAATTTTTTATAAATCCTTGAACTCTTTTATGACTCATACATATGACATTTTTTCCCAATTAAAGAATCATAAAATATGAGTTTTACCCCTTTTGGAAATTTTATAATATCAGAGTGTATTATTTAGGGTTTTGAATAACTGATCATCGTGTTTTTTTGAATTATAATTTATTTTATTTATTGAAAATTTTAATGGTAACCATACTGTAATTGATAATTTAACATCCCAATCATGGGAAAGATAAATTATATCAAACCATAATTAATATAATTGCATCATGATCTAGTGGTCGCAAAAAATAATCTAGATTATGTTTGAATTGTGAAACTAAAATATCTGGTTCCATATTTAAGGAATTAAATATACTTAAAGATGATTATTTTAACTAATCTAGATGTTCTAAACAAAATGAATTTTCGTTAATGATTATTTTAATGTGATTTGATCCCAATAAATAGATCAAGAGTGAGAGGTCTGAAAACTTTAAAAAAAACTACATATAATTGATTTTGAATAAAAATAGTAAAATTTATACTAACATATTTAGTTTTAATAAAAGAATACAAAAATATATCCACATTATTATTTCAATGTCAAAATCATGTTTATTGAAGGAATAAGGCTTAAAAATATAGAGTTCCATTGATATATTTGGATGATAAAATATTTGAAGATGGATCATAACAAAGAAAATTCCATTATAGGATTATGTTCAATTGGAATTATTAATTTCCACTAATATATTAAATATGAAGACAAATAATTTAAACTAACATTTAGATTTAATTTTTATAAAGTTTTATAAGGAAAATAATAAAAAAATTACAAGTAGTTTATCTCTTTTATATTTAATTTTTTTAACGAGTATTAATGTGAAGGATAAAGAAAATTTGATTTTTCAGTCAACTATTGAAGGGTGACATATACTTTTGGTTTATATAGAAGATAATTTTGTGTTTATTAATAGTTTAAAAGAATACAAATTCTATAAAATGACAAATATATATATTCATTACTGCATAATGTATAAGAAGATAGAGTGCCCCGTAGGTGAAGATTGGTTGAGACATAACCCTTTGTAAAGGTAGTGTACCTTGGAATGAAGTGGCCATAAAAAAAATTGTATCCCCCAAAAGTGACTATATATAAATTTATCAAATTTTAATATCATTGTTGTTTTATTTTGGGATTTTATTTGAAAATGGTGAACCAAGTAAAATAATTTTTTTCTGTACTTTTTTTTGCATATCTGTTGGATGTTTTCATGAGAGAGTCATCAATATTTTAGTAGATTTAAAACATTCCTTCTTATTAGGGAACACGATCTGAAAAATTAGGGACCAAAATTTAAGGGAACGTTTTTAATTATAAGAACACCTATATTCACCCTCATTCATGATACATAAATTTGACCTGACCAAATAATATTCCCATGTATTTATCATGATTATCCAATCTAAATAATGATTAATTTTTTTGTATGAAAAAATATTACATGGACTATATTAATTAAATGAAAAGTATTTGTTTTGGTGTGTTAAAAATGTATTCATTATTTACCCCATACTAAGACTTATATGTTAATTGTTATTTTATAGTTTACAAAAATCACAATTTTCCTGAATGAGTAGAAATAACAAGGGAACTAAAAATTGGCCTAGATTTCTATTTCATAATACTATAAAAACTATGTAGAGAATATTATTCTAGATATTATTTAATAACGAAAACATTATTCGAGGTAAAATACAAACAAAAATTTAGATATTATCTCTCTCACCCAAGGTCCCAACACACTGTTCAGATAGAAATAAAAAATATTTTAACCATTATAAGGTCATAAAAATATTCAAAACAAGGTTTCTAACCTCTATAGACACTATTAATTCATTAAAAAATATGTATTTGAAAATGAATACCTACAAATATTAAAATGGAGTGATACATGATTGAGATGCATGATATCTAAACTATACATAAACTATGCATATATGTTAATAGTTTTAAACAATATATCCAATAATTCTATAAATATTTTCAAGAAAGTATATAGTCATGAAAAATTAGATGACTATAATAATTTACCATCACTACTAACCCAAATGTCATTATTTTTCAAATAATATTTTATCATAGGTAAATTTTAGTAGTTAATGTAAGGAAATCCACTAAAGATGTAATACCACCTATGTACACCTATTTTAAATGTGATGTTTTCCATGGAATGAATACAAAAAAAAAATAGGACAGTAGTGATTTATCCCAAAACCCATGGTGTATTTTTTTCTAATGATGATCCATAACTAGTTCAAAGGATCATCCAGACATTATTATTATAATAATATGATACCCTTATATATCTAATTTTAAACCAAACCATAATGAATGTTTTTCAAAAATAGTGGGAACCCTGCTATAATAACTGAATCCAATCTATCAAATAATTATTAGTTGATATTCTGAAAATAATTGAAATTTCACCACTATTCAACCAATGAGGATCCCCAAATTTATTTTGAAACACATCACAAAAATAATAGACTCTTATACTATTACTTCTAAATGAAAATAATTTTTCACCATTTACATACAGCCAAACTCAGTCTTACACATAACCAAAACACAAAACACATGCTAAATAAATAACAATGAAATCACATTAAAATCAAACCAGTCATTTTAAATTAATATAAAATCAAGGAAATATACATTAAAAATATTCATAAATTTTTTATTTTAAAATTGTAAACCATGAAAAATATTATACTATACCCACTTTTTCTATTCAAAACGTTTTTAATTGTATTATAATGATTTTCAAAATTTACTACCATAACATAAATAAATTAAATTAATCTATAGTACCAAAAAAATCAATCAAAACCACCCTAATTAATTATAATACAAATATTTCTATAATTAACTTGCTAAATAACATATCATTTTAATATCACTAAATGATCACTCAAGTGGATTATAATTAAATAGAGTAATTATCACTTTATAATATTGTAATATAATATGAAAATCATATCAATGAAATGTTAAATAATACTTATAGTAACATTACATTTTAATCATCACATATTTTAAAAAAAATTGAAAATAGTTGTGGCCACTGACTTAGTTATAATCCCGTCATGATTTCTATTTCTTTATCACAATTATTCTGTTTTTAATAACTTTTATGGGTTTAATTGACTATTATATTTTTTAATTATAATTATTATTTAATTTTTATTAATGATAAATATATTTCTATGGGAAATTTAAGTTTTATTAATGAAAATATTATAATAAGAGGTGAATTTGAGTGCCCATAATGAATATAGATTAATTTGGCCTATACTATTTAAATATTCAAGTACACAGGTAAAATAAAATTCAAATTTACCAGTTTATACATTTTTAATTTTGATATTTTTTTTATTTCATCCCTCTCCATATTATAAAAATTTTTAATTTGACCATTAAAAAACACCTCTATTTGGAGGCCTAAAAAATTATTTCACAGCGATATTTTCAATTATTCGTAATAAATAATACAATTATTTAATTTTAAAATATCTCTCTCTCTAGAATTAAAGTTTATTTGAGATATTATATAGTGTTGGAGATGATTTTGGGATAATAAGTTTTATATTGATCAATATATGGTTGTATATTTTTTCAAATACATTGTTCCTAGTGGTATTTTAAATATTTTGTCCCATGATTTTCTTCCCATTTGGCTATAAATTGTCACTTTGGGAACCAATTTTAGAATTTAATCCTCTAAGGGTGGGATTATTTTATTTTTTGGAGTTCTAAATGAGTTTTCAAAAAATCCCTATAATTTTTTTAAAATTTTATCATCATAATAATAGTTTAATTGAGTAAATACATCTATATATGAATTGTCCACATATACATGAAAAAATATGAATTAAGCTATCAAATTAGAGAAAATGTATAAAATGATATTTTAAACACATATCATTGATTTTCAGTTCCTTTAATTTGTATATTTAATAGTTTCATATTATTTTTCAGGTTCACTTTCAGAATTGAATATTATATTGAGCCACATTAACAAAATTAATGTCTTCACTTAATAAATTAACTATTAAATTACACATAGTGAAAATCATTTTTCTTATTATATAATACAACAGTTAATTTATATTTCATAAAACATTTTTAATGTTTATGTTCAATGATTTAATGTAATATAGGTTAATTTGGATTATAATAAATGTAGACCATAGAGTTACCCCAAACCTGGAAGATATTATAAGAAAAAAAAATGGAATACTTTTTTGTAAACATTTGTTGATAACTATCTCAAACATTTCTAAAAAATCATATTATTTTTCATATTATCTCAAAGTAAATGTCATTTCTATTACTTATTTCATGTATATTTAATTTCGTTGTCTCCTCCCCCACTATTTTAGGTTCAATTTATTAAAATTAACCACAATTTAAAACATGAACCCTTTAACACACATTTGATGATGTCTTATTTTATTTCATATTCTATATTTATTTCACTGAAACTATTAAATTTATAACATCATGAAAATTTTATCAAATTGTGGCACTAATTTTAGGGAGGGTCATCTTTACGTGTACATGTTTTTTATAAATTATTATATAAGTATATAAATATTATTTATTTATTTATTAGTATCATGTTAATTTTATCATTTTTTAATTATAGCGTCTATGTATATTGAGTTATAATTTGGGGGAATTTTTAGAAACCAATCCCAAACTAAAGGGTATTTTGTTTCATTGAAAATAAAAACCTATAGATAAAACCATTTATTGTGGCCACACAACCAACAAAAAATACTTTAAAATCCTTTATTTTGGGATCCAAATAGGAACTAAAATTTCATTTTTTTATATAATGAAATTAAGTTAAATTAATTTACATCACCTAACACCTAACATAATTACCATATTTAATATTATATTTTGAAATTTAATAATAAAATTGAAATATTGTATACTTTATTTATTTTCAAAATTTGAAAGTCATATATTATATGATTCATGTAAATATTTAACAAATTTATAAAACATTCCATACACTCTAAACCCTATGAATGTTTAATAAGATCATGTAGAACATATGGATTTCCCTTTCATTATGGAAGATAGTAAATATTAATATATCTATTATATGATCACCTCAATTAGGGGTTGGGAAGACATTAATTTTATTTTTGTTGAAATTTTAATCCCTTAATCCAAAATTCTAATAATATTAAAAAAATCCATTTAATAAGAAAATATAATGATAAAAGACATTATCAATATTAAAACATATTTCAATATTATCAGTTTGTCCATAACTTCATCAAAAATTTGATTAAATACTAATAAAATATTCTTATAACAAAATAATCCCAATATATCATATACTATTTTTAATTTTATGTGTTTCTAGAGTGGATAAGAATCTACCTACAAAGAATATTTTAATTTAAAACATGGAATAAACTATAAGCACAAAAAATTGTATGGGATACTTCATTTATGTAAATATTATGTGTTATGTAGATTAATTATCATTAAACACAAAGCTAAGTTAAAAAATACTTATTAAATTAAGGTTTAACTTTACTATGGATATAAAATTACGAGCAACCTATATGAAATAAAATTTGGAATATTTAAAAATAAATAAACCCAAAAGTAAATAAAAATATAACAAGATTGAAATATTCATAATTATTATTTCCCATATTTTTCATGTCAATTATTATTAGTATATAAAGAAATAAAATAACAATAAATATTATAAACATCATTATATATTAATTAGGTGGTATGATTAAGGATTTTATATAAGTATAAAAGGAATTATATAAAAAATATTTAAGGGTAAAATAGTCATTATATAGTCATTTAATACCTGACCATTCGATATATGGCCATTAGATATACATGGAGGCAATAAATATATTTATGTTTATTAATTTTAATAACTTAATTATTAAAAAATCTATAAATAATATAAATTTAACATATTATTCACATATAATAAATAATTCTAGAATGAAATTAAATGATAATAATGCATCTGTAAAAATATTTTTTATTCTAAATAATGTATAAATTTATAAATTAATTATTTATATTTATATATATGTAAGAAATTTTTTTAATATAAATTTATTGTAATTTTTTATTTAATTCTTAGTTTATAAGAAACTATTTTTAAAGATACATTTTTTTATAATTTAATTTTAAAAAAGGATAATTATCAATGAGTTGTTTTCTATGTATTGTTTCTGTTCTTCTTGATAAATTAAAATTTTCATTTTTAAAGAATGGTTTTATGATAATGTAATATTTATATACATAATTAAAATACATGAATTCATTAAATTATTATAAAATGGTATGAAATTTTAATTTAATCATTTCTTTTTAAAAACTTATTTTTCTAAAACCAATATATCATTCAATTATAAAATATATTTTCATTTTAAAATATATCGACTTGTTTAGTATTTTAATTGTATTAAATAGAGTTCATTTTTTGATTTAAAATATCAAAATTATGAAGGATTAGTTATATTTAAATTCTTTTAAAAATAGTAATTATTGTATTAAATAATGGAGTAAAATAAAGTAAGGTAAATAGGGCTCAAATGACAAGGAATGAATTTTGAATAATTTAATTTATATTATATCATTATATAATTTATTTTTATGTGAAGGATTCAAAGAAACCATTCAAACAAATATTTCCTTAACAATATCACATTACTCTCATTTTATTCTTTGTTTTCCAATCACCAATTTGCAAATAGACTATTCCAGGAAGACGATATAAAAATATAGAGTATTATAGTACTATTGATAAATTTGGGAGACATTAATAATTAATATTTATATATAAATATTAAATAATGTCTATGAATGTAGAATCTCGACTTATAGTAAGATAATGTCACCTTTACTAGTGATGTTGAGGTTATTGTTCTGCTAACTTTTAGAAACATGTGATCACTAATTTTTGGATCATGATAAGATATAAGAGAAATTATTTAGAGTATAAGAATATAGTTTTATTAATGATAATATCACCTTAATCATTGGTGATTACCATAATTCTAAAATGGAATCTATTCCCATGAATGAGGACATTGGGGTAGTTTTCCATGATATGAATTTGGATAGAAATCCAAGAATAGATAGCTTCCCTATAACTATCCATGATGATGCATAGGATATTATGATTATTGTGGTAATTGTTACTATATAATAATATTGAAAAGGATGATCATTTCTAGTGTTCTCTTTTACTGAAACAATAGTCCTTATTCTAAACGAGTAACATTATAGCTTGTTTAACCAATAATAACCCATAAGAATATATCTTTTTTATACAAGGTCTAATCCAAAATTTAAAAAGAAATTCCTAAATAAATTTCTCCCCTTCATGGTCTCAAAATATTATAATGGTCTTTTAAAAGTTATAAATATACAAGTTACGATCTTCTTATCACAAGATTTGATGTAAAATATTGTTTAAAACGTTTTTGGTTCAAATATATTGGTGAATATAAATATGAAGATATATTATTATATAATCAAATAGAATATCTTATTAATAGTTATTAGATTGACATGATTCTCGTAGTGGGTTTGTGATTTTCTATTTTGGAACTAATACCACCTATGGTTCTCGGTATCCCTTGCCTGTAAGTATTTTGGTTTAATAAAGTTATCTATTTGGATATGTCATGGTGATCCCCTATCCCCTGGACATTCTTTATTAGTAAAAGTACTTCTTAGTAAGAGTCAATATAAATCGTTCTACAAGGTGAGGTATGTACATTTAGAAGTATATTTCATCTAAGAAAAATATTTGACCAGATTTTTATCGATTATTAACTATTAATTATCAATTAAAGGATTCAATCCATTCAAAAAATATAATGTGTTCCAAAAACATACGGTATGTTGATAAGTTTAGAAAATATTAATGTCGTCATATTGAAAAGATTATCACTGAGGATTTCTGTACATATTCATTGGTGGATTGGTTAAGAAAAAGAAATTTATTATTGATCTATGTAAGAGATGTTTTATCTATATGTAAATTTTGAATCAAATACATATTAATTTTGGTGAATAAAATTACATGACACACCCCAGTGGGAATATTTTACTCATATATTTTTGTGGTAGGATCTCTATCAACTACATTTTTATTTCTTTCAAAACTGATGTTCTATTGTTCTTCTTCTGGTGCCCAAAAATTTTCATAATGAATTTTTATGTTTCCATCAGTAGTTTTATATGGGACTCCCCCTAAGATGTCCTATTACATTTGGTGATACGGTTTTGTTTAGTGAAGATCTCTGATGAATAGGGTATAAAAGTAAAAAAATATTGAGAAGCTAATAATGAACATACATTCCAAACGTGATGAGGACATGTTGGATAGGTATATGTTTAGGAAAAATACCCCATATACTTATATGAGAATGATCCTAATGATATATGGTATCGAGGATCAAGAAAATCGTACCTATAAAATATAAATTTGAATTCCATTCATATACTCTAAGTGAACATTATATTAATCATTTGAAAAAGGCAAATTACCTTCATTTATTATAACCGGTCAAGTCGATCACTCTTATTCCTATGTTTCCCACATCACAATATGATGTTTTTTGAAGCCTTGGATAACAGAAGGATTCTAAAAAATATTCTACATTATGAAAATATATTCTTCACTTCCAATGTTTGGTTGGATTTTACGTCAGGTTATTGTGTTTTTACCCGCTCTTACACAGTACAATTTTATACAATTGACATTTCATAACTCACACAACTACCACTAGGATTAGATCCATATTTTAAATTCACATGGTTTAATTCCATAACTACTAAATTAAGTATTATTTCATGTAATATTTATAAAAAGGGTATCTATTTTCAAATTTTATTCAACAAAAATGTATTGACTTATTTCCTAATTTGTCAATTTATAATAAATCTAGAATGGAGACCATCGAGTATGTATTTCTAGAATTTTAGTGGCCATGCTTCTCTTGGAATATACTAGGTATATATATATAAATTTATATTTCCCTTGGTATACTAATATATTTCCCCTTTGACAAGTGAAAACATGGGGTGAGTATCTCAAACAAAGGTATACCTTATAATGTGTCTCTCATGGATTCATTTGAGGTTATCTAAGAATGAATAAATATGGTGGAAATATAGGATCTTATGAGTGAAATGATCAATATTAATTTAAATTTCCTAAATTCATATTAGATTTGGTCTTGTTGTACTTAGGTATCCTTGTTTAAATTTTATTATAGGGTCTCCACCACCTCACCACATTTTCACACACTAGGAATGTTTTTGGGGAGAAAAGCCACAGAATATCCTAGGAAATTCCAAGTGAAAGTCAAAAACTTATTATTGGTAGCGATTGTAAAAATAAAATAATGTAGGGATGTGGCATATGTTTTTAAAAATGTGTCTTAGTGGTATTTTATTTCAAATCATTATATGGGGAGGGGAACATATTCATTACATAATCATGAGAAATTCTATGTGTTATTTTTTTATTGACTCTAAAATTTTATCCATTATGTTGATGAATCAAACGTAATATTTGGTATTAAATTAATTTTCAGTAGTTTTAATAACCAATGATGTTCTGATTATAAAATAAGGGTATTTAGATGACTAATTGATCATGGGTTCATGATTTTATTGGCATGAAATATGGGTAATAAATTACAGAAATTGTGGAGTCAAAATTATATTAAATTGAAATTATACAATAATTTTGAAATATTGGATCCCTTCCCCAATATTCTAAATTTACTATTATTAGATAATCTATTGTTCACTACTTATATTTGTACCAATTAAAGATTAATTTTAGTTCTATATTTAATAAAATATTTAGATCGATATATATATATATATACTTGTCTTGTGTTTTTACCAATAAAAGTACGTATCTTCCCCAAACTATAAACTAATTCTATGTTTTTATTTCTTCTAAATCTCTACCCAATTTTTCTCTCCTCATGTACTATCACACATTGGGTATGAATTTTTGATAAGATGTACAAGGTCATTTATTCTAAAGTAAGATATTACAATATGGAGTGATTCCATACATGTATCTAACAAGTTGTAATTAATAATTCTCACCAGTCTTTTAAATTCGTATATTTGTGAGTGGATGTGTGGGTGGTGTCAAGAATTGGAATACTAGAGATGTGTTTGTAGAGATGTTAACATCACCTCAAGATGCAGATGGATTTGAGATGCAGCTTATTTTCACTATTTGGGTCATTAGGTCATTATAGTTTTTTGGGGGGTTTTCATCATGGGGTATTTCGGTGTGGTGTGTCATGGGTGGTTTCAACCTTTGTGTTTGGGGTTCTTTCAATTCCATTTATTGGAAATGATTCTATATCATATTATACTTAATAAATATTCTGGACTAAGTATGCTTTGATCTTGAATGTTTTGGATAATAAACTATTATTTAATATAATATTTTGTTGAATTCATTCCTGAGACTATTTAAATAGTTTAAAATTAAAGAAAACAATATTGAAACAAAGTTAGAATCAGAAAATTTAACGCATTAATAATATTATATATTTATCTATAAAATTCATGGAACATAATAATTCATCCAAATTTTATTACATATTTTATTTTTAATTTTTTTTATTTTGCTTTTACATGAACAAGTACTATGTTTCTTGTTGTAGAATCACATATAGTAATTATACAATAAATAAATAAAAATTAAACTATAATTATTCAAAAAAAATTCCTTATCTCATATAAAAACTTATAAAAATACTTAATATCTTTTATTCCAATGCAAAAAATAATAGATATATTCAAACAAAGAGAGTGGGGTTTTTTAATTATTCATTACATAAATTAATATTAAGGTCATTATTAGTGTAATGTGATAAAACATTACCTAAAAATTTAATGGAATATTATAATGTCCAAAAATAACATATCCAATAAATTAAAGACACGTATTTTGATATTTATGGTCCATATATCATATTTTTAACCCTATTTAACCCATTTTACCCATACTGTGGTGGAATATATTTTCCATGGAAACTATTCATATAAAAAAAACTAAATGTGACATATTTATCAAATTTCAACCACAAAATTGAAAATATGGAATCCAAATAGAATTATTGACATTTGATGTTTTGGGGAGTCCAATGACTATATCCTTGGTGATGTTATTCTATTTAAATTATAGTATAGGAAATTGTGGTAACATCCCCTTTCACTTTTTTATCTCAACCATAACATGTTGACTTACCAAACACAATGATATATACACTAACATAACCTTTTTAATTTTTTCCCATTAGAGATATTCATTCATATATATAAACATCTTCATACTTCCAAGATGAATAAAAAATGGTAAACTATGAGTTTCAATTAACAAATCCTAAATTATGGTATTGATATAACATATAATCTATTATTTAATCTCATTATTACATCAAACCCATGGCTCTACTTTGGAATATTACTCTCATTCATTTGTAGTTAGTTATCTTATTTTTTTACCTCTTTAAAACTCACATAGATGGATGGTGGAACATTCATATATGAAATATATGACTTTTTCTATTTCTTTTCTATTTCAATATTCTTCTTATACGAGTCTATGTATATTTGATATATTCCAATTCTCATCATTTCCAAAATGCTCCATTAAACTCAGAGAGTTATCAACCTAATTTTTGTTCCAAGGATGTTAATTTATTTACTAGTCATACTCTTTAATAAGCTCCAACTACCATCTCTATCCTATATTCATCTATTAGTTTGTTAATATATATTTCAGGATTTTATAATTTGTATATCTATCACACCATTCATAATTAATTTAATTCCTCCGCACTGTCAACTAAAAAATTATTGCTTCCTTCTACAAACAATGATTCATTTAATTTTCTTTGGGATTTTCAATTTTCAAGAGAATTATATTTTCACTATGTATTCATTAAAAAGGATACATCCTTAAAACTAATTTGATGTATAACTATAGATCCAATACCCTTCTTCTCATCATGGTAGTATAAGAATGTGATAACTAACCAACATTCTATTCATCTCTTTAAAATTCAAATTTCATTTAGCTTTTCACATGAACTCAACTCCCTTCCAAGTCAACTTGGTAAGAGTATTAGATTACCATGATAAATATCTCACAAATCAATGGTAAAATATATAAAACAAAATAATACTATGGATCTTTTTTACTATGGTTAGTCAAGGACATTTCTCCAAAATATACATCATTTAAGGACCCAATGATATAACGATATATTAGACTATATTTCTCAACAATAAAACTTTATAAACAAAAAAAATCACACATGGTAAATTTAGAATACAACATCACCTTTCTCACGGTCTTCCCTAAAATTCAAATGTTATCTTAATAATATTCATTTCTCTTCAAATATATAAAATTACAACCAATAATGAAAAAACTATTATGGTAATATCTAATTAAAACACTCCTTAAATCCATGGAAAAATCAAGGTAATTAGTAACATCCAATGGAATCACTATAAACTCATTACTTTTATACCTCAAATAGATGGTGGTTTTTAGTATTTACTCTTTTTAACCCTCAATTAATGATATATAGAATTGAGTTCAATCATTGAAATTTATTGATATCCTAATAGTTGATCCAACAAATCATTAATGTGGTGTATAAGATACTTATTCATGATAGTGAAATTGATATTTCTCTGATAATAAATAAAAGGATTAATTGACCAAAATTTATTCTCAACAAAAAATATTTTCACCCCATGGTGATGGACTATGGTGTATGAATCCCGATTCAAGTTTATATTGTGGTGGCTTCTTTAATTCCATTAACTCAATTTGTTTTATTCAATATGGATTAAATGAAATAAGAATTGCTCTAGGTATTATTTCAATATAAAAATACACCTCATGATTCATATGAAGACTAGGAAAATCGTTTTCAAATAAATAAAAAAACACACATATAATTTGAATATCTATAATATTGAGTTCTTTTCCAACCAAATAATATAGATACACTTCATGGATAGGAATTAATTCGCATGTGATAGATGTAATTTCCATTAGAACATTATATTCATCTATTCAAAAATAAAAAATTATAGGTTTATTTAGAATATGAAATATGACCTAACTTCCTCTGAAATTGATATAGAATCTCGATAAATAATTCAATTTTGTGTATAGAATCACATAAAATCCAATAAGATATAGAATCAAAATATTTAAAGTGACAGTGCCCAGTCAGAATATTGTATCAGTGAGAGGGGGATGGGTGAATCAGTGATACTCATATTCTATTATATTTCTATTCAATTAAATCAACCTCACCTCTTGTTAATGATCTCAGTTCCCCACTGAGTAATAAATCAACACCCATCCAAAGGAAAACAATGATTTAAAATGATTGCTATTAATAGGAATAGATATGTCCTTGGTATGGTTTGGAAATGATCCAATACCATAAAATACACTAGAGATCAATCCTTTTATTTCAATTAGTAGGATGTACACTTACACTTGTGTAGCACTATGAAACAGTACAACTAGTTCTTGTGCACCCTATTATCATAATAGGGTAATTAATTTATTTTGTAACATCTCATTTTACATGTCTTTATTTTCAATTCACCGAATTTATTCAATTTTAAAAAAATTCATCATATCCTTAACCAAAAAAAGGTAGGTACCTCTAGGACAATGTAAAAAAAACCAGACTGATTACCCTGAGTATGATGCCCACAGTTGGATTCTTCTTGGTCCAATCTTTCAGTTGAATATAATAGAATAGAATCATCACCAATCTAATACTTTTATACAATTTCAAGACAAATATAATCGACACCACTTAAAAATAGGTATGTAATAGTAAAAAAAATATAATCGGCACCACTTCAAAACATATAAGCAATAGTCAAGAATAATAGAATCAGCACCACTTCAAAACCTCTTCTTCACTCTTTATGACCTAGATCTTCTCTATCGTATACTTTGAACATTTATCCTTAATAAAAAGTACAAAGTAACTCCTCCTTTTATTGGTGACAATTGCTGGGAATCCAAATGTTTTTCCTGCTCACAAAAATTTTCCTAAATTTTAATTAAACCCTGAAATTATTGGATACATTTTTATTACTTCATCATACTTACTCAAAAATCCTAGAATATTTTTGAATCTTCATCTCAATATTCATCACTTTCATTTGTATCACCATACCCATTTCTTATTCTATAAAACTAAAATAATTTTTCATTTATAAAACAAACAATTTGGGTATAATTGTTGAGTACAATTGTTTCTGTTTATGATGGTCTTTAATCTGCACCGTTTCTTTTCATTCACTTTCACCAGTGAGTCCGATTTAAAACAATGTCATTTCCCTATCGGCAAGATAGGCATCATATCCTTACATTCTCTTTCCATCAGCATGATTGTTTCCTCTTTTCTATCAGCATTACTATTTCCATTGGCACAACTATTTCCATTAGCATGATTCTTTCAATAGGCATGACTATTCCCATCAACACAATTATTACCATCTATCGAACTATTCCCATCGAGAGTACTATTCCCATCAGAATGACTATTCCCATCAACACGACTATTCCCATTGGTATGACTATTCCCATCTGCATGTCTATTCCCATCTGCATAACTATTCCCATCGGTATGACTATTCCCATCGGCGTGACTATTACCTTCGGCACAACTCTTTCATCAGCTTGACTCTTTATTTTTTCCCATCGACATGACTCTATCCACTTTTATCGGCATGACTATTCCATTGGCATGACTATTCCACTAGCACGACTATTCCATCGGCATCACAATTAACATACTTTCAATAGTAACCACCATTCATAGATTTTTAATAGTGACCCCCATTCATAGATTTTAAATTTTCCCCACCATTAATATCTTTTCAATAGTCACCACCATTCACAACATTTCAATAGTAACCACCATTCACATCTTTTCAATATTCACCACCATTCATAGCTTTTCAACAAGTCAGCACCATTCACAACTTATCAATAGTCACCACCATTAATAGCTTTTACTTACCCCATTCTTCCATCAAGCATGCAGAATAATTTCTACAACTTTACATATGGTTTATGAGAATTATGAAATAAAAACTCATCTTCACATTTGACATTGTAAAGTATTATTACATTCTATTCATTCTACTTTATTTATTTCATTCTAATCCTGAGGAAAATTTTTTTGAAAACAGGAGTCTGATTATTTTCAAAAAAACAACCCCAAAATAATTGTTTTCAAAACAAAGTGAATTGATTTCATTTCTTCAAAACTAACCTTGAAAAAAATACAACTATGGAAACCTTCATCACATTTATCATCATCTTGGTCCCAACAATCACCCCCTTTGGATTTTGTTGTCAACCATGTTTTATAAATCACTTAACATTGTAACATCAAGAAATGGATTATATATCAACAGTTATAATCCTACATGAGATAAATATTTGTATGAAATATGAATCATTAACAAAAAAAACCATACCATCCAAAAAACTGATCATGATAACCTCTTTATTTTCTTCATTATTTCTAAAAACAGATCAACTTCTTTTCCTACAAACACTGTAATAAATGTTATAATAGTTTATATATAAAACAATACATAATTCACAGGTTACCCACAACTCTATATTTTATGAAAGAGATTTATGAAACAAAACAATAATACCCCTTGAAAAATAAATACAAAGGTAAAATGGAGACAGGACAAAAACAAATACGTCAACCTTAAAGAGAATGAGGTCGGACACCCATGTTCAACCTCATTTTTTAAAAAGATTCATTTGATAAAGGTTTTGTGAAAATATCTTCAACCTATTATGATGATGGAATATACTTTGATTCATTTCATTCTTCTCCACACACTATTTAATGAAGTGATATTTGATATCAATATGTTTTGAATGAGAATGTTTCAAAGGATTCTTCATGTGATTGATTTTACTTTGATTGTCACAACATAGTAGTAAGGGTATCTTCACTTAAACAGGTAAATCTTCCAATTTTGCTTTCATCTGCATAAGTTTAGTAGCATCTTGAGTAGCAGAAACTTACTCAACTTCATCCACAATGAGAGTTAATGAATTTTGTTTCATTAAATTCCAACAAACAAAATTATTTCCCAAATAGAATACACTACAAGATATGGATCATCCCTAATCAACATTTCATACCGAATCTGCATCTGAATATCCAGTCAATTCAATAACTTTTGAGCTATAATATTTTATTCCAAAGTTTGTTATGCCTTTGATATATCTAATAATTCTTTATCCATCAAGTAAATGTGATTCTTTTGGAGTGCATTGGAATCTTGCACATGTGGTAATATCCAAAACAATGTCCAGTCTCAAGGCAGTAAAATAGAATAGACTTCTAATCAGCTTTCGATACTCTTTTTCGTCAACTTATTTTCTTTATTCATCATTACTCGTAATTATTCCCACTTAAATGGGTGTTGAAATAGGTTTTTGAATTTTCCATGCCAAACCTTTAGGGAAGTTCTTTTTCATACTTTTCTTCAGAGAGGAAAATGTAATATTTATTTTGATAGATTTGTAACCCAATAATTTATTTCATTTCCCCCAGCATGGAAATTTAAATGTATTCTTCATTTATTCAGAAATTATTTCACTGATTCATTTATCATTCAAAAAAAGATAATATCATCAAAATAAAAAATTACAATGACAAAATTATCCTAGATTTTCTGAGGTAAATATTGATATACACGCATCCATTGTTAAAATTCATCTTTCATAAGTATTTATCCAATTTAGAATACCATTCTCTCAAATCTTATTTTAGTCCATACAATTTGTTTTTCAATATTCACAAATAACCATCATTTTTTCCAATAACAATGATTCAAGGTTGATCAATATAAACCTCTTCTTCAAGATCACCATTTAGGAATATAGATTTAATATCCATTTGAAAGATCATGTAGCCTCATTGTCCAGAAATAGTAAGAAATATTCTGATGGTTTCAAATCATTCCACTAGTGAAAAAGTTTCATCAAAATCATTACCCTCAATCTTTGAATACCCTTTGCAAAACAATCGTTCTTTATTTCTTATAATTTCACCTTTTTCATTTATCTTGTTCCAAAAAATAATAATTTTGCACCAATGATGTTTTTGTTTTCTGGATTGGTTATAAGTTCACATGGATTATTATTTTCAATCAAATCTAATTGATCATTCATGGCTTGATCCCATTCTAAATGCAAAAAATATTCTTTCACGTCATTTAGATCCACTTTTTAATACAAATAAGTATGTGTAGTGAAATTTGTTGTTCTTCTGGTTTGAACATTCTGATGTTGATCACCAATTTTATTTTGTACTTCCACATGTTTCCTCAGGCTTTGATATGATTTTCAATTGACTTCCCCAACACTATAAACAGGTGAGTCCAATTATTTACCTTTATTATGATTACAATCATTTGTATCCTTATCAAAATTATCTTATTCAACTTTCGTAACATCATTATACTCCTGAACATGTTTACCTTTCTGAGATACATTATTCACTATTATATCAACTGAATAAACAATTCTTTTTGTTTCTTTGTTAAATCATTTGTACCATCATCCTTCTGGAGAATAGCTAATAAAGAATCAATCCTTAAATTTCTTCTCAATCTTAAAATAGTTTCCACCATTCTTCTTTATAATACATGGACTCACGAAAACTCAGAAGTTCTTAAAACATGGAGTTTTTTCTTAAAACAATTTATAGGGAGTCAGATATAATTGAGGTATGTAGACACAACAATTATGAATATAAACAGTAGTACTAAAGGCTTGTCTCCAAAAGCAATGAGAAAGTCCATTATCAAGTAACATAGTTCATCCCATTTCCACCAGAATTCTATTATTTCTTTCAGCAACCCCTTTTTGTTGGGGAGTGTATGGAGAGCTTTACTGATGCTGAATTCCATGATTCTCAAGATAGTCTTAAAACTATTCAATTTTGTATTCACCACCACTATCAGTTCTCAATTTGTTCACAAAAGGCTCACGTTTATTCTTAGCTTTTCTTCTGAAACTTTTAAACATTTTCAAAGCGTATGATTTGTCTTTCATGAACATAACACAAATAATATGATTAAAATAATCAATTAAAGTGATGAAGTACTTACCTCTATGTGTTTATTGTTTTATCATTGGCCCACTTATATCAGAATGGATCAGCTCTAGGGGTTGTTATGAACAACTATTAACTTTCTTATGCACATCAATTGTAATTTATTCCTTTCTGGAAGATACTGCAACACCAATCTATTCTTCTTCGCATATTATTAATGTCTTGAACACAGTATATTTTAGATAACTTTCTCATGTTTCTATGACACATATGTCTCCGACTTTTATGTCATACCTAATTCTCTTCCACCATAATCATTTGACAAGAGTTTTCTGAATCACCAACCTTAAACAAATTTCCTTTCGTATATTATCCTCTTGTAACAATCATTCCAACTTATTTACTTTTTACAAAAAATCCATCTTTATTTATGATAACTTGTTACCCTTATCACACAATTGTGAAAAGCATAGCAATTTGTGTTTTATCCTATCAATATATAATGTTTTCATAGATTTCATCTTTTTTTTTCACAAATAGATGACCCAACACCTTTGATTTTCAATGATTCCTCATAGCCAAATGTCATTGTGCCTTCTTGAGAGTCTTTCATAGCCTTCAACTATTTCATGTATCTATTTATATGAGAATAAAAATTCACTACCAATTATCTAGGCATGTTCTCCTTTGATGGATTTTAATGAAGTTTCAACAACAAGTGCCTTTTCTCAATTATTTTCATTCATCACCTTCAGTTTTTTAGAATTAGGAATCTTTTGCTGAGGTGGTAAACAAAATAGGGCATACTTTTTCAAGGTTTCCATTTTGATCACTTCTTTCACAAATAGTTTCTATGTTTTGGAACATGTTTTTAATCATCAATTCATTAATTTATGATTCATTTCTGACACCATTCTCATTGATTTTTATTTGAGGAGATTTAATCCCCCTAAATTTTGGACTTTCATAACCAATAAGATAATAGTAATGTTTTTATTGAACCAACATGTACTGGAAATGTGTCCAAATCCCCCACAATACCAGAAATATCCATAGAAACAATATTTTCCTCCAAAACATCCATAATGATCGGAATTGTGAAAACATTTCACAACCATATTCCTTTAACATTCAATTGGATTATTATTTTTCTTTTCAAATGTGATAATAACATAATTATTTGGAACTTTATTAGATCCATATAAATCCTTTTTGGACTCAGGATGTTATCTTACTTGTGAATTATTCACTTTGAACTCATACATAACTTTCCTAGAATTTTATTTTCAATCAAAATTTCATTCTTCTTCTCACCCTTTGAAAGAATCTTTCTTGAACCTCCTCAAGTTTCTCATTATGAGAACATTCACCTACTTCAATTATAGAGTTTTGGAAATAGAGACTTTTCTTTTCATCTTGGGATAGGTTTGGTTGGAAAAGTTCTAACTCTTCTTATTTTTCCATCATCTTCAATTCCAAATGCACATCACAATTCTTTTCATCTTCAAAATAATTCATCAAATCGTCAGTCACTTCAACAAGAATTTCTTTATCACCAACTAAAAATTCTTGGTTTCTTGAGCATTCATCTACCAACATTTTTGTCGTCTGATCATTCTCATATATTCTTTCAACTCTTCTTTAAAATGCATTTCATTTTGAGTTTCCTCTTCTTCTTCAAAACTACTACTTATGAATTTTTCATCATTCACTGTTTTAATTAAAGTATTTTCATTACCATACTCAATGTATTTTTCAGATTCAGCATCACTCTCTTCTTCTTCATTATCTTTGGACAAGAATCTATTATTTTTTATTTGAAGGATTTATTTTCTTTTCATTTGTCTTCCTTTTTCTTCGACGATATATTTGTTTTTATTTCATCAATATCACTATACTCTTATTTCTTTCTTTGAGGAAAATTATCTGAAATGTGAAAAACACCGCACATTCAAAATATTTATGGGGAATTTTACCTTTTTATTTTCCTTTATCTATTTTCACAGTGTTTGAGAAAAAGGATAATATTTCATATAGATTTTTACATAACTCATATTTAGTGTCAAAATCACTAGATTCGTCTTCAATAACAATCTTATTATACTTGTCTTGATTCATATCTTTGAAATACATTTCAATATCAACATTTTTTTGGTATTCATAGCATTCTCTCTTCTCATTTCATATGTGATAAGAGTGCTATGTAAATCATCAAGCGATAATGTTTTAGGATCTTTATCATCCAGTGAAGAAAATTTTGGATTGAAATTTTCAGGTAGGATTCTCAAGATCTTTATAACAACTATAGAGTCTTTCTGCTTTTCATAAATACTTCTTATAATTATCACAATATCATTCACTCTGGTAGTTAATTCCCTGAGAGATTCATGCTCACCCATCTTTAAATCTTCATACTTTAATATCTAAATTTGTAACTTGGCCTTATTCACTTTTATATTGATTTCATATATGTCTTTCAACTTATCCCATATATCTTTATCTATGGAAACTCCTTTCACTCTCAATAATTTACTTTTACAAAGTGATGATATCATAAAATTCTGGGCCCTTTCATTATTCTCAAGATTCTTCTTCTCAATATGTATAAATGGAGCACAATAATCAATTAGAGGAAACCCATCTATTTCACCTCCAAGAACATCATAACTGATAGACATAAGCTCTAGAAACATTATATCTCTACAGATATGATAGTTATCTCCATCAAAGACTAGAATACCATAATAGTTCACACAATTCACATTCTCCATATGCAAAGAGTAATGAAGGGAACCTGGCTCTGATACCAATTGAAATTTCCCAGTCGAAATATTATATCATTGGGAGGGGAGGGGTGAATTAGGGATACTCCTTTTCATTTTTATTTCTCTTAAATTGAAATAACCTTCACCTACAGTTTAATATTTTAATTCCCTAATAAGAATCAGATCAAAACACATCCAAAAGAACACAATGATTTATAAGGTTCACTATTCAATAATAATAGCTACATACTATATATAGTATGGAAATGATCTAATACCATACAATCCACGAGAGACCAATACTTGTATTACAATGAGTAGGGTGTACCCTTACAGTGATGTTTCACTATGAAACAATACAACTAGTGCATGTTCATCCTATCATCACAATAGGGTAATACAATTGTTTTGTAACCTCTCATTATACCAGTGTTTATTTTCAATTCATAAAATGTATTCAATTGTAAAAAAATTCTTTTTTCCCTTACCCAAAAGAATGGTATAAACCTCTTGGACTGTGTAAAATAATCAATCTGATTACCCTGAGTATGATGCCCCTGTTAGATTCATCTTGGTCATATCATTCAATTGAATACAATATAATAGAATCAGC
Source organism: Viscum album (assembly GCA_963277665.1). Classification (NCBI taxonomy): domain Eukaryota; kingdom Viridiplantae; phylum Streptophyta; class Magnoliopsida; order Santalales; family Viscaceae; genus Viscum; species Viscum album. The sequence continues at coordinate 580,058,684 of OY728143.1, forward strand.
ACCACTCAAATCCTTGCATATAATATTCAAGACAAATAAAATCATCACCACCCGAAAACAGTTACGCAATAGTCAATACAAATAGAATCAGCACCACTTAAAATATGTATGCAATAGTCAAGAAAAATAGAAACGACACCACTTTCTAACCTCTTGTTCTCTCTCTAAAAGCCATATTTTTTCTCTACTCTACTGTGAAAATTACTCCTTGTCAAAAAGTACAAACTACCTCCTCCTTTAATACATTACAATTGGCAGGAATCCACAAGTTTTTCCCACGCACCCAAATTTTCCAAAATTTAAATTTCCCCTTGAAATTATGGGATTCACTTTGACTTCATTGCAGTTTCTCAAGGCTTCTTGAATCTTCTCAAAACATCACCTCAATAATAATCTATTTAATTTGTATCGTCATACCCATTTCTTATTCCAAAAAACCAAAAAATCATTCTTTTAGAAAAGAATAAATGTTGAACAATTGTTGAGTACGATTATTTCTGGGTATGAAAGTCTTTAATTTGCACCATCTCTTATCATTCACTTTCACATGTGAGTCCGATGTAAAAGAAATCCATTACCCTATCAACATGACATGAATCATCTATTCACTTTACCTTTCCATCAACATGACTCTTTCCTCTTTTCTGTCAGTACAACTTTTTCCATCAGCACGACTATTTCCATCAGTATGATTATTCCCGTTAGAATGACTATTCATATCAGCATGATTATTCACATCGGCACAATTATTCCCATCGGCACAACTATTACCATCATCAGCACTATTCCCATCTGGATGACAATTCCCATTGACATAACTATTCCCGTCAGCACAACTATTCCCACCGACATGAATATTCCATTGACATTACACTTTCCTCTTTTCCATCAGCACAACTCTATCCTCTTCTGTTGGCACTACTATTCCATCAGAATGACTATTCCATCAGCACGATTATTCCATCTACATCATCATTCAAGGATTTTAAATAGTCACCACCATTCATATATTATCAATATTTACCACATTTCACATATTTTCAACAGCCACCACTATTCAAATATTTTCAATAGTCACCACCAGTCACGACATTTTAATATTCAAAACGATTTACATCTTTGCAATAGTCATCACCATTCCCATCTTTGCAATAGTCCCCACCATTCACATATTTTCAATAGTCACCACCATTCAAAAAATTTACTTACCCCGTTTTCCATTAATATTTCATCATAAGTTTTACCACTATACTTATGATTTATGAGAATTCAAAAAATAGCCAAGCATCATCACCTTTAACATTTTAATGTATCATAACACTCCATTCATTATAGTTTCTTTCTTTCCATCTCATCCTGAGAAAAAACATTATAAAAATAGTAGTTTGATTATTTAAAAAAAGAATTCTTTCCAAAAATAGTGAATTGATTTCTTTTCTTAAAAACCAACCTTGACAAAAAAAAAGTCGACTCTTGAAACCTTTATCACCTTTATCATCTAATTGGTCCAAATATAAAAGATTCACATTCTCACAATAATTAATAAGATATGGACTATAGAATTGATATTTCACCATCATCTAATTAATATTTTTCACCACTAAATAAATATTTAATGATTATGGTTGTACTTTTATTCCGTTATCAAATTTAATTAATATAACGGAGTAGGGAGGTCTGGAACTAAATAACATATTTTGTATTTAGAGTTTATAAATTTTTTTCCATTCACCATATCCTTATTATAACATGATTCGTTATCCATGGTCACATGAGAATTTACCTTTTCCAAGAGATAAAGATGTTATTGACACAAATCATCATTATAAACCTTTTATTAATTCACTAGTTAGCATAATGGAATAATCCCTGTATTTGAAGAATTGTATGGTGGGTGGTTTGTTTGTTTCCATATTCATTTAATTTTTTATCAACCAACATATTTATCAACTTTTTATATTTTATGGAATTCATTAATATCCATTATATGTTTAAATAACCACAATTTTACATTCATTAAATTTCTTTAATATTCCCTCCAACATTTTCAGTATACAGGTGACTGGAATTACATTCCTCAATGCAATTTTTATTTGTTATCATGAGAGAAAATCATAATTTTCCCATAAAACCATGGTAATGATTAGAATCTATCAATTTCATTTCTACCATGAGATAACATGGACTTATTTATTCCCAGTTATTGAATTACTTTATATATAATTCTTTTCAGAGAATTGGTTTTAATCCAACAAAGTATTAATTAGTTTTACTTTCTAGAAGATTATTAATATAGAATCAAACTTTAAAATTATTGTGAAATTTTTTTCATATGTACTAGTGGATTAATCATCCATTTTTATTCAAAAGTAATTTATTAGGAAAAAATTAAAAAGAATATGGGGGAAGTACTTATTGAAAAAATTACACTTAATCTCATGTCATTCCATGGATTTTATTTAATAATTTTCATTCATATTATTAGTAACATTCGATAATATATATTCTTCACCTTCAAAATTATAAATTAAAAAGGAAACTTTATCACTTTCCAAGCACATGAGGAAAAAAAAAATTTCTCACTGGTATTACTATATTTCTTAACATCTGGTTGAAGAGAAGACCCCTTAGAGAAGTTGGATGGTTCCTTATGAAATAATTATCAGAATATTGTTCCTTCTTTTGATCATTACGATGGTCAACATGATTTATGGATTGATAATGTTGTATGAAGATAATATTAATATTATACTTTTCCAAATCCTAATCAATTTGGTTGCTAATTGCGATATTCATTACATTTCCCATTAAATTAATTGTTAAAATGATTCCTTCTTGGTTAATCCATTGACTAAAACCAAAAAACATAGTATAATAATCAAGTTAAAATAATATAAGTGATAATTCATATAATGACAAAAAAAATTCCAATTATGTCTTTAATAATGACAAATTTTGATCAACCTATTAATTTTAGGGTTCATCTTATAAAACATAAACATCATCATAGATTTTATTAGGTTATATCCCTATATCCCACACAATATAATGTCTAAAAATAAATAAATATTACCTCTAAAATAAATTATTGATATCCAATTATATGATATATATATATTAAATGTTTTAATAAATATTCAATATATATCCCATGAAAATGACCAAGAAACATAATGATTTAGTTTATATGGAGAATAGGTAAATTAAAATCATATTTTGGTATAATAATATTCTCTTTATCATCTTTATTCACAAAAGGTGCCCTTCAATACTAATCATACTTAACATATTTCATCATAACTAGCGAAAAAATCGAAACATAAGAAATGATCAGAATAGATTATTAGTGAGTATTAACATGGGAGATATCATTGAATTACCAAATATATGCATATAATGAGAATAAGGGTATGATAATATGTTATCATCAAGGGAAAATAATACCAACAAAGATAGATATGATAAAAATGATTCATGGAAAAAACATTAGAATGTCACAAGATTTGGGAATCCTCAATAAATAAATCAGGGGACATGAGTTCATATCTTAAGTATGTTAAAATGTCACAATATGATTTCACCATAATAGGCTTAAAAACCATATCATACATCAAGGTAAACTAACAAGACCCTAATATCACAATATATCAGGTATCATCGCCTCTTTCCAATATAATCGGGGATCAAGAAATACTATTTGCTTCTCATAGTGGGTTAATAAAATCACCTATATTCCTATAATTATCTCCTTAGATATGATTATTTAACCAATTATTTAGAATTATTTAACAGATCCATCAATCATAAAATAAGACCATATTTATGATTCTCTAAGATTATAAAACATTCAGCATTCCATCATAAATTAATCCATGGAAGAGAAATGGTTATCATGAATATTTAATAAACACATAACCATAAGCCATGTAGTGAAAGAACATTTATGTTTTGATTATATTACATCATCGGAAAAGTATAAGTATCATCAATGGTTCGTATAACAGATGGAAATGACATTAAAAGTATACATGAAGATTTATTTCAGAAGGAAAACATTTCTTTTTAAAATAAATTAGAATATAAAAATCTAAAAAAATTAAATGAAAAATTTATTTGAAAATAACCACATAAAAGTGTAAATTAATATTCAAATAAAATAATTTTCATAATGGTGTAATGATTTGTTAATTTTATATAAGTGAAAAGAAAACATTTTTTCACACTATTGTAAAAAACTAAAAAATTACTTATAAAGAAAACATATATTAAAATTAATTTTTTAAAATGGTATAAATATAGTAAATGGTAGTAAAATTTAATATAATAAGGCATTACATGTATAATAATGAACCTTTATAAACCCATTTCTTAATATCAGGGACGTGGAAGAAATGTTCTGTAAACCATTGAAGAAATATGGTCAAATTTTCTTTAATAACTTTTTATTAATCATTTTATGAATTAAAGGGAAAATAATTTTACTGATACTTGAAAATTATAGTAAAACCCATAGGTTAAGAAAATATATAAGGTTTTAATGATAATATCCATTAAATTTCACAAAACAAAAAAACAGCATGGGAAATCTTAAAATGAAATGATATTGTAACATAAACCCTTACCGTAGGTATTATCTTTCATTGTACATGTTTAAAAATATTTTATAAAAAGTATATATTTATTATAAATCTATTAAAAAACTAAATTCTTATATAAAATTCAATATATTATTTACGTATATCATATTTTCAACATTTTTTATCAATTTTTAATTAAAATCATTATTCCAGGTGATAAGTCCATCATTTTTATTGCATTTTTCAGTTCATTAGTTCAACTCTTTGTGTGTTGATCATAGTTCTATAACATATAAAATTTGAGTCATGTGATTAGTATCTTAGGTAAATATTATAAATATTTTTTTAACTATTCATATAAAGTGGTGATAAAAAATAACTTATATCACTTAGTGGATCGAGAAGTCCGAACATACACATGAGTGATTCTTTCACTTTTAGATGTAAGGTACAAATGAAAATTAAATAATAATTCACTATTAAATAGCTATAATTATTTCATCAATATCAAATATATTATATAAATTCATATTTATATCCATAAATGTGGATCAGTGATGAAAAATTAATTGCAAGGATTCATGGTGGTTTTTGTAAACACATATGCACAAGTAATGATTTCATTTCCAATTGGACTTAAAAGAGGTGGATATTGATTTTTTTTATCATCATAATAAAAAAATTATATATATAATTAACGAAAGTATATTTTTTATTATAGATAACATATATATAGTTGATTTTGAGGAGGAAATATATTTAAAATAACTCAATTACGTGTTATACTACTTTACTGAGAATCAACAATTTAATAAAATTATAATCCTTGAGAGGATGGTATTTTGGAAATTTTAGAAACTCTAGAACGTGGGTAAGGAATGTGGGATATTATTACGGTTTTTCTTGGATGATATGTCAGTCTCAAAATCTATACGTAAGGAAAAATAGTAGGTTCCATTATACAAGCAATTGGAGGTAACCTTCAGAATCACTCAAAATGTTTAAATATAATAATAAATATATCATGTGAATGTGGGAAAAGCTTATATATTTTGGAGATAAAATTATTTTAATATGAAATAATCTCATTAAATAAAATTTAGACATATTTATGTGATTTTTATCAGTTATCCCTTAGTATTAAACCATGTTAACCATTTTTATGAATATAGTGATATCAATGTTTTTTACTCTTCAGGGGTCATGAAAGATATTATAAAAATAAAAGTGTTCAATAACTTTACAATGGTTTGTATTAAATACCATATACCATTCATTTTTATAATAAAATATTTTTTGAATTATAAAACATTTGATCAAAATATTTATTTAACATAAGGTTAAATTAATGTCATTTGGTGGACTATACATTGAGGTTGACTTTAAGGACTATAATAAAAAAATATAATTAAAATAAAAAAATTTAGGATATCAATAAAATGTTATATTTACTTATTAAATTCATTACACAAAAAATATATCAAAATATTATGACTTTTTAAATACTGATAATTTTTAATTTAATTTCATCATTACCTGAACATGTACATTATATAAATTTCATAAGAACATAAGAAAAAAATTTCATCACTAAAAATTAACTATATATTAACAAGATGAAAAATTAATTTATGTTTCATATAAACGTTTATATATGAACATATCCACTTTTTATCTATGAATAAAAATTGGAGATATTAAACCAATGAGAGTAACATTTTGTATTTTTTAACATAAAACAATATTAAGGTCATTATCAAATTATAGTGGATGGTAATTTACATAAAAACTAAAGTGAATGCGATTAAGTTTTAATTAAACCAGAAATTTGAAATAAAGTTTGGTGTTTTGGATATTTCTAGGTCGTATCCTATAGTTTTAACACCATTTTACTCATTTTACAATTAATATGGTGATGAATATTTACCATGGATTCAATTCATAATGAAAATTGGGGTACAATTTACCAAATATCAATATCTTTATTATAGATATGAATTTGAATTTCTTGATTAATATTCTATAAGTTTTATAAACTATTTTTAAAATAATCACCCGACATAAAACAAAAACCATTTTTAGAAAAATGTGTTTTTATTTATAAAACTAGATTTATTTTTATCTCAAGCCAAGTAAAAAAATTAGATGAATGATAAAATATATATTTAATATATATCATATATATTTCATTAAATTTTTTATAAATTGTGATCAACTTAAATTATAATGTTAAAAAAAATCATGCATAAACCAAAATTTAAAAACAAAACATATTTTTTACTTTCAAACAACTTTATGAATTCATAACAAAATAGTTAATTATATAAATATTTAATCAATAATGGGTAGTTATTTTTTAATTACAATACATACCTATAAATAAAATCAATATGTGAAAAATGTCACATTAAATAATAATAATTTAAAAGTATATCATGGTTCTTTCAAATAAGTGTTGCATGTAAATAGATATATCTAAATAATTATATTTATTTAAAGATAAATATATCATAAAATATTGTGGTGTTAAAATTTAAATATTAAATTTAATAATTCTAATATTGATAATTATTTTTATTAATAAAATCAATTCTGATATTTATTTGTTATTCACAAAAACAATTTTTTTAATAGTTCAGTTCAAACCATCAATGTGGCATCCATGAAATAATCCTGGAATTCCATAAATATTTCATATATATATTTGTCTTATCTATAAAATATATTGAGTTTATTAACACTTGATAATGATATAAGGATAAAAACCACAATTCAAATGATTGTGTATAAGAAACTAAAATATTAACACCCAATGTTGGATTTTAACAATGAATTGTTACTAAGAAGTATATAAAAATAATAAAGAAATTTTATTATGTTAAAATAATATAAATAATTTTATGATATATATTTATAATAAACCCATTTTTACAATATATAGAGTTAGAGTGTGTCTAACTATGATGAAATATGAGTTAATAGTTTTTGTCTCAATTTCCGTTCATGAGGAATGTTTCGTATAATGAACATTTTTTCGTACATATAGAGTATATGGTACAACATTAAAATATTCACATTAATAATAATTTATGATTCATTGTGTTCATAGTTCAATTTCATTATCCTTCTTGTATTTTTTTGTTTCATACATTACTATAGCTGAAAGTGTTTTCAGGACTCAATATTCTATCATTGGGTCATACTATTAATTAATTAATAACGTCCTATTGTTTTTTAAATATTCCACCCATTATATGTCACATATAATTTTTTATATTTATTTCGAAGGAAATGAATTTGTTAGTTAAATTACAAATTTTAATTAATTATTTATTTATAAATATATTTCATTATAAATGAAAACATCGACTCCAAATATTGAATATTACTCTTCCATTTACATACACATTATTTCCAAAAAAATGATTACCATTATTTTTCTTAATGATAAACAAGTTTTATATTACCTACAATTATATTTTTAACATCACAAAAATTATAAACGAACATAATTTTATTTTATATCATATGTTACATGAAATGGTGAGTTTATGTTGCATTACATGCAAAAATGAGTTCCTTCGATTACTTTTGTTATACGCAGGACATAGTTTTATCGAAAAACAATATACTACAATTATTATTATTTAATATGATAATTATAGTCAACCAATTGTAATAATGGGAATGAATTGGATAAATATAATTTTGAAAATATAATTTTTTTTATATAATTATTAGTTATATATATATTAGAAGAAATATAAAAATAATTTAAAAGGATTTTTTCTTCTAAAAATAAGTTTTCAATCTATAAGATGACTTTATCATGCACGGTGCATATAATAAAAAATTAAATACTAGAAAATTAATAAAATTTATATGAAAAAATAATATTATTTTCTAAAATCATAATATAGAAATTATATTCATGTATTTTTTTAGATTTTTAAGAGAAGATTCATTTTTAATGAATAGTGGAAAAACCTGATTTTTTTTGTAACAAATATTTTATTTAAATTAATTTTTATGATTAATTATTTTTTTAAAAGGTTTTAATGTAAAATTAGATAAATTTAATAAAAATTAATCTAATTTAGGTAATTGTGTTCATTTGTATACTGAATTTATATATAAAGACTTTGTAAAATTACAAATATGTTTACTTTAAAAACTCTCTTTCTCATCATGTCTATATGATTAATTTTAAATCATATTATTCCACATATATGATTATAATTTGGTCAAATAGGTTCTATATTATAAATAATTAAACATTATATTATCTAACAAAGTAAAAATAATTTTTTACAGTAATGAATAGTGAAAATAGATAAAATTAATTACAATCATTAAGATAAAAATGAGTTCACTTAGTGGTTAAACATATATTATAATATACAAAATGACCGAACCACTTTTTGAACACTAATTTCATAGGAATATTTCAACCATTATGACCTTGGGATCCAATATTATGAGTTTTTTGGACATATTTATATTGAATTAACCTATATAATAAGTTAATTAATGAAAAAGTCAAAAAAGTATCCTTTTTCCTTTGACATTTATATTTCTTTTGGATAGGGGAAAATCACATTAGTTAAAATATATATTTTATTTTTCAATATAAAATATTTTTTCTAATCATAAAAATTTATCTTTAAATTTTAGAGATGAATAAGTTGCATAAAATTCTTAAGAAACGTCAATTTAGTAATTATTTAGTTAATAACTAAATATGAAATATGATACTAATAATATTAAAAGTGAAAAAATTGAATGAATTATTGTAATAAATTATTAAAATAGTTGAATATGTCTTAATACACAACTTTTAACTAAAAATATTAAAGTTACAATACTATCATGATATTGATATATTCATATCAAATATATAATGTCAAAATTGACATTAATGTTATTTTAAAATAAATTATATTTTAATAAATGATTTAAAATTACCAAAAATATTATATTCTTCAAAGTTATTATTAAATTTTAATAAATATAATATATTGTAAATTAATAGACTATTTTTTATTTTAAAATGAACACATTAATATAGAAATAGTAAAAAAAAAGTTTTAGCGCGATTAGTGATAAAGAAAAGTTTTTTGTGTTATATGAGTTTCTATCAAAATGAATTTCCAAAAAACATGGGAATTATATTTTATAAATTTAATATCATATTTACATACAATGGGCTTAAATTTTATATTAATTTTCACTTTAATTTAGCCTTAATGAATAATTTTCCAAGGATAATGAACTAGTTACCTTAGTTAAAAACCAAAATCGTAAATTAATGAAACATAGTAGATAAAGGAGAAAATTATAAAAAATTCAATTAGTTTTGTTCAGTGGATTTGTGTCTCATAAAAATTAACCCTCCCATAAATTAATAATGAATTTTGGATCCACATGAGGAATTAAAGTCCTTTAAATAGTGATTACCTTTGAGTATTTACAAGAATGTCAGTCCTCCTCATCTATAAAAGGGCACTCACACTCCCCCCTACTTTACACCTCTCAATACATTTCGCTCACCCAAACCCTACCAAAATAACTCCCAAAAAATAGTCCACTAAATATATATTCTTTTTTATTTTTACAAAATAAATAATGTTATGTTTTTATTTTAATCTTTATGAGGGTATTGTAGAACAGGTAATGTACTTCTAAAATTGTTTTTATTTTATTTAATTATCCACCTCCTTAAATTAATTTTATACCTTGACAATACAAAAAAAATTAATTTCTTCAATACATTGATATTTTTTATGTTATTTTTATGACCTAAAAATTCATAGATGTCCGCTAAATGGGTTATGAAATCTTGCTTTATGTTGATAATGATCTACCACATCGTTAATTTATGATGTTTGTTCTTCAATAATCACATTTTAGTGTCGGGAATAATGATTGATTTATAGTTTATATATTATATATATGATATGTATGACATTATTTTTCTTATTTAATCAATATATCACATATACCCTCATGCTTTCTATTTTATTAGAAAGCAATATTGTCCCTCGTGTGTACAATAGACTACTACCTCACAAAGCGACGTGATTCTGTCAGGATTTTCATGGAACATATTAAGGATTTTTTTTAAAAATATATGATATATATGACATAATAATGATACTGGAATGGAAATATATATATATATCCTTTTCTTTCATTCAATATCATCAGATAATATAGACAATGCTCATGCGTATATACAGGCTACCATCTCCATGAATAGTGTATTTCATTTCCTATCACTGAATTTTATAGATTAATATAAATTCATATATACTAAATATATATTAAATTTAAATATTTTTTTATATTTTGTATATGACTAAATCATTATATAAAAAAATTGGAAAAAAATAAAATATCATAACTTACTAAAAAAGAAGGTAATTAAAGCCTAAAACAATGAAAATAATGAATGAGTATTAATGAATAGTTGGTAAGATGTTATAAAATCAGAATAAATGATATAGTAAATATTAATATGTAACTTTTAATATTAAATATCACACTGAAAATCATTATATAGGTGGTTAAGTGGATTTCATCTAAAAGGAAGCGTAAGGTATGAGATTTCTTAATTCAATTTTCACTCATTGGGTAAAACTTATACATTTTTTATTATATCATAATAATATTTTGTTTTAATGAACTTTTCTTATCTTATGTTATATTTCCACTTATAAATTAAAATTTATACAATTTATCTATCTTGAAGGTGGGAGATTTTGTTCATTGAAATTATGTTAAAGCAATAGTTCCATTTAATTGTTTAATAAAAATAAATAAATTCCTCATTGAGAAAAAAAGGGTTCCTTTTAAAAACATAAATTAAAACTAAAAATATGGGTAAATATTTATTTAATAAATAATAAAATATTGGAAAAAATTTTTATTTAAAAAAATTGCTTAAAAGTGAACATAGAAGAAAAATCATCCTCCATAAATAGAAACCAATATCATGTATTATTAAAATCATTATTTTGATCTTCTGAGTATATAACATACGAAAATTAAAGGGAAAATTATTATTTTCAAAAATAACTAGAGTATAAGATAATAGATTTTCTTTTAGAAATAAATATCAAATAATTCTACTAACTAATACATCGGCATAAAAATCATGAATAATAATGATAATGTTAAATATATATATCGCTTTGGAAACTTTTAGAATTGAACCCAAATGAAATAATTTTCATAAAATGAAATTTTAAATTACATTTATATAATAATAATCATGATTTATCATTTTAAAGGGATAATATATACACCACATGAAAGGATTCGGTGGTGAGTATGGAATATGCCATAATAACAAATGTTAGAGGGGAAAACCCTTTCAAATATTGTATCATTGAAGTGATAATTAATAAATGATGGGATTATGTGTAAAAATTTTAGATTCACAAAAATAAAGTATAAATATAACAAAAAAAATTATATGTCATTAAACACATAATTAGGTAATAACATAGGCCTTAAAGAAGTAATATAATCAAATGAAATAAAGTAGAGTTATAGAACCCCTTTCCACTTGCAAACATTCAATTAAAATACCATTGGTTTACATAATTATAAATTAATAATATAATATGATTAATTATATATCATTAATTATATTACATGTATACTTTTCATTATATACACCATATAAAATAAATTAGGTGCATAACATTAAAATATTCCCCATCTAAAGGAAACTAAGATGAGAATTATTGCATTGAGTCCAACTTTATTATTATGTGTTTGAAGATCATATTTAAAAAAAATATATTTATTTCAAATTTATTTTCTAATAATAATAATATATATAATAACACATATGATTAAATTACAAACATTTATCACTCATTTATTTACAATTCTGTATTTAAATCAATTTTCCTTTTGGTAAATGCTTCATTTTTTTGGTAGGATTTAGTTCAATAATTTTTGTAGGATTTAGTTCATTAATTTTGGTCCTTGTATATTGATTGTGATTTTATAACCTAAATAATCATAATAATTATATAAATATCATATAAATTCAATATACTAATATTTATTGTCAAAAATATATGTTATAGACAGGAAAATAAATTACACTGTTCATAGTGATGTTACTCTATACGTATTCATGAAAGCTATTTTCATTTTTTTAATGGATGAAACAAAAGGAAGTTAAATTTTAATTAAAATTTAAATAAAATTTTTTATATCATATATATTATTCAAATATATATTTATAACACACCATGTAAATTTAAAATTAAAAACAAATCATATCACTTCGTAGAGGTTGTAGTCCACATGTTTTTATGAGTGATATTTTCATTTACAAAAGAGTGGAAGGAAAGAAGGAAGTTTTGATAATATAATTATAATAGAATGATTTTTAAAAAAAAATTAATATACATATATATATATTATCAATTATTATATCTAGAAATGATAGGGGATGTTGGAAAATTAATTATATCAATTAACAAGGAGGTAGTCCACTGTACACACAATCAATATTTTCTTTTCCAAATTTCCAAAATATATTATTGATATATTTTATTAAATTATAAAAATAAAATCTCAATATTTATTAGTTACATGTTTAATTATATATTAATGGATGAAAATTATTAGGAAGACGTAGACAGAAAAAAATGCATGGTCAAGAACAGTACCTCTTCTCCGAACAAAGACTTCAACATTATATTCAAATTCATAGTAGGATGTTTTTATAATCAATAATATGATTATATTTTATGTTTAGTGGTTTATGAGAGGGATTTTGTTAGGGTATTGTTGAACCAAAAGTCTATCGTAGTGTGGAGAAGAGATGAGAGGGGGGTTCCTTTTCTATGTCGTGGAGAGGAAAAACATGAAATTTTTGAAAACAATTATATATATATAGATTTCTAATTCCATTAAATATAATTTATAAATGTTAAATAACATTTTAACCCTTAAATTTTTAGTTTAACCCAAGGTAAGCTTATTTTAAATTTAATCGTGGTGAAATGTTTTTGCCGTTTTTACAATTCTGTGTGCCCAAAAATTAAGTCCATGTTATTAAATAATATTAATTATTAATATTTGAAATATTTAATCTATTTTATAAAATTTTGTTAAATTATTAGTTATAATTTAATTAAAAATTAACCCCACAAACCTGATCAAAATTGATTTTCCAAAAAAATTTGTTTTTTAAGTATAAATTTATTTTTTGTCAAAATTCAAAATAAAATTGATTTTAATCATATATATTTTGTTAATTATAATTATTTAAAATAATTATTCATTAAAAAAACATTAAAAAAACATAACTTTCTAAATTATTTAAAATCAACGATAAGTTTTAATAATAACCAGTATTTTTTACTATTCATTGAGAAATAAATCTTTTTAGAAAATTAAAAAAATTGTATTCAATGATATTTATTACATGTTGATTTCAAAAATAAGTTTATTTTTTTCAAATATAATTTATAATATTGTAAAGAAATGAATTATATTATTTTATCATGAAATTAAATTAAATACATTTTAAGGAAAAATTATATTTTTCAATCATATAGATACATTACTATAAAATATATGTCTTCCAAAACTAAACCATTAAATTTTTTAATGTTTTATTACCATTAGTAATTCCAGTTTAATGGGTTGTTTATAATGGTATACTATATTACTGTTGAATTATACTCAAGGATGTTTTTATCACTTACTATAAAAGTGATTAAATTTATTTTAAAAATAAATATACAGTAAAATATCAAGGTGTTTCATTCTAACAACCCTAAAATAAATATACAACTCAAAATTATATCACATTGACAAAGAAAAATGAGGACATATGTAACACCCCATGTAAATAAAGAATATGACATCTTTATATTTATCCATATTTGTGAATCAAATATTAATATTACTTTAAAGGGGATGTAATGCTTGATGGCGTACCCAATACGCAACAACGAGTTTTTTGGGAATCTTACGTTGCACTCTAATAATAAAATAATATTATTTTAAATGGCAGTTAACATGTAGCCGTTGTATAGGCGGGAATGGATAGAAATAACTAAAATATGATTATATATGTTTTTAAATGTTTTAACATTTATCCAATAAAGGATAAAGGCTTAAAATATGGAAAGAATTCAATTTTTGGCTTTTATACCCTAATTTTCACTAAAGGTTCACTTATCGCCTTTTGATGGCGAACTATCATTAAAAATAGTTTTGATCACTCTTATACATTCTTTTGGACCAAATTAAACTCTTCTTTAGAATCGGGACATCAAATTTTACTTTGTGTAAATTTTTGGTATTTTTCCGATAAAGTTCATTTTTTAATGAATAGTGTAAAATGTTGTTTTTTTAATTCAAAACCTCTTTTTAATCTAATTTATTTATATGATTAGATTATCTTTTTAATTGGGTTTAAAGTGAAATTAGAAAATATTTTTACCATTAAATCCAATTGTGGTCGTTGGAATTAATTTCACTTTGAAATCGGACTTCAACTAGTGTCAATCTTTTGATACTTATTGTTTCATAAAAACACGCTATTTGGTCTGACTGCTGGAATTAATTATTAAATTAATTAATGTGAATTATATGTTTCGAATTTTGTAAAATAGACTTCATTTTTGAATTCTGAATATCAAATATATCTTAGGGTGAATTTTTGGGATTTTTCTGAAAAACTTCAATTTTTGATGAATAGTGAAACCACTAAGTGGTACTTATAAAAACTGATTTTTCGTTTAAATGAAATTTTACCACTTCTGTGTTTTGAATGTCAAAAATCCGACATACATGGTTGTCATTAAGAAGTAAAATGTGGTTCAATGAGATAAAAATAATTTTTTGTTGAATAGTAACTTATTAAGTTTTTAATCGCGATTTGTGGTAATTAGTGTAATTTAGGGTAAAAATAATGTTTCAATAATATGAGATGAGCTTGACACATGTCATACCCTCATTGGTTGTGTAATGGCCGACCAATACAAGCCATGGGTCAACTTGGGGACCCCATGGATCCACTTTGGTTGGAAAATGACATAAATAACTTTTTATTTAATGTAAATGTAAAAATGACACAAACATGATATGTTTTACTAAAACAATTTTTAAATGGGGTTATACAAGTAAGATTTTTTATTATAAATAGTCATTGGAAATATAAAACGATTTTCTACATCATAGTAGTTTTTTTATAATTTTTAGACATTAAATAAATTAAATTATTTAAGACATAATAATGATGAAGCGATGACATCATTATTTGACTATTTAAATAAAATGGAAAGATAATGTAAAATATATGAACTACACATGTCCAAAAATTATTGGATGGGTGGATTTCGAACCCTTATCACCTTATCCACGTATTATATCAATATGGGACCTTTTAAAACCGAAACACATTTTCAAATAATGTAATATTTCTTTACTTTCCAAAAGTGCCTCTCCTCTCCTCTTATAAAAGGCCCCCACCTCTACTTCATTACACACACTCCTCAAACCTTTGGCTCTGCCAACATCTGCCCAATTACTCTCTCCACATCCCTCTCCTCATCCTAGAGGATTCCCTTTGGGCATAATCCTTTCAAAGGAAGCCTTTAGGCTCAAATCAAAAGGAGTTACACTTTTAAAGGTAATTCATCCTCTCATGTTCATTTGTTTTATTTTTGCTTCTCCAACCCCCTAAACTCATTTTATTTACTTATTTTGTAACAAAACCAGTATCTTCAATATACTAGGATGTTTTTATAAGATTTATTCGAGCTATACTCTCACACAACTACATCAAATGGTTAAAGAACATACGGTTTCCGTGGATGGCGAAATTCTGCCTCCCGAAACGATGATTGTTCAATACTCATTTAACACCTTCAAAGGTGGCCATTCTGATGTCACTATTTTTATATATGATATATAATATGATTATGTTTTACTTTAGCTTCTGTATTTTTCATTTGTGGCTTACCTTTATGGCTTCCATTATGGGTATACGTGATATCTTCATTTAAGGAAGTGCGGACTACCGCCCCCTCAAAGTGATTTGATTCGTTATTACCATATGTGGTACGTATAAAGGGTATGTTTAATGATATTATATATGATTCCATACTAGAATTAAAATGCTATTATGTATCATTATGTTTTAATTCCATTAAATATGAAATAGAAATGGAAGTAGCGTTCATGCGTACGTACGGCTTACCGTCTCCATGAACAGTACATTTCATTTCTTATCTCAAAATATTATGTACTATTATAAGTACATATATATAATGGATATATATGATGTATTATACATCTAAATGATTAATATAATTCTGGAATTAAAATATACATACCTCTCATATAGTTTTAATTCCATTAATACGACATAGAAATGAAAGTAGCGTTCATGCGTACGTACGGCTTACCGTCTCCATGAATGGTGCATTTCATTTCTTTCCTCTAAATGATTATGTGATATTATAAATACATGTATATGCTGGATATATATGATATATATGATATCCAAATCAGGAATGTCATTTTGGATATAAAGAACCATTTACCACACGAACAACATGTAATTGTAAGAAGTCCACTTTCGACTTAAGAACCAAATATCGACAAAACAAACATTATTAACTTAAAAGATTAAAAAATTGAAATAAGTGATCTAAAAGGAATAATGAACTAGAAAAAGGTTCTTAATAAAGTGGAAATTAACTCAAGTTTATTATTCAGGATGTTAAAGAACGAACGAGTCAAGTCGGACCCGAGGTAAGGGATCCTACACCTCTCTTTCTTTTAAGTACACTCCTTTATGTCATTCCTTTTAAGCTCATCTTTCTTATGATTGGGATGTTATTTTATATTACTCCTACTGTACTTATTATGTTAATATGATGAGAGACCTTATTTCCTCTCATGAATCCATTTTTGGAAGTTTTGAGTGGCACCGTTAGGCTGCCGAGTTTTCGTAAAGGATTTTTCATATCACTTTTATTCCCGTGGGATTTATGCTACATTTGCCAGAATTTCCTTTGAGTGGTGTATATACTGCCCATTATTTTTACTCATTATGTAATATACTTTTCTTTATGAGTATTTACATCAATGTTGTATTTTCCTTCTTTCACGAGTTGTATGTTTCGAAAGATACCCATGTCGGTAAGGGAACCTTTCACCATCCTCTTTTTTAAAAGACTTCTTTTGTTGGGTCTTTTAATTTACATATTGTTATGTTGGGATATGTTCTAATATATCCTTATTGATGTAAATTTTATGTCCAAGTTATGAGATACACTTTTTATCTCTCATCAACTCATTTTGATGTGATGTCGTTAGGCTGTCAAGGGAACGTTTTAAACCAATTTCGATTTCATTGGGTTCAACATGTAGTCATTGAATATGTTATCCATTGGATATGTGTGAATGACCTTTTATTGTTTTACACTTGAAATCCAATTATATTGGGTGTACTTAAATTTTTCACACATATTTTTGAGATTGATTTGTCCTTAATTTAAGGATACCTTCTCTATAAGGGATTTCATCACATTTGACATTTCTATTGAGGGTTCATTGTTGTTATGCACCAATTCACTCTTATATGGTGTATATACTGTACTTTGGAGTAATATATCATGAATCCACTTATTCTCATGATATTATAAAGTTCTGAATAAATGTTATTCCTCAATTATTGTATTCAAGTGTCTCTAATTTTGGTAAAACCCCTTTAACCAAAATATCGTTTTAAATGTTTTAATTATTTGTTCTTATTAATATCCATGTTTTCAAAATGGTTTTAAGGATTTATTTATATGGATATTAATGGTTTAAAATTTTAAGCTTCAAGGTGGTATAGGACACTTTGATTCAAAAATCTCTTTATTAAATGTTTTAAATTGTTTTGGAAATGGTTTCTTTTTGAATGGATTCATTATTTCAATATACAAAAATGTTATATTGTGATTGAAATGTGGAAATGTTATGTTTCCTTTATGCATGTTTTATGTGATACATTTATGTTATGGTTCTTGGGAATTGTTATGAAAACGGGTGGTTCCGTGATAAACTAAGCGCGTGTGAGCCCGATATAGCTCTCCAATGCATTGGGTAACGCGAAGGAGTGAAAAGTTAAGGTTTCTCTGAAGAGATTTAGGGAATATACTATGATGGGTATTCCTAACGTAACCACGTGGGTTACTCCATACGTAAGAATTTTATGAATGCCTCAAGTTACCTTTATGTCTTATGATTTCTATGATTTATTCATTGTTTGATGAGGTTTGTTAAAGTGCCTTTGTTTTATGGGTAAAGTCTGATTTCATTCTTATGTATATATGAACTCATGTTTCCTTTCCATATTTTTATAACCCTTAATGAGCTTTTTATGCTCATCCCAAGTTTTTGAAATGTTTTTCACAGGTCAAGGGAAAGGTACATGATGTGATGATAGTGTCAAGGATATGTCAAGAAAGAATCCAAGTTTTATTTTCAATATGTTTCCGTTGATGGGAAGAATGAATATTGTCTTTTTTGTAACCACTTTGTTTAAATGTGGAATGTAATGCATGTTTCATGATCTAATTATCTAAAACTCTAAACCTGAAAAGATCATCAATGTGTAATCTTGTAATAACTCAATATTAAGTATGGTTTAAGGCTGGGGCCTTATAGTTGGTATCATAGGTCGGTTTAGATAACTTTAGATGTTAGGGTATTCTTTAAGCATAAGTGACATTACCATAATGGTTAGGATTTCAGAAAGAGTCCTAGTTTTAGAAAAAGTGAATGAGTAAGTATATCTTAGTGTTTACCTTCCTCATTAGTACATGATGGTTTTGTTGATATACTCACACTGACCTTTTTGGTTTTAGTAAATGGCTGGATCTAGCAGGCACCAAAGTGACAATGGGTTTGAAGGAAACTGTGGTGGTTCTCTTATTAAGATACTGGATGAGATGGGGGATTCAATGAGAAATCTCATAGTTGTTCTAAACAAACTATCAAGGAGTCATGATAAACCACTTCAACCTTGTTTAGTTCTCTAATGCATCATGTACGAGATGGCCAACTCGATGTGGAAATTCAGGTAATAATTATAAAGGTAACAATTAGAGTTTATAAGATCTATACTTTTGAGGTAATTATTGGTTATTATATGATATGCTGGAAAATGAAAGGCATGAGATAAACTTGAGGTTAAAATATGTTATGATCATCTTTGAAGATTTTATCTCATTTTGGGGAATGTTTTAAGAATTATATAGTTTTGGAAAAAGGACAACACGCAGACCGTGTGACTACCCGTCGCATCGGACAAAGCTGCGGGAATCAAACCCACAATCAAAGTGAAACTGGTATTTATCGTCTACCACGGGACTACGTGAAGTCCCTGGTTAGTTTGACTGATTTTGTTTAGTTATATGATTTTATGAATTAAGAGTAAGTTGATTTTGGGTTATTTATGAAAATTATTAACCTATCATGGAGGATATGTGATTAGGTTAATTACTTTTCAATACGAGACTTTTGGAGAAACTAATGTTGTTTGGAGAAAAATGTTACAATTTAACTTGGAAGACTATGTGACTAAATCCTTCAAATATTTGGGTTTCAATCTTAGAATGGTTTACTTTGAATAATTTTATGGACAAATTGTTTATCGGATGGCCCTCGTTGAACTTTGGGTTTTGTTGGAAAAATTTTGGAGATTAAGCATAGATTTTCTTTTTAATGGGTTATCCTTTTCTGGATTATCTGACCTTGTACTAACCTTTTTGGTTTTGTTTTTGGTTAGAGCCTAAAGACATGGGATTTATATAGTTCTCTTTTGTGGATTAGGTGATTCTCTTGAAGTTGATTATAGTACTCTTAATGCGAACAAGTCTCCCTAAATACCCGTCTTTTGGAAAAAAAATATGAGTTTGATTAAGGAATCTAGTAAAAATTGAAAGTCAACATGATAAGTGATTGTGTTTCCTTATGAATAAATTCCTCAATAAAAAGTAACTTAAAACAAAAATGTTGTCTATTAACTTTTCCCACTGGGGAATCGAATACCGTTTAACCCATCACAAGTTTGTGATTTTCTTGTGGCTAACTTTCTCCTAAACATGTTTTCTATCACTCTCCATCAGAACATGACCC
Organism: Viscum album; assembly: GCA_963277665.1. Classification (NCBI taxonomy): domain Eukaryota; kingdom Viridiplantae; phylum Streptophyta; class Magnoliopsida; order Santalales; family Viscaceae; genus Viscum; species Viscum album. The sequence continues at coordinate 580,079,437 of OY728143.1, forward strand.
TATGTTTTCTCCTCCATGTCCCTGTTTTCCTACATGGAGTTCTAGTATGGGTTAACTCGGGTGACCTCTGTGCTTATCTTTCTTTATTTTAAAGTGATTGTTTTACCGACTCTTGTTCCGATGTGGGACTTTCAAGGATGTTTCCAAGCCAAATTTTAAAATTGCGAGGACGCAATTCCCAAAAGGGGGGAAGGATGTAACACCCCAGGTAAATAAAGAATATGAAATCTTTATATTTATCCATATTTGTGAATAAAATATTAATATTACTTTAAAGGGGATTTAATGCTCGATGGAGTACCCAATACGCAACAACGAGTTTCTTGAGAATCTTACGTTGCACTGTAATAATAAAATAATATTATTTTAAATGGCAGTTAACATGTAGCCGTTGTATAGGCAGGAATGGATATAAATAACTAAAATATGATTATATTTGTTTTTAAATTTTTTTACATTGATCCAATAAAGGATAAAAGCTTAAAATACGGAAAGAATTCAATTTTAGGCTTTTATACCCTAATTTTCACTAAAGGTTCACTTATCGCCTTTTGATGGCGAACTGTAATTAAAAATAGTTTTGATCACTATTATACATTATTTTGGTCCAAATAAAACTCTTCTTTAGAATTGGGACATCAAATTTTACTTTGTGTAAATTTTTGGTATTTTTCCGATAAAGTTCATTTTTTAATGAATAGTGTAAAATGTTGTTTTTTTAATTCAAAACCTCTTTTTAATCTAATTTATTTATTTGATTAGATTATCTGTTGAATTGGTTTTAAAGTGAAATTAGAAAATATTTTTACCATTAAATCCAATAGTGGTCGTTGGAATTAATTTCACTTTGAAATCAGACTTCAACTAGTGTCAATCTTTTGATACTTATTGTTTCATAAAAACACGCTATTTGGTGTGACAGCGGGAATTAATTATTAAATTAATTAATTTAACTTATATGTTTTGAATTTTGTAAAATAGACTTCATTTTTGAATTCGGAATATCAAATATATCTTAGGGTGAATTTTTGGGATTTTTCTGAAAAACTTAAATTTTTTATGAATAGTGAAACCACTAAGTGGTACTTATAAAAACTGATTTTTCGTTTAAATGAAATTTTCCCACTTCTGTGTTTTGAATTTCAAAAATCCGACAAACATGGTTGTCATTAAGAAGTAAAATGTGTTTCAATGGGATAAAAATAATTTTTTGGTGATTAGTAACTTATTAAGTTTTTAATCGCGATTAGTGGTAATTAGTGTAGTTTAGGGTAAAAATAATGTTTCAATAATATGAGATGAGCTTGACACATGTCTTACCCTAATTTGTTGTGTCATTTCCGACCAAGAAAAGCCATGGGACAACTTGGGGACCCCATGGATCCACTTTGTTTGGGAAATGACATAAATAACTTTTTATTTAATGTAAAAGTAAAAATTACACAAACATGATATGTTTTACTAAAACAATTTTTAAAATGGGGTTATACAAGTCAGATTTTTGATTATAAATAGTAATTGGAAAGCTAAAAAGATTTCCTACATCATAGTATTTTTTTATAATTTTTAGACATTATATAAATTAAATTATTTATGACATAATAATGATGCAGCGATGACATCATTATTTGACGATTTAAATAAAATGGAAAGATAATGTAAAATCTATGAACTACACATGTCCAAAACTTATTGGATGGGTGGATTTAGAACCCTTATCACCTTATCCACTAATTATATCAATATGTAACCTTTTAAAACCGAGACACATTTTCAAATAAAGTAATATTTCATTACATTCCAAAAGTGCCCCTCCTCTCCTCTTATAAAAGGCACCCACCTCTACCTCATTACACACACTCCTCAAGCCTTTGTCTCGGCCAAACCCTGCCCAATTACTCTCTCTACATCCCTCTACTCATCCTAGAGGATTAACTTTGGGAAGAATCCTTTCAAAGGAAGCCTTTAGGCTCAAATAAAAAGGAGTTACACTTTTATAGGTAATTCATTTTCTCATGTTCATTTGTTTTATTTTTGCTTCTCCAGCCCCCTAAATTATTTTTATTTACTTTTTTTTGTAACAACACCAGTATCTTAAATATACTAGGATGTTGTTATAAGATTTATTCGAGCTACACTCTCACACAACTACATCAAATGGTAAAAGAACATACGGTTTCCGTGGATGGCGAAATTCTGCCTCCGGAAACGATGATTGTTCAATACTCATTTAACACCTTCAAATGTGGAAATTATGATGTCACTATTTTTATATATGATATATAATATGTTTATGTTTTACTTTATCTTCTTTATTTTTCATTTGTGGCATACCTTTATGGCTTCCATTATGGGTATACGCAATATCTTCATTTAAGGAAGTGCGGACTACCGCCCCCTCAAAGTGATTTGATTCGTTATTACCATATGTGGTACGTATAAAGGGTATATTTAATGATATTATATATGATACCATACTGGAATTAAAATATTATATGTATAGTTGTGTTTTAATTCCATTAAATATGAAATAGAAATGGAAGTAGCGTTCATGAGTACGTACGGCTTACCGTCTCCATGAACGGTACATTTCATTTCTTATCTCAAAATATTATGTACTATTATAAGTACATATATATAATGGATATATATGATGTATGATACATCTAAATGATTAATATAATTCTGTAATTAAAATATACATACCTCTCATATAGTTTTAATTCCATTAATACGACATAGAAATGAAAGTAGCGTTCATGCGTACGTACGGCTTAACGTTTCCATGAACGGTGCATTTTATTTCTTTCCTCTAAATGATTATGTGATATTATAAATACATGTATATTCTGGATATATATTATATATATGATATCCAAATCAGGAATTTAATTTTGGATATAAAGAACCATTGACCACACGAACAACATGTAATTGTAAGAAGTCCACTTTCGACTTAATAACCAAATATCGACAAAACAAACATTATTAAATTAAATGATTAAAACATTGAAATAAGTGATCTAAAAGGAATAATTAACTAGAAAAAGGTTCTTAATAAAGTGGAAATTAACTGAAGTTTATTATTCAGGACGTTAAAGAACGATCGAGTCAAGTCGGACCCGAGGTAAGGGATCCTACACCTCTCTTTCTTTTAAGTACACTCCTTTATGTCATTCCTTTTATGCTCATCTTTCTTATGATTGGGATGTTATTTTATATTACTCCTACTGTACTTATTATTATCATATGATGAGAGACCTTATTTCCTCTAATCAATCCATTTTTGGAAGTTTTGAGTGGCGCCGTTAGGCTGCCGAGTTTTCGTAAGGGATTTCTCATTTCACTTTTATTCCCATGGGATTTATGCTACATTTTCCACAATTTCCTTTGAGGGGTGTATGTACTGCCCATTATTTTTACTCATTATGTAATATAATTTTCTTTATGAGTATTTACATCAGTGTTGTATTGTCCTTCTTTCACGAGGTGTATGTTTCGAAAGATACCCATGTCGGTAAGGGAACCTTTCACCCTCCTCTTTTTTAAAAGAATTCTTTTGTTGGGTATTTTAATTTACATATTGTTATGTTGGGATATGTTCTCATATATCCTTATTGATGTAAATTTTCTGTCCAAGTGATGAGATACACTTTTTATCTCTCATCAACTCATTTTGATGTGATGTCGTTAGGCTGTCAAGGGAACTTTTTAACCCAATTTCGATTTCTTTGGGTTCAACATGTAGTCATTGAATATGTCATCTATTGAATATGTGTGAATGACCTTTTATTGTTTTACACTTAATATCCACTTATATTAGGTGTACTTATATTTTTCACACATATTTTTGAGATTGATTTGTCCTTAATTTAAGGATACCTTCTCTATAAGGGATTTCATCACATTTGACATTTCTATTGAGGGTTGATTGTTGTTATGAACCACTTCACTCTTATATGGTGTATATCCTGTCCTTTGGAGTATTATATCATGAATCCATTTATTCTCATGATATTATAAAGTTCTGAATAAATGTTATTCCTCAATTATTGTATTCAAGTGTCTCTAATTTTGGTAAAACCCCTTTAACGAAAATATCTTTTTAAATGTTTTAATTATTTGTTCTTATTAATATCCTTGTTTTCAAAATGGTTTTAAGGATTTATTTATATGGATATTAATGGTTTAAAATTTTAAGCTTCAAGGTGGTATGGGACACTTTGATTCAAAATTCTCTTTATTAAATGTTTTAAATGGTTTTGGAAATGGTTTCTTTTTGAATGGATTCATTATTTCAATATACTAAAATGTTATATTGTGACTGAAATGTGGAAATGTTATGTTTCCTTTATGCATGTTTTATGTGATACATTTATGTTATGGTTCTTGGGCATTGTTATGAAAATGGGTGGTTTCGTGATAAACTAAGGGCGGGTGAGCCCGATATAGCTCTCCAATGCATTGGGTAACACGAAGGAGTGAAACGTTAAGGTTTATCCGAAGAGATTTTGGGAATATACTGTGATGGGTATTCCAAACATAACCAAGAGGGTTACTCCCTATGTAAGAATGTTATGAATGCCTCAAGTTACATTTATGTCTTATGATTTCTATGATTTATTTATGGTTTGATGAGGTTTGTTAAAGTGCCTTTGTTTTATGGGTAAAGTATGATTTCATTCTTATGTATATATGAACTCATGTTTCCTTTCCATATTCTTATAACCCTTACTGAGCTTTTATGCTCATCCCAAGTTTTTGAAATGTTTTTCACAGGTCAAGGGAAAGGTACATGATGTGATGATAATGTCAAGGATATGTCAAGAAAGAATCCATGTTTTATTTTCAATATGTTTCCGTTGATGGGAAGAATGAATACTGTCTTTTATGTAACCACTTTGTTTAAATGTGGAATGTAATGAAAGTTTCATGATCTAATTTTCTAAAACTCTAAACCTGAAAAGATCCTCAATGTGTAATCTTGTAATAACTCAAGATTAAGTAAGGTTTAAGGCTGGGACCTTATAACATATATCTTTAATTACATATTTATCTTCACAAGTGGATTCTTTGAAATTATGATTCCTCTAAAGAAGCGGAACTAGGTGACTACTCTTGTTTCATATCACTTTATCTATATGATCCAATGTTTTTACAGGTAGTAATTATTTTAAAATATCGTGATAAAGTGGTTTATAAACAAATTTAAGTACATATTGAGTATTTGGTATGTACTTCATCAAGATTGATACATGTTAATTATAATAAAGGTGAGGGAGGATTGGTGGAATTATAAATAAATAATGTATTATCCCACTCAAACAAGAATATTTAAAGAAACAATATACCAAGGGATAACCTTTCCTTTCATAAAAAATCTAATAAATATCTTTCACAAATATATTTACATATATAATCTCTCACATAATTTTATCTCCATATCACATTCATGATTATCATCATAATAATTATGTCGAATCTGAGCTTCTTTGAAGTGCAATTGAATTGTTTTAACTTTGAATGCCATTTCCATTACTATTATAGGTCAAAATATATTTCTTTATCTATATTAATATTAGTGTATTTGAGTTCAAAATATATTCATATAGAGGGATTCGAAACAATCCATTTTAATTATCATGTGAAATCTATTGTTGAATGAAAAATCGACTAGAAAAAGGTGCTGATATAAACTACCTTGTAAATGTATTTACCTACCTTAGAAGTCCATAGAACAAGATCCAAACTTATCCTTTAGGTTTTAAAGATTCTCTTAGACTAATCATATGTTTTAAGATAAAACATAGTACTAAAAGTAAAAAATATATCAAAATCCTATTAAATAATTCTATATAACAATGAGGTAATCCTCTTAGTTGGATCGGATATAGAAAAATATTTTACTCCATACAACCTTACCACATCATTAATGAATAGTATGTCAAAGAATTAATAAGATAAATATTCTCCAATATCAATGATGTGTGTTGTCATTTTATAGTGACTGACCACAACCCTCATACCATTATACCTTTAGATATATTTTGGATTTTGATGATAAAATCCTTAGTAATTTTTTCCCATTTTTATTTTTATAGGTATTGTTTGTAACATACCCTTAAACATATACCCCATACACTAACATGATGACATACCAAGAACAAACATATATAATTTAAAATATCTCTATTCATACTTTACCGCTAGAATAACTCTTTCATAACTCTACACATCATAATACATCTTATATGGATGTGGATTTATGAACAATGTGGCTCTTACATCTTCTCCTTGAGAGAATGTGGTATCAATGGAACACATACCCAGTTCCTAAACCCTATCACCCCATCATAATCATGGTTGAACATAGGAAAATTTCTCACCTTCGTTTATATCTCTACATCTTCCTTCTACACTTCTTTAATATTCACATAGATATATGGTTGAAAACACATTTGAGAAAGATAATATTTATCCCCTTCCTTCAAGATTTAAAGATCCATATTTTTCATATCTAAATATTTTATAACTTTCATGATCCTCAAAATTGTTGAGTTTTCATGATCCTTTCGAATCAGATATTTTTACACCTTTTTAGCCTTCCCAGTGTGGTTGTGTATTGACTAGTCATAATATTTCATGAGATCGAACAATAATATCTGGAACATATTTAACACTTTCTATTAAATAATATAAATTAAAATTTTAGGATCAATATATTTATATATATATATAACATTTCTCTATTAAGAAAATTCAACTATATCTTTCATTTAAAAATTACTATAGATAAATCCAAATCAATAGTTATATATTTTTTCTCATTATTTATAATTTTTATGATGTATAAGCTTCAAAAATCTCCTTATGCATTAGGATTCACTAAAATACCATCATCAATAAATCATTATAGATTATAAACTCTTCTCTAATAAGTATAAGTGCATCAAATAACCTTATCTGCAGTTCATCAAAATTTTCCTCACATCTATATGTCATATATGATATGGATCCCTTTCAAATTAATTAGGGTAGATGATTTTATATTCATGAGAAAAATTATACAAAAAAATGATAATATCTATCCAAACCAAGAAAATAATGGATATCCACCACTGTATTTGGTCTGGGATAATGTGTAATAACTTTTCTCATAAAAATTTCACTGATATGACTCACTTGAAATTATATAACCTAATAATTAAAATTTTTTAAACAGAGATACATACATAGTAATGTTTTCATTTAACTTCTCTATCTCCACAATCTTGAAAAAAAATTCCCAATATTCTCCATGATCATTCTGTGTTTTTAATATATATTTATATCAATTTTAAAGACTAACAAAAAGTTGATTAGGTTAATATCTATATACATTGTTCATTATATTAATGGGGATAATATGAGCATTGGTAAGTCTAAATGGAACTACTATAAATTCATAATGTATGTACCTTATATGGAAGGATATTTGTGTAAGAACCCGGTTTTTTGCTGAGAAAGACATTGGAATATTCTTGATAATATTCCAGAGCAGTGCCTTCAGATGACGTGTGATTCTGAACCCCAGAGTGGCTGGAATTAAATTTTCAATGCATTCACACTTGAAACGCAAAATAAATGGTATAACTCCTAAATGGATTTTTGGATCAGAGATCCGAGTGTATGGATGGGTCCGGAATGGGGTGTTTACCCTAGTAACGACATAAAACTTGTCGGCGCGGGACGTTTGGACCCCTCCCTCGCTTCTGGAACGTTAAACGAATTAAATAAATTAAATAATTAATTTAATGTTGAGACACATGTATCTCTTAAACGGTGGATTGGATTAGAAAACTGAGGTTACCGTTTAGTTCGTAGCATGCTATTTACCCTAGGAGGGGAGTAAGTTTTGCGGGCACGGGTCGTTTGTGAAAAATGGCTCCAGTGGCGTTTTCGTAATTTGGCGGCCTTGGGCGCTAAGTTTAATAATATTTGAACGGGGTCTCGGAATAAAATTTTGAGATCGCAGTTGTGCTTTGAGCGTGGTTCTTAGCCTAGGAGAGGCTAAATCCCGACCCGTCGGAAGTTCAGGTACGGGGCCTACTGGTGGGAGTTTAAGTGTTTTGTTTTTAAACACTTCTCCCCCCCTCTTGGTTGTTCTCCCTGGTGCGGCAGCCTCTCCCCTCTCCGGCTCCATCTCCGGCAAGGCGACTCCGGCAAAGCAGTCCGGCGAGGCGCGGCCACCCCGGCAGGTTGAGGGCGAAGTGACGGGCTTAGTACAAAAAGTTAGGATGTTGCGTTTTGTATTTTCATTCCGCACTTAACTTCAAACACGAAATTGTACGTTGAATTGCTGCCCGATCTTCGATCTATGCCCATGAATGAGTAGTAGAGGACTTTATCTTTCCATTGCATTTTCAGGAATTTAATTCCGACTTCAGAGGAGCTCGCAATCGACCACCGAATTTTACGAGTTTTTGATTTCTTCCGGCCGGGTTGGGGGCTTCCAGACGGCGGCTGGGCGAGCGGAGGCCGAATGGAGGTCAGCGGGGCACTGGGCGTTCGGCTGCGGGCTTCAGGTGCGGTAGCGGAGGAGGAGGCCGGCCATCCGGCCGGCCGGGCGGCGCCTCACTGGCGTGGGTGAGGAGGGGTCGCGGTGTGCAACCCTGGCGGCAGACCGAGACCCGCCACAGGCGGGTCTCCGCGTGACAAAAAAGAAAAAAATAAAAATAAAGAAAGACCGGCCTTGACGGTCGGTCGATGGATTAAGCGCCCGCGCGGCGCGCGTGCGAGGGGGCTCGCACGGGGCGGTGGCCCGCCGTCTCATCGGGCCGGCCGGAGCGGGACGGCCCGAGCGGGGTGGACCGGCCGGACCGGGCTAGTCCGACCCAAGGGGGGTCCCCCCCCTTTTTTAAAAAAATGTTTGAACGCCCGTATTTCGAGCTACGGACGTCCGTCTTGAGCGCCGTCTTTGGCGGTGCGGACCTGACATCTATGCGGACTTTTTGAGATGGTATCGGGAATTTTTAATTCCCGAAACGGGGGGCCGCAGAGGTGCGACATGTCTTTAAGTGGACAGTGTTTTTCCCGAGAATCTTATTTTGAGCGGCGCAGACACATCCGACGTCCGTTTTGAGCGACGTCAGCGGTGTTGCGACCCTGGCACCGAAGCGGAGGTTTCCAGGGCGGTTTCGGGCATTGAATCCGGAGTTCAGGCATGGGCCCCACGACCCGTCTTTTGAGCTGCGTGCAGCGTTTCACGACTTTTTCCTCAGACGTCCTTTCGGGGCCTGCGAGCAGTCAATATTGGGTGTTTTTCCGTGGGCATCGCGTTGGCGCAGTCTGCCCACAGTATTTCCACCCGACGGGGCATGCCTAACGAGGGTCGTTTCGGGAGTTGACGGTGATTTCTAGCTTTATCACCGGGCGACGTTTTTGACAAGTGAATAGTCCATCTTGTGTGCTTTTTTCGAGAGGATCGCAACGGTGTGATCCGTTCGTCGAGTTTCGGGACTGGGTTGCGGGTCCCACAAAGCACCGCTCGTGTGCGGTGCGCCGAAATGCATCTTTTTCTCCGGATATCCGTTGCACTCATGTGAGTAGTGCTTTTGATGTGTTTTCCTGAGGGGATCGCAGTGGTGCGATGCGCCCGACTGTTTTCGGGGCCGAGACTCGGGATCACGGGATGCCGTTCGGGCGTGAGGCGGTGTTGGTGACCTTTTCCATTGGATATCTGTTAGAGGCGAGTAAGTTGTCGATCTCACGTTTTTTTTTCACGAGGACTACAATGGTGGGATCCGTTTGGTTGTGAGAAGAGTTATACGTGATCTAATTAAATGTGTAAGCATGAAAGGTGCTCCGGTGGTGGTTTGACCTACCTTGTTTGTAGCGGGCCCTTGGCGTGTGATCGTGCACTCTTGGGAGAGTGATGTAAGTGGTTCACGAGATGTGGTTGGCCGTGCATGGCCCATTGAGTTGGAGATGTTACGTCACACCTTCGCATTGACGTTGGGTGCTGTGTGCACGATCGCCCTTGGGCAGACACTGTGGTCTACTCTGGGAATATAAGAAAATGATTGGAGGTAAATGTGGTTGTTCGTACCTGAAAACGTTGGTGTATTTAGTTGGGGTTGAGATGGGGCCACACGTTGTGTGGGCCCCACGTGCCTGTCGGGTTCTGCTTTGTGTACTTTGACCTCTCGAGACGTAGAGGGACCCTCTTTGTGTTTGTTTGACCAGCAGGGTGGAGTTTTTCCCCTGACTTGGTGATCGTTTGTTGACCAGCAGGGTTGAGTGGTCTCCCCCTGGTTTCATTCTCGATGGATTGTCCAGTAGCGGTGCTAGTGACACCCAGTGATGGAGAAGGCACTGAACTTCTTTTGGGTGAGTTGTTCTGGAGTTGGGTGGTTGCGCGATACCCACCCTGTGTTTGGTTGGCTAGTGTTGTACCCTCCAGTGGATATGGCCAGAGCAGTTCTAAGTTTTACCATCCATTGGGGCTGGGCAGTGGGTTACTTATCGGATTTTAGGGTCTACCCTCTAGCAGAGACTGGGCAGTGGGTCACCCGACGCACTTAGGGTCTACCCTCCAGCAGAGACTGGGCAGTGGGCCGCCCAATGCACTTAGGGTCTACCCTCCAGCAGAGACTGGGCAGTGTGTCGCCCGATGCACATAGGGTCTACCCTCCAGCTGAGACTGGGCAACGGGTCACCTGACGACCTCTTAGGGCCTACCCTCCAGCAGTGTTGGGTAGTGGGTCGCTCATCGTCTAGTTCTAGGTCTACCCTCCAGCAAGGCTGGTAAGTGGGTCGCTTGTCGACTTATTCCAGGTCTACCCTCCAGCGGGGCTGGGCAGTGGGTCGCTTGATGATGTATTATGGTTTACCCTCCAGCGGGGCTAGGCAGTGGGTCTCCTGATGATGTATTAAGGTCTACCCTCCAGCAGGGATGGGCAGTGGGTCGCCGGATGATGTGTTATGGTTTACCCTCCAGTAGGGCTGGGTAGTGGGTCACCCAGTATCTTAATATGGTTTACCCTCCAGTGGGGCTGGGCAGTGGGTCACCCGATATCTGGTTATGAATTACCCTCCAGCGGGGCTGGGCAGTGTGTCATTTTTTGGCATTCCAGGCTTAGTCCTTTCTACTAGGCTATCCTGTAGCCTTCCTCCGTGATTACCGGAGCGGGCCCCTTGGTTATACGGGTCAGTGTTGTGACGACTTTTACTTTTAATAAACCTCTCGACTGAGGGGCAGTGACGAGTTGTGGTTGACATTTCCATAGACCCCTCAAGTACGAGGAGTGCTTTCCCCCACTGAGACGCGTCCTTATGACGCGACCTAAAACTGTGAGGGCGAGTTAGTGCCGCCCAAAGCGGATAGTGTCGAGGTGCGGTGGTTCGAGCCCCCTGGCTTGCGGTTCAGGGCAGACGCGCGGGATGTTGGGCATTGATGATGGTGTTAGCTTCTGGGATTGTTGGATACTTTTTCTTAGGCTGAGATACAGGACGGAGATCCCCTTACGACGTTGTTCGGGCTTCTTGCTGATAATATTTGTATGTATATATCTTGTTTTCAGGACCCACTTCTTGGGTTTGGTTACTCTCCTTCCAGGAGAGGCCAAGACACGCGGGGTATGCCACATTCTATCTATGTCTAGCTTCTCGTGGTTGGAAGAGTCTACTCTCCTACTGTAGGTAGCGAAGACTCGACGAGAAGTTCATCTTCTCACCATTTCCAGCTCCTTATGCATGGACGAGTCTACTTCCTTTCTCTTGTTGGGTTGAGATGGACTCTTACTGTTCTCTTTATTGCACACTTTGTTGGACTCCTTCACTTTTCCTATTCTCTCTACTTCTCACCCTTGGGTACCTCCTTGTTTTCTCCCTCTAGCCTTCGAGGTATCCTACTGAGTATTTTTTTACTCACCCATGCTTGGGCTTTTCCCGCACTTTGTGTTCCCTTGCAGATGACGGACAGGTGGAGCATGACTTCAGTGGAGGATAGGAGCTTGGGAGCTTGGACCTCATGCGGTGGTCGTGGCCGGGTTCCAGGTTAGGTGGGAGACCCGTCAGTTGTTTCTTTTTGTTTACCTGTTTCCGGGTTGTGGCACTTTTCGGTTGGGCGCGTGTTTTTTCCCTTCCCTTTTCAGCTTGTACCCTGTACCGATTAGAGGTCGATGCAGTCTTGTGGTTTATTTATAGCAGTTGACCTTTTACATTTCTTTTTACTATGAACTTTTTCATTGAGTGTGCTGCATGTGTGTGTGTACAGGTTCTTAGGAAAAGGCCTCCCCGAGTTTTTGTGCCTTCGGCACTGGTCGCCAGCCCCTGGCCGGAGGCGGCTTGGGGTAGTTGCGGCTCGAGCCCGGGTAGGGTCGGGTCGTGAAAAAGTGGTATCAGAGGTGGTTCCTTCCTTGGGACGTTGTTCGGGCGTCCCTAAAATAAAAGGAACTAGTTGGGATATAGGGAAATAATGTTAACATGTCTCGAAAGTGGCTCTCAGGCCAGGGAGTCCAGTGATGGTGTGGCGGCTGACGTATCCATTCACTAGGACCCTGATAACCCACTTGTCGACTCAGCATGCTGAGAACCTTGTTGCAGGAAAGAATTGGTTTGTGCATCACACAGGACTGAGTCTTTGACTGTCCTTCTTGAGTCAGCTCCCCATCGTTGTTGTTGTGGTATATACATATATGCTAATCTGACCGCGGCACTCCTTGATGATACTCAGGAAGTCTCCGCGAAGACAGCCAGCCAGGATACCAGCTTTAGTTCATGATGACGACCATGTGAGCTACGAGGACATAGTCCAGAACCCATCATGTGAGCCCCTTTATCCGAGTGGGCCAGTAGAAGCACCCCCACTTGTTGAACAGCAGGCAGTTTCAGCAGAGCAGGCTGAGCTTGAGCGCAGGTTGAGCATGCTCCGTGAGTACCAGCAGCAGAGACCATTGAGATTCAGTGGTGAGCCAGACCCTCAGGCAGCAGAGGTTTGTCTCGAGGTAGTAGTTCTCCTTTTCAGGCTTGTGCAGACACTGATGGATCAGATAGTGGCTTTGGCAGCCACCCTTTTTCGTGGAGAAGCGTGGCGTTGGTGGAGTCTGGTGACTCAGTTTTTTGACGAATCTTAACTTTTGTTGGATGACATTCAGTTTTTGTTTCATGAGGAATTTTTCCCCTCTTGCTTACGCTCCGTTCGGATTCAAGAGCTCCTTCAGTTTCAGCAGGGAGGGATGATGGTGGCCGAGTAAACGACTAGTTTTGCAGACCGTGCACGCTTTTACATGGACTTGGTCCATGACGACAACCTCCGAGCGCGGAATTTTAAGCAGGGTCTCTTCCAAGATATTAGTGTTGTCATAGTACCCTTGTGAATTTCCACATATGCTGAGGTGCTAGAGAAGGCACTGGTGATAGAGGGATTCCTGTCGCATTTTAGTGTTGGTGGTGGCAGCAGGCACGTCGGAGCTGGGACGTCTCCCGTAGCTGGCAGGCACCAGAGGACAGGACCTCGACGCAGGTGGCCTTTCCATTGCTGGTATCGGAGATGTGGTCGTATACCACTATGGCAGAAAAGTGTAGGGCCTCATCTGAGGGTTCCCTTCTAAGAGTGGGCTACGGGCCGTGGTCGTACATCACAGTGGCTCCGGAGGACACCAGGACAGCTCGGGGATCGGCGGTGTTATGCTTGTGATGGACGAGGTCACTTGGCATGAGACTGCCCGGCCCGAGTTGCGGAGAGCTTAGGGTAGGCAGCAGGTGCCCCACCACAGCAGAGGCAGCGCCGTGATCGGAATGGTGCCTAGAGAGGTAGGGATAGCAGAGGAGCAGGAGGAGCTGGAGGTGGGGGATGATGTTACGAGGTCTTTCCATCACCACTAGGCGGTCCACGTTAGGCTCTGGGAGATGACAGTTGGGACCACGGACAGTCGCGAGCTTTGGATGTCTACGATCCTGCAGTGCATGGGATAGTGAGAGGTACCCCTTGCAACTCTTCTACTTCTTGCAGTAGAATTTTTAGGGTCTGCGTGTGAATTGTTTTTCTCCCTGCTCCTTGTTTGAGGTGTTACCAGGGTGACGCAGGGCGTCAGGTGTAACCCTGTGTTAGTAAAGAAAAAGGAGTGAAAAATTTTCCTTTAGTGGATAGTGTTGACTCCTTCACCTTTTGTGCATGTAAGAGAGCATCGACTGGGGAATCTTGTATGACCAGATATCCTTGGGTGTTTCACCATATGGATATTCTGAAGGATGGAATCACTGGGCCTTGTTTTAGGTGCGGGCGGTGATTCCTGTCGCGGCATGCGATTTAGAGGTTTGACAGGGGAGGTGGGCTACCCCCGAGGGCCTTCGGGCCATTTGAGTCTGTGCAAAGGGATGGCGAGGTACCCTACCGCCTTGCCCTAACCCCAATTTCTGGAGTGGGTGCACGACTTCGGCATGGGCCAACCTCGCATGAACGGATTAATCCTTTGGACTGTGTGCGGTGATGCAGAGCTGTGTGTGGGTTCTTTTGGGAATGGGAAAGCCAAGTGTGGGCTTAGTACCCTATGTTTCTCCCTAGTTTTTCTTTTCGGGGATGAAACGTTTGAAGGAGGGAATGATGTAAGAACCCGTTTTTTTCTGATAAATACTTTGGAATATTCTTGATACTATTCCGGAGCAGTGCCTTCAGACGGCGTGTGATTCCGAGCCCCAGAGTGGCCGAAATTAAATTTCCAGTGTTTTCATACTGGAAATGCTAAATAAATGGTATAACTCCTAAACACAGTTCGAGATCAGATATCTGAGTGTACGGATGGGTCCGAAATGGGGTGTTTACCCTAGGAACGACATAAAACTTGTCAGCGCGGGACGTTTGGACCCCTCTCTCGCTTTTGGAACGTTAAACGGATTAAATAAATTAATTAATTCGTTTAATGTTGGAATGCCTATATCTCTTAAACAGTGGCTCAGATTGGAAAATAGAGGGAACCGTTGAGTTCATAGCATGTTGTTTACCCTAGTAGGGGTGTAAGTTTCGCGGGCGCGGGCTGTTTGTGAAAAATGGCTCCAGGGGCATTTTCATAATTTGGCGGCCTCGGGCGCTAAGTTTAATAACTTTTGAACGATGTATCGGAATAAAATTTCGACACCTCCGTTGCGCTCAGAGCATGGTTCTTAGCCTAGGGGCGGCTAAATCCTGTACCCGTCGGGAGTTCGGGTACGGGGCCCATGGGCGGGAGTTTAAGTGTTTAGTTTTTAAACACTTCTCCCTCCCCCCCCCCTCTTGGTTGTTCTCCCTGGCGCGGCAGCCTCTTCCATCTCCTCCTCCATCTCCGTCGAGGCGACTCCAGCAAAGCGGTCCGGTGAGGCGCGACCACCCCGTCAGGTTGACGGTAAAGCGACGAGCTTAGTCCCAAGAGGTAGGATGTTGCGTTTTGTATTTTCATTCCTACACTTAACTTCAAACCCGAAATTGTACGTTGAATTTCCACTCGATCTTCGATCTATGCCCATGAATACGTAGTAGAGGTTTTTCTATTTCCATCTCATTTTTCAGAATTTAATTCTGATTTCGGAGGAGCTCGCAATCGACAGCCGAATTTTGTGGGTTTTTGATTTCTTCCGGCCGGGTTGGGGGCTTCCGGACGGCAGCTGGGCGAGCGGAGGTCGGCGGGGCGCTGGGCGTTCAGCTGTGGGCTTCAGGTGCTGCAGCAGAAGAGGAGGCTGGCCATCCAGTCGGTCGGGCGGCGCCTCGCTGGCGTGGGCGAGGAGGGGTCGCAGTGTGCTACCCCGACGGCAGACTAAGACCCGCCACAGGCGGGTCTCCGCGTGACAAAAAAAACAAAAAAGAAAGAAACACCGGCCTTGACGGCCGGTCGGTGGAGCAAGCGCCTGCGCGGCATGCATGCGAGGGGGCTCACACCGGGCGGTGGCCCACGGTCTCTAGTGGGCCGGCCAGAGCGGGCCGGCCCGAGCGGGGCGGACCGGCCGGACTGGGCCGGTAGGGCCCAAGCGGGGGGTCCCCCCCCTTTTAAAAAAAATGTTCGGACGCCCGTATTTCGAGCTACGGGCGTCCGTCTTGAGCGTCGTCTATGGAGGCACGGACCTGACGTCGATGCGGACTTTTTGAGATGGTTTCAGGAATTTTTAATTCCCGATATGACTGGCCACGAAGGCGCGACGTGTCTTTAAGTGGACTGGCGTTTTCCTGGGAATCTTGTTTTGAGCGGCGCGGACACATCCGACATCCATTTTGAGCGCCGTGAAAGGCGTTGCGACGCTGGCACCGAAGCGGAGGTTTCGGGCGTTGAAGCCGGAGTTGAGGCGTGGGCCCCACGACCCGTCTTTTGAGCTGCGTGCAGCATTTCACGACTTTTTCCTCAGACGTCTGTTCGGGGCGTGCGAGCAGTCGATGTTGGGTGTTTTTCTGAGGACATCGCGTTGGCACAGTTTGCTCACTGTAATTCCGCACGATGGTGCGGGCCCCACGAGGGTCGTTTCGGGAGTTGATGGTGATTTCCATCTTTATCACCGGGCGACCGTTTTGGACAAGTGAATAGTCCATCTTGTGTGCTTTTTCGAGAGGATCGCAATGGTGTGATCCGTTCGTCGAGTTTTGGGACTGAGTTGTGGGTCCCACGAAGCACCGCTCATCTGCAGTGCGCCGGAATGCATCTTTTTCTTCAGATATTCGCTGCACTCATGTGAGTAGTGCTTTTGACGTGGTTTCCCGAGGGGATCGCAATGGTGCGATGCGCCTGACTATTTTCGAGGATGAGGCTCGGGGTCACGGGACGCCATTCGGGGGTGAGGCGGTGTTGGTGACCTTTTCCGTTGGATATCCATTGGAGGTGAGTAAGTAGTCTATCTCGCGTATTTTTCCGCAAGGATTACAACGGTGCAATCCATTTGGTTGTAAAGAGCATTATACATGATCTTATTAAATGTGGAAGCATGAAAGATGCTCTAGTGGTGGTTCTCCCTACCTTGTTTGTAGCGGGCCCTTGGCGTGTGATCGCGCACTCTTGGGAGAGTGATGTAAGTGGTTCACGAGATGTGGTTTTCCGTGCCTGGGCCTTTGAGATGAAGATGTTATGTCACGCCTTCGTCTTGACGTTGGGTGATGTGTGCACGATGGCCCTTGGGCGGAGACTGTGGTATACTCTGGGAATATACGGAAATGCATGGAGGTACATGTGGTTGTTCGTACCTGAGAATGTTGGTGCATTCAGTTGGGCTTGAAATGGGGCCACACGTTGTGTGGGCCCCACGTACGTGCCGGGTTATGCTTTGCATAATTTTACCTCTCGTGACATAGAGGGTCCCTATGTGTGTTTGTTTGACCAGCAGGGTGGAGTTTTCCCTCTGACTTAGTGGTCGTTTGTTGACCAGCAGGGTTGAGTGGTATCCCCCTGGTTTCATTCTCGATGGATTGGCCGGTAGCGGTGCTAGTGACACCCAGTGATGGAGCTGGCGCTGAACTTCTTTTGGGTGAGTTGTTCTGGAGTTGGGTGGTTGCGCAATACCCACCCCGTGTTTGGTTGGCCAGTGTTGTACCCTCCAGTGGATATGGCCAGAGAAGTTCTGAGTTTTACCCTCCAGCGGGGCTGGGTAGTGTGTTACTCATCGGCTTTTAGGGTCTACCCTCCAGAAGAGACTGGGCAGTGGGTCACCCGAAGCACTTAGGGTCTACCCTCCAGCAGAGACTGGGCAGTGGTTCGCCTGACGCACTTAGGGTCTACCCTCCAGCAGTAAATGGGCAGTGGGTCGCCCGACGCACTTAGGGTCTACCCTCAAGCAGAGACTGGGCAGTGGGTCACCTGACGACCTCTTAGGGCCTACCCTCTAGCAAGGCTGGGCAGTGGGTCGCTCGTCGTCTAGTTCTAGGTCTACCTTCCAGCAAGGATGGGCAGTAGGTCGCCTGTCGACTTATTCCAGGTCTACCCTCTAGCGGGGCTGGGAAATGGGTCGCTTGATGATGTATTATGGTTTACAATCCAGCGGGGCTGGGCAGTGGGTCGCCTGATGATTTATTTAGGTCTAACCTCCAGTGGGGCTCGGCAGTTGGTCACAGGATGATGTGTTACGGTTTACCCTCCAGTAGGGCTGGGCAGTGGGTCACCCAGTATCTTAATATGGTTTACCCTCCAGCGGGGTTGGGCAGTGGGTCACCCGATATCTGGTTATGAATTATCCTCCAGCGGGGCAGGGCAGTGGGTCATTCGTTGGCATTCCAGGCTCAGTCTTTTCTATTAGGCTAGCATGTGGCTTTCCTCCGTGATTACCTGAGCAGGACCCTTGGTTATACGGGTCAATGTTGTGATGGCATTAACTTTGAGGAGACCTCTCGACTGCGGGGCAGTGACGAGTTATGGTTGAAGTTCCCCCAGCACTCTCAAGTACGAGGAGCGCTTTCCCCCACCGAGACGCGTCCTTTTGACGTGACCTAAAACCATGCGGGCGAGTCAGTGCCGCCCAAAGCAGATAGTGTTGAGGTGTGGTGGTTTGAGCCCCTTGGCTTGCGGTTCAGGTCTGGCGTGTGGGATGTTGGGCATCAATGATGGTGTTAGCTTCTGGGACTGTTGGATATTTTTTCTTGGGCTAATCTACGGGACGGAGATCCCCTTACGACATTGATCGGGCTTCTTGATGAGCGTATTTGTATGTATATAACTTGTTTTCAGGACCCACTTCTTGGGTTTGGTTACTCTCCTTCCAGGAGAGGCAAAGACATGCGGGGTATACCACGTGCATTTTGTGTATAGCTTCTCGTGGTTGGATGAGTCTACTCTCCTGATGTAGGTAGCGAAGACTTGACGAGAAGTTCATATTCTCACTGTTTCCAGCTCCTTGTGCCTGGACGAGTCTACTTCCTTTCTCTTGTTGGGTTGAGCTGGACTCTTACTTTTCTCTTTACTGCACCCTCGGTTGGACTCCTTTAATTTTCCTGTTCGCTCTACCGCTCAACCTTCGGTACCTCTTTTGATTCTCCCTCGAGCCTTCGAGGTATCCTACTGAGTATTTTTATACTCACCCCTGCTTGGGCTTTGCCCGCACATGGTGTTCCCTCACAGACGATGGACAGGTGGAGCATGACTTCAGTGGAGTGTAAGAGCATGGGAGCTTGGACTGCGTTCGGTGGTCGTGGCCGGGTTCCAGGTCGGGTGGGAGACCCGTCAATTGTTTCTTTTTGTTTACATGTTGCCGGGTTGTGGCACTTTTCGGTTGGGCGCGTGTTTTTCCCCTTTTGGTTTCAGCTTGTACCCTGTACCGATTAGAGGTCGATGCACTCTTGTGGTTTATTTACAGCAGTTGCCCTTTTACTTTTCCTTTTACTCAGCACATTTTCATTGAGTGTCCTGCATGTGTGTGTGTACAGGTGCTTAGGAAAAGGCCTCCCCAAGTTTTTGTGCCTTTGGCGCTGGTCGCCAACCCCTAGCTTATGGAGGCGGGCTTGGGGTAGTTGCGGCTCGAGCCCGGGTAGGGTCGGGTCGCGACAATTTGGGCAAATCAGCCTTCTTGATCCTTTACTAATAATACCCAAATAGAAAATGAATCATGGAAAAGTATATATCTTCTAATATTAAATCAAAGATATCAATGATATAGGGTGTATCATACTTATTCTTAATAGGTTTCTTCTTATTTTATAAAAAATTAATATAAAGACACATTTACCCACATTTATCCATAATAAAAAACAATCGATGAACCCATAGAGAAGTACTAGGTCGAATGAATTCATTATCTAGATTATTGGAACATTTATTCTTGAATTTATTAAAATCAATCAAATTAATTATATATAGAGTCCATCAAATCGGCATAGTAGTTGGTCTGATATCTATTGAAAACTCAACATCTTGATTCGAGGGAAGACACTACAAGTACTCATAAAACACTTCAATATATTACTGAACAATGAAAAAAATTCAATATTGAGTTTCTCCAAACCATTGGAGATAAATAACAAAAATAAACTAGAATGAAAAAACATATTATGGAATTAATTCCAATTTTGGGTTCCCTTTCATCCTCGCATAGACATAATATTGAATGTTGATTCGATGTTTAAAATGTTATGTCCCATAAATAATTATTGAAAGGGGATCTATACTAGAATAACCAATATATACCTAGAATTTCATTAAATTTAACAGGAGGAATAATAACAAGATTCATAGGAAGAACTATAAAAAACATCAATCGAAGAAGTGTTGTACTCTTGATATGAGAAAATTCAGCCATTAGTAGTGTTTAAATCCAACTCAATATCTAATCATTGAGGTGGTGATGCAACACCCTTAAGAAATTTATTTATAAATAAGATACTGTGTATAACTAGAAAAAAAATCAATCCTTGAGTGGATGTTATGTGTAACATTTACAACATCAATTGGATCATCCACACTAGTTGTTGTAATTATAAAATCTGGAATTTTTCCCCTGTAATTTCTTTTATGATATGTTCCAATGAATTTTGGGGAATTGGATGGATTTTATTTCCTATATAATTATGGGATAATGAAATTTACTTTGGTAGATTCTACCTTACCATTACATTCATGATCATGAAGTCCTTTTTCTTCATACTTTATGTAAACACATTTTTATTTTAGGAATGTACCAAGGTGTTTCGGTCCACTTGTAACAAATTTTGGAAAATTTTTGTTTCTCTTATTTGCATTATCCTTATTTCATCTACTATCATATTATTTTATTTATTTCCTTATAATCCATTACAGATGGAAAATTTTCTTCTATCTTGATATCATGTTACACTATAACCTCTTGTGATGATAATGTCTTGGTGAAAAAACACTTTATAGTATCAGCTTAATCCCATTAATTATGTGATAAATATTTATATTTTAATTATGCATTGATTCCAAAAAAAATCATTTCTAACCATGTAAATTTATATTCATAGTTAGAAAGTTTGTCCAATTCATTTTATCGCAGATCGAATAATTTTCTCTCCATATCTATGTTTTCCATGAATAGTTCCTAAAATTCTTCCATTCCATGGTTGATATCCACCATCATGTTTAGTTTTTTTAATAAATTATTACCATTTATCAGTATCCTTGAAGAGATGATAATATTGCATGAAAAAAATCTACATTTCATTACTACCCAAACTGATAAATTTACTTTCTAAAGAACATATCCATTTCTTTATAACAAATGGATTTGTAGCCCCATTTAATAATAGTGAATTCTAATGAATTAAGCGATCTAACATTTTAAATTTACCTTTTTTATTTTAGGAATATCCATTATGGAATGAATATTGGTTATATAATAAATCTACGACTTTAATATAGTTATATTTTTTCATCTTCTTCTATAGCTCCAACTCCATATTCATTATCATTCCCAAGAGGTAAATACCACCATGAATTATTTACATCAATACGATTTTCATTCCTTCTATTGGGATACAATTTTAAACTATGGAATTCAATGTATTATATTATAACATTTCAAATCCTAATTTTTAATTTCATAACAAGTGAAACACTTACAATAAATTGAAAAACTATTCATAGATAATATCGTAATCATAAACATTATTTAATTAGGAATGATCTAAAATCAAGGCAAGACTTTAAAATCATAAAAATAGTTTATAGATAAAATTTTAATAATCCCATGAATATTCCCTTGGTGTTTCAAACCATTTATCTAGTAATAGAAAATTCACCATGCACAATAATGATAATTGGGATTTTCTCAAACCACCTGTTATTATGGTTATTACCCCAAGATGCATTTATGATAAAACATTTTCAACTTCTAATATATAGAGAGATATATATTTATAAGAAATAAAAAATATAACTACATTAAAACATGTTAGCATGTTACCTTATAATGAGACATATCCTAAAATTCTATCAAAAGTTTATATTTTATAATCATTGTTAATATAAAACTTGTTCTGAAGGTTATTAAAAAACATTATTTCATACCAACATCAAATACCCCAACTCTATATGCCTATAGTAAGAGGTTACTTTATATAATTGGTCCTAGATAAAATAAATCACATCAAAAGGGATATAATAGTTTATTATTATTGAAAAACTATATACATACAGTAATCTCATAATATATTTGAGAAATTAAAATACCACACAATATTTTCATTGAGAACACCTTCATTAAATTAAGAATATCAATATATATAAATAATGACTCACTTCCTCCATTCCTAGAGAAATGAAGTGTAATAATGAGTTGAGATCAAATGACTAGTAACAGTAAGATTATAGTGGATACTAATAATATAGGAATAATATTATTGAAATAATTGATAATAAAATAATTCCATATAAATAAAAATATGACCGTGAAATTTATTTATGGATATTTTAAAAAATAAAATTATCACATGGAAATCAATAATTAATTATATAATAATAAAATATAAAATGTTGGACATATGAAACTTATAGTTGAGGATTCATACCAAGAAAAATTACATAAATAGAAGGGATATCATCCAAATACTGAATATCATTTGTCTGATGATACATACTAAATAATTGATGGGATATATTGTGCTCTTCCTATTACATACTATGTCAAAATTAATTCTTCAAATGAAACTGTATAATAAAAAATAAATACATAGTAAACACAAATATACATATTGTAAAAATAGAATATTAAATATTATTATTTCTTCAATCAAACTAGTTATAAACAATATAGAGAAATAATAAGGATGGTTTCATAAAAACATATCCATAATGAATTTTCAGTAAAACAAAATTTTATTTTTGTTTTTTAGAAATATAAATGGCCTAAAATATTATTACGACATTATTGAAAAAATATCCCTTCAACCTAGAAAATATATTTTAAAAAATTTAAATATTAGAAAAAAAAAATTTCCATGAAAATGGATATGAAATAATGTAGAGTATGCTTCAAGGAATTTAGTTATCATTATAATGTAAAATTTTATTCTTGACGACTATGCTAAAAAAAGATTCCTTTCACATTTTTGGTAAAAAAACAAAAAATTTTCTCATTCGGAAAATAACCTCAAGACACCATTTTAAACCATTTCATAAAAATTTTAATATAAGTAAAATTTTCTTTAATGAATTACTGTATTACATAAAAAAAATTATTTATATCATTTTTATGGAAATATGGACATGTAATACAAATATTCCCGATCTAATAGAAAATAAAATTCATTTTTTCCAAAAACGTTATTTCAAACTATGTTGTATATATAAGATTAAAATGAATAGAAAAAAATATTATATTAAAATATAAGCATTGAAGAATAAAATATATTGATTTTATGATGAATTTTAAAATAATTCCCTTACTAGATAATTAAACATAGACAATCCTGAATAATGATGACATTATGAAATAAACCCACTCCATGTTCGTATCCTTTGTATCAAAACCCCCAATGAACTAAACAACATCCTGTGAAACATTAAATATACTGAATATGAACATAGTCATGGTATATCATATAAAATTAGTAGTATACACATGAAATGAAAGGACTAAGGGTTGAATATGAAATATGTCTCACAGAAACAAAATTGAGATGAGTATACCCTTACAAAGTTTTCATCATTGATGTGAGAATTAATAAATGAATGGATTGTGTTTAATAACTATAAATTCACTTAAATTATTTTGTAAAAAAATATATAATAATTACTGTACATTACACACATAATATTTCCATGAAATTTAAAATATCTATGTAATATTACATAAGGAAATGAAATTGAGTTATGGAACCCTATACTATATTATAGATTTCAAGTAATATCTATTTGGATGAAATAATTTGAAGTAAAATATAAAATCAAATGAATTAGTAATTATTCATGGTATAAAATCAAATTTTTTATGTATATACATCATAAATAATAACTTTGGTGCATACCATGAAAATATTCCTCAATAAAGACAAATTGAGACAAAATCTATTACCTCAAGTCTGATTTCCTTCATACATGTTCAAACCTCATGTATAATAAATATATATTTTTTGTATATGTATATTTTAGATACATGAAATGATATATCAAACTTTATATAATTTAATTACAACCTTTTACCAGACATTTATTTACAAAGAATTATTAAAATCACTATTTTTGGTGACAACAACTTCATTTTTTCATGTATTCTTTGGTTATGTAGTTTTGGTAATTTTATATTAATAATTATTATATAACATATATAATGAAAATAATGATATAAATATAAAAATTATTAGTTACATAAATTTAAAATTTATCCATAAATGATAGAGATAGAAAAATAAATTGCACTATACATTGAAACTGTTGGTCGTGCATACACATAAATGATGTTTTCATTTTTTGAAAGATTGATTAATGAAAATTAAATATTAATTCCACTTTGTTGAACTATTATTATATCATATTTATCATATACATTAATTAAATATTTAGATTTTTTCATCCAACTCCAAATAAAATGAAAAATGGAAAAAATCACATTGAAAAGGTGGTATTCCATACGTATGCATGAGTAACATCATCATTTTCCTAAAAAAATGTAAGGTACCAAGGGTGTTGTGATATTATAATTTAAAAATTATTTTTAATGTTATAAATTATATATATATGTGTGTGTGTGTGTGTGGGTATATATATATATATATATTTAATACATCCCTATATCTACTAGATGAAGGTGGTTATGGAGAATGGATTACATCGGTTTGCGAGGTGGTATTCCGCTATATGATCGACTATTTCATTCCCAATTTTCTGAAATAACTATGGATATTGGATATTTATTTAACAAAATAAAATATTTTTATATGTATTATAATATTTTTATTCATTAATCTTGGTTTAATAATATTTGAATTAGGTAGAAAATGAAATAAAATTAAAATAAATTTTTAAGAACTATACATCCTATTTAAAAAACCGATTTAGGTTTATACATAAATAATTCCTAAGAAATTATTATTATAAAAAAAATTTGATTTTACATAATGTTCATAGATATGAGGAATTATTTTTTAGGGATTTTCCAAATATAATTTTCAATAAATGTTGATAGGAGAGGATATCAGGTGTTATCATATAATTAAGGGAGATGATACACTTTAAATTTATGAAAATAATAAAATTTATATATGCATTATTAAAGAAAAATGGATCAATAAAATATACAATTATTGTATATTAAATTTTATATGGTTGATATATATCCATAAAATAAAATTTAAACATTTTTAGGCCATATTAACCATTATCTCTTTAGTTTAACGTCTAGAAAACATGTTTTAATCATAGCCTTCGTAAATGGTTTTATTTATTTTTACAACTTATTATGAATGTCAGTTAAGTTAAAAATATTCCCTAATATTAATTATAATTATTAAAATTATGGAAACCATTTTTTAAAATTCAATTAATATATGTGGAATAATTTAATTTAAAATTAATCCATTAAATGTAATAAAAATGGGTTTTCCAAACAAATGGTTTTCTTAATTCCAAAAAAAAAATTATATATAAATACAACATAAAATTATTTCCAATGAAAAAATAGGATTACTAATAGTAAAATAGAAATATTTTTTCTTCTATACCCATTTTTTAAATATAAAATTATAAATGATATAAATGCAATGATAATTATCAACAAAAAACACTATTTTTCAATATTCATCAAAAAAATTATCATTGGTCTTTAAAAAAATACATAATTCACTTTGAGATAATTCTAAAATGTTGATTTAAAAAATGAATGTATTGTAATCAAATATATTTTCTATATATGTGGAGACAAAATTAACTATATTATTTTTTCAAAAATATAATTTAAAACATTTTAAGGGAAAAGTATTTTTTGAAAAAAATATTATAAATGATTTACTAAAATATATATATATATATTTTTCATTTTACGAAAACTTTTGAAATTTTTTAAATGTGTTTCTTCATAATTTTAACAACAATTTAATGGATAATTATAATTTTAAATCATTTTTTTCATTTACACTCATGTTTTCATGTATCGAAAACTATGGAAGCGATTAAATTTATTTAAAAGTGAAATATATCATTACATTTTGTGGTGGTATTGAAATAGGTACTAGAATTACCTGGAGTAAAACTCCTATTATATATTTTTTTCCATTATATGTGGAAAATATAGATAATTTGAGTCAAATATATTATTATATCTTTTCGCATTTGGACACTATAAATAATTCTATACATCATGATACATCTTTCTCGACCTCAGCTGCACTGAAAATAATGATTCATAAGAGGCTCTCAATATCACTTCTATCAAGGAAGAAGGAACCATGAACATAACATGATCTAGAAACACACTATGCTTATCTAAATGCCTAACCATGAACAAAACCATTTTCCCAACCTATCATGCATTACGGAACACTTATAATAGAGCCCATGAATTTCCTTCCCTCATTCCAACAATGAGGAAGTGATTACTAAAGGTGTACAAGACACATGTAATAGTTCAGTCATATAATCATTGGGTTGAAATTAATTACTATTAGAGAATTTTAAGAGAGGATACACCTCCTAGGTGGGACCCATAATTCCATCCCAAGTGGAATGCCTTTCATTATGACGACATTAGGCTGAGATTCATGTTTCTTCCAATGCTCATGAGTGAGAGTTCCAAATAATTAGATCCTAAATTTTTTCATTGATACCAAACTTAGAGACCCCTATATTTGAAACAATGATATTAGATATTAATAATTGAATAATCATTTCATTTTACAAAAACATGTATGCTACCTTATCCTTTTAGTGCCTTTGGAATAATCGATATATTAAAAACTTGTAACATCCTTACCTGGGATCCATATGATAGTGTCTCGATCATCTTTGCCAGATAAACTCGATCATGCTTCCCCATATGTTAGATCATTCCAACTAGAAGTGAGGGTCTGGTATGTCATCCATGGGGATACTATACCTTCATTCATTAGTGTAACACACCGACAAAAATAAATAAACTAAATAAGATTCATATATAACTAGAAATATTTTCTTATCACAAAGATAAACCAACAAGAAATAAAATACTCAACTAAATGTGAAATAAAATTATGTTAATATAAGTTTCAAGTGTCTATAATGAAACTGAAAATAAAGACACATAGACTACCCCAAATGGTTTCTGAACCATGTCTGGTTCTAACTACCAAGATCTATCTCCAATAATCCATCTATCCCAATGACTTTTCCATTATCCATTCCTATAGATATATAATCTATTCGGGTACCGACAAGGCATCTTAAATAAGGTGTGAGTACAAATCAATATGACACCGCCAAGAGTGTCCAAAACAAGACCAGTCATATGATATTGGATGCAGTTCTATAAGTAAATATATACAATAAAATAATAAATAGTTTATCACATTTTCATTTATTATTATCTAACTACATTAACTCTAGGGTTTCCAAGGATATACATACCTCAATACTAACTTCATCTCATAACAAATTTCATAGTGGTCCCCTAGTAATACCATATCTTAATACCTACTTCTAGCCGAAACGTGATGTATTAAAAGGGATATAATATATTTTTTCCTGATTCGACTCATATCGGAGTTCTAATATTCTCATGTGAGGCCATAACTCAAAGTTCCAATATTTACATTCTTTAATTTCACAATTTTTAGTAACATTTTAAAATTAATAATTTCACATGAACATAAGTAATAATACAATTTTACCATGATTATTCCTTAATAGAATGACCATTTTACCATTCACTTTACTCAGAATCATAATGACCATGTAACGATGTATACTTCACATTAGAATGACCATGTTCCCAATCTGTTACTCATAAGCAGGATAACCATGTTACCCTTTGTACTTACTTATTTAGAATGACCATTATTCCATTCTTTATCACTTAATTAATTTAACAATAAATTATCTACCCCAATTCCATTATTGGTTCAACAATTATATAAACACATCCATTTCATTAGATAACAAAAAAAATTAACTAAGTGCTTTATACCATTAATTTATTCATCAACTAATTAATAAATATCATAATACATATTCCAAAATTAATTTTCTTGAATTAATTATCTAATTCTAATTTCAAATTTACATAATTAATAACATAATTAATTATCTAATTCACACTATCAAAAAAACATAATTAATAAACAATTAATTATCTCAACATAGACATTTTAAAACCTCATAATTAATCCCCCGATTAATTATCATCATTACAAACCCTGCCTCTTATAATTAATTCCAAAATTAATTATCTAATCTGGCATACCCTTTGTCTCGTTATTAATTCCCTAATTAATCACTTATTTCAAAAAAGCTTTGATAACTCAATTAGTAAATCTGATAAAACCAATTTAAGGGAATCAATTACTAATGGATTCTAGAAATTATACAACCCTGAATATACATATCAAATACATGATTATGAGAATTAGATTTAGAACATTTACCTAAATTCATTGATGGGCTCCCACACCTCAATAAAAACATCCTCTCATACCGGAGCCTGAAGAGTTACCTAGATAATATGATATCTTATTACCTACTTCATCTCATGAAAGAGACTGAAATATTGAAGTTGATATCATATCTCAATACCTGATTCGGATCATGCCTAAGTCTGAAGTATATAAAGATGATATAATATCATCAGGCCTTCATTAGCTCATATTAGAGTCTAATGTATTCAATGGTGATATCATATCTAAATACCTATTTATAATCATGTTAGAGATTGAAATATTCTTTAAATGATTCCATATGATGGAGTACCATTATTTTTATTCTTTAAAATCTCACATTAAATCCAATGATACCATTATCACAAACATAAGTAAGATGAACATCATACCATGCATACTCCTCAATATAGTGACCATGTTCTCATTATCATTATTCAGAAGCATAATTTACAAGTTATCATTTATACTTCTTAATAGAATGACCATGTGCCCATTCTCTTTACTCATAAGCATAATCACTAAGTTACCTTGTATACTTCTTACGTGAATGATCATGATCCCATTATTTCACAAATTATTAATTAAAAATAAATTATGCATTGTTAATCTCATTAATATTTAAAAAATTAGTTAAACTCCTCAAAACCATTAGATAAATCAACAATTTACTAAGTGCACAATTTCGATTAAATAATTTATCAACCAATAAATCTAAAATACAATTCACATCCTATAATTAATTTTACACAATTAATTATCTCATTATAAATCTAAACTCTCCATAATCAATCCCACAATTATCTATATAGATCATACTATCAAAGAAAAATAATTAATTCACAATAATTTTCTCAACATAGCCAATTCAATATCTCAGAATTAATCCCTCGATTAAATATCTATATTACTCTCTCAAAGCTCAAAATTAATTCACAGTTAATTACCACAACTCATCCCACTCAATATAACTCTAAATTAATCCATGGATTAATTATATATGTTATAATCTCAAAGAACATAATTATTTAACAATTAATTACATCACATCATCTCACTCAATAACTCTTAATTAATCTCTGGATTAATTATCTACATTACAATCTTGAAGAACAGAATTAATTAAAAAATAATTATCTCAAATCATCCCACTTAGTGACTAATAATTAATCCAATGTTTAATTGTTTATATTACAATCTCATTGCGCATAATTAATTCATAATTAATTATCTCAACTCATCCCACTCAATAACTCATAATCAATCCCCTAATTAATTGTCTACATTACAATCTCAAAGAACATAATTAATTCAAAAGAAATTATCTCAACATAACCAACTAGATAACTCATTATTACCAATTAACCAAAGTGAATCAACAAGTAACTAGTAGATAATAACTATTATAATTTTTTTTTCATTGATGAATAAAAATTAGATTCCAATATCATTAAAAACTTTATTAAAAAAATAATTATTACCCTTTAAAAATAACATTATCAATTATAAAATGTTTGAAAATATTATAGAAAACAATTAATTCTAAACTAAATTGAGAAACATATATGGAAATCATTAAATAAATTAGTGTTAATTATAGTGGGAAATTTTAATAAAGCCATAAATGTTAAAAAAAATATCACTTCCACATTTTTTGTAATATTTCAGAAATAACTCTCTTACAAAATGATAATAATATTAAATTTAAATTATTTATAAGAAATTAAAATAGGGGTAAAATTAATTTAAATAATAGTTGGATGACATTAAAAAGATTCTAAAAAATGTTTTAGTTAGACTGTATAAGTAAGAGAGAGAATTTTCGACCAAATTGAGAAATAATATCATTTTTTCGTTAAAAGCATTTTTTGGTCTCTTGAGTACATATATAAAGTAAAATGTAATGAAAAAAATGTAATTTATATAAACAAATATATTATAAGAACATTAATTAGATTCAATATAGGTGGATCAACAAATTTCTTCATCGAAAGAAAAATTAAAAACAATCTTGAAAAATAATAAGATTATAGTATAAAAGATATACAACTTAGGTATCTTTTGAATCGTAATCCCAATAAAGGTATAACATAAAATAAAACATTAAATTTATTTAATAGAATTATTTTCATTATATAAATTCTCAAAAATGTTATTATATAAAAATAAAAAAATAAATCAGTGGTGAATATCACATATGTCTCCTAGAAGTAAAAGTGAGAAAAAATGCCATTAACTAAAATATAAAATGCCTTAATATGTGTCCATACATCCTATATAATAAATATTAGTTTTTAAAAAAATATATTCCCAATAAATACTCATATATTTTTTACCATATATGAATACTTATAAATTTTTTATCTCTAGTGTATTAACATGTATTTATTAAAAAAATTAATCCAAATGATAACTACTTTGTTTTTTATCTGTGATTTGGTTTGGTTATTCTCAGTATTTGTTCCTTGATGAAGGATAAATAATTTCCATAATATTATTGATGATATAAATATAATATAAATTCATTATATACATATTTATAGTCATCCATAAAAGTTATAGAGACAAAAATGATTTACACCATTCGTGGAAAGTGTAGGTCGTGCGTACACTTGAACGTCGTTCCCAATTTTTAAATGGATGTAACGAAAGAAAGTAAATTTTAATTCACCTATACATAATAATTTTCACATCACATATATCATGTATATTCATTATATATATCCTTATTACTATTCATATCAAAATAAAATATAAAATGTATCACATCACTTCGTGGAGCCTGTAGTAAAAATGTATGCACATACGACGTTTTAATTTTCCAAAAGTTTAGAAGGTAAGAAATAAAATGTGTATTATAATTAAAAAAACAAAATTAAATCATAAATTATATATATATATATACACACAAAAAATCCATAATTATATCAATCTTTGATAGGTGGTGGTGGAAAGTAATTATATCAGTTTGTGAAGTGGTATTTTTTGGTACACGTGAATGGAGATTTCATTTCTGATTTCCTAAAAACAGGGATGGATGTAGGTTATCCCATTAACATAGTAAAATATTATAACATTTTTAAAAAATAATTTTTATTCCATCATAAGTTAAATATAATTTATAGAGTTACAGGAAAAAATAAAATGAAAACTCGTTGGTATGAACTATAATGCTTATTTGGACAATATCTGTAGGATTTCCCCAAAAGTATTCACAGAAGTGTTTCCTAATAAAAATAAAGATTATTGGAAATTAAAATGGAATTAATTAATATATTTGTTAAATACTTGGCTGAACCCCAATGCTCTTGGATTGTGTGAGGAGAGACGAGTGGGTGCATTTTTACTAGAGAGGGGAGGGTCACTTTTGGAATTTCATAAAGTATTAAATTCATATATATCAATTATTATATTCAATAGGATATAATGTTTTAATTATATGTAAAATAAGATTATGATTTAAAATTTCCACATACAATATAAATTGGAAAAAATTTAGGTGATATTTTCACCATTATCTTTTTGTTTTATACACTTTTAACCCCTTCTTATTGTTACCAAGGTATGCAGGTTTCTAATGAAATTATGGGTCAAGAATGTTCCTATAAAAGGAAAATATAGTACCCTTATCCTAGTTACCCATATTTGGTGCATTATTACATAAAAATGGCATGATCACAATAGATAAAGTCTCAAATGACAGATTAGTTTAGTAGCCTGGGAAGAACTAGACACACACACTTTTATATTAAATTATGAAATATAAAAAGTAAAAAATTGTGCCTCCTTTGAAAAAAATCATATCCCTTAGCCTATTCTGGCAGATCAATCATAATATAATTCTTCATATTATGGGAAAAAAATAAAACATAATAAAGGGGTGAGCTCAGATGCTCAGTAAGGATAACAGTATTGTGGAAACTATCGTAAACATTTAAGGAAATATATAAGAATAAAACAAAGTCCTTTTAAACATAAACATCAACATAATATGAAAAAGGTACATCAAATAATTTCATTTTCTTATTCACATGGATATTCTATTTGTCGATTAATAACATTTAATATCAATATCTTATTTCATATTAATGGAATGTAGAATGCTGGATATCATAACCACATAGTCAAGGCCTCGTTCTAATTCTACAAATAATATTGTTTCATGGCCTTCTACCAAGACACTAGTTTTTATCATCATAGATATCGATGCATGGAGGGGCCATGGTGGTCCCCTTCCATCACATACTACATCAAATTCATTACTCATATGAAAATTTTGAAACATAACATAAAAAATCTTATTAAAACTAGAATAAAAAATGATAACAATTTAACCATAAACCATGAATTTTATAAAAATATAACATCCACAGTCAAACATATCACAAAACCTCCAATACAATATGGAAGTCTATATCATAATAAATAAACTTCAAACAAGTGTAAAATCTAAAAAGGATGTTTACATAGATGAAATGAAAACTATTTGAGACAAATATCTCTTTTTATTTTGAAATGATATAAAATCATGTAATTATTAAGGAAAAAATTTAATTGGAAAATATTCTTATATTAGTATAAGGGAAGCTTTGAAGGTTTTATAATAGCGGAAAATATCCACACCCACCATATAAGTTAAAAAACATATATTTCTTATTTTTTCGAAAGGGCTATAAAGTACCTTGTTTGGAAAGCGATGGAAAGATTTCGTTCAAAACATTCTATAAGAAGTCAAACAAGAGTATAAATAAATTAAATCCATAGTATAGTAAATAGTAAAAATATTTTGAAAAACATTTTTAAGAAACACAGAGGTGGATGGGAACATAGTCTCAGTAGATTCTTACATAAAAACAACCTCTAATAATGAAGGGATTGTAAAAATTAATCTCTTACCTGGTAATTTTCTTTAGTCAAGGGTATGATAACCTCATATATGATGGTTAAATCATTGTTATTAAATTATTCCATAACCAGATACTTAAATATAATGTCATATATGATCATTTAATATTACTTTGGTAATAATATTTCAATAATATCTTGTTTCGGGAGATAACTTATTCGTTTTCCTTTATATGTTTTGTTAATTAAATCATGTTTGATATGTATAGTATGTATTTTATCCATATAAATAAGGATATTATGTTTTAAAAAAAAAATTAATCATCTAATTAAAAGTATTCTTTAATGGTTACGATGGGGAATTAAATCATATCATGTTGTGAAGACGGTAAGTCGTACATAAGCACGAGCAAAAATATCATTCTATTGATGGTGTAATCATATGTAGTTGGATGGTATATTATATATATAATCATTAACATTTTATATTTATTATTTACATTAATTTTACTAATTATTATACTCATACAAATAATTAAGTGTTGAATAACAAACTATACCACGACGTGGATACGATAATCCGTATGTACGCTCGTATGGAGACTTTGTTATTCATAGGATGAATAGAATAATAAATATGGTTGTACCATATTTACAATAACATAAAAATATTTATAATTTACATGATTTATTATTTTTTATGGAAAAGACAAAGAAATAGGAATTGGATAAAGAAAAAAACTATGAAAGATGTGATTAAATAATAACCTCTTCTTCGGGTTCCTTCTTCTGATTTGAACAAAAGGGCTCTATAAGATGGAATTATGATCAAATTCCTTCCTCTAGGATAAATTTAAAAAAGTTTATAGCATGTTTTAGCATGTTTTTTCTGATCCAAATGGCTTCGGAGGTGTGAATTTGAGAGAAGAGAGAGTACCCTTTTATAAAGGAGGCGAGGGGCACATTAGGAAATGTTTGAACTATTAATTTATTATAAAATCATTTTCAGTTTACAATAGATAAAATTGATTTATTTCACATCTATGGTTTGTATTGGTCTAATACCTCTCAACCAATAGGTTTTAGACAAATATAGGTCACCATATTAACCTTGTCTTTTAGATTTAACTCTTAGTTAAATATTTTAACTTTTACCATATCGTCTCGTATTATTATAATAAATGGTTATCAAACATACAATAAAATTACTATAGAACCTCAAGTGGTTCATTAATGAAATATATAAAATTATATAAGTCATTTAGCAGATGATTATATTTTTTAGGACTATTATATAATTTAATTAAATAGTATTTGTTTTAAAAACACATTTATATCTATTTTGACAATATTTAGTATTTGGTTTTTTTGGAACTCATAAAAATTTTATTCTTATGAAACAAATACATTAAATCAACACTAAAATGTCATTTTAACCACTAAAATTATTTCAAGGGATCATAAAGTTCAATTTATATTTATTTTAATATTTATAACATCAATTATTTTATTCTTTCATTAATAAGGTAATTACTGCATCAACATTGTGTCATAAATAAATTTAATTATTTATGTATAAAAATTATAAATAAAATACCTTGACGTAGGAAATATTTTGATATTTCTTATTAATATTTATAGTTTAATTTATCTTATGTATAAAACTATATTAAAAGTGTTTTAGTTTTTAAAATGTGAATTTATCACT
Source organism: Viscum album (assembly GCA_963277665.1). NCBI lineage: Eukaryota > Viridiplantae > Streptophyta > Magnoliopsida > Santalales > Viscaceae > Viscum > Viscum album. The sequence goes on from OY728143.1 coordinate 580,114,482, forward strand.
TTTAGCTCCTCTTTAAATAAAATAAAATAAATGTCTCAATCTAATCTAAATGGATAAAAAAGAATCATATTTTTGTCCTGATATTTATTTTCGTCTAACTTCACTTATACAATATAATTATGACATGTTTTAATGTAATTATTATATAATTTTTAACTTTAATTTCCCTATTTACTTTTAACCGTGGTAAATAAAATTCAAAAGTTACTATTAAAATAATTATTTTAATCATATCAAACCACATATTACATATTTATGTCAACCATGTCTCTCATATTTTTTTAAATTCAATTCACATAAGTGATAAAATTACTTTTTATTCAAATTTTCAAATGTTCTTAGAAGGTGGGTAAAAGATCGTAAAGAATTAAAAAAATATTATATATCTCATATTATTATAAAATTACTCTAATGAATTATATTGGATTAATATTGGTATTATGTATATATTTTTAATTCAAATATATATATATATATGTAAATAATTATTTTAATAAAATGTCGGTTTTAAAGAATAACGTCGGGTTTTTCACTATTAATGAAAAATTGAAAGTTTATAGGAAAATATCAAAAATTCACCCTAATATAATATGGATATTACAAATCAAAAAATTAAGTCCATTTTGAAAAATAAAATTATAAAATTTCAAAACTTTGGTATTACTATTCATAATGGCTAGTTTTGTTGGTCTTGGTGTGATTGAACTCAAAGTTTCATACAACGCAAGATATTTCATTATTCAAAGAGAATCATATCTTTCATGCTTGGGGTGTTACATTCTTCCCTTATTCAAATAATGTTGTCCTAAAAATTTCTAGAATATTGCTCAAAAAAATATTTGGGTGGTTCTTCATCATATGTTCCACATATTTCCATGTGGACTCTTCCATTTTATGGTTTATCCAAAGAACATTTACCAGACGATTCATCTAGTTTCTCAAAACATTGTATCTTGTATCAAGAATCTTGATAGGCTCTTCACAATATGACAGATATGATTCCAAGTCTATTTCCTCATAGATGAGTACAAGCGTAAGGTCAGGCATGTATTTTTCTAAACAGTGATATGTGGAACACATTATCAACTTCAGAGAGACTTGGGGACATTTCCAAATGGTAATATACAACTCCAATTAGTTCCAGAATTTCGAATGGTCTGATGCACATGGGACTTAATTTACCATTCTTATCAAAGTTTATAATACCCTTCCATAGAGATACATTCATTAAAACATGATCTCCTACTTGAAATTCCAAATCCTTCCGCCAGTTTTCATCATAAAACTTTTTCCTATTTTGATCTTCTTTGATGTGGGTTAGGATAATATTCACATTTTCCCTTGTTTACTTAAAATGTTCTGGGCCTACGAGTTTTCTTTCACTAACATCATCCCAACAAGTTGGTGTGCAAAATCTCTTTCTATGTAACACTTCATATGGTGCCATCTGAATATTTTAGAGGATGCTATTGATATATGAAAATTCTACCATAGGTAAATACTGATACCACATACCTTGAAAGTCAAGTGAGTAATATCTCAAAATGTCTTCTAATGTTTGAATAGTCCATTCTGATTTTCCATCAGTTGAGGGTGAAAGGAAGTACTTAAACGAAGTTCAACATCATTGTATTTATGAAGACATTCCTAGAATCTTGATGTAAAATGGGGATCATAATTAGAAAAAATCTATAGGGGTACACCATGAATTCTTACAATATTATTAATATATAGTCTTGCGAAACGTTCACGTGGTAAATCTTCTCTTATAGCAAGAAAAGGGGAAAACAAGGTAAGATGATCAACAATGACCAATATTGTATCATTCCTTCTGGGAGTCTTTGGTACCCCTGGAACAAAGTCCATTGTAATATCATCCAATTTACACTTAGTTATGAGTAGAGATTGCATGAATCCTCAAGGATGTTGTCTTCATGGCTTCACCTTTTGAAAAACCATAGATCATGATACATAATAAACAATCTCACTCTTCATGTTGTCCCACAAAAAAATGTTCCTTCAAATATTTATACATCTTAGCACTACTAGGTGTATAGAGAAATTGGAGCTTTGAGAATCGTCCATAAATTCAATTTTTATATCATGTATATCGAGAAAAAAATCCTCTTCCAACATTTCATAATTCCATATTCATAAATGAAGACAATTAATATACCATCATTCACAGCTTTAAAATTCATTTAAAACTCCTCATCATCAGTCTAAGAACCTTTTATCCTTTATAGTAAAGATGGTTTGGCAACCATTTGAATAATTATTGATGTTTCGGCTTCCATTATTATTCCTATACCCATATTTACTAGATCCATGAACATAGGATCCCTATAAACACTCATTTTTTTCAGAACACCGTGATCCTTTTGTTGAGTCAATAAGGTTTTCCTTATGACTTTTTCATTCCATCTTGTTTTGAAAATCACAAACACCATTCTTAAAGAAAAATGCTTTCTTAATGAAAAATTATTTCTTAAGGAAAAATGCTTTCTTAAGGAAAATTGATTTTATAAGGGAAAATGCTTTTATAAGGAAATTTATCTTTATTATATTTTCATCTAGATTTTTCTTAAGTATGAGATTCAGATTCATTTCTATTTTCTCGGAATTGCATGAAACTTTGATATGAAGTATTCTGTTTTGTGATCCGGATTCTGGATAAGAACTGTGATAAAGTTTCACTCCAAAATCCAGAATGAGAACTGTGATAAAGTTTAATTCCGAATTCCGGATACGTTTTTAATCCAGATTCAGGATGAATTCTCATTACGAATTCTGATGATGAATTCTCATTACAAATTCTGATGACGAACTCTCATTCCGAATTCTCTTATTAAACAGAATCTGATTATCTTTGTTTTATACACTCTAAATTAATTCAGACTCCGAAAAATATTTTGGTTAGACTCCGAACTTTTATTCTGCTTACATTTCTATAATTTGTCTAATCTTTATTATTTCCATTTCACTCCGAAGTTTTCATTACGAACCTTTAAGTTAGAATTAAAACGATGTCGTACATTCTGTTATACTTGTTTTGTTATAAAACAATGTCGTCTATTTTGTTATAAAGTAACCGTTGTCTAAGTGACACATGTACAGGTCCCTCCGATCTTTAAGGAAAATATGACCGTTGGAGAAGGAGCCGACCTTACCTTTAAATAGGAGCTCATTTGAAAGAGCTCGGTGCTGAAAGGCTGACTGATCTTCAACTCATGTGATTACATACTTGAAGTGATTTCTAGAGAGAGATGCTCTTATTAACTCTAAAACCTTCGTGAAAATCCGAATGTTGGTGATTACATTCGAGGACTTCCGGGGATAGGAAGATAGAGGTGTCGACTACCTTGAAGTTCGAGGGCTTCCTTGCTGAGGAAGACAGAGGTTGCCAACTACCTTGAAGTTGAGGGCTTGCGAGGATAGCAAGACACAGACTCCGATCTTCGTATCGAGGGCTTAACCTGGTGTGGGTAAGACAAACTTTATTGAAAGTATAAATCAAGGGACCTTTATCCAAGGTTGTTGGATTCCCTTCTCTTTGGGTTAAAAGACATTTATCTTGTTACTTGTAGTTCTACTACTTGTTTATATCCTCTGCATTTTGTATTATAAGGAAAGTATAACTTTCTTATACTTCCTTACTTGTACTCTGTTTCATTTAGATTCTATACGCTTTAATGTAGAATCTCATATTTTAACATTTGTTAAGGTTCAATATCCGGAACCATATTTCTGAAACCTACATTCGGAATCTCTTTCCAAGTTTTCATTTGGTATTAGAGGTGTTGTGAATTTGCTTAAGTTTAACTTTGTTAAACTTAGCCATTTTCTTTTCTAAAGGAAAACATAGTTATTTGTAACTAACTTTAAAGGTTCCAAAAGAATTTTTAAAGTATAAAATTCACCCCCCTCTTGTAAATTGTGCATCTACGTCACTATTTCGATCCTATAATTGGTATCAGAGGAGGTCTCTGAAATACTTATACTTACGAATAAGGTTTTCTTGCTCACTTTTTCATTCTGAACTTTCTCATTCCGAACTTTGTTATTACGAATCTTGTGATACTAACAAGTTTTGTGTGCCAAGGGTCATTCTAGTATGGCAGGAATTAATGTTGGTTATATTGATAATATAAATCCTACAAGACCACCTATATCCGATGGTAATGACTATGAGTACTGGAGAGATCGAATGAAGACTTTTGTTATCAACACTGGAGTGGACAATTTTGTAATGCTTACTGGTGATTATAAAATTCATGACAAGGAAGTTAGAACTTTCACTAACCAAGAAAATCAAGAATATCAACTTAATTATAAGGTACACAATACTCTACTGTGCTCAATGACAAGGAATATATATAGCAAAATTTCTTCTTGTGAAGCAGCTAACTGTATCTGGAAGAAGTTAGAGGTTACACACTTTGGGACTTCTAAAGTGATTGAGACTAGAAGAGCTATTCTTAGAGCTGCATATCATGGCTTCAACTTTTTTTATAAAGAACCAATCTGTAAAGTTCAACAGAGATTCATGACTATAGTCAACATCCTACAATCTATGGGAGAGAAAGGTTTAGATAATGAAGCTCTTGTCGATAAAATAATTGATATTATGCCCAATGAGTGGGAATCCAAGAGAACAGCTATAGATGAAAATAGGAAGGTCACTCAGATCTCTCTTGATGAGCTTTTTGGAAATCTTCTACAACATGAAACTAGAATGAAGAGAGATGCAGACAATATCAAGAAGAAGAATAGAAATGGTACTGTTGCTTTTACTACAACTTCAAATCATATGAAAGCTAAGAATCTTGAGAGAGTAACCAGATCCAAATCTAAGAAAGTTATTTTCCAGTCAGAATCTAGTGAGAGTGAAGTCTTAGAAAATGAACTAGCAAATCTTGCTCGGAGGATAAACAAGATAGCTGGCCAGAGAAATTTCCAATCAATGTATAAGAAAAAGGAAAGGAAATATAATAAAGATGGAGAAGTTACTTGTTATGAATGCAAAAGAGATGGACATATAAGACCAGATTTCCCTATGCTCAAAAAGAAAGAAAGAAAAGAAAGACATTCAGATAGGAACAGAAATAAATATTATAAAGCCAAAGATAAGAATGTTTTGAAAGCCAATGACACATGGAGTGCAAGTGGTGGTGACTCTTCAGATGAATCTTCTGATTATGAATCTTCAGGAAAGAAGAATCTTGGTCTTATGGCCATATTACCTATTGATAATCATTGTTTTATGACTAAGGTACAAAATGCTGAATCATTGACCAATGTTTCTTTAAAATCCAATGATAGTAAGTATTATAACTCTTATGATGGAGAATCATCTTCTGATGAGGAAAATACTTTACATACTTATGAAGAAGTCTCTAGGTTTGCTGAACATCTTGAAGTTTAGAATTCCAAACTCAATAAAAAAAACTTGATAAGGAAAACTCTAGGAATTCTATTCTTACAAAAGAGATATCAGATCTTTCTAAAGATATTGATAAGAAAAATACTGATTTTGAAAGTATTTCAAAGAATCTTGAGGAAGTATGTTCTGATATGAACAAAATATCTAAAGAATTAGAAAAAGTAATTTCTAAGAAAAATTTTTTCGAGCCTAACTCTAGTTCAAAAACTAATGATTTTGAAGATAAAAACTAGGTTGTAAAACTCAAGTCCGAAATTTTTTCCTTAAAGAAGTGTTTATCAAACTTTACCCATGGTAAGGAAAATTTTGATAAAATGTATTCTCAAATACGACCTTTAAGAAATAAATTTGGATTTGGTTATACCCATGCAAAACCAATTATCAGTAACAATTATTTTGTTCCTCAAAGTGACCCATTTTGTACCAAGTGTCAATGTTGTGGTCACTGGGCAAAGAATTGTTCCTTAAACAAAACCCAATCTTTAGGATTTCATAAAGCTTACTTCTCTAAGAAGATGTGTGTTCCAAAAATTTTATTATCTGGAAATCTCGGATCCGAACAATTTTGGATTCCGAAAGTCTAATTTTCTTCTTGATTTCAGGAAAATAAAGAGAGTGCCAGCAACAATACATGGTACATGGATAGTGGATGTTCCCGACACATGACTGGTAACAAAATCTATTTTGAAAAGATTATCAAAACGAAAGGAGGGAAGGTAACTTTAAGAGGTAATGCTAAGGGAGAGATTGTTGGTATTGGTAATATTGTTCTTCTTGGTAAAACCTTGATTTCAAATGTTCTTTTTGTTAAAGGTCTTAAGCACAACCTCATTAGCATAAGTCAGCTATGTGATGAAGGTTACCTTGTGAATTTTAGGAATGATAAGTACTTAGTTCACAATTCCAAGGAAGAGTTTATTCTCTCAGCCAATAGGCAAGATAATGTTTACACCTTAAACTTAGAAGACCTCAGAATCCAAGATTTAACTTGCCTAAGTGCAATGGAAGATCACTCCTGGTTATGGCATAGAAGACTAGGTCACTGTAACCTTAGGAACCTATGTAAACTCTCTAAGAAGAATCTAGTTAAGGATATACCAGAGCATAGATTTTATTCTTCTACAGTTTGTGATCCGTGTCAATATGGAAATATACATAAATCTAGTTTTAAATCAATCGGTGAAGTCTCAACAACCAATGCATTACAGTTAGTGCACATGGATCTTTTTGGTCCAACACAAACTGGATGTATTGGAGGCAAATACTATGTGTTTTTTCTAGTTGATGATTACAGTAGATTTACTTGGGTTTATTTTCTAGCAATGTAATCTGAAGCGTTTTCTTATTTCAAAAGTTTTAGAGCTCATGTTAAAAATGAGATAAACCTTCCATTGAAAACTATTCATAGTGATCATGGAGAAGAATTTCAAAATTCTGATTTTGAAACTTTTTGAAGTAATAAAAATATTACTCAAAATTTTTCAGCTCTTAGAAATCCTCAATATAATGGTGTAGTTGAAAGAAGAAATAGAATTCTTCAAGAAATAACTAGAACCATGTTGAGTGAATATTCTATTGCTAGACATTTCTGGGCTGAAGCTGTAAGTACTGCTTGTTATACTATAAATCGAGTTTTGATTAGTCCTTTTCTTAATAAAACTCTTTATGACTTATGGAATGGTAGAAAACCATGATTATCCTACTTCAAGGTTTTTGGTTGCAAAGTATTCATTTTGAATACAAAAAATAACTTACATAAATTCGCACCAAAATCTGATGAAGGAATTTTCTTAGGTTATTCCACAACATCTAAGGATTATAGAGTTTTTAATAAAAATTCATGCACTGTTGAAGAAACAGTACATGTAAAATTTGATGGGTCAGATCCTTTTGTTTTTAAACCATCCCTACCTACATCCGCTGATGTGTTTTAAAAAACTGATTGTCAACCGTTGATAGAAGAACCTTCTGATAAGGATAATGTTCTAGAAGATACTTCTGAAAAATTTACCCCAGAAGACCTTCTACCCTATGTTGATGAATAGGTTTTACAAAACCAAAATCTGGTGTTTCTTAAGAATCATTCAAGTGATAGTATCATTGGTGATGTAAATCAACCTGTAAGGACTAGAAGTTCCTTACGAAATGAAGTAGAACATCTAGCATTTCTTTCCCAATTAGAACCTAAAAGAACTAATTAAGCTTTAGGTGATGACGATTGGATTAAATCCATGCAAGATGAACTAAATTAATTCGAAAGGAATAAATTCTAGACCGTGGTTGAAAGACCTAAGGAAAATTCGGTTATTGGATTAAAATGGGTCTTCAGAAATAAATGTGATGAAAATGGAGTCATAGTAAGAAATAAAGCTAGACTTGTTGCTAAAGGCTATAATCAGCAAGAAGGAATAGACTATGAAGAAATATATGCTCCAATATCTAGACATGAATCTATCCGTATTCTACTTGCCTTTGCAGCATTCTTTAATTTCAAACTTTTCCAAATGGATGTGAAATGTGCTTTTCTTAACGGTTACGTTCAAAAGGAAGTCTTTGTTGAACAACCTCCTAGATTTGAAGATTCAAAACATCCTGATCATGTTTTTAGACTTACCAACGCTTTGTATGGTCTTAAACAAGCCCCATGAGCATGGTATGATAGACTTACTGGATTTTTTCTTCAAAATAAATATGTTAAGGGAAATGCAGATCCAACCCTTTTTATAAAGAATGATAAGAAAAATGTTTTGATTGTTCAAATTTAAGTTGATGACATCATATTTGGTTCAACTCATCAATCTTTGACCGACTCTTTTGCAAGTCTAATGAAATCTGAGTTTGAAATGAGTATGATGGGTGAGTTAACATTTTTCCCTGGATTTCAAATTTCTCAAAAACCAGAAGGAACCTAAATATCTCAACATAAGTATATTAAAGATCTTCTTAAATCGTATGGCTATGACAATACTAAGAGTATAAGTACTCCTATTGGTACCTCAAACTCTTTAGATCTTGATGAAGCTGGGAAACCAGTAGATCAAACATCTTTTAGAAGTATGATAGGAAGTTTACTTTACATAACAGCTAGTCGAGCAGACTTAATGTTTTCAATATGCTTATGTGTAAGATATCAATCCAACCCTAAGGAATCTCACCTAAAGGCGGTAAAAAGAATTTTTCGCTACCTTAAGGGAACCATGGATCTAGGATTATTTTATACTTATGGAAATTTTTTTGTTCTAAAAAGCTTTTCTGATGCTGACTTTGGTGGATGTAGAATGGATAGAAAAAGAACATTCGGAACTTGTCATTTCTCAGGAGATTCACTAGTTTCTTGGTCCTGCAAGAAGCAACATTATGTAGCACTCTCCACTGCTGAAGCTGAATATGTAGCAGCTGGATGTTGTTGTGCTCAAGTGTTGTGGATGCAACACACACTCACATACTATGGCTTGAGTTTTACCAAAACTCAAATTTTGTGTGATAACACAAGTTCCATTTCCCTTAGTAAAAACCCTGCACATCACTCCCGTGCAAAACACATAGATATTAGGCATCACTTTCGTAGGGATCACACACTAAAAGGAGATATTATTCTTCAGTTTATCGGAACACAAGATCAACTTGCTGATATTTTCACAAAATCATTGCCTTCTGATAGATTTGAATATATTAAACAGAAGTTAGGAATGATAATTGTAAGGTAATCTTACGTAATTAACATTCAGTTGAAAAAGTCTCCTTACAGCAATAAACTCATTTTCAAAGGGGGAGTACATTTGATTGTTAGTTTATCAAAGTTTTTCAAAGTTTGTTTTCAAACATTTCGGAACGAAGATTTCCGGAATGGAATATCTGGAACTACAATTTTCCAGAATGGATATTTTCGTACAGAACACTTTTGGAATGGAAGTATTCATATTGAAAATTTCCGGAATGAAATTTTTCGTACTGGTATTTTCATAATGAGATTTTCGTACCGAATCTTCCTTACTAAGTTTTTCCTTACTAAGTTTTTTTTCCGTACTGAGTTTTCCGTAATGAGTGTTCCGTAATGAGTTTTTTATACTAAATTTATTTTCCGTAGTAATGTTTTTTTTTGCGAACTTTGTCTTCTCATAATAAATTTTTTTTCGTAGTCATTTTTATATTACCCATTACGAATAATCCCCCTAAGCCAATCTGAAATGTATGATTACCTTATTCAGGTTTTCGTAGTCATATTTTACTTGCTGGCATTTTCTTGTATTATGTTTTCGGATTATAGTTTTCTTAATTCCTTGTTTTAATAAAAACCTCAAAAAGATCGGATTCCAGTTTTCAACCATCAGATCTGATCTCAGCTTATCCCAACCGTTAGATCAACCGTGGAAGTTGAACCGTCATCTCATTGCCTATATAAAGGGGACCCAAATACTCGCCCCACATCGATTTCAGGTTCTCGGGTCCCGAATCTCTGCCTCTCTGTTTTAAATCCGTTCCGAACATCAGATTTCTCCGTTCCGAACTTCTCAGAGGACTTCAGATCCGAATGTCTGCTGAGTTATCATCTCAAGAAATGTCATCTACCAAGCCTATTTCGCAATGGTTAGTTTACTGAGAAAGGTTAGTCCATCCGGATTTATTCAAAAACTATGATTCTCTTATTTAAAAGAACATTAAGTTGATTGGTTGGGAAGATATTGCTTTATCCAAACCGGGGAACCAAGACGATGTTTTTTCGGAGTTACTTGTTGAGTTCTATGAATCAGTTTCCTTCTTTCAGGAAGATGATTGGGAGAAATTTTCTTTTAAGTCTTATGGTAAGACTTACAAACTTTTTTATACCAAGGAAGAAATCTTGGTAGGGTTGTCCTATGAAGGAGAAGTCGAGTTTATATCTCACATTTTTCCGGATTCAATGGGTATCTTTGACAAAGAAAAAGCCTTGAAAACACTCGGACTCTCAGATGACAAAGCTCTGAAGATTGCTAGTTTGCCTACAAATATTTGGATTCTAGAGTTGTGGGTACAAGGTATTATCGTACCGAGGAAAGGTGATAAAGACAGTTTGAAGAAGAGTGAGATCAATATCTTAGATTTCCTGATAAATCTAAGGAAGTTTAACTTCATGAGGCACATTCTTAAAACAGTTGAGAATCTTAAGAAAGGATATCTCAGAGCCCAGATCGTAGTGTACCCAGCAATTTTATCGAGGTTGATAGTTTGGTGCCTTGAGTCCTTCAAGGAAGCTTGCAGATCTAAGCCAAGGGTTTGCAAAATTTTGATGGTTAGTGATGATACCCTTAAGAGGATGGATGTGGCTTTCAACAGGGAGACTGGTGAGTTCTTCGATCTGCCTAATCAAGAAGAAGCGGCTCCGAAGGCTGCTGAACCGGAATCATCTAATCAAGTAAAGAAAATAAAGTTGAAGGAAGTTGCAGCTGATGTTGAGGATCCAAAATCTACGGAACCTCAAACCGCACCTCCCAAACCAAAGAAGAAGAAGGATTTTCCTGATGAGGTTGTTGCGAAGTGGAGAGCAGATAAAGAGAAAAGTAAAGAAGGGGATCCGCAGTTCGGATTAGACCCTACGGAAGGTAAGGCATTGAAGGAGAGAACTACCGATGAATGTGAAAAACAATTAAAGGAGAAGAAGCTCAAGAAGAAGATGTCAGAAGCCGAGGCAGTCCATGCATTGTTAAATTTTAATGAGATGGTATCCAGAAGCATTCCAGTTCCGAGATCTTTCTCCCTGGAATCTCTACCTGAGACTCAAGGAAGAAACCTTGATTTTCCGGAAAGACTAGAGCTGAGAATGTTGAGCAACTCGAGCATATTCAGCAAGTGAGAGAGGAAGAAGTAGTTGCTGATGGATGTGGCGAAATAAGAGACTTATTAAAAGAAGTAGATGAGTATAAGGGGTCGCCTTCGGAACACTTATCACTCCGAACATCAGAGGCTGAATCCTCTAAGTTTGTAACTCCAGAGAAGGATAAGAATGAGGAAGATGTTGTTCAAAAAGTTGTTGATGATATTGTTCAAGTGTCTACTAGCGAGTAGAAAACTCCTAATCAAGAATCGATTCCGAAAAAAGACAAGGGAAATCAACTCCTTGTTGAGACTCCGAAATCAGTGGCTATCAAGAAAAGAGAATATGGTGATTCGTCAAAAAGGAAGTTGGAGCTTATTGAGGAAGAAAATTCACCAAGCAAAGTTTCGGATTCAGAGTCATCCTCAGTGGGGCATGACTTTGTTGTTCAGTCTTTAAAGAAGTTGGTGGGATCTATTCCCACCTTCTCAAGTATTGACTCAAGATGCCAGATGCTCCATCATGCTTTGAATCAGAAAACTAACTTCGTATCTATGGATATGGACAAGTGCGTTGAGATTGAGGCTCAGTTCAAAACATTCACTGTTGGATACGAAGATCATAGAAAATCTTGCAAGAGGATGACAAATTGGTCGAAGAAGACTGTTGAAGAGATGAGGTTATTTGATGATTTTCAAGACAATGTTAAAGATTCCTTTGAGACTAAGGACAGGAAGATAAATGAGCTGACTTCCTCCTTTGAAGAAAAGCTGACAGATGAAAAGAACTTCTAGATTCAAGAAGTCAGAGATCTGAATGAGAAGTTGAATTCTGTTTCTCAGAACTGGAAATTTGAAAGGGATCATCAGATTGAGTTTGAACAGAAGATAAAGGCTCAGGAAGAAAAGATCAAAGCTCAGGAATAAAAGATGAAATCCCAGGAAGAAAAGTTTGAAGCTCAATCTGCAAGAATATTTGTCTTAGAGAAGCAAGATGAAGAAGATCATAATGACCTGAAGAAGATCAAGGCTATTCATAAGGGGCTCATTTCAAAGGAAAAAGATCTGAAATAACCAAATCCGATCTTTTTGTTATAAATTTTTTGTTGTCGAGGTTTCAAACTTAATGATATTTGTGCTTCTCGTTTATTTCGTTGTTACTAATATTTCAGGTACTTTATTTTTTTTTCCATTTCCTCAATTTCTTTTTGAAAATCACAAAGGGGGAGAAGGAAAAGATCCTTAAGCAAAAGAAGAACTCCAATGAGAGTTTATAAAAGGGGGAGAAGGAAAAGATCCCTAAGAAAAAAGAAATCTAATAAGAGTTTGTTTAAGGGGGAGTTTTCCATTTAAGAAGAATTTCTTATTCATAATGAAATGACACTCCGAAAATCTAGAATACGATCCTTAGAGTTTCAAAGCCTAAGGGGGAGTTAGTCGTATTCATCAATATTCTCAAATAAAAGGGAGATAAGCCTTAATGTTTTTCTTTCTTCTTAGAATTTATTTTTCGTAAGGATGTTTGTGCATTCGAAAAAGGGGGATATTGTTGAGTCAATAAGGTTTTCCTTATAAAATCTTCATTCCTTCTTGTTTTGAAAATCACAAACACCTTTCTTAAGGAAAAATGCTTTCTTAAGGAAAAATGATTTCTTAAGGAAAAATGCTTTCTTAAGGAAAATTTCATTTATAAGGGAAAATGATTTTATAAGGAAATTTATCTTTATTATATTTTCATCTAGATTTTTCTTAAGTATGAGATTCAGATTCATTTCTATTTTCTCGGAATTGCGTAAAACTTTGACATGAAGTATTCTGTTTTAAGATCCGGATTCTGGATAAGAACTATGATAAAGTTTCACTCCAAAATCCAGAATGAGAACTGTGATAAAGTTTCATTCCGAATTCCGGATACAGTTTTAATCCAGATTCAGGATACGAGTTCTTATGAAGTTCGATGATGAATTCTAATTACGAATTCTGATAATGAATTCTTATTAAAAATTCTGATGATGATTTCTCATTACGAATTCTGATGATGAATTCTCATTACAAATTATGATGACGAACTCTCATTCAGAATTCTCTTATTAAACAGATTCTGATTATCTTTGTTTTATAAACTCTAAATTAATTCAGACTCTGAAAAATATTTTGGATAGACTCCGAACTTTTATTCTTCTTACATTTCTATAATTTTTCTAATCTTTATTATTTCCATTTCACTCCGATGTTTTCATTACGAACCTTTTAGTTAGAATTAAAACGATGTCGTACATTCTGTTACACTTGTTTTGTTATAAAATGATGTCGTCTATTTGGTTATAAACTAACCATTGTCTATGTGACACGTGTACATGTCCCTCCGATCTTTAAGGAAAATATGACCATTGGAGAAGGAGCCGACCTTACCTATAAATAAGAGCTCATTTGAAAGAGCTCGGTGCTGAAAGGCTGACTGATCTTAAACTCATGTGATTACATACTTGAAGTGATTTCTAGAGAGAGAGGCTCTTATTAACTCTCAATGCTTCGTGCGACTCCGAATGTTGGTGATTACATTCGAGGACTTCCGGGGATAGGAAGACAGAGGTTTAGACTACCTTGAAGTTCGAGGGCTTCCTTACTGAGGAAGATAGAGGTTGCCAACTACCTTGAAGTTGAGGGCTTGCGGGGATAGCAAGACAGAGACTCCGATCTTCATATCGAGGGATTACCCTGGTGTGGGTAAGATAGACTTGCTTGAAATTATAAATCAAGGGACCTTTATCCAAGTTTGTTCGATACCCTTCTCTTTGGGTTAAAAGACTTTTATCTTGTTACTTGTAGTTATACTACTTTTTTATATCCGCTTCATTTTGTATTATAAGGAAAGTATAACTCTATTATACTTTCTTACTTGAACTCTATTTCATTTAGATTCTATACGCTTTAAGGTAGAATCTCATATTGTAACTTTTTTTAAGGTTCAATATCCGGAACCATATTTTCAGAACCTACATTCGGAATCTCTTTCCATGTTTTCATTTGGTATTAGAGGTGTTGTGAATTCTCTTAAGTTTAACTTTGTTAAACTTAGCCCTTTTCTTTGCTTAAGGAAAACATTGTTATTTGTAACTAACTTTAAAGGTTCCAAAGGAATTTTTAAAGTATACAATTCACTCCCCTCTTGTAAATTGAGCATCTACATCACTATTTCGATCCTACACCTTTCTGTTCAAAGAATCGACCACCTTATATTCCTTCCCTGGGTGGTAGAGTATATTGAAATATTAATCCTTGAGTATTTGAAGCCATCATCATTGCCTCATGTTGTGTTCATTCTATGTGAGAATATACTTCAAACTCATGTGATCACTATATATCACACATTTCTCACCATAGAGATATTTTATCCATATCATCAAAGAATATATTACATCTGCTAACTCAAGATCATGAGTAGGATAATTTTGTTAATGAACTTTTATCTATCATGATGCATGGGTAGTAACTCTATCATTCTTAATAAGGACACAACCATATCCTTTATTTTAAGCATCATTATAAAAAACAAACCCATCATTTCATGATGGTAGAGTCAAGATGAGATAATTGAAAAATATTTTTTTCAATTATACAAAACATTCTTCAAACTCTTTTGTCTAAACAAATTTAACCCATTTATGTGTGATCTTGGTTAATGGGTTATCAAATCGAGAAAAATTCTAGATGAAACACTGCTAATAACCTTATAACCCAATAATGTTGTATACCTCAGTTATACTTGTCAGTTCTGTCCATTCCTGTAATGCTCTTATATTAGAAGGATCAACAAATATTCTATCCTCAGAGATAATTTGTCCATGAAAATAAATCTCCTAAAACCAGAATACACACTTGCTAAATTTCCCATATAATTCATTTATTCTAAAAGTGTGTAGATTATTTCTGAAGTGATTTTCATGATCTTCATATATTTTGGGTTATGCCAATATATGATTAATAAAAAACACTACAAAGGCATCAATATATTACTTGAAAACTCTATTTATTAGATCCATGAAGATAGAGGGTGCATTAGTCCACCCAAAATGCATTACTATAAACTCGTAATTCCCATACTTGGTACGAAATGCTATCTTCAGAATGTATTCCTTATTCAACAAAAGTTTATGATATCCATATTAGAGGTAAAAATTTTAAAAATATCGAGCTCTATGAATTTGATCTAATAAATCATCAATGTGAGGTAAGGGATACTTGATTTTTATTGTTATATCATTGATCTCTTTGTAGTAAATGCACAACCTCATAGATCCATCCTTCTTTTTACCAAAAATAATTGGAGCTCCCCATGGATAAACAATAGGGAGAATAAATCCTTTATTACTCAATTCGTCCAGTTGTTTCTTTAGTTACACTAATTCGACAGTAGCAATTCTATACGAGGTCATCGATATGGGCCTTGAACTAAGAATTTAGTCAATGTAAAATTCAATTTATCATTCTAGAGGATGTCCAGGTAAATCTTTTAGAAACACATCAACATATTATTGAACAATATATACATCCTCTCTTTCAACATTCATTTCCTCACTCATAGTTAATTAACTCTCTTCCTTCACAATAATTTAATTTAGTAGAGCTACTGGGAGTTGATCTTGATGAGAATCAGGTGGGTATGTTTTTCTATAACGATAAGGGATTCCTTATCATCATCAAATATTTTTACCTCCTTCTTATTTCAATAAATTTTCTCAACATCTTTCTAAATCCAAACCCTATTGTGGAATATACCAAATTCAATCATGATTATGATGATGATATCAGCATATAAGGTATGTTTATATGTCATAATGGTAACTGATTTAGAAAAAAATTTATAATAATTATTTCCATTAGTGTTTTGACTTGGAATTTCCTTGTTAAATTTAATTGGAAATATCTAATTTTTTTTATAAAACTAGGATGATATGAAAGAATGTGATGATATAGAATAAAATAAAGCATTGCCTAATTTTGAGGAAACTATTAAAGTGCATGAAACCATGTTATTTAGAGCTTCAACCTCAGTAGTAGCGATTGTATAATCTTGTAATTTATCTATTGTCCTTTTATGATGTACATTTCCTTGATAATTAAGACATTCACTCGTATAATTCCACATTTCTATACAACTATTGCATTCAAAAATGACAAACTCTTTCTTTCCCTTGAAATCACGAGCTTGGAGTCCTTTTCTCGACATTTGTGACAAACTCCCATCCCCTTCAGAAAAGTACCTGGGTGTTTCTTCCCTCATTTACTATAGGGTGGATATTCCTCTTTTCTCTTCTTCCCCTTATTTCCTTTTTCAATGTTTTTTTGAAGATCTCTTCTTCTCTTTATTTTCTTTAAAGTCATACGTCTTAGATAATTCCTTTTCTATCATGATATCAAATTAGATTATATCTTTATATAATGAAGAAAATTGTAATTCTAATGCTCAACAGAGAAATGGTTTTAACACATAAAATAATTGATCAATATTACTTCTTGGGTTACGTATATAATTTCCAGCATGCCTTGCTAACCATGTAAAGTTAGCCTCATACTTTGTGAAATTCTCATCCAACATTTCCCTCAGACTTAGAAATTTCCTTTATATATCCATTTGATGTTTACGAGGAAAATTTTTTCAAATAAAATATCATTAATCTCCCCCCATTCCATATTTGATACTTCATTATCATCCTTTTTGTTTTGAATTAATTACCACACTTGATTTGTATCTCCTGTGATGTAATAAACTGCCATGATTTTTTTTCCTTTCACTACTTTCCAAAGCATGAAATGTTTTCTCAACGAAACTTGTCCATTTTTCGGCTATAAATGGATTTGTAAACCAATTTAATGTTGATGGTTGTTTCCTCATGAAGCAATATAACATTGATCCTCCGTGTTGTGGATCAGGGTGCACCATATGGGTAAAGATATTATTAATGACCGGTGTGAGTTGTCCCATTATGGTTATAAGCTGTTCAGCACCAATTTCATCACTAGCTCCACTATAAATATCTTGAGTAGGACGGAAATCCATACATGGATTATGTGCATTGATACTGTTTCCATTCTTTCCCATAAGCCCCATTTCTTAAAAATTACATACACTCTATTAGTTTATAAATAGTAATACATAATTCCAAACTAGTAAAATACCTATCATAAATTGAGCAGTTTAGGTATATAATCCAAAATCATAAAAAATGTTTTCTTTGGGGAATTATTTACTCCTAAATCCTTCATAATGGCACGTAAAGAAAATGTGAATTATCCTAACCATATCCCCTGATAGTGTCATAACCATCAGTGCAGCAAGGCCCATTGTCGTCCACCAGTTCCCATTTGAGTCTAGATCAAAGTAGTGTTTTCATGTTTTATCCCTAGATACATCTATTCCAGAGCCGCCTCAACTTGTTCGTATCCATACAGGGATGTATTTCTTAGAAAATTCACCAAATATCTACATTACCAAAATTCTAGAAATTTCTTCTATATTAATCTTCAAAGTCCATCTTAGGGTAATGTTTTGTAATCAGAGTGTTTCTAAATATAGTTTCCATGGTTTTTACTAAACTTTATCTGATACCAACTATAACACCCTAACCCTAGTTACCCAGAATCAGTACATTATTACATAAATTTGTAATGATCACAAAATATCAATCCTTGAATGAATGATTAGTTTAGTAGCCTAGTAAGTACTAGATACATACATAATTTTTAAATTAAAATATGAAATGGAAAAACTACAGGATTATGTCTCCTTTTAACAAACTCATATCCCTTATAAAATTCTTTCAGTTCAACAACAATATACTTTTCACATCCTGGGAAAAAATAAATCACAAGAAAGGGGTGATCTCAAATTCTCAGTAAGGATAAAAATATAACAGAAACTATTGTAAACTTGTAAGAAAATGTATAAGAATAAAAAATAATTGTTTTAAACCTAAAAATCAAAATAATATAAAAAATATAAATCAAATAATTCCATTTAATTATTCACATTCATATTCTACTATTCAAATAATTATTGTATCATCAATTGCTAATTTCATAATGATGGAATGCATAATGCAGAACATCCTAAACACATCGTCAAGGCCTCATTCCAAGACTAAAAATAATATTTTTTCAAGGAAATGTGCCAAGAAACTATTTTTCTCATGAGACCTACCAATGAATCAAGGGGCTATAATGAGACCCTCTCATCACTTACTACGTCCAATGCATTCCTCATATGAAAAGGTTGAAACATAACATAAACATTCATGTTAAAACTAAAATATGAATGGTTAATACATTAACCATAAACCATGAATGTTATAAAAATATAACATCCACAGTCAAATATATAATAAAACCTTCAATACAGTAAGAAAGATTATATCATTATAAATCAACTTCAAACAAGCGTAAAATCCAACAAAGGATGTTGACATAAATGAAATCAAAATAATTTGAGAGAAATATATCATTTTGTATTGAAATCATTTAAAATTCACGTATTTATGAAAGAAAACATTTATTTTGAAAATATTTTTATAATCTTTTAAAGGATGCTTCAAAGTTGAAATATGGCAGAAAATAGCCACACCCGCTGTATAAGTTAAAAAAATCTTTACTTAATTTGTCAAAAAGTCCATAAAGTACCTTGTTTGTAAAGCGACAGAAATATTCATTTCAACCCATTTTATAAAAATTCAAAAAATTGTGCAAATGAATTTATCCCATAGTATATTAAATAGTAAAAATGTTTTGAAATAATTTTTTCTGTAACAAGGTTGTGGATAAGAAAAGAGTCCAAGTAGATTCTTATGTAAAAACAATATTAGATAATAAAGAGATTATAAAAATAAAAAACATACCTTTTACTTTTCCTTAGTTGAGGGTAAGTTAACTTCTTGTATGATGGTTAAATAATTTTTATTAAATTATAAGATAAACACATAAAAATGTATGATATCATATATTACCCTTTAATATAACTTTTTTAATAATATTTCAGTAGTATCATTGTTTCGGGTGTTAACTGATTCGATTTCCTTTATATATTTTGTTACATAATTCATGTTTGTTATGGATTGGATTTATTTGATTCATATCAAGAATGATATTATGTTTTTAAACATTATTGTTAATCGTAAAATTAAAATTAGTCTTTAATGGTTATGATGGGGAATAAAATCTTATCGTGTCGTGGAGATGGTGATCCATACGTACGAACGAGCGACAATATCATTTTATTGACGGTGAAATCATATGTAGTTGGATTTTATATTCTATATAATGAATCATTAAAATGTTTTATTTATTATTTAAATCAATTATAATCATTATTATACCCATCCAGATATTTAAGTGTCGAATAAAAAACTATACCATGACGTGGAGATGGTAATCCATACGTATGTATGTATGGTGACTTTGATATTCATATGAAGTATATAATAATGAATATGGTTGTACCAGATTTATAATAACATCATAGTATGTATAAGGTAATTGAGTTATTATTTTGGTATAGAAGCAACAATGAAAGAGGAAGTGTAAGAATAAATGAAAATTCAATGAAGGGATGAAATAATTGTCTCTTCTTCAGGTTATTCCTTTTGATTTGAACAACATGGCTCCTTAGGATGTCTTTGTGTTCAATTTCCATACTCCTGGAAGAATTGAGGGTTGTTTTGAGGATATTTGATAATGTTTTGGCCCTACAAAATGGCTTTGGAGGTGTGAATTTGAGACAAGGGGAAGTCCATTTTTATAAGAGAGGTGATGGGAACTTTAAGAAAAGATTCAAATATTAATTTTTTATAAAATATGTTCAGTTTATAATATCTCAAAATGGATTAATTAAAAGGCTAAGTTGGTTAGGGGTCTAAAAACTCTCATAAAATAGGTTTTAGACAATTTTAGTTCAATATATTAACCATATCTTTTGGATTTAACTCTTAGTTAAATGGTTTAACTTTTACCATATCTTCTTGTATTATTATAATACAATGTATGTAAACTAACAATAAAATTCCAAGAGAACCTGGAGAGGTTCAATAATGACATATATATGATTATATAAGTCATTTGGAAAATCCTTAGATTTTTAGGACTGTTATATAATTTAATAAAATAGTCTTTGTATTAAAAACTCTTTTATGTCCATTTTGACACTATTTAGTATTTGGTTTTTCTAAAAGTAATAAAATTTTATTTTTTCAAAAAAAATACTATGAATCAACACCAAAATGTCATGTTAACATATAATATTCGTGGATGTAATCAAAAGATTAAATTTACATTTATTTTAATATTTATAACATCAATTATTTTGGTATTTCATTAATAACGTAAATACTACATCATCATTGTGTCATAAATAAATTTAAGTATTTAATGTATAAAAATTATAAATAAAATACCATGATGTAGGAAATAATTTTTTATCTCTTATGAATGTTTAAAGTCTAATTTACCTTATCTATAACCCTATATTAAAAATGTTTTACTTATTAAAATTTGAATTTAACACGTTTAACTCTTCTTTAAATAAAATATAAAAAATGTTTTAATCTAATCCAAGTAGATCAAAAAGATTCATATTTTTGTCATAAGGTTGGTTTTTGGTAGAAATTAACTTATCCAATAAAATTAGGGCATGTGTTATGGTAATTGTAATATCATTTTTACCTTTAATCATCCTATTTAATTTTAACGGTAGTAAATAAAACTCAAAAGAGATTATTCACCAAAAATTATTTTCTTCCTATTGAATCTCATTTTGAAACACTTATATTATATTTTCATTTAATATTGGTTTTAATTGTCATCTATGCTATCAAACATAATGTTCTTTTAAAATCAGGTTTTGTAACATTATATCCTCTTCGATAAATTTCATCTTTAAAATTTTAACTTTATATCAATTATCATGGTTTTTATATTTCAGAATACCTTTGTTGAAAACCCATATCATAAAAAAGGTAAATAAAACATCCCCATGATATGATATAAATGGTAGTATTAATTTCATATTGAATGAATCATAATTGGGGTTCCATGAAAGAAAACATTAGTGGAAAGTGAAAATATAAAAATAGAAGAAAGGATTATTTCATAAATAAATATGAAGAGTGATAGAGATCATTGATCATTTTAATGTAAAAGACCATGAGAATGTAAAAAACCACAAACCCATAAACCATAGAGATGTGAAAAATATTTTCAAATTATCATATATGAAGGTAATAGGATCACAATTTCATTTCAAGATCTCTTTCCAAAATTTAAGGAAAATTATACAATAATAAAATATAATTTCGTGATTTCTTTTTTTTTCATAATAATAATTCCATAATTTGGTTGGGATTAAATAAATTTCCACTTCATTTAATATTTCAAAAAAGTTAGTCTTCAAGATGATTTATTTTCCCTCCGGCATTAAAATTAACTTCAAATATATGACATAATCTGAAATATCATTCTCATATCTTCGAACATTAACCAAAACAATATTTTTTTGTACAATATAATTATGGAAATTAATAAACCACCAAATTAATAAATAAAAAATTAAAAACCAAATCCCCAAATAATAATACCGAAAGATCAATGAAGATAATTTGATAGCTAACTTACCTTTAAAATTTTTAAAATATAATAGACTATGATTTAATCCCAATGCTTAAAAATATATTATAAAATATTTTTCCAAGATAACTTTATCATTAAAGTCCAAATAATATCAATTAATCTTAATTCATTACACCAAAAATACAAATTATCTAATTATATAATCTCCCATAAGTGATAATAATTTCCAAAAATAACCTTAATCGTCATAATTCCACTTTAAAATCATATATTATTCAAAAATATAAATAAAGTGTATTTCTAATCTAAAATAGATTAATTTTTTGATTATATTAATCATATAAGGTTTCTAAAATGGTGAAATGCTTCTGAAATAAAATTAATCTCCAAAAAACATCTAAATCCCATAGTTATCATAATAACAAAACAATTATTCCCAAAAAAATAATCATTATATGAAACATAATTTTTAAAAGTCACTACAACTAAGAAATATGATAGGTTATTGGTGAAATATTCACCCTTATCTCACTTTTTTTTCATGCCTCGATGCCTTGTCAGTTGTCATAATATGTATTTCTTACTAAGACATTATTAATATTATTTTTATAACATCCCTATAAATATGAATAAAATCCAAAAAAATGACCTTTTTCATCAAAGATCATAAAAATCATGATTTTTATCAATACCATTAAACTTATGAAAAGAAAATTCTTCTCAAATGGTACATAATGTAGCACCTAAGGGTTACATATACCTTATCCTAATAAACCATCTCCACAATTTTCATTAATCGCATTAAAATACTACCAATTAAAACTTCAAAAGGACTATTTATCACATTAAACATATGATAAATCTTAAACTCATAAACCTATTATGGTATACAAAACCCATAAGTTAATCTTACATAATGACATATATGATTAAACAATTAACACAGTCTTTAGATATTTAAAAAAATTTATAACCAAAATACCATTTTAAAAATAAATATACAATAACATTATATAATCCAAATACATAAAAACTTAAATCCTTTTACTTGAATGATTTTTATGTCATAGGTCCTTCTATAGACAATGAGTAAACTATAACATCATTTTAATTTCTTATAGGTACACCATGACACTTATTTTTTCTCAATTTTGGGTCCTATTAGGTGGTTTCTATAATTAAATATGGAAAAATTTTCAATCCCATGGGTCCATGCACGTTTGTAACATAGTTAGGGAAAACCATGTTTTTTTCCTAAAATCCTTACACAATGTTGTAAATTTCTGGTGAGAGGAAACTGGTGGTAGAATGACTTTTCCAAACCATATGACCACCCCTCATAAAATTTCACCGTTGGAAACTACGGTTTTTTTTGTGGATCAAAGTTAAACTGATCATGCAGCCAAATCATGCACCCTATCAAGATTTCTGGTAGGTACACCCAATTTTTACCATCCATGCAGCATATATAGTAAACTATGTACATGACATTTAATTCACTTGAATTTTTTAATTTTTGGGACCACCTTTAAAACCCTTAATCACCCCATTAAACACTAATTTTATTCCATGGTTTATAAATACTATCATGATATGAAATTGACTCGTCCTATACCTTTTACATTCTAGTAAAATTGTGGTTGATCTCATTGGACCTTCTTCATGTTAGTGAATATTCTCCCATGCAGTTTCTCATTATATTATTCTTATATCCTCCTTCAAGAGTTATATATAATTATGTTGTTAATGGATCTTATCTCTATTTTGATGGATCTCTTGATTCTTGATTTGATTACCATATATCCTACACCATTGTAATTTATTGGTAGATTCTATTATGGGTGTTTCCATGATTGGATCTCATGATTAAGGAAATTGAGTTCCATAAGGCCTTACCCTACAATTGAAACCTAATATTTCATGACTGATTTGATATGAGATTTAAAAATATTTTAACTTCAAAAATTATTATGATTTTCTTTTTATTTAAATACGGAGTTGATATTTTGAAAACCGCCAATTTTTAATAGAATTGAATTTTTTGGATGATTTTTAGAATATGAAGGCTTGATTTAAAAATTAAATTGATTAAATGATTTAAGATTGACTCTTGAGACAATATACTTAAATCGAAATATGATTGTAATTGAAATGAATTTCATAAAAACCTAAAATTTTATTTTTAAATGAAAAGAAGAATAGAAAAGTAAAATTTCGTAAATTGGACTATGATTGATGTAATGATTTGAAATGAATGATTTTATAAGAGTCTGAATTGTCGGTTGATTAAAGAACATTTGATCTTGATTAGTTAGTGATAATTCGAAAAACATTCTATGAATCTTTCTTCCTATAATTTATTGATGAGGAAAAAAACTAAATTTAGTTTGACATAATTTTCAAATAATAGGACCTACTAAAGTGGGTTTGATTCGATTGTTCTTTCCTTTCTTGATTCATGACAATTATTGTGATGTTTCAACAATATATTGGTTGATTATAACATAACATAGGGATTATTACATTGAATTATGATATGTTTTGACTTGATGAATCTATTAAATTGATAATGAATCTATATATTCATTCCAAATGTTTATATGAATTATTAATATTAAATTTTCATTTAATACTATTTTTATATTTTTATATCTATTTGATTTTAAATAATGTTTTGTTGAAAATATATAAATTCTATGAAATTACATGTTTTATATGATCTAAACCCATAAATTATTTATTGTTATGGAATTTTTTATGGAACACTTAGGCAGAACAAACTAGGTTGTTTATCTCACAACCAACCATTTCCTTCATATATTTGTAGACTATATTTTCTATGTCAAAGAAATGGGAAATCTCTAGTAGTAGTTGGTTGATGTTATTGATCCATGGGACCTAGAGTGATGAAAGAGATTGATGGATTTTTTATCCACCATTTACATGGGATGTCTAAGATTTATTCTTTGAAGATGTGTTGTCATTATTGATGTTCTATTTTTTTATTTTTTATTTATTTAATTCAGCTTGAATATTCTTCTAGAGATGTGTTGAAATGCTAACTTGTATCATTTTTCATTCACTGTTTTGTGGAAACAATTTATTATTCATTCTTGTATGATCCTAGATACTAGTATCCAACCCATGGAGATTGGGAACACCCATTATGAAATATTAGAACTATCATGGGTGTTAGTGTACTAGGTTATTAATTCTTTTTTAAGAAAATATTTTATTGTATGGAAGGTTATGAATATTTCCTTGAAGTTAGTTTCTAGTTGGGTTGTACTCATTGAAAAGGAGTATGATTTATAGGACTTAAGAGGTTGTTACGAGTGAGTTCATATCCATCTCTCTTCACAATGT
The DNA here is from genome assembly GCA_963277665.1 of Viscum album. NCBI lineage: Eukaryota > Viridiplantae > Streptophyta > Magnoliopsida > Santalales > Viscaceae > Viscum > Viscum album. The sequence goes on from OY728143.1 coordinate 580,139,695, forward strand.
TCCTTAAGTCATATTGAGTTTTTGTGAAAAGTATCATTGAGGAATTTTTTGATATGATTTCATTATTTTCATCTTTTTTATCTAAATATCTTGAGTAAAATTATAATTTTGAATTCTGTTGAAGGAATAGATTTTCTTATATCACTTTTTTGAGTTGTTGATATTGATATCCTTATTGATGCATCAATATTTTCTATTGATTTTGTGTAGCATCAAGACTCTATGAAGAACTTTGAATATGAAACTTGAGAAAGATAATTTTATATTGAATAAGTATAATCCTTCAGTGGACTAGATGTTTTTGAGATACTAGTGTCTGTTTTTCAAGCTTTGGTACAAATACATTTACTATTTCCCATTTGGGCTCGAGTTAAGGATCCTTGAAGGGATGAACTGAAAGATCTTGATCAAGTGTTTCTTCTCCAAAATCCACCAAATTTACAAGTAACAAATTATATTCAATAGTATAATGATTTATTGAAATATATAGATATTATTTTTTGAGTTCATGGAAATACATTATTTTATTAATGTGAAGTATGCTACCTTCATTAATTAGTGTCCTAGTAGAACATGTTGGGATTCAATGGTGGTAGTAAAGAAGAATTTTGGAATTCAGTAGAATGAATTTAAATTTATTTTCACTAATTAGGTAGATCATCATTCGATTGTATTATATAAACACATGTTGTTTATTCACCTCCATCGTGGTTATAAGACCGCGACACAATATGAAAACTATTTTATTGAGATTTTTTTCTTTCTCCTATGGTGGTGAAAAATGAGAAAATAATGGTTTATGGTTTAAGAAGAAAATTATATTAAATATTGATTCTGAGTTTTTCATGATGATTCTAGCTTCTTATAATTTTTCCCTATATAGAGCATCCATTTATAAGCATTAACTATATGGTAATTTAGTTTTATGGGATTTTTTTCTCCCAATGGAAGATATATGAGTTTTTTTAAATGAAAGAAAAATAATGTAAGTATATTGGATTATATTTATAAAACACATCTCCTAGGCCCTCTAGAGTACCTAGTTATATCAATTTGACATAATTTCAGAGTGGAAAGGCTAGGAATTCGGATTGAGTTACACTAAGGTATTGAAGATTCATAGTTCAGGTCGATTCTTATATCACATGAATTTTTTCATCCATATCTTTTTTTACTTTTTATAGTCACTTGGGATCATTAAAACCAAAAAATATTTTGTTGAAATCAAATCATTATTAACGAAGGGTTTCTGGCCAAAATCATCTAGAAAAAATCTTATTAACACAGTAGAAGAGTCTCTATGAGATTTGGATATAGGTCTAGTGACTTTGTGAGGAACCATCATTATAGCATCAACTTTATTGACTCCTTTATTTGATACCGGTTCTTCTCACTCGTTTATACTAACTCATATTGTGAACCCTAAAAATAATACTATATATTATTTCCCATATTGGATAGATATTACTATACCCCTTGAACTAAAGAAAGGGGGTGGTATTTATCATCACCCTTGTGTTTTATATCTAGTAGATATTGATCTTACTTTGTTTTTTTTATGATTTTCAATATAAAACCTCATGAAATACTTTTTAGTATGGATATGAAGATTGTTTATAAGGACAAAATTTAATTCAATCATCAACATGTATCCTTGACTATGCTAGTGGGGCGCGCTATACTTTTTAAGGAGATTTGGACCCGAGGTCAAGAAGTGTCAAACATTGTTTTTGGATTATTAAAGTGTAATATCATTTTTTATCCTGAATTCAAGTGATAATCATCTACTTATTGTTTTCATCGAGTATCCCAACATGCTTCCCTATGAATATTCTTATTTTACAATAAATAGAGGTGTGTATTTCTCTATTGATTTAGTATGTTGTTCTCAGGTAGTGTATATCCACTCTTACCCAATTTCACTAGTAGAGATGAAATTATTTAAACATTGGTTGGATAATCTTACAGAGAAATTATTTATATTACATACTTTGACACTATGGGTGGTGAAATTTATTTTTGAAAAAACCTTATTGAATACTTCCATTATATACAGATTAATGGGAAATAAGTCAAGTTATATAATTAAAATTAATTAATTGCAATATATTTATGATATTTTTGAATAGTTGAAAGGGGAAAAGTGGTTCTGAAATATTTTTTCTTTGATAAGGTTATCACCTATTGAGAATTAATGAATATGAAATCTTGAAGAAAACCATGAGTTGTATGTATGGCCCATATGAGTATCTTGAAATTCAATTGGGTCTAACTAATGCTACTATAATTTCTAAGGAATCCATGAATAGGATATTACATGGGAAAATTAATTAGTTCATGCAAGTCTTTATGGATGACATATTCATTTACTTTGATTCTATGGAGGATCATGGATTTGATATTCCGAATAGTTGGTAAGTCTTGAAAAATCAATAAATTTTTGAAAATCATTCAAAGAGTTTTTTTTTATTTTAGAAGTGATTTTATTTGGAACATTTTCATATAACATTGTATTTAATTTGATCCTAAGAAAGGTAAGTCTCCTATAAAATTTTATAAATCAGATATTTTTTTTCATATTCATAACTTCTTGTGTTTGACAGAGTAATACGATAGGTTCATTAATGATTTCTCAAAATTGGATACTTTAATGAATTCCATCACTCGGAAGGTAGTAATGATCATATGGGAACATAAATGATATTGATATTTTATTGATATGAAATTTATTATTAATTATATTCTATTATTAACTCCTCTATATACTATTAAGTGATATATGGTCTTTTCTAATATGCCAGATCCCAGTTTGGGATGTGTCTTTATGTAGGGTGATAAGGTGCTTGCCTGTGTTTCCAAAAATCCTAATAAACTTGAGAATAACTACTCGACTTGTGATCTTACATTATTATTAGTGATTCTTACTCTCAATATTTAGCAACACTTACTTTTTTGATAATGTTTTACCCTATATTTCAACAAAATAATCTTGAGTTATATATACTCTCAAAAATATAAAAATTCCAATAGAGTTGTTGGGTGGAGTATCTATAGACATTTTATTTTTACATTTAATACACCCATGGGTAAGGTAAATGTCTTTTTCTATGTGTTGGATGAGAATCCTTTGACACATACCCTAAAAGAATTATTAAAAGAGCGGAATCTTACAACTCTCTTTTCTCCGTTTCATTATTGTATCGGGGATTATTTGACCGAGTTTATTTTTTTAATGTTCAATTCTACTCTACTATTATAGATATTAATATTCATTTGGGAAATATTTATTTTGAATTCCATAGCATTTTGGACTCTTTTTATGGTAGAGATACCAATGGAGAATCGTTGTAACCCTTTAAGGGTGACCTATGTTTCTGAAACTTGTATGTTCTGCCTATTCCATTTAGAAAATATGTCGTGGGTGAATTTTATTATTCCTAGTGGATATTGAACCATATATCCACGAATATATTATATGAAATGCATGGATTATTCTTGTGGACAATTGTGAGATGACACATTTTTGCCTTTTTTCCTCATTTTAAAACATTCTAATAGCTAAATGTTGTGATTTAGAGTCCTTTGGGTTTTTTTATCCAGTTCCATTACTGAATTCAAAGTTGTATTATATTTATATAAATTTAATGGATAGGTTTCTACATATCCCATTGAAGATTAGTTCTATATGCGTTTTGATCGATAATAAAACCAAATTGGACCACTTCATAACCATTGAAGTCACCACCAATGTTGAGGACCATATTAGACTCTGTATAAAGAAGATCAATATATTTCATTGTGTTTCATTTTTTTATTATCTAATAAGTATCCATTTTCATTTCCCTATTTTTTATATTCCTCCAATATAAAATCATATCCCTTGTAAATTTTAGTATAATATATCATCTATAGATGGATGGATATATAGAATGAGATCTACAGATTTTAGAAGACATGCTACATGCTTGTGTTATTGAATTTGGTGGATATTGGGATCTCCATTTCTGAATAGTTTAGTTTAACTATAACAAAAATTACCATATTTCAACAAGTATATATCTTTTTAGGAAATTTATGGTAGGCCATGTAAATCTCAGTATTGTCGGTCATATATTGGTGAATCTTCAGTGGTCGAAATGAAATTTTTCCAAGTGATGATGGTGATGATTCAGTTGATTCGTTAGAGAATGGTAATTGAAAAGAGTTGATATAAATCATATATTGATCATCTATAAGGACATTTAGAGTTCTATTTTAGGGTCTAGTTTTTCTTAATATTATCACCTCAATTATGTCATCGACATATTGGGAAACTAGGAATGACAACATCGATGTTTATAGGTCCAATTTAGATTATTAAGTGGGTGGGGAATGTGGATTACCATTTATAACATCCAACACATTTGACATTGATCCACAACATTCTTTAGGTATCATTTATTCGAATGTATTTTTTAATATCTAATTTATTTAGATGGCATAGTGTGAATGTTAAATCGAATTTATCAATGAATGAGAATCATGATAGGATATTTGATTCTGTTATATTTATTATTCGTGGGGAAGGTATAAATTTGGTTTGTATGATATGGAATCATGGTTCATATTTAAATGATACATGGGAATATTAAGAATAGACGAGGGAGTAACAGACTCAAATTTGTGACAGGGAAATTTATTTATAGGATTTATTGGGACCAAATGTTCTCATGATGAGGAAGTTGAAATATCTCGTTACATGCTTCAGTTACTAATTAACCCTTTTTGTTATCAACCTTCATTTTGGGTTTACCTTAATGTTTTTTAGGTGAAATTTCAAAAAAAATTAGAGGCCCATGGGTCTATATGTGGTCGGTATAATGTTATGGAAAAGAATGCGGTTTGGCTCAAAAATGGTGAACCCTTTTCTAAAGGGATGGAGGCTAGCACACAGTTACCACATAGTTTTACCTTTGGGAAATTAAGTTTATATGGTTAGTAAATAGTAAAATTAAATGTTATTTAAAATCTTCCACCCCATATTGTAGTCTATTATGGGTGCACAATTACAACTAACTATATTGCTTCTCCAGATCACCACCATTTGACCCTAATATGATTACATGGTCCCTTCTAGCTCTCAATAGGTGAAATTTACTCCTCTATACTCTTCTCATTATGATTCTATCTACCAATTATCTCATTAGTGCTTATTCTAGAAATTTAATCTTCAATAAAGTGGTTTCTTCTAATCTTTATCTTCTCTCAAAATTTTAGGCTAATAAGTCATCATGTTTTTTGGATCTAATATATTTTTTATCATGATTCTATGTTTGAATCCATGATCTCCTATACCATTATTCTTCTAATGTAGATCATGTTATAGGAATAGTGTTTATTGTATCTCTTGATTAAAGGTAGGTGGTTCCATAAGTTTTTACGCTATAATTGAAAGAAGTTATTTATTGATTAAATTAAAATTGGTTTTTAAATTATTTAAAGACCCCATATTTTATATGATTTTATATTTGACTTAAATAGGGAATTGAAATTAAAAAAGAACCCCACTTCAATGGAATTGGTCATTTTAGATAATTGTAATAAAATGATGTCTTGATTTGATACATGATTTGATGAAACGATTAAATGTTTATTCTTGAGAAAGGTTCCATAAATTGAATGATAATTTTTATTTTTATGAATTTTATAAAAACCTATGTTTTGGTTATGATATGAGAAGACATGTTTTAAAATGAAATATGATAAATTGAACTATGATTGATTAAATGATTTTAAATAAATTATATTCCCAAATATAAAATATTGATTAATTAAAACACATTTGATCCTCAGTAGTAATTGATAATATAAAAAACACTAGGACTCTAACTCCCTTTGAAGGGATTGAGGATGAAATATTAACTAAACATTGTTCAACATGATTTCCAGTAATGGGAACCCATAATGGTGTGCTGATTCTAATTTTCACACATATTTTGAGTCATTATGATGATTGTGTTGTTAGGGGAAACATTTTTTATAAACTAATATACCCCATTGATTATTATAAGGTGTTATGAGATGTTTTTATATGATTGTTACATGTCACTAATTATGAATTATTTATTGATGATAATTTTTTATATAATATTTTATGTAAAATTATCAATTAATATTCTTTTGATATATCTTCTATTTCATTTATTTTATATAGTTTTTTATTAAAATTTTGAAAATTATATTCCATGCCTTATTTTATTAAAATATAAATCATTCATTTTTCATTGTTATGGAATATATTATTGAACACTTGGTGATACCCTACAAGGTGGACTAGCTCACACCCTATATTTTCCTTCATGAATTTGAAGAATAAATTTTTCTCAGTCAAATGGAAGGGAATGTTCCAATTAGAGGTGGTGGATATTCTGGATATTTGTGACCCATAATTATAAAGGTAACTAGATTTGATCCACCAATTACATGGGATGTATAATATTTATTATTTTCTTATTTTGTGCCATTTTGGGTATACCATTTTTTAATTTTTATACCTATTTGATTACACTAGTATTTTCTCTATGAGGGGGTTTTAAAGAAAAATGTTTATTGTTTTTTTCTACTTTTTGGGGAAAAAAATCCATCATTATACTTATAGTTGGTTTTGTATTCAGAGAAACCATGTAATGGTGGGTGATAAATTAACATTTAATTTAATAATAATTTCCTAAAACCAAGTGTGATGGTATTTCATATAAAATTTATTATTAATTTATCTAATATTTGAAGAAGTAAAATACCTAGGTTTAGGAACATTCATCTTTGGAGAATGTTGATCATCTAAAAAGACCATTTTGAATTACCTTCATTTGGATTTGAGGATCCGAGGATTAATTACCTCTTGAATTGATCCCCACATGATATTTTGATCTCTCAGAAACACCACAAGATATTCAAGTGCTTGGATTTTGAGTCGAATGACATATATTTTTCATTCTTGATTTATCGTCCTTCGGTCTTGAACAATTCTTTGTTGCAATTCGTGTTCTTGATAGGGTGAGAGAAGGAGGATTCAAGAGATAATTTATTGTGTGCAATAATTCTCTATTATCAATTTTTTTATTCTCTAAAAAATAGTAATATTATTCAATTTTTAAAGATAGCTATTAGGTTAAAAAATTATTTATTTTCCTATTGGACAATAAATAACATTTATAACCTTTAATAAACCTCAGGCCACCTAATGATAATGTTAATATTATTATTTTGTAGTGTACATTGACTTATGTAATAACAAATATTATTTATCCTACTTGTTAATTAATATCTATCATTGGATATAGTACTAGTCCATTTTAACTCCTCTTACATTAATTTAACAACAACCTAATGTTTTATTCATAAATAAATATATCTTTCACATACTGATGATTAAATATTTACTTAATATAATATAAAATAGACATATATGGTGTTATTTAAATGTAGGTGAATAAATATATGTTTATCTTATGAGATCAATATAACTTATATAAAATTATTCCTTAGAATTTAGAATAATATTTATTCCATTAATTAATCTCAAATAGAATATTACCAACATCAATGGAAACAAGTATTGCGTGACCCTCTTGGATTCATTCTCATTGGAATTAGGTTGGATTGACTAATGTTCTAGATTAATGTATGGAAATGGGTAAAGGAACATAATGAAAATAACTTAATGTCTAAACATGAAAAAACAAAAACAAATTCATACTATGTTATATAGTTCCATTATCACAATACCTAATAATGATGGTTTCACGTAGTTTCATCAACCTATTTACTCGATACTTTTTTCATTGACTATCTAATATAGAAATGTCATTACACCATGGTCGGGGAATGTAATGCAACAATTACATTCCAATAAAAGGGCCAATATATCAACATCTATAAATATAGAATGGAAAAAACATCCACAACTTATCCATTCGTGGAATATAAATTTTGACGTTGCTAACATACGATACTTCCCTCAAACATATGGTATGATGGTTTTTTTAATAAATCTAAGTGTGTAATTCATAAAATATATTAATTATAATATTAAAGTATATGGACTGTTACAAATTCTTACATATATGAATATCTAGACACACAAAAACATGAAAAATTCATACTAGTGGGTTTGTTATCATATTCTCGTATCTTAGAGATTATTATGTGTGAACATCATGTGAATAACCCTCATCCACTTATGATAAATTTCACTTAACACTATAAATATTTTGTGTCCCATAATATCACATTATCCAACCATAGAACTATAGTAGTATTATTTTTAAATCACTTTCAGGTTATTATAACAATAGAGAACTCCTATCACCTTCTCAATGAGATAAATCAATTGGGACATTATTAAAATGAAGACACATGTAAACAATGAAAAATATTTAATAATATATTTAATTGATATTTAATTAATAAAATATATATTTTATCAAGATATAACAAATTGGTCCTCATAAAGTGCCTCTAAAAACTCTAACTTGGACTATATCCAATACATATGCCTTTTAATCCAATAACCCTCACATTACAATCATGTTTATGATAATTCAAGGCTTTTGTCAGGTGGTACACCACATTTACTTCCAAGGAAAGTGTGCTCATTATATCCTCAACTCTCTATGAAAAATCCATCAAGATATGATACTTCCAATGCATGTTCATTGTCCATTGATGCAGTCTGGGATATTTTATGAGAGTCACCACTGTAGGATTATCACAATAGGGTGTCATATGATCATTGTTGACATGTACCATTTCATTATCTTCGACGATTTAACACATCTATAATGTTTCCTTAGCTACCTTATAAGCTGTAATATTATCATACTCTATTGTAGACTCTATGACCATATCCTTCTTTGAGCTCTTCCGGCTGACAGTATCACCTTTAAAAATGAATATGTATCTTGTTTCTGACTTCATTCCATCTTGATAAGTTTCAAAACTGGAATCATCAAATCATATGATGACAAGTTCTTAATATCCTCCATAGAGTTGGAACCTATCCATGGAATGCCTCATATACTTAAGGATAGTCCTGAATTCCATCCAGTGGTTGTCACTTAGATCATCTTGATATCTTCATACCGTACTCAATGCATAAGAAGAATCTATACTAATACATAAAATGGAATACATGACTTACCCAATCACTGATATATATAGAATCCTTTCCATTATGTTTCTTTCCTCGTATTCCTAAGGAAACATTTTTCATGAAGGATTAATTCCATGGAATGATAGAAACAATCCCTTCTTGGATTCATCCACACTAAACGTATTAAGTATCTTTTCAATGTATTTAATTTTACTTGGATTAATTAGTCTCTAAGATCTATAATAGTGGATATTGATCTTAATAATATATGTCACTTCACCCATTTCCTTCATAGAGAAGCATTTATTCAACCACATATTAACAAACTATATTACTGGTATTTATTTTCCTATAAGTAATATGTCATAAACATATACTTTTAAGAAAAAAATTACACTATCGCTAAACCTTGTTTAGACATAACGATCACACTCATTATTTATGAAACCAGCATCTATTATGGTTTCATCAAAATCAATGTTCAATGAATGGGATGCTTTCATAAATCAATTGATGGAGTTTTTTAATTTTTCATATCTCACAGACAAACTTTTTCATATAAAAACCTTCATGTTTTTTCAAATATACATTTTTCCGAAGGTTCCCATTAAGGAATTCAATTTTCACATCGATTTTCAAAATTTCATTGTCATGGTCTGCTGCAATTTCGAGTATAATTTTGAGGTATTTTTGCATTGAAACTGGTGAAAGTGTCTCTTCATAGTCAATTAATTGACATTGTTTAAACACTTTAGAAACCATTACCTCATTATAAGTACCACATTTTCTTTTCATGTCCATTTTCTTCATGAATACCAAGTTTTAACCAACGATCATTACATCTACCGAAGGGTTTATAAAAATCCAAATTTTGTTTTGGTAAATGGAATTTTTTTTAGAATTCATGGTTTATTTCAACATGGAAGCCTATGTGAAACATAGTAATTATTTATAAGTTATAGGATCCTAATTATCAACTAATAATAATTCACTGTCTTCAATGAAAAGAAATCTATAAGGTTTTTGTTCTCTAACTTCTATTTTACTCCTACATAGTACTTGTGTGTATGGAATAGTTTCTTTATCCACAAGGATTTCTTGGATTTATTCTTATACCAACAATTTTATTCCTTGAGCATCGACGTCATCGAAGTATATATCACTTCAACTATCACTTTAATTGGTTTTTTCCCACTCAAGTAAAACGGCTCGTCTTTCCACTATAACAATTATTCTGATGGTTTATATAGGTAATATCACCTTTTTTTGGGGTATCCCATAAAGGAACACATTGTTCCTTAAGGTGAATGTTTGTTAATAGAAGAAGCCTTAACAAATTCTTCTATTCCCCAAATATATAAATTTGATGTAATTTTTTTTCTTCTACTCCACAATTCATATAGAGTATCATTTTTCAATATATTTGGTACTTGATTTAGTATATGTCTTGTGGTTTATAACTTATAACTCCAAATGTATAATTTAAGACATGAATAACTCATCATAGATCTCATTTTTTTCAACGTGGTAGTGTTCTTCCATTCACTTAAACCACTTCCACTGAGGTGTGTAAGAAGGAGTGAGTTGGTATAGGATCCCCAACTCCATTAAGTAATCGATGAGTTCTTGATTAAGATATTAAAAATCACAGTTTAGGAGGAGTTACGTAATCTTCTTACCAAGCTAATACTCAACTTTTTTCTTGTATTCCTTGAATTTATCAATTTAATAAGACTTTTACCTCATTAATTAGACATATCAATACCACTAAAATAATTAGTAAAAGTTATGAAATATGAGTAACCACCACTTGTCTCAATAGTAAATTGTCCAGAAACATTGATATGAACTAATTACAGAAGATCCTAAACCCTTTGTACTTTAATAGTAAATGGGGTTATATTTATTTTTTATTTCAAAAATGTGTCACATAAACCAAGTGGTTTTAGATAAAAATAACATTAATAACCATATTGATGTAATTTAATCAAGTTCTTTTCATTTTCATGCCCTAGTAAGTTATTCTAATGTCTGATGTTGTATGATTCATTTGATGTAACATCATTATCGATTTTCATTCCTTAGTTCTTGTAATACAACACATGAAGACCATTATTTAATTGTCACATACCATAAAAATTCCATATTTATAATAGAAGAATTTTTTTCCCCAAATTTGAAATAAATCCATCTGTATCATGTGTTGATATAGAAATACTTTTTTGGTAACATATGTAACATAATAACAACCTTTTAAATCAAATATCATTATAGTTGGAAACATGATGTGGTAGTCTGTGATAGCTAAAACAATAAGTTTATCTCAATTGGTTATTTTAATATCTACCTCCCCTTGGTCAATATTTTTTAATCTAATTAGTTTTTATATTTGAATTCATATGTGATCACCAGAAGCTATATATAATACCCAATTAATAGAAATAAATAAATCTCACTCAATAAAAAATTCTCATAATGTTTACCTTTACATCTCTAGGTATGTTCAGTTTTTTTATAGTGGCCATTCTTTCCAAATGTCAAATATACATCATCTTATTCCTTTTCGATCCTCTTGATCTTACTCTTCTTGGAAGGGCGTGAAGAGGGTCTGCGCTTATAGAACTTTTTTCCTTCCCTTTACTTCATCGTAATAAAAGTATTTTTTATCCTCATATCCTTAGCTACTTCGAAAGGGATATTAATAAGGTCAGGAAGAGACTTATCAATTTTTTTCATATTAAAATTAACAACAAATCTAGAGAAGACCTGAGGTAGTGATGCCATAATGAGTATAATTCCTAATTTTTTTAGAGATTAAACCCTAGATACTCTACGCTATCAATATAGCTTATGATCTTGACTACATGATGCCCAATTGGGAAACCCTATCTATGATTTCTCTAAAATAGAACCTTCGAAATCTCAAATCATTCATCTTTATCTCTCCACTAGTAAAGTACACATATTTCCTCATTAATTATATTTACATACTTTTATTTGAGACTTAATCATTTCACTTGATATTAATGAATGAAATAGACATTGAACATCGACTTCATTACTCCAATGTTTTTCATTGTCAAAGAAATCATTATCACTTTCATCCTTAGTAGTAGAACATTAAATTGAAGATTCTAGCACATAAGTTATCCATTCATGGCATAGAACAACCCAAAGTCATTTGTACTATTATTTTATGTTATTACTAGTTGTAAGGTTTTATTTATTAAATATTTATATTAGGGATAATTTTTATGAATATCAAGAAATTTTATTATACAATTAAAAATTTATATTATTAGAACATTTTCTAGATTAAATGTTTTTTGAAAATAGTAATCTAATTGATTTTATTTCATATCCCTCTATTTTATCATGTACCGATATCCCTCACCATTGAACGTAGAATTAATAGTTTCATTAGAATTCTACTATTAGGGATTCAAATTAACCTTATCGTAACCCCAACAAGGGTTGGTCAATCAACATGAATTAATTTACGTATTCATGTCATTTACCACTATGTGCTTATAGCTCCTTGATATATCCAGTGGCTTCCCTAATCTAGAAATAATTATTTTGATTTTCTTAACAGTTACCTTCAAATTATAACAAGTCTATAAAAGGTTTCTCCATTTTATATAAAATGTTTATTTCAGCCCAAAAACAATATATGAAATATCCTTAAAAAAGTAAGTATCCAAGCAATGGTTGGTATAACACGTAGTTCTATGGAGTTTTTTTTCTAATCATTTAGATGATGGCCCAGTATGACTCAATGTTAGTTTGTTGTATTTTAATTAATTATGTATAAATTTTATCTTCTTTTATCTTTTAAATTTCTTTTTAATATTAAGTGGGTGGTACTCAAATAATTAATCATGTTGGATAAAACATTTACACATAATTAATTTGTTTAATTTATCCTGCATAAATTTTATTTTTTTCATACCATTACATATCGTTTTAATATCATGTGGATGTTACCTAATTAATTTACCATGTTGGATAATGACTTTATGCATAATACGTTTATTTATAATTCTTCTTTCTCATTATTAACTTTTATTTGTGTGATTGTGTCTTTGTATGCACTATATAAAAAAATTCATAAATACAAATAAATAATTAATTAAATTATCTATTCATTAGCTTTTTTAATGATTGATTTAATGAGAATACAATAAAGAGACCTATTAACTATGGGAAATAACACATTTTTCCAATATAAGAATTAGTTACATTATTTAACCTATCAACCTCTATATATCACCTAATTTTCCATCATAATGGTTTCATCTTAGACTGCCTCCATGTGCCTTTGGATACTCCATTTATTACATGTATTTATGATGCACATGTAGGTGAAGGGAACAAAATTATTGGTTAAAAGTTGATTATATAAATATTCGGGGACATGTAGGTCCCATATAATAATTGAGGGTGGGACGACATGATGAACATCCAATTAAATTTAATAATATAAAATTTTAAATTCATGTAATAATTTAAATAAAAACATTAAACACATAATAATGTCTTGTTCATGCTCATGAATGGTCATACATGCATCAAATTTTCAAAATTAACTGGATATAATTAATTTCATTATTCATTATTTATTTTTTAATATTAACTTGCTTGAATTAATTTATAAATTTATTCCATTTCATCTTAATTACCATCCAAACTTAATTATAATTACCCATCATTTATTGAATTCATGAAAAAATGGATGAATGAACAATGAAATAATAATTACAAAAAATATTTGATCATTAAATGTTCTTTAAAACCATTATTACATTTTTGAACATAATTTATTATGCCAGGAAATAAAATAAGGTTTTAATTATTCAATTTTCAATTTAATTTAATTTTTAATTCATTAATTTAATGATAGACTACACAATAGATATAGTCTAAATACATGCTTTTCCCCTCAGTTTCCATGTATCCAAGTCATATTCCATAGGCTTTGGTGTGTTAACTCAAAAATACTTCATGGAATTTATAGTCCATTTACACACCATGTATCTACTTCTCATGTGCGATTTTGGCCTTGTCAACACATGGTGATCAACATATGCACTATGTTTAATTTCCTACTCTATTCATCCAGGTACGATGCTCAAGGGTACACGGATTATGCTCTGTCTACATGTTATGCAATCTAATTTTACTAGATAAGGATTTAACACGTTCTCATGAGTTATATCACACACTTATCATCACAATAATCCATTATTAGCAATTAAAAACATCCTTTATATCCTCTAATGGTTCATTCATCCATTATTGTTGAGTGAATTCCTTGGACACTAAGATATATTTTTATTTTTTATATTGTCAAGCACGTTGTTTCTTATTACTCAGTCAGTTAACATATTTAATATCACTAATATCACACCAACTCTAATATAATTTTGATCTAAAAAATCACTATCTCATTCATCGTATTAAAACACTGATAACTCTTTGTTTTTACCAACATCAACAAATAATCTAAACCATAGAGTGCCTTGTATATATGTCATGATCATTTTAAATGATATAAAATTATTTTTTATATATATCATTGTAAAATTCCACAAAACATGTTGTAACCTCAATATTAGGTCATTTAATAATAAAATACAATATGCATCCAATAATTCTCTTATAAAATATTGTATCTATATATTTCTCATCCTAATGTCTCCCATGTTTGGTTCTATCCACAAGTAGAGTTGTTGTTTTTCTCAAATCTATTAGGTATATTTTCTTCACTAGGTACCTTAAATTCACAACTCAATAGAAATTTTTTTGTCACATTATCTAAAATAGTTACAGTCTCAAAAATTAACATTGTTCACCAATAATAGACATTTCAAACTCCATGTTCATTATCATAAAAAATTATTCCATATGATTATGTTTTCTTCAAAAAAATATAAAATAACCCATGTACACAAGAACCAAGAATTATTGATCAATATATTTTTCCCATATAGAAGTTGGTCAACACCACCTATTTCGAATTCTATATTCTTCATATATAATAAATGGAATAAAAATCATTCTCACAGTTCCTCGTTTAGTCCATAAAATTCCTTATTTAAAACAAAATAATTATTTTTATCATTTTCAATAAAGAAACATCACAAGTTTGTTAGTATATACATCTTCTAGAAGCACATCATTCAAAAAATTTCTTCAAATATACATATGATTAATCATTAATAATCATTGAATTATGAACTTGAAAAAGAGTAAAATCAACTGAACTAAAAAATTTGGCATAAATTATTCATTGATATAATCCCATTAAATATACACATATAATTTTGAAAAAAATGTTCATTATTATTGTTGAGCCCTCTGGAAGATTTTTGATTTCATGTCTATGATTGATGTTTTAATAATCACAAATCATCACATACCATTAATGCTTAATCTGGTTTGATTTCTCATAAACTTAATTAAAATCTGTTAATGAATCTGTTATCATGTTTTGTCTATGCTTATTGACTTACAAAGTATTTTGGAAGTCTTCTGGATTCAATAGACATCAGAAGCACCGATCCAATATCAACAGACATCGGAAGCACCGATCCAATATCAACAGACATCGGAAGTACCGATCATATATCAAAGGACAACGGTCGCACTGATCCGATATCAAAATGAGCCACCGATCAAATGACTCACCGATGCAAATGACTCACCGATGCAAAATGACTCACCGATGCAAAATGACTCACCGATGCAAAATGACTCACCGATGCAAAATGAGCCACCGATCAAATGACTCACCGATACTGAGAAAAAGGAGCCATCGGTCAAATGACTCACCGATGCTGATCAAAATGAACCACCGATCAAATGACTCACTGATGCTAATCAAACTGACTCACCGATCGGATGACAGACCGATGCTGATCAGTCTGATTCACCGATGCTGATCTATCTGAGTCACCGATCATTACTCACTAATGCTGATGCCCTACAGATCACTTGATTCTTCAATAGTCATAAACAACTGTTTGAATTTCTTTATCTTTATCTTTATTTTATCTAACCAACGGTCATATTAGGTATATTTTAATGCTCTGTCAATTAATTAATAAAGGTTGTCGGATGTTAGAAAACCGTACCTCGTACCTACGGAAAGGAAACTTTTTCTGTCTTCCGAAGCACGTGACATAAATACAAGAAGACTCTGCTGAAGAAAAGAGTTGACAGAAGAACACAAGAAGAATATAGAGGAAAGAAAGAGGAGGAAGAACAAACCAAGACAGAACCTCATACACAATCAAGCCTACTCAAGAAGAGTTCTGTGCATACAAAATAACATTGAAGAACTTCATAGACTACATCTCACTGCCATTGAACCTGAAGCATACGACACCCTTCTTCTCAAACAAAAACGAGAAGAGGACTCAGAATAAATTCTGACAAAACACAAAAGAGTCCAGAGCTACACTGAAATCACCAGATCCATTTCTAAACTCTACATCTCTGCTCTGTGATACATTTGTTTTACATTTTGAGCAGTGTGTGTTATCTGCTATATTAAACACACACACTGACTCCTGTACTTTCACTGGAGGATCTGTAAATACTCAGCAAACATTTTTACACTTTATTTCCCACTGTGGACAGTGGTAGAGGTCGTGTTAGACCTGGACAGCTCTAAGCTGTTGTTTGTTTTCCCACGCAGAACTGTGGTAGAGGACTTCTGACCGGGACAGTGTGTTCACTATTGTTAACCCCGATCTAGGGTGTGGATCATTTTTATATAAACTTTTGAGAGTACTATGTCTCGGCTTCAGACTGAACCTCTTGGTTAATTCTCTGTGTTTGTAGATACATACTATATCCATACTACATATTTATTTCATATTCCGCTGTTATTACTTTGAAATATAATTTTTCTTCAAAGCTACATTGAAAGGTAAACTCGCAAGTGTTTATATTTATTATAAACCAGTAAGTTAGTTTCAAAAGTTAATTTAATCATATGATTTTGTTAACTGAGAACTAATCAATCTTTGAGAAACTAATTGAACCTTTATAATCTATATAAATTCACTACAGTTTAATCTGTTTTTGAAATAGGGGGATTTTAATAAACATTGTTTTTAACAGAAAATTTTAATTGGAACTCAATTCACCCCCCTCTTGAGTATCCACTCCGACCAACATTTGGTATCAAAGGTTGGAAAATATTTTCTAAAGTACCCTATTTTTCAACTGTGATTTTAGTTGTATTTTAAAGTTCGTAAAATTTCTATTATTTCTAAATTTTTATCTCTTTAAAATTCTCTTTGTGATATCATGGATAATAGACTTGAGGGTGCTGCTACTAACCGACCACCTTTCTTTAATGGAAACAACTATGCTCAGTGGAAGCTAAAAATTAAAATTCACTTAGAAAGTATGAGCTTTGATATTTGGACTGCCATTGAAGCTGAATACAAAATTCCCAATACTGATAGATCTACTTGGGATAAACCTACAAAGACTACATACAATAATAATTGTAAAGCTATGAATGCCTTGTACTGTGTTCTAGGAGATGTGGAATTTAATATATTTTCTGCATGTAAAACTGCATATGAAATTTGGGATACCTTAGCTGTTTCTCATGAAGGAACAACTAATGTTAAGGAGATGATATTGAATACCTATACTATTAAGTATGATAATTTTAAGATGAAGCCTGATGAACCCATTTCTGATATGTATCTCAGGTTCAATGAAATTGTCAACACAATGACTTCTCTGGGAAAGGATGTTCCAGCAAAGGAACAAATCATGAGAATTTTGAGATGTCTACCTGAAAGATGGAGAGGAACCTCTGTCTCTATTAGAGAATCGTGTGACATTGGAGAACTGCTAGTCAAGGAACTAATTGGTATGTTGATGATGTATGAAGAAGAACTCAAGGTAAACAAAGAAAAAGATGATGAACCTAAAAGTAAGTCTATTGCCTTCAAAACTACAACCTCAAAGAATAAGGATAAGGAAAAGCCTCAATCTATCAATGAAAGTTCAAGCAGTGAGGAAAGTGAGAATGATTTTGACAGTGATTCTGAGATGGCTCACACTGCTAGAAGATTTAAGAAATTCTATAGGAAGAAGAATTTTTTCAGAAAGTCAAACTACAAAGGCAAGTATGATAACAAAGGACACTGGGAAAAGGATTGGAAGAAGTCTGATAAATCAGATGATGTTGTCTGTTATGAATTTAAAAGGAAAGGACACATAAAATCTGACTGTCCAAGGATGAAATACAGAAAAAAGTATGAATACATGGATAACAAGTACAAGAAAGCCATGAAGGCTACTTGGAGTGCTTCAGAAGACAGCACAAGTGAAGCTGAATCTTCAGACTCTGAAAGGAATCGATCCAACATGTG